>CM068305.1:76274578-77527078 GCA_034768735.1 Schistosoma mekongi | reverse complement strand
TTTTTTGAACATTTTATTCCGACACTACATAAATACAGTAGCTTGCTAGTTAAAAATTAGGCAAAATTCCTGGTGGCATCCAAATTTGTTAATCCGTTTTAGCAATTGGCAACAATACAAATAAGCAGATTACACAGTTCAGCGTTCCGCATTTTTTACTTTGTTAAGTACAATTTAAGTTCATGCATCGGAATGGCATCTTGACAGCTAATTAATTTTAAGTTTGCCTGACTACCCAAACGCATATGCATATATTTGAATCTGAACTATGTAATCAGGCAACATTGTCTGAACAACGTCTAAATTAGGCTAACTGCAGTTAGTCATGATATATCCAATAATTGTAATGTCAAAAAGTTGATACAATGAAGTGAAATCTCATCAACCAATCAACGTTTAGGAGGTTGGATTATGCATTGTCATAAAGTATAAATTCAACTGAGTGATGATATGACTTATTATCGTAAGTCGTCTATTGAGCTTTTGTTATGATATCTTATTGTATTAGTATTAACTATAAACAAATCTTACGTTTGTTGAGCCTTGTTCTAATGTTCCTTACATAATAACTTTATTCTCTTGTCTGCAAGCCAAATCGATGGCTTTACGGAAATCTGTGCTCCTTTCAACAATACACCTTTCGTCATCAGATAGTCTCCGTCTAGAGCCATCTGTAGCCATGACGCGAGTAGTGCACCGATAGTTATATACCGTGTCAAATAATACTAGTGCATACCTTCCAGTGGCATACTGCACTCCTAATTTAGACTGACAACCTGAATATTTACTCCTTCAGTGATATTAGGATTCTAAGGACACACACAATTACCCATTACTACGTAAATGCTCACCTCGATTGAGTCGGGGGATTTCTAAAGTGCATTGGTAGACTGCAAACTGATACTTTATATTATCAAACATATCAACATAACGGTTTGAAGTAACAATATAGCTTGTTTTGGACTCTTAAAATATTTATTATATTGGTTTAACGTCACGACCATAAATTCACCCAATGTCTGGTGAAATTGTATGCACCTATAATATGTTCTTGACAATATAATTCGCTGGAAAACCTCGCAAACGTCGCAAGATTCATCTTGCAAATCATTTGGACTTGTACTCGGTAAGCTGCTAACAGGAAGCAGCCATGTACAAATACAATAAAATATCATAACAAAAGCTCAATAGACGACTTACGATAATAAGTCATATCATCACTCAGTTGAATTTATACTTTATGACAATGCATAATCCAACCTCCTAAACGTTGATTGGTTGATGAGATTTCACTTCATTGTATCAACTTTTTGACATTACAATTATTGGATATATCATGACTAACTGCAGTTAGCCTAATTTAGACGTTGTTCAGACAATGTTGCCTGATTACATAGTTCAGATTCAAATATATGCATATGCGTTTGGGTAGTCAGGCAAACTTAAAATTAATTAGCTGTCAAGATGCCATTCCGATGCATGAACTTAAATTGTACTTAACAAAGTAAAAAATGCGGAACGCTGAACTGTGTAATCTGCTTATTTGTATTGTTGCCAATTGCTAAAACGGATTAACAAATTTGGATGCCACCAGAAATTTTGCTCAATTTTTATGTGGCACCTCCTTCTTTTTATTTTGACACTCCCTTACCTCTCACATTTTGTATTTTTGTTAAATTTCATCATTATGAAAAACAAATAACTTTTTATGTGGAGAGCGAGTGTATGACGTTAGCATCATGCATGGTTACTATCATTATTATTATTGTTGTTATGTCGCATCACGTGTTTTTCTTCGTTTTTTATTTTCGTTTGTTTATTGTCTCCTATGCTGTTTGTACCGTTGTTTTGTCTGTAATTTTGTTTCTTTGTATACGCACTACTTATTGTGCTGATTGGATTTGTCTTTTTATTCTCTATTGTTTAGTAATTAGTTTCAGAAGGTTGTGCTCTATATAGCACTGGGTCGCATGTTTACGAGTTCAACTAAGTTATTGAGTCCTAAGTCCAAATTTCACTTCTGTTTGAGGAAATAGTATAGTATCACCAGCTGTCACACTTAGAGAGTCAAATGCTCTAATCTGTACCTGGTAAATTAGTTAGTTATATTATGTACACCACATATGTGTTTCTCGAGTTCTTTCGATTTATTTCAAATGTTTATTTATAACGATTCTTAGTTTTCTGAAATAACTTTTCGTATGCCTACTTTATGGTCTTTTTGCCTGTTTCGTCACATTGGCCGCATATTATTCTATGGACCACATTTTGCTTCTAGTCCACAGTTTGCTTAAATCCGATCTTCATTATTGTTAGGATCCAAGATAAGTGTAGTGAATTTCTATCATTTGTGGCCAACACACTTAGTGATCACCTTCATTTATTCAGAAGTAGAAGTATATTTTAGTATACAGGGGTGGATAAGTAATGAGATTTGCATTATACATATATTTGTTACGTAGTACACACCCAACTTCACATGATTATCTCGATATCATTACTGCATCGCAATAGTTAATTCTACTTTCCTGATTGTATGCCTGTATTATTGTCTTCATATCCAGATGTAATTACACATTTCATACTCATAATATCCACCACTCTGCAAACTATTAGCGTTTTTATGATAATCCTTCGTATGTAGTTTACCCCATATTACTTCTATCAAATTCGCAATAAGTACTTTTAGTACTAAGTGTATTTATTTTTCACACTTTATTCTTTTACATTGTGTGTATTAAATTATGACATTGGGATGATTCAACATATGTTCGGAAATTCCTACAAAACCGTAGATATTCATTTAAGAAAATAGGGAAAACTCACTCGTTAAACTATTTGGCTACTGTTATTTCAGACTATAGGCAACAGATAGACAAATAACGCTATTTCATGCCACACACCATTTAATGAAAATAGCATGAGATATATTGTACCACATCATCTTAATGTTGTCTTCCGGCAATCGTAGTTTAATTAAAATTCTTTCGGTATAATAATTGTTTCGTATCGACTCTTTTCCTTTAGCTTCCTGGCGTAAAGAACTCTTGCAGGTTACTAAAATTCAGTCAGAGGTTTTTGAAACCAGTTACTCACGTATGTATGGAGTGTTTAATATTAAAGTTAGTCACAGTGTGCTAATCAAGATAACAAATCAGTTAGTGAGGCAGTGGTATATTATGTATATTATGCTTTTGGTACTGAATTTCGAATTGATTTTATACCTTTTTTCTTCTAACTCGCTCTTTCTTTTCAAATCACATTTTCTATGCCTAATCGTCTTCGCTTCAGGACTGGCTTGCTTCGGCACAGAAATTAGTGATAGGGAGTGAGGTAGTTGAATGTGTCGACCGCTCCACTTTTCTTAGGAGTCTTATCAGCCCTGACGGTCTGATGTCCGATGAAATCTTGGCTCATATACATAAGGCCCGATTGGCTTTCCCCAGTTCGCGTCACTTGTGGCTTAGGCGATACATCCGTCTACTGACCAAAGGATGCGTTTGCTGAGCAGCAGTTCGATCTGTTTTACTTTATGGATTTGAAATATGGTCACTAAGGATAGAGGATATTCGTAGGCTCCTAGTATTTGATCATGGATGTCTTCGAAGCATTGCTCGTGTTTGCTGGGACCACCGAGTAAGCAGTACTTGTGTTAGGAATAGAGTACTAAATCTATTAATGAAGTAATAAATCTTCATCATCTGAGTTGGTTAGGACATGTGTTACGTATGCCTGACCACATCCTCCCTCGACGAGCAATGTTGTCTGGTGTAGGAGTAGACTGGAAGAAAGCTAAGGGCGGCCAAACCAAAACATGGCACCAGTCTGTGGAGTCATTGACAATTCGGCTGAGCCATGTTAATAGGTGCAGACTACCCTGGTTAGGGTCGGCGTGACGATCATCACAAATAATTAGACTTTGAGTGACATGACTCAAAATCGTTTGCAATGGCGCAGGTGTATCCATTCCTTGTCTTCCTACAAATCCTAAGCTTCTGAATTCATCAAATTTTCTTCTTGCTAAATTATATTTTCTCGAATCTTATCTTCGATCTCTAATACTTACCATTAATACTGACTTTGTTACTACCTCCACTACTCTGGAATTCGTTCCGACAATTTAATCAGTATCTGTTAATTGAGGCATGGCAACTTAAACTGATGTACGCACGTACCAAGTTCTACGTTGTTACTGACTGACTGAATCGTTTTCGCTAACACTGGTGTTACTACTAAATTTACTACAGATAACTTGATCTCACTGTGCTGATACAGTGTGGCAGTTTATTCTGGCCCTCACATATGCGCTAATTGATGTTTGAAACCATTTGTTAAACTTGTTTATGTAAATCCATTCAATTAACTGAGTTACGTAACTGCACTTACGCAAAATAAATACAGGTTAGTGTTCAAAATACCTAACTAAGGAAACTACTTTTCGCCCGTCTGAATTTATAGCTCGTTCTTCAAGAAGGATATATTATTGTTTAGTAAAGTGACTGTTCGGAAATAATTTGTATTTCACATCAGTCATTTATTTCATCACTAACTGGAATTTATCACATGCTCAACAGAGTTCAGTCATTTTTTGTGCAATATAAAGTGATGAATAATTGCTACACTATGTATGGAATAATATGATTTCGAATTCTAACAAAATAATCACGTATTCATTTATATACACTAGATGATGAATTAACTTCACGTGTGCATTACATTTGAGCAAATAAATAATGTTACTTGATTACTTCAGCTCTACTAGAACAGAACTTGTTGTTACAAATGAATTGTATGAAACATTCAAAGAAAACGATAATTGTACACATCGACATCAATATCACTTCATCGTTTCCTTCATAATAGTATGTAATAACAATATAGTATCGTTTCACACCTGGGACTGACTTTGGTTAAATAAGCACTGAACATGTGTTTCGTTTTGGTATGCGACTTGTAAGCAGTGCGTATCAGTGACCCAGATCAGTTACGTCTCATGGCAAACACTTAATCTTCAGATTACTTAGTAGGTTACATTTCTAACCTCATTCTAGTAAAGTTGGCATTCATTGGTTCTTGGTTTTCACTTGTCGTTTAACCATAGCCAGTCAGCATTATGAAACTTCAAAGTGACCAATCTACTACTCTGACTAGAGTTAACCACTGCTTCTACCTAGCTGTTATTATCTCTTGGCTGCAGGGTAATATTACGAATTCTTTAACACATGTTTAAATGAATTTTGATTACATAGATTTGTGCTTCATTACTGGGTTACATTCTATTATAGTAATCTGCCTACTCATGCATTTCTTATGCTTATTTCGTTTGATTGCCTTGATATAACTATTAAACGAACTGTCCATTTTATATTTTAAAAGTGTTATATTGTCATGTCATTAGTTGTATTTTGAGCATAGTAACTCGAATTTTCATGAGTTATCCATCAAACTTCTTCATGTTGTTTAATAGTTAATTAAACACAAATCTTGTAGAACCTAGTCCACATTTTCTCATTTCAAAGTATTCACTTCCAATTTGGGTAATTCACAAACGCATCTAAACCTGAGTTCATCAGAAAGTAAAATCTGATAAATTCGACGTATATAATGTGTTTTACTTAATTTGCTGAATTTTATTTTTCTTATTTGATTGTGCTTTTGTTTTCTTTTCCGTTAAAGTACGCACTTTGTTGGAATAGTTCAACAGTATGTTTAAGAAATAAGTCCTCAAGACTTGATGACTTTGCATTGGATATTGGCTCTTCCTCATCCTCATCATCATCACCATTACCATTTTCAATTAATCAAGTAAATGACAGACAAACAAATGTCTCTCCTTCCTATCCATTGATTTGTTCTAATAACACTACTAACAAATGTAGTATTACAGGATGTTGTGACGTTACTGAAATCGGACCTAACAACATCGATTCAAACAACCATAATACTAATAATTGTATTAGCTGTGAAATTGGGTGTCCATTTACCCAGAATCAAATGAATGATACGATTCTTAGAATATATTTACTGCAACCTATTCATTTATCCAGTTTTGACAATACTATAAATAATTATTTCAATAAAGCAGATCATACATTGTGTATTACAGACAGTAACTATGTTTCTAATTGCAGTATCAATAGTATTTCAGACCGTAATGGCAATAGCAATAAGAATATCAGCAATACCAACAACAAAAACAAGAATAATAGTTATAATCTTACTATGAATTCATCATCTTCACCAGTATTTAATGATAACCAAGGAAATATTGTCGAGAAAAGCAATACAGCTTTCGAGTTTTTCAACAAGCGTTATACTAGTATATCAGATTCATTTAAAACATATCATTCAGCGACAAATTTACAATTCATTGATGTAGCTGACGAGTATGCATTTTTTTATTAGTTAACTTTCAGGTTCTTTTCCTGTTGAGTGATTATTGTAAAAATGTTTTAGGTTTTAGTGTACATATATTTAATCTATTACATTTGCTGAACATTGTTATTTGCTATTGAATTAAGTAAATAAAGCTATACGTTTGATTAGGTTAGATATGGTGGCTGTTTTTAGTTTGCTTTGTTATAGGTGGCATATGTCTGTGACAGTAATTATAACTTGAAGCCGAAGAGTTTGCTCATTAGTTGACCATATGCAGGCGTATGTACATCAGATTATCGTTAGATAGAGAGATTTCCAAACAGCTAAATCATTCAATCGCTTAGGTGCAAGTTTGAGTTAGGTTCCACTTTGGTGTGATGAGCAGTACCATTAGTTCTCATACATAAAGTATGGCGCGAACCAGAGTATATGAATTTATGCATAGTAATTAGACTGCAACATATTTACATAATAAAGTAGATTAAGAGATGATTAGACTAGAAAGACGAAAATCGAAAGTCATTTTTCTTATTGATTTTACCAATTGCATATTTATACTTCTTAGTAGCATTTCATACGCTCAGTTAGTCTAATCGAGTGAACGTGAAAATCTTAATTGGATAATTATAAAATAAGAATGATCCTGTTACAGTAATAAACTTAAATTAGCAAATGGATATCATTACTAAGGGTTGATTTAATAATTAGTAGTAAATTTATCCTTAGTTTGGATAGCTTATAAAAAATTACATATTTTGTATAATCTGATTGTGTATTAACACTAAATTTCTGACGTTTCATACCTTTAAGTTTCTTCAGACAATAAATAACTGAATCAAAGTAATATGAATCTAAATAGTACAGAGGAACAAATAAAATCAATTATTATATACAATCAGTTATACAAAGCACAACCTGTCATACATATGCGTAAGTCCTAGTTTCCATTGCACATTAGCGTAGCATAACGAATACCAAATTAATCGAAGTAGTAATAATACCATCGACAGTAAGACGATTAGACATGAAAATATGATTCTGAAAGTAAGATGATTTCGTTCAAAAGATACAAAACAATTTTGAAGCTTAGGATTTAAGATGGGATAATGATCTGCCTGTTCCATTGTGACGGATTCTGAGCCATATCATACAGTATCCTTAATTTGTCTACATCTACTAACACGTCTTGGTGATGACTTCATGAACTGGTGCCACATTTCTCGTATAATATAAAATCTAAGACCTTTCGGTATAGTATCTAGCACAATTACCATTGGGCGAGTTTTTTAGTATGCAAGAATTCGCCCTTGTCTACTACAGTGAATTCGCACTGTCGCTGTTCAGTGTCATCAGTGAGCTACTGCCTTACAACCTAATTTAGTTGGTCCCATATGTATATAGCCTTTCCAGCAGAACATATTTGTATTTAGTGCTTTTCATGAGCTACCTTTATTTTTCCTTGTCTAGTTTCTTGACCCACTCTGGTTATACAAAATCGGATTTGCTAAACAAATGTTTATTCGATCTGATTCATATTGACGATTTAATGCATATATCAGAAGCTGTGACTGCAGGTTGGTTGGTTAGTTTAGTATACTTAGTAGTCTAGCGTATAAAATAATTTTTACATCTTGGTTAATTCTGTAATTATGTGAATATCTTATATACATCATGCTAAAGTATTGTTGCTCATTTTTAAGGTAGTTATTGCAGAATGGAGGGAAAGGGGAGCGCATTTTTAATAATTGCTGGTTTTATAACAAAATGAAATATTTTTTATCGGCATTTTTTATAACTCGTTTCTAACTTACATTTCGCTTTATTATACTTCAATGTGAACTTCAAGTTGTCAATATCATTGAACTAATACTCTATTCATTCATTATTAAAATATTCGTAAGACATCATCTTTGTTCCTTTATCTTTAATACCAAAATACAACTTAGCATATACTAACATAACTGTACATAATAAGCAATGATTTTTAATTGTTATAATTACAGTACAATAACGGGTATAAATGAATTTATAATATTGTAAAGAAATATGAGGAAGAATAGTTGTCCAACCACTTGAGGAACGAAATACAATTCACTTAAAGGTGCAGCCAACATAGGCAGTTTTTAAAGATTTTTTCTCACTAATGTAAAGATTGTGATATAAGAGTACAGTAGTGTTCCAAGCTAACCTCTTTTCTAAGCCATAGATGATGACATTTGGAGCCACTTAGTTACATGGTCTCTTTGGCTCTACATGTGGACTAGTGATGGACAGGCGGATACGAATCCTATACAACCATGCTTCATACTACGAAACCATGTCATAAGCTAATCGCTTATAATTTTCATAACGAGTCCCAGTGTCGGTGAATACTAAACAATGAGGAAATTAATGCTATAGCATTCAGAAAACGTGAAAAAGTTATGGAAGTCGGTGTTTCAACAAGATGTTGTTAATAAAATTGTCACTATGTTTAGATGTCCGCAGTGGCTAAATATAGTGACGATCGAATACAGGGAATCGTTTTAGATTTTCATTTAGCATGAGCCCACTTAAGTTTCAAAATCTTCATGACTATCACACTAGCATATGCCTCGTGATAGCACATTTATTTTTTATGTTTATGTATTTTGTAAATACTAAGCTCATGCGTAATGATTTATACAGTAAAGTCTAGTCTGATACAGTCAGCGCATTAATATTTCATCACACTGGACGAAAAATGTGATCAGAGAATCATATTCAAATTGAT
Source organism: Schistosoma mekongi (assembly GCA_034768735.1). Lineage (NCBI taxonomy): Eukaryota > Metazoa > Platyhelminthes > Trematoda > Strigeidida > Schistosomatidae > Schistosoma > Schistosoma mekongi. Next base: position 77,517,948 of record CM068305.1, on the reverse strand, counting down.
TTGAACTGCCTGAATGACCCAACTACATCGTTTTATTCATTATAACATTTTAAGACCAGGTGATAGGCTCTCGAAGTTTTTATTCGCTTTAAGACTAGTCTAATAGTCATAGTGGATCATTGGCTTAGTCAGTCATCTATGATTTCGAACCTAGTAGCACCACTAGCCATCACTTATAGTGCGTCTCTACTCCAAGTAAACGTATCTGCACCTTGTAAACGGGTTGATAATAATAATAATACTAATTAACAACCTTAGTAATACTAGTTGTTATAACTATTAAGTCACTAATATTTAATCCTAGATATCGGTTGCTATCACCAATCATTAGGACAACAGAAAGAAAAGGATCAATGGTCCCACGTTCTTTATAATATTCATTTATAACTGTGACTACATTTAATCAACCAAAAAATCACATTCACCAGTTAGTATATATATGTGTATGTATATATATATAACGGTCGTACAAGTTTCTTTCCTAAACCGTCTTTATCTTGTTTGAAAGGAATACTTTGAGAAGCTACTGGTAAGTCTGTGCTTCACTACAATTATACAAATTAATTCTCTAAACAAAGGACGGATCATATTCATGTACGGAGTAGAGGTCTGTGTACTCATGTTGAAACTGAATTTTACTTGTAGTTGAGTTCTTGCGATACTAAGTTTCCAAAACGGAAATAATCAAATCAGTATTTGGATTCATGATCTGTAGGTGAAAGCCAAGTGCTTTGATCACAACGTCAGTTCTACTATAGTCTTAAACTGTAGATGATTAAATTTCACACTGTTTTTCTTCTAAGTGATTTCCACTTCTCTTTCTAGTACAATATATGTCTATATTTAAGTGATACAAAATAGTAAATATCTCGTCGTAAGATTTCCTTAACGTGTCTTTTTATTTTATTTATCACGATAAAACAGTAATGAAAGTATCCTCTTAAGATATATTCATCAACTTTACTGTTATTTACTAATCTATGCTTATGACTTTATATTCTCTAATTGATTAAGTATAAATTGTTTACAATTCTTGTAGTATGCTTTATTGTATTTGAAGAGTAATCAATTTTACAATATATTTTAAGCATTCTTTGTGGATGTTAATGTTAGCGGTTAACTAAGTGAGATTTATTAATAAAATAATCCACTACACTTGTTCTCATCTATCTGTTAGCAATTTTAACTCATATCCTAATACTCTATTGTATTTTACATTAAATCCATAATTTTATTACCTGTGATGTGCATTACTATAGGTAATCATACTTATTGTATTGTTCTTCGTTTAAACATACATTAATCCATTCACAACTCTGAGTTCTTTTTTCAGTTGCGTAAGTTAGCTTTAAGTCAACACCTTGTAGTGTGTTGTTGTGTGAGGTATTTGTTATACAGATGATTTTAGTGGAAACTTATGTTCAAAGTAAAAGATATATGATTTGATGTTGTAGAGATAGAAAATTAAGAATCACGGAATAGTTGTTTTGTCCTAGTATATGACTACTCAGCAGCGCACACTCATGTCCCCAATAGGGATCGAGCTCTAGACCTTCAGGCTTGAGTGTTCTCTGTGTCATGGGATATATGTGCACACTGACGAGAAGATCCGTACTAGAACGAAATAACTGTCGAAGATTTCAATGTATTGTCAAATAGAACATTAAGTTTACGATAAATAATATAAATAATCACAGTAGTATGAATTTTTCTATGATTTATGCACCAATAAAAATGACATTTCAGTCTTATTAATCATTATTACCAAATCATCTTATATTTTATATAAAATTTTTATAAAATACCGTAAAGATGACCACATCAGAAAAGCGTAGGATCTCTTCGTTATTTTGTTTGTGCTACTTTTTCTGCACACCTTCCTTTTTGTTCACATTACTTCCACTGGTGTATGTTCTACGTCCTGCGTCCAGCTTCTTTATTTGAAAGATATGAATACATCCAAAATACTAACCGTATAGCTCCCTTCGTAGTTTTGTGTTGTTTTAAAATGTTTTTCATTGCTAATTATCTGTATAGGTGTCCACATTTTCTAGATAGCAGGACATTTATAATCTGTATCGTTATTTTGTTATATCAAAATTTTCGAGTTCATTTATCGTAACTGTAAGATTGTTTTCCCACTAACAGTGCTCAAATATTATTGGCTTAAAAAATCTGTATACTGCATCCTTAATAATATTTTCCAAAGACTTATATTCTGGAAAAATGTGATGTTTTCGTCTTTAGATTGTGAATAATATTTCAAATAGCTACTTCGATGCATATCATCTTCACTTATCAGTGTAGGATTTATTAGTCGTGATAGACTATACTACTGTTATTAGTATAATATCGTAGTTAAATTGTGTTTTCATATGTATTTGATTTGCAAACATGTTGCTTTAAACGTAACACTTTTCTGTTTAAACAAACTAGTGGTTTGAAAGTCGAATTTTGTCTGTAAGTGGAATCCAGGATGCTCATTTTGTCTTCTCCCGGAATTATCAGCTGGGAAAATGTTAACCCTACAATTGTATTCATACCTGCTGCACAATAACGCATTAGCATTTGGAGCGAAAACTGTTGAGTTCTAGTCTCTGTGTGAACATCAAAAATTAAATGTGGGGCATCCAGTTGGTGAGTTTCAAGCAGGACGAAACGTGCCTTTCTGAATCTACTGCTAGTCGAAATTCAACTTATGTGAAGTCTTTCATGTACAGCTATATTTAGGCATTCCACTCAGGATACACATGGCGATGGGGTTTGGCCAGTTGAAGTCACATACGTCAACAACGAGAAGATGCAAATAAGCTGAATTATACGTTTTAACTTTATTCCTTACTAGTTCCTTTGTTTTGTTGCGTGTCTAAGTGGAAGTTAGATGAGAAACTTGTACATAGAAAAGACCATAACAATTCACCATTTAAAAGCCGGTCTTTTTAATCCAATCTCTTATTTTTCCACGTTATTACTTCTTATTTTCTAATTTGTTCCTGACACGTATCTGTCTTATCTTCGTATTCTTCAAGTGGATGATCATCCCTCACATCTGTCTTTATGTTCTTTTTCTCTTCATTAACTTTTGTCTATCATGTTACTTATTTTCCGCACAAATAATTTTTCGATCTACTTTTGATATTTGTGTTAAATGGTTCAACAGTATTATGTTTTGTTATGGATTACTATGTATATGGCAACTATGAATGCGATTGTACGGTTATGATAAATGAAATCATCAAAAAGATTTTCCTGGCTGAATCGTCTTTATTTCGATTAATGACTAAATAGTTTTTGTTATCTTGGTATTATATATATATATATATATATATATATATATATATATATATATATATATATATATATATATATATAAACTTTCAGCACTGGTACACACAACTCCTTTGGTATCATCAATTCATTTAAGTTATTTATATCAATATCTTAAATCACCTTCCATTTGATTCATTCAAGTTTCCATTCCAGTTAAGTCCTAATAACATATTGAACTTTTGACCTTTAATGACATTTATTATTGTAGTCACTATTCTAATTCATGATTTAGTCATTATTTCATCTTTATAATAATGAATTCTCGATTCTTCTTATTGTTTCTTATCATCATAGCATATCATCTCATAGTCCGTTATAGTAAATATTATTTTGACCGATAGTGCATAAAGAACATTGCGATAGTGATGGTAATACGTAGATAATAGTCATTTACAAAAGTTTCATTTTTGATAGTACTATTTACACAGTCGTATTTATACTTATTTACGTATGTAATGTATAATACGTTAGATAGATAGATAGATAGATAGATAGATAGATAGATAGATAGATAGATAGATAGATAGATAGATAGATAGATAGATAGATAGATAGATAGATAGATAGATAGATAGATAGATAGATAGATAGATAGATAGATAGATAGATAGATAGATAGATAGATAGATAGATAGATAGATAGATAGATAGATAGATAGATAGATAGATAGATAGATAGATAGATAGATAGATAGATAGATAGATAGATAGATAGATAGATAGATAGATAGATAGATAGATAGATAGATAGATAGATAGATAGATAGATAGATAGATAGATAGATAGATAGATAGATAGATAGATAGATAGATAGATAGATAGATAGATAGATAGATAGATAGATAGATAGATAGATAGATAGATAGATAGATAGATAGATAGATAGATAGATAGATAGATAGATAGATAGATAGATAGATAGATAGATAGATAGATAGATAGATAGATAGATAGATAGATAGATAGATAGATAGATAGATAGATAGATAGATAGATAGATAGATAGATAGATAGATAGATAGATAGATAGATAGATAGATAGATAGATAGATATTGCGTCATACACTGTTTGGTACTGCTGGAAGGACATATTAGAACAATTTGTGACGTAATATCAGTCTATTTTCTAATCGATTGTAATTTAGTAATGATGACAATTTCTTTCGGTTAAATAGTCATTATGTGTTGTTATTGGATCTTGACATAATCTCGCCTGACTGGTGTCGATCGTTAATCGTCCCGGTATATAAGAAAGAGACAAGGTCGTCCTACGATAACCATAGAGGAATCAATTTGACTAATAGAGTGTCTAAAATACCAGCTTCTATAACTATCAGGCGTTTAATTACAACTCGTGATCTACAAGCACAAGAAAACCAGGCTAGTTTCAGACCTTGTCGCGGTTGTATAGACGAGATATTCACCAATCGTCAGATCTTAGAACACAGACATACTTTTCGGCGCCCGACAATAGTGATTTTCCTCGACTTGAAAGCGGCATTTGACTCTGTGGACTGAGAAGTTCTATGGCAATGTCTTTTATTGAAAGGCGTACTCCAAAAGTACATAAAACTTGTTAAGGCTCTTTATTCAAACACTATTAGTTGTGTCAGAGCTTATGGCGAACTGTCATCCGGACTGGTAACCTCAAGTGGTGTCCGTCAAGGTTGTCCTCTGTCTCCATTTTTATTCAATTTCATAGTCGATTTGCTGTTAGAATGTATACTCTCATCGTCTGACTTTTTGGGAATTGATCTCCTACTAGGAGATCTACGTATGGACATAGAATATGCTGATGACATAGTCCTGTTTGGCGAAGACGCTGATAAGATGCAAAATCTTTCATCATCAATAAGATCTGATGCAAGCATTTTCGGAATGCGTTTCTCCCCCTCTAAACGCAAACTATTGCTCCAGGACTGGTTTTCATCAACACCTGAACTAAAGATAGGGGGTGAAGTAGTTAAGCACATCGACTGCTTCACTTATCCTGGAAGTTTGATTAGCCCTAATGGGTTGGTCTATAGTGAAATCTCGATGCAAATTTAAAAAGCTCGTTCGGCTTTTGCCAACTTACGTCACCTATGGCGTAGACGAGATATTCGTCTCTCAACGAAAGGGAGAGTGTACTACGCAACAGTTCGCTCTGTCTTACTGTATGGATGTGAGACTTGGCCATTAAGGGTAGATGACACTCGAAGGTTATTAGTTTTTGACTATCGATGTCTACGAAACATCGCTTGCGTTAGCCGGGATCACCGAGTATGTAATAACGAGGTTAGACGATGGGTGTTAGGTAAAGGCGGTAGACCAGTCGATGAGGTTGTAAATTTTCACCGACTGAGGTGGTTAGGATATGTGCTGCCTATGCCCAACCACCGTCTTCCTCGACGCGCATTGTTGGCTGATATAGGAGCATGATGGAGAGTTAGAGGCGGACAAACGAAAACATGGCATCAGTCCATGAAGTTACTGACTGCTGATTTGAGTCGTGTCGGTAGATGCAGATTACCAGGATTTGGTCCTTGCGAATTCCGTAACCAGTGTCTAGAAACACTAAGTGGCATGGCGCAGATGTATCTACTCATTGTTTTTCCTTAAATAGTGAGCTTAAATTATTTCATAACTTTTTTTCCACACTTCATCTCTTTTCTCCCTGAACCATATTCTATATGTTCACACTCCTTGTAACTATTATTATTTTGTTTTATTGAAGTAACTTCTACTAATGGTGGTGGTGTTAATCTTGCGGTGCCATGGTGGTATGGCAACTTGAACCGATGCACATATGTGCTAGGCTCTATGTTGATCATACATACATACATACATATTGTAAACACATTAATTGACAACATTAGGCTTACAGGACATGTAATGTTACCTGCTGTATAAATAATTTGAATTGACTTAATGAATGCCAAGGCTATTACATATTTAAACTTTCATAAACTGGTTGTTAGTTTTTGTTAATGCTATGCAGACTGATATCTATCTTTACATACTTCTATCAACCTATTTTTATTTAAAGTTTCACATCATGGATTCACCTTAATTAAGTAGCCATCGAAAACAATAAATCATAAGATAATTGTTCCATCTCAGTATGGAATTCCTAGCAGTAAGCACTCACGACTTTGTTAGGGATCCAACAAATATACAATTTTTTTAATTTTTTCGTATTTGTCGAATTCAACGTGCAATTTGCCTACTAGTTTAAGTTACTCGACATCACTACTTCCATGTACTAGTTTTAGATGCTAAGTAGTTTGTGGTAAACAGTATGAAGCCTTGATCGTAGGTTTCATGCTATTCCACAACTTTAATATTTCATATATACGTAACTCTGAAATATTGATCCGTGGTTTCTTCCTGTTTTATTCCAACCATTTAAGAGTAAAAGTAACGTTTACAATTATTTTCACCTACATGTATTATTTCATCAACGTACATTGTGTTCTCTTTAGCCTTCATGGCTATCAGCAATTAATTTTAAATTTGATTATTTGTCCGTCAAATTATTAATTAAGAATACTTTTTTTTAGCAAGGTATGAAAATTTACATGACATAGATTATTGTTTTTGTTTGTCTATCACTACACTTCGACTGAAGTTACCCATAACACTTCAGTGTTCATAATTTCGGTGTATCCAGCACTTTTGGGCGTCTGCTTATTTATTTTATTAAGTGGCTACTTCATATTACGGTGTAATTTTCATTAGCAATTTAATTTCAGAAGTCTACATTGTAGCGCAGCCTAACATGTCTGGTAGAAAAATACGAAGGTAGTGACGGTAATTCCTGAAAATGTAATTTATAGTGGAAATCAGACTTCAATATGAAATAATCACCCACTTAAGGAAAAAAAACAACTGAAATGCTGAACACAGCATACTCAGTTGATATCAGTGCATACTCCTGCAAATTACTCATTTATAAGTGAATTATATGCACTGAGTATCACTATAACCTCGAGGTATACATTTTATGTGCTTGTATACAATAGAGATTAAAGGTTAATCCATGATCTTATTGACGTCATTGTTTATTTGAAGTAAATCTAGCCCTTTTGTTTTGGATTTCCCCATAATTAGATAATTTTATGGTATATTTGATGCGTACAATCGTTATATATCGGCCATATTCATATCACATTACATTGCCAAATGTTTATATATATATATATATATATATATATATATATATATATATATATATATATATATATATATGGAGAGAGATCCGTGTCACATTTTTGTTAAGTGTTCATTGTTGAAAGCTAATTAGTTATGAATCTGCAAATTTTTCTTTACGGAAGTTCAAAGTTATAGTAGTTATATACTATGTTTATAATTAGTGTATTTTATATAATTAAGCTGAAACGGTTTTTAGGAGACTGGTTATAATTTATTGAATATTTACGACTGAGTACCGGTGTAAAAATAAGGAGGACTGAACAGCTGTTTCACTCTGGTATTTTACTCCTCAGTGGTGCATATCAACGAATCCTCCAAGAATCGAACATTCATCTACCATAGTGATAACAGTGTCGTCTGAATTTAGGTCTATTCTGAATCGAATGTGTGCAATCAGTCATATGGTGGTAGAATCTGACACGTGTGGATCGGTTCAAGTTATCACAACCTGTCAACAAAAGCGGTGTATGCTAAAGTACATGTTATAGTAGTGCCAGTGGTAGTAAAACAGAAACATTTAACATACAGAATATGATTCAAGAACAAATCGATTCATGGTAAGAAAGATATAAATGATTTTAAAGCTTAAGATAGCTTTAAGAAAATAAGTGTACTTGTTCTGTTGCACTGAGCCATTACAACTGTGCATCACTGTACAATTTTTTAACAACGTATGATAGAGGTACTTATTACTTCTGTTTTAAGTTGATGATTTCAATCTATTTTCTTTACGCTGCTGGCGATATTACTGTTGTTATTTCAATACAGGGCATACATCTTCGTACTGTTATTTTGTCTTAATATAACCAGAAAATCTTGTTTAATGTGTGTTTCTGTAAATTAATCTCCCAGTTAAGTAAAACAATAATCACAATGTATTATTATCATTATCTCTCCTACAACCTAATGATATAATACGTTTATTTATAAATAAAAATGTTAGTGTCGACGTCAGAGTTGGTTAACTTACTTCTATCAGAATCGCATTACTAATGTTATTGTTATTATTGTCATCGGTGTTGCTGTTGTACTTTTGTCTGATGACGTCATAATCAGTCTGTATTTATTCGTCTTAAACATTCACATAATAATAATCGTTATTATTATGACCTTATTAAAATCTTAATTGTAATTTTTTCGAATATATTTTGTATCAGCTTCCTATATTTGTAATAATTGATGAATCAAGTGTTGTGGTTTTCTTGGTTAAGTAATTTAAGTATAGGGTGTTTGTGTAGAGGGGTAATTAAATAGATATTTGGGTAGAGGTAGTTCGAATAAAGGAAAATGTCGGCAATCCATTTAATCTGTTACATTTCTAGCTGACTAAATGATTAATGCAGGCAATGTATGTGTGTACTGATTTAAAAAATGTACGCTTCCAACTTTGTCTAATAGATTTTCAGTACGATTTGATCAGTTTGTGTGTTCATGAATAGTTAGCTACACACAGAATTTGTCATATTAGATTTAATGGTTAGTGCTTTAAAGTGGAGCGGTGGCTTAATTTATTTAGACAATTGACTTGCGACAAATAAATTGCATGTTTGAACTCGATTCCATCTACTTATTACTTCAAGTAGTCTACTATATGTGACCACTTAAGTATCACAATTAAATGTTCATTTTATAGATAAGTGCATATAATTATGATTCGTAAATGATATGCACCTATTATGTGGTGGTTTCCAATTCAAATTGCCATAGTATTTTTAACATATTGTTTAATGGTTATTTGGTAATACTGCGTTATGATGATGACTTGTACAGTCAGTTTTAAAATGCAATACTTTATGATGTGGACACTAAAAGCATGGGCGCATATTCATCACTGATCAGTATATAAATACAATGTTACTATAAATTGATGGGGAGTTATAAATTGGTTAAACTATACTCAATTGCGACATCATGTGAACATTCTATCTTTTATACTTACCATATTAGGTGTTTGTGATCACTTCTGGTTGGTTTCATAGGAATAATCTGTTGATTCATTTATACTTCTATAATATATTTAACATATTGTATTTTGGTGAAGGCCACTACGAAAGAGAATATTTATAGCACAGACAGAGATAGTTTTATTTTCTCTGGCGTTGGTGGTTTAGTCGTGAATACTTCATTGTCTTTCTTGACAGTATCAGCAGTAGCATATTTCACAAAGAAAAGAAAAGCGATAATAACCGTTTAACTTTCAAGTCTATAGAGCAATCAGTTAGTTGATTGTGGTGTCATGTTAATGGTTCACTTGTTTTTAGATCGTTTGCTGATTTAGATGTCTACAAAAATGTTTAAATCTTAATGAGTAAATCATTCAACTCAGAGGATACAGCACCCCTATAAAGGGTTCCTTCTATCCAACTCATTCATAATTTTGATTTCAAGGTATCATACAATATGCTTTTTCTATTCCATCTATCCTGAAATGCTTTTATTATTGATTCATTTAAGTATCATCCAAGTAATAGCTTACCTTTAATCTTCATTCAACTTAAAGCACATACGATTAGTTTCAAATATAGAATAGATAATCTCACATTATAGTGTCATAGTCACATCAATATATTTTGACTAACCTAGGAAATTACTGAACTAAAACATACACTTGAAAAAATGTCACCTGTCAAAGACGAATAATTTAATTATGAAATAGTAACAAAAATAATTTTTCTTAAGAAAAAATTGAATTGAGAAAAATTAAAAATAACATCTGTTTTTATAGTTCTATCAAATATTCACTTAATTAATCTTTTGAACTTTTTATCTTTTTCACAACTGTTTTATTATTATTTTTTTCCACTGAAATAATTTTAGTAAACGAAAGTCAACCTGTTATCACATCATTTTATCGGATAAAATTGAAATGTGGAACATATCGTTGGGCTCGTATGTTAATCTCTTACTTTAAACGATCATCTTTTACTTCAGTGTCTACAAGTAATGGACAATATAGTTATCATAATGATATGAATAAAATACCAGATTGTTATATTAATTGTGACCAATACTGTTTTACAAAAGCCGCCAATAATAATCTCACATCATCATCATTGCCAACTCAATTGGGAACTTTTGATGAATTGACGAATCCTTCGTTTCATGGTAATGATTCATTCAGTTATTTGAAATCTTGTACTAATTCTAAGTCTGCTGCATATACGAGTGGAGTGAACTCTGCATATAATTGTACGTCTGGAAATTTACTAATATGTTGTCATCAATTATCTCAGTAAGTTCATCATTACTCTCTAATTTTGTTGTAGTTTACATATTGTCATTAATTTTGTTTTTTATTCTAATAGTGTTAAGTAATTTGAATCGTGGTGCATCTTACATAACTATAAAAGAATATGTCAATAGATAAATTGCTATAGCATTGAATTGCAGCTGTTCCATCCTGATACCACTTCCTTTAGGTTTAGAAGCTAACATGAGTATGACACAAGATACAGTTAAGCTCAGACTAAGCTAACTAATACTTTTAGCCTTTATGGATATACACATTATTTCCACATAATTAAACAGTAAGTACTAAATGTTAGGTAGTGTATATTATATGCTTATTGTACAGTGCCGGTTTGACTGCAACTCATTGAATGCGCTTAACTGACAAGCGTATCTAGCTTGCGAACATTTAATTGACACTATTTAGCTGTTGTATCTTCTAGATTCTTGTTAAGCTATGTAACTAGCATTCTGATTTCCTGGGATTGGGATTTTTCATTACTAGATTTTTGAGGTATTTCATTGTTTTGTTAAGTTACATATAATACAGATCAGGGAATAATTTCTATGGATTCACTGTAGATCATCATTTGTTGAAAATGTATATAACCACTCACATTTCTCACTTTAAATAACTTCTTCATCTACCGTTAATATAAGTCAGTGCTTCTTGATATAGCTATTTTTATGTTCCAGAACCTTCACTCCCTTATTTAAAATACATTTTCAGTCTTATTAACTTTTTCCCTACTATGATAATACAAATATACTTAAAATTAGATTCACTTAAATGACTACGTTAACTTTTTTGTGTACTGATGCGAACTCAAGGGAACTAAATGCATTCATTTTATTCAACTCAAATATTTCTATTTCTTCTTAAATATACAGTTGACATTTTTCATGACTCTAATAACTATACGGTTTGATTTGAATTTTTTACCGTCATTAGACTTTAGTCTCAATAATTGATATTTCAGTTCGTTAACTGATCTTATTACGTAGATTAATACTACAGTATATCAACAATATGTTGATGTGGTTGCTTTACAAATAAGCAATGTATGTAATGTCTTTCACAGTACCATGTGATCATACGATGCATTTTTTTAACATATGCATGTTCCTAATCTCTGTATGTTGCCTAAAAATGCCAGTGGAATTTTTCAAAATATTACACGCTTTGTGACTCTGACTGCCAGTAATAAATATGTTACCAAAACCCTAGTATAGTGTCTTGTCTACTTATCACGTAGTCTCTGTAACCTTTTTTTTAAATGTGTCATTCGCATTATTATTATTCAGTCAGTCAGGTACAACGTAGAACTTGGTACATGTGTACGTCAGTTCAAGTTGCCATGCCCAAATTAACAGATAGAGATTAAATTGTCGAATCAAATCCCAGGGTAGGGGAGGTAGTAACAGTGTTAGTATTAATGGAAGGGAATAGAGACCGAGAAGATTTAAGAAAATATGATTCAGTAAAGAGAAAATTATGATAAGTTCAAAAGCTTAGGATTTGGAGGAAGACGGAATGGATGCACCTGTGCCATTGCCAACGATTTTGAGCCATATCGCCCAAGGTCTCTAACCACTTATTATGTGCGTCACGCGGAACCCAACCAGGTAGTCTGCACCTATTAACATGTCTAAGCCCAACTGTCAATGACTTCATGAACTGATGCCATGTCTTGTTTTGGCCGCCCCTAGCTTTCTTACAGCCTACTCCCACACCAGACAACATTGCTCGTCGAGGTAGGCGGTGATCAGACATACGTAACACATGTCCTAACCACCTTAACTGATGGAGATTTACAACTTCGTCAATAGATTTACCATATTTACCTAGTACTCTATTCATAACCCACGTATTGCTCAATCGGTGGTCCCAGTGAACACGAGCAATGCTTCGAAGACATCTGTGGTCGAATACTAGGAGCCTACGAATATCCTCTATCCTTAATGGCCATGTTTCACATCCATAAAGTCTACTGTGCAGTAGACGCATCCTTTAGTCAGTAGTCGGATGTCTCGCCTTCGCTACAGATGACGCAAATTCCCAAAAGCTAATCGGACCTTACCTATACGAGCCGAGATTTCAGTAGACACCAGACAGTCAGGACTGATGAGGCTGCCAAGATAAGTGAAGCGGTCAACACATTCAACTACTTCACTCCCTATCACTAACCTCGGTGTCGAATCAAGCCAATCCTGAAGTAACATTTTGCATTTGGGTGGAGAGAATCGCATCCCAAATATCCTTACATTCATGTTTAAGGTAGTCAACAGATTCTGCATTTTATCAGCATCTTCGCCTAAGAGAACTATATCATCTGCATATTCTAAGTCAGCAAGTTTATCTCCTGGAAGGAGGTCAACGCCGCCGAAGTCAGACGATGAAAATGTCAACTCTAAATGTATGTCGATGATAAAATTAAATAAAAATGGGGAAAGCGGACAACCTTGACGAACACCACTTGAGGTAATCAGTTCTGATGACAATCGGCCATAAGCTCTCACTCGACATGTAGTGTTCAAGTAGAGAGCTTGTATAAGGTTAATGTACTTCTCTGGTACGCCTTTCAATGATAGACATTGCCACATAACCTTACGATCTATGGAGTCGAATGCCGCCTTAATGTCAAGGAATACAACTATTGTCGGGCGTCTAAAAGTGTGCCTATGTTCCAGAACCTGGCGAAGTGTAAATATTTGGTCTACACAACGACGTCCAGGTCTGAAACCACCTTGGTTTTCTCGAGTTTGCTCTTCACGAGCTTTAGTTAGACGTCGAAGTATGATTGAAGCTAATATTTTAGACACCATATTCGTTAAGCTGACCCCTCGGTAATTGTCACAAGAGAACTCCTGTCCTTTCTTATAGATTGGGGCGTTTAGTGTTCGAGACCAATCAGTTGGGATTACTTCCAGTTCCCAGATTCTAGCCAAGATTCTTGCTACTAAAATTGGACTACCATCTTTAAATATCTCATGGGTTAATCCATCAGGTCCTGCTGCTCTTCCTCGCATTAGGTTCCCTATGATTATTATTATTATTATTATTATTATTATTATTACCACTATTATTGTTATTACTACTACTACTACTACTACTACCAATACTATGAAAAGAGCAATTGGATAAGCAATTGTTTGTTCCGTGAAAACAAAGAATGTCATAACATATTACATACATTACTTTTAACCATCAATTTGCACATCCTTCGCATTCTCTGATCCGTGTCAGTTGTAGGCTTGCTTCCCTCGGTTGTCCTCGATTCTCCTATGTATTTTAATCATGCTTTGCTGCTTCGGATCTCACAACTCGCCTCATATGCGGTGAGAAACATACAACAGAAACAGAAAATGGACGTTAAACGATTAGAACAACATCAAGGGTATTAACTGAAACGCTTTTCAGTGGGAGAACTGGTAGAGTGTGAAGGACGGAAGAGCATAACGGGTGGCAGACTAGGCTCGAAGAAAGTACTCCCCAAATTGGAGGGCCCGTACAGAGTCATCGCTAGGCGTGGACCTGTATACACCATCAAGAAAGACAGCAAAGAGAAGCGTGTAAACATAAGTCAATTGCAAAGATGGGTGTGTTGGGATGACGAGGCAAATACGTAGAAACAACCGGCGATCACAGAACCAAGGAGGTTAGTGTGAATACTAGCACAACATTTAAATGGAGGGTCAAGCGTGGTGGATACTGCTTATAAGGTTGTCCATAAGTAGTAGGTAGCGGAACGTCACGTCAGATAAGGACTAATCAGTAAACAGCATATGAGGTGAGTTGTGAGATCGGAAGCAGCAAAGCATGATTAAAATACATAGGAGAATCGAGGACAACCGAGGGAAGCAAGCCTACAACTGACACGGATCAGAGAATGCGAAGGATGTGCAAATTGATGGTTAAAAGTAATGTATGTAATATGTTATGACATTCTTTGTTTTCACGGAACAAACAATTGCTTATCCAATTGCTCTTTTCATAGTATTTGTAGTGGTAATAGTAATGATAGTAGTAATTATTCGTTTAGTCTTCATGTGGTGTTCCACTTGTTATGTGTTCAGTACGTTATTATTTTCCTTTTGTAATGTGTCAACTATTTTTCTGTAGTCATTGTCAATGAAATTACTTTAATGCGTTAACTATTATTATTATGTATAAATAATACTCTTATTTCTATCATGTTTTCCAATGGAAAATGAGTCGTTTTATGTAATAGAATAACATACTTATGTGTGGAATATTTAACACTCTGTAGAGCAGTGCATAGTGCACTAATACCTGCAACTAGATGTGAGCGTGGTAGGACCTAAAGAAATAGTTGTTCTAGCCACTATAGCCTCATTGGTTTATCACAATACACAAGCTGGATCACTACTTTAAGGTAACATCTACTGCAGGGACGTGTATTACGCCTCTCTGACAACCGCTTACATTTATACGTTATGACAACTGCCATTGGGGTAGGAGTGAAGATAAGGACGGCCAAACTGAAACGTGTGATCAGTCTGCCCACTTGTTGATTGTTGATGTGAACCGTGTTGGTAGATGTAGATTACTTAGTTGAAGTCCGCACGGCCGTCATAACTAATCGTTAGAGATAATGTCGAACATGGCTTAGATTAGGTTGTCCTGGAGCAAGTGCATACACTTTTGGTAATCCCTTTAATCCCGAGCATTGAAATTTCCGTAGACTTTTCTTTTTAAGCATTAATTCTTTCCAAGGGAGTCATATTTTATATATTCAGTCCTTTTTTCTACAACTGGTGTTACACTACTGCTTTGATGTTTTTCGTGCTGTTCTAAGTGGGTGTGTTAACAACTTGGATTGATGCCAGGTCCCACGTTGCAGGTTACTGACTAACTGATACTATCATCCATACTTCTCATTTGTAAATTACTCAATCAATTTAGTTTAAATTTTCGTACTTTAAACAAAAATCTTACGTTTATATAGGGATTATTTACGGCTAATACATTAATTTTGTTACTTTTAACTTTACAGTTATATAATTTGGTGAAATCTTAATTGACTGATATGGGCCTAACAGATAGCATGTTTTTTTCTCACCTACATTTTCTTTTTTCTTGAATTTCGACAACTAATTAATTTATATATGATATTATGAGAGTCTTGATATTAATATGAATGACCTCAGCTTAATAATTTCATCACTGATCATGCTTTATTTTAAAAGACAGGGCTAAATAACAGTGAATAAAATGATACTGAATGTTACTTCTTATATTTCATATGTCTTTATTCATATGTAATAATCTGTTAGACTACGTGTGACATCGTCTAACAAATAAGACCAGTTGTTTCTTGCTACTTTCAGAGACTGCTTTTGAATGAAAATATTCTATTCTCTTCTTATATTTTCATAACATTTATATGATTAGTCTTCACGTATAAATAAACGTGGAGGAATTTCTTTAAGTAAAAACTAGCATCTTGTCATTAGTTTGTTAAAATAAGAACTTTTTATTGATATATCTTCTTATCGCTTATATATATATATATATATATATATATATATATATATTAGTGGCGAGGTGACGCTGCTGCTAGGGCTCGAATTTCAACCATTAAGTTACCTTGAGTATGCTGATAATGTTACTTCATTTACGACTGCCATCCAATTCACCCTTAATCAGTTAGTGTCGATGAGTAAGGCATACACTTTGCACCGTCCAAATGAAAAGTAATTCCACAAGAGTGGAAAGGGTACTTACTTTCTCTTACTCTCTGTAGTAAGCTGTTAAGACGCTCATGTGAATAGTTATGTTAGTACTGATAGTGATGTAGCTGATGTAATGAATCTACACATATTAAAAGCCAGATCGGCTCATACCAATCTACCCCATATTTAGCTTCGTCGTGATCTGTGTCTGGTTGTTGAAGATGGAGCTTACAATACTTCATTGAGATCCATTCTGCTTATGAAACCTTATCTCTCCGAGCTTGAATACTTGGTGATTCCTTATGTTCATTTCTCGATATATCCGAGGCGTCGTTAACAGCTGGAGACAACACCATGTTACTAATTTCGAGGTTCGGCAACGTGTACTTGGCTGCAGTGATTGCAACCTAATTGGCTTTACTGTCTTGAAATACCGGCCTCGGTGGTCTGGTCGTATTTTACGAATTTCATTCCAATGACTACCATTTTGTACACTATTTACCAAAGCTGGGAGAGGTTTTTAAGAAAAGGAGAGGTGGTCATTTTGTGATATTGTTGTGTGGAGTAAACTGAATCTGAAAAGGATTGACCTCTCACAATCCATCTTGACTTCCAGGTTGGGATTTTATTGACCGTTAAACTCTGTGTTTTAACCTTATTAGATATGTTGTAGAACAATAAACAGTGATGATCCCGCTGCAGTTTTCGATTAAAATCCTTATAAAAGTGTATTATTTTTTCTCAATGGAATGAAGTCTTTCTTGATTATATTTTCTACTGAACTAAACCTAGTATGTATTTTACTTGTTGCCTTGTTAACCTTAGCACTTTTCGTAATAATTACTTTCCTTTTTTTCCTCAAATATTGTCTTTTTACTTATGTAAAGCATACATTTTTAGTGCTCTTATGTACTAGATATTGTGTTTTAAAAATTAAAACAATAATAACTTTTCTGAACTCTAGTATCGATAATCAAGTAGTTTTACTAACCTTCATACAAACATTTTGGATTAATGCCGAATGCACAAATTTATACTTGGTTAATGAGTTAAAGAAACACGTTTTCATAATGTCTTTGTATCCAATGAGTGATAGTAAAATTAAAACATGTTTTCTCCTACCTTTAAGTTGTCATCTAGAATATACCTACAACCTGATTGGTTGTTCTCCGTTCTTTGAAATTGAAATCCACTAGTCATCCTCTTGAATCTAAAGTTTTGATGCCTTTCGACGCGGTACATTGCTTGCGTCGATAAAAATTTCATGTCTATGAAAAAATCTCTTCCAGACGTCAAGTATGTGATTGGCATAATTCAAACAGTTTTATTTTGTGGCTTAAAATTTTTGGTCTTAATGAGGACCCCATCTTTTGTTGTTGTTTGTACAACCTAATTTAACTGTTGAAATTGAATAAAATTTTTTCATATCATTTAATAATATTCAGTTAGTTGTATGTATACTGTTGATGTAGCATAATTGAAAAGCAGCTGGCATAAACTACCTAGCTTAAATACTTCAACATATTCTGTGTTGTAATGGTACTTGTGATTTTGATTCAGCATTGTAAGCTATATATGTTAATTATCAAATTAAAGATATACGTTACTTCATCATATCCTCTTTACACATTGATGAACATATTTTTACCATCCTAACAACAGATTATATTAACAGCGTATAAACAAATTATTATAAATTGTTCATAGGTGTACAAAAATGACTATATATTTTTAGTTATCTCGTAAACAGGAAGCCATGTTTCTATAGGTTTGAATAAACCAAGTATACATGTAGTACAATGTGAATCAACATTAAATGTTTATCAGTGTTGGTTGCATTCACTGCGTATGATGTTAAGATGGCATCCTCTGGTGTATCGCTACATTCAATGTAGAGGATATTTACATTAATGAAGGCATATTATTACTACTGAGTTACCGCTCGTCGTTTATGTAAGTTGTGATTGCGCACAATTATGTATTAAGCTATATATCATAAGCAAGGTATGAAATTGAACTAATTATTGCATATATTATTATTATTTCCCTTAATTTTTTACAGTGCCTATCACTGCAATGATTTATACGAAGATTTGGTGTCTGTTGAAAAAATGATGCCTAGTAGTTTCGATATTACGAAACTACAACCTCACTCTGATCCAGTTAATTATGAACATCTGCTTGCTTGTAATTTCACTCTTGAATCAGTGGTTCCAGCAGAACAATTACTTACAGATAGTCAGAACTATATGAAAAAATCTAATAATGAAATAAAATATGGAAATAGAACTGGTAATTTTGTATCAAATTCATATGGATCACATTTCATATCTCTCCCATCATCATCTAGTACTCAAAGTAAGTCATTTATATTACTATTTGGCAGTAAACTTATTTTAAGACATTTTTGTTGAAAGAAACATTACGGAGCACTATTCTGTATCATAGTTGTTTGTCTCCCCGTAATTCTTGATGAAAAGGTTTAAGAATTAATTGGTTTTTAGTTAATTTCTTGTACTCTATCCTCCAACACATTTATACCTAGTAACATGATTCCATTAACTCTAATTAGTGTTTAAAGATAATTTTCACAACAAACTTACGTAGGCGATTATACTATTGAATATAAAGGAATAACCTACAACTGTTTCTCTCCTAGTTTTGAACATCTATAGCTTACATATCTGGGAGTTCATCCCTAATTCATAGTCAGGGCCTTTATACCTTTCAATCAATCCTTGTTACTCCAACCAATACATCAAGATGGTACTATATCTGATTTAGTTAAAGTACTATGTTACTCTTATTATTCTGACGATATATACCATCACTCCTAAATTATACTTTGCTAGTCAGATCGTCTGTTATCCACACTCTTTTCTCCCACCAAGTTCGTAGTATCTAATCAATCAATCAATCAATCAATCAATGCCTGTTACTCCAAGTGGAGCATAGACCGCCCACCAGCATTCTCCAGCCAACTCTGTCCTGGGCGTTCCGTTCTAGCTCTTCCCAAGTGCTGTTCATTCTCTTCATGTCTGTTTCCAATTCCCGACGCAATGTGTTCTTGGGTCTTCCTCTGTTTCTGTGGCCTTTAGGATTCCAAGTCAGTGCTTGTCTTGTGACACAGTTTGATGGTTTCCTCAGTGTGTGTCCAATCCACCTCCAGCGTCTTTTCCTAATTTCTTCCTCAACTGGAAGTTGATTAGTTCTCTGCCACAACAGGTTGTTGTTGATGGTATCTGGCCAACAGATCCGAAGAATCCTACGCAGACAGTTGTTTATAAATACTTGTATCTTCTGTAGGATACTTTTCGTAGTTCTCTAAGTTTCAGCTCCATACAACAGGACTGTCTTCACATTTGTGTTGAAAATTTTGACTTTTATATTGACTGACAGTTGGTTTGAGTTCCAGATGTTTTTCAGTTGTAGAAATGCTGCCCTTGCCTTACCAATCCGCGCCTTCACATCCGAATCAGACCCTCCTTGTTTGTCGATGATGCTGCCCAAATATGTAAAGGTTTCAACGTCTTCCAGAATTTCTCCGCCTGTAGCTCCTAGGGTTGCTGCCGGTCCCAAGCCCGGATAAAGGAGGAGGGTTGAGCATGGGGCTAGCAACCCCATCCCGTAAAACAGCAAACGTGCTAAAAAAACGCTAACCAGTAAAAACCTAGTATCTAATACTTCTGCTAATTATTATGTTTCTTCAGTGATTGAGTATTGTTGATTAGACTGTAATTCTTACTCGGAGTATTTCATTCGAAATATGGAGTTATGAACATATTGGTTTAACGTAACCTAATATGCCGGACGAAAAGTACAATTTTATTGAGAGTTAGGACTTTAATAGGCAGTTTTCCAGAAAATCCCGGGTGCAACACTTACTGAACATTGAGGACATTGAAGACGACTTCAGCCTCCACAATTCCCTAGTTGAATTTAAGGAATATCCTTTATTGGCTCTATGTGAATAATTGTGTTTAACTAAAATGAGGCAGTTACCTACTGATCTTCAGTTGATTTCCTTTTGGTTTGTGTCAGTCTGGGGCAAAAAATTGCTTTCAATTATAATCAGTTTCTCAATTGCTAACTGTTTGCATAACTCTACTTTTTAAAAGTCGCTTATTGTAGACATTACATTTTACTATTCATTTGATGTCATATCTTGTTTAGACTATTCTGTGCCGTCTTTAAGGAAACCAAATCATTTAAAAACATTGACTTCGTCATCTGCATGTAATGAAAATAAAATGTTATTATTTAATCCACCAATTTCTTTATCCTCTACTCAACATTATCAAAGTTATGCTACTACTATTACAGCAGCAGATAATAACTTACCTACCACAAATAATCACGATGTGGCAACTGCAAGCTCAATAGCATTTGACATGAAATTACATGATTTCTCATTGCATCCCTCGTTGAAACATCTAAGTCGTTCTGCTACCACTACTTTTACTAATACTGTTTCTGAGTCAATGAAGAAAAGTACTACCAGTTTATCTTGTCCAACTATTGGGTTTTTTTCTAACAATAAGTCTGTATTGCACAGTGGAATTTGTAGGAAATTTGAAAATTCGGATTCCACATTGACAACTGTGGCTAAAAGGAACCCTGCTTTTAGTTGTGGTATGGAATCACAGTCACTGAATCACGTAAGTTTGTTTGTATGATATTTTGGAAGTAGTGCACATCATGTCTGTAGATCGAAGCTTCACACTATATTTAATATTCACTAACCATTTTTCTGTCTGATATTTACACTACCCTTTTAGAATATCTCATTGGTTCTGTGGTGAAGTTGTTCTACTATCAATTACTATATCTATGATTTCAACTTCGCTCCACCTATTTCAGTCTGAACAACCGTGTAGTGCCAATAGACCTCACACCTAAAGTGTGGCCTGGGGCAAAGTACACGAATATGTACCTGCTTAATCAGTTTACGTGACTTAAAAATATATATTATCTACTGGTCACATCTTTAAACATTGTTTAATATTCAACGTTTAATGAATAAGGGATGCTTCTGCGCTATATTGTTTTGTGTTATTCACGTGTTAGTCTTCATATTACGTATTTGAAGACAAAGGTGGCTGTGTCTAGGCTGACCGATAACGACATAGCTAGTCGCACACACACTAACAAGTTCAGAATATAAATATTCTGACTACATAGGTCTTTATATCTCTGTATACGCATTTAAATCATGGCTTTGGCTGTCCGAAGTGTTTTTGAGACTTTTTTTACTTCATTAAGTCGATGATTTTCGAATTCTTCTTCGTATAACTTCTAGTTTTATTCAAATTACTTGGCAATATGCCGAATAACCGAAGTTTGGATTCGAAACATGGATTATGAAAATAGAAGTTATGCGCAGTCTTCGAAGCCTTCCAAGTGTCTCCCTTATATCACGGAATGACCGAATGAGAAATATTGATATTAGGTTTAGAGAACTAGAGAAAAATGTCGAGTCAGTTGTCAACTATGTTGGTTGGGACATTTGTTGCATGCGACCGACCACCGCCAACTTTGTTGAACGATGTCAGATAGTGTAAGAGTAGGATGGGCGGTCAAACCGAGGCATGGTATCAGCTCATTTAGTCTTCAATTGTTGTCGTATTCCGTGTTGGTAGATTCAGACTAGCTGATTGTGGTCTGCATGATTATCGTCATGAGTGACTGGAGACTCTCTGTTATATTTCTGAGAGTCAGTCACAGCTGCTCAGGTGTATTCACTCTTTTTATCTTCTATATTTTAAGTTCCATTATTCTGTCGTCCATACTTTCGCTTCATTTCTTTTTGTTAGGTTGTATCGTTGTGTTATTCTTGCAAGTTTAGTCCCATCGTGCTAATGTGATATGATAACTTGAGCCTGTGTGGACATGTGCCAGGTTCTATGTTGTTCATGACTGATTAACTGATTACTCCATACGGTTTTAATTTAATTGAA
Source organism: Schistosoma mekongi (assembly GCA_034768735.1). Lineage (NCBI taxonomy): Eukaryota > Metazoa > Platyhelminthes > Trematoda > Strigeidida > Schistosomatidae > Schistosoma > Schistosoma mekongi. The sequence goes on along the minus strand of CM068305.1, from coordinate 77,495,541 downwards.
TTATGTGCTTATGGTGTTTAGCTTATTTGACACTAAAATATTTGTCAGTGGAATTTCACATGTTTGATAAATGATTTTAGAAATGTAGATTAACGTTATTTGTAGTTATTCACCTGGCCCAAAAATTTCATAAACAAAATGCCTCGATAGTTTGTTAAAATAGCCATATGCTGTATTCATTACATATTTATCACACTTAAAGCACTGTTAAAAATTAGAGTGCCCTGAACAGCTGTTCTACTGTATTGTGGAACTCTTTAGTAGTTCACAACCATGACTCAACCAGGAATCGAACCAATAATAAAGTGGATGATTTGTTCATTAATTCTTTGTTTTTGATGGTACTGCAAATGAGGCCAGTCTGTGAGGAATACAACATCCAGGTTCAACCATTCTCCTCCGACTAAAATATCAATACATTTGTTCTTAAAATGACATCAGCGTTTTGTATTGTGATTGCTGTTTCATTTTACGTGTTTTTAGTATTAATAACAATGATCTAAACGTCAGTATTCTTGTTAAATTAATGTTAGGCTTTCGAACAATTTCCACCTAACAAATCATTCACTTCGAAAAAATGTAAAAGTCGAAAGGATTTATTCAGTCACATTTTAGTCGATGATGAAATATCTAAATTTTCAGATCGTAATCTTTGTCATCCACACATGGACCGTTATAGTAGTAATGACTCATATTCAAATGGTGTTATGCAGAAATCACATATTAATGCCAATGGTACTTCTGTGGATATTTTTGATTATCCGAAAAGAAGTTACTGTTCAACGTTTCTTCCACAAGCTCAAATCTGTCCAGTGTATAATGGTGTCATCTATAAAGAACCTGATGATGTATATCTTACCCCTCCAAAGAAACGTGAGTAATTGGTATTGTAATACCGATATTTTTTTTCGGATACATCACATATTTTTGTCTTTCATATATGCTGCTCTTTGAACAGTAGTCAAATTACTTAAGATTATTTTTATGTCGTTTGTAAATTGTTTTTGGATTATATTACACATTCCTTCACAATGATATTAAGTAGTTAAATCGCTCGACTTTCAAACTTGTAGCTGTTTTTTTCTTAATTTACTTTGTCTACATCGGTTTGTGCAACGAAGATAGTATTACTATTACTCACATAGAACATGTGTGTTTGAGTCCATAAATATTTTCTACTAGTTCGGAGTGTTGCATGCACGAAGCATCATCATCGTGGTGTAAACCACTATGTAATATTAATGCGACTGCAATTGTTGAGACATGTCCAGCAAATAAAGATGATGCATTTGCTGTTTTAATCCAATACTGATGAAGTTACCTAATCTGAAATCCATACATACTGTTACTTACCTGTTTGTTTAATTTAGACAATGTAATGTAGAATTATGGGTATTGATAATGTTACTTTCTATGAGTTGGTTGGTTTAGTCGTTGAGCTTTAGTTATCTTCCTCGACAGCATTAACAGTAAACTTTTCAGACTTCAATCTGATGTTTATGGTGATGATGTTTTTAGGAAATAATGAAAGCTTCATGAATAGGCCGATAAGCTTAATGAAATCAACACCAAAGTCTTAAGTCTTAACCTTCTCAGAGTCGTATATGTAATAGAAACATTTTTATCATATATCATACAGTTGTCACTCGTTTTTATCACTCTTATAATTGTAACTAACCCGTCTTGGAGGTGTTGTATTCTATTAGATGGATTGTTTGACGAAGAAGCTTTCATTATCTTATCAGACAGCATCGTCTTCACCTAGTTCATATTAAAGTGAGCTTTACGCATTTCTCCACAATCAATCAATAGCTTGTCCTGTTGGTGTGAAATCCAACTGTTTATTATCCATAACTATGCTGTCGTTGTTTGCATGTTTATTTTTACTTTTTTCTCCTCTCGCTCATTTTCGAAGTATCAACGGAGAATGTTTCCTAGTAAGACGATAAAAGCTTGACTATCAAACACTCCAGCTGAGACAACATAATACCCTTAAAATCCTTTTCCTGATATAAATTCTCATTATTCTGTAATCTGTGTCAGATAATAATTAATCTGTCTACCGTGTTGACACTGAAAAGGAAGGGTTAGATGTTTTTGTTTTCAGTTTTGAATGAAACAGTTTTCTATGCTTGTTGTTGATTTTTTGCGAACATTTGATTTAATTGTACTATCTTTAATATGTGCACTTTTTTTTAATACATTATCAGCTTGTTTATATCCATTAACGAATAATAACAATAATAATGGGACAGAGGAAGTCAATGAAACTTATACTGATTTCAATCTGCCAAGTAAACGTTCTCGTTTGAATAATACTAATGGATTCGAATTGGTTAATCACTGCTCTCTAATCGATAATAAACTCTCGTATGAATATGAATATTATGATGAAGTATATGGTGATTATGATAGTAATGATAATAACAGTAGTATTAAAGATTATGCCGTATTTCAAGAAGCTGGTGAAAATCAACATTTTAGCAATTACGACTTAAATGATTATCGCCATTCGCAATATTATCAAAATAATCAATGTCATCATCTTTATCAACCACCGCCATTACAAGCTCATCAACAATCGTATACATTTGATAATTTCACAAATAGTACATTGATATATTGAATAAAATTTGAAAATAGGCTAAATGACATGTTTGGTATTGTTGACGCTGATAACTAGGTTGTCATTTTGTGTGTTTGTCCACGTTAAGACTTTTATCTACTTATTCTTCTCATTTTTTTTAAACCACATCTTTCATATTTTATTCCTTGCCTTTTGCCTTTTGCAGACTGTTTCTTTTTCTTTCATTAGAAAACAATTTAATCCATTCACCCAATTCACCCTCACATCCTTGTTTATTATTATTTTGCTAAGTTATGCAATGATTATTATCATATTTATTATTATTATTATTATTATCATCATCATCATCATTTATCTTTATTTATTGAGTTATGCAACCATGATTATTTCTAATTTACTTATTGCTATTGTTACTACTTATTTTATTGATTTTTTTTTAAAACAGTTATTCTATTAATTTTCTTTTTACCCCCTTTCTTCCACTCATCAACGAGAAAATTGCACAATAAAATTATTTTTGGCTATGTTGTTTGTTATTGTGTTATGATAGATAACCTTAGATTATATCTACATTGTTTTCTTTCTTACTTGTCACTATTTTTTTTCTCATCGTTACCACTATAATTTATTAATTTTTTTTATTTAAATAATAATAAATCATGTTTTTGGTTTGTTTTTTAATTGTGTTTAGTGCCAACAAGATAAAAAGTACAGTTTCATGAATAATGATGAATAATACGATGCAATTTTTTATAAGTCCTTTTTATGCTTTTTTTTCTTAATTTCTCTTGTCATCTTATTTATGAGTTAATTCTACAGTTAAAATACTTTTGTTTATTTTTCACATTGGTAATTATGTATGCAATTTATTGAAACAGAACAAACGATATGTAACTTATTTGAGGCAGTATTGTATTATTTTGTTGTTTTTTTTTTATAACAGTGATTAATCACAGAGTATTACTTAATGTATGTCTAGTCTGTATTGTTGATTAAATTTTATCGTTTAAATTGTACTTTGACTATTAATCTTAACGACTGAATATTACTAGGAATATTGTGTAGATGTTAGATTGTTGAAGGAAATCAGAAAGTTGTGTACTACTTGACATATTGTGGATATGTTTCTACAATCGTAAGATTTAAATACACACTAAGAATATGAGTCATTGAATTGGATATTGGTTAGGAATGATCTATTAGAAGAAAAAATCATTGTATGTAGTTATTGATTTTTATGAAATATAGTTGTTATGACCTCTAGTAACACTTCCATAATTTATAAGTAACCTATATCGAACATTTTACCGTAAATAGGTTTGTGAGTGTTTTCGGTTTATGGACGACTGACCGGAGGACCATTCTTTCATTTGGTTCTAATTCATGTTTTTGTAGGTGAATATTAAGTGCAACTCCCTTATCGTTATTTCGACTTTCACTGTTGCGGTGAATTCGAAATGAATTACCCAATTAACATAATGCTAGTTAAAATAGAATAACTATAAAAGTACACCCGTAACATCATGACGTCACAGTTTGGTATCATTTTAAACGGTCACGGTATTTGACTATTATGTAAGAATGTTTAAAGACTGTACACTATTTTTGTAGTGTGTCCTTCATAGCCTTCAAGGTGGCATGATAACATTGTCCTAATGCACCTTCAGCAGATAAAAGGTATTCATTTTACTATACTGGAACTTCTAATAGTCTATGACTAATATATTTCATTTGTCTTAAGTAATGGTAAAAGCACCAATCAGGGGTATGAACTATGTAGATTGCAATTTGACGTAGCGAACTATATGTTCATTATTTATATATTGCCTGATTTCTACTGACACAGATGTAATCTCATGTTTATTTATACAGAAATCTACAAAGCAAGGGTTTTAGATTCGATCTGAGTAATAAATGTTCCTAAAATAACTAAATAATGTGTTAGTAAACAAGAAATAATTGAGTATACGCGATATTATAGGATTTGACAGACGTTATTTTATTATTATTGAAAACACCGAAAGACATCATGCACTAAATTCCCACTTTCTGTGGATTGCTTTCACCTGATGTCAGTGATGTGTCCCTGAAATCGACAATTACAGAATACTGGAATGTCAGTTAGTCAATAGACTTACGACCTTAATAAGTGATCGTCTGATACTTAAAACTTGATTATGACCAGATAACCTTAACGCCTGTAAGTCTACCCTGGTAGTGTCTAGTTTCAAGTCGGACTAGGGCGCATACTTGATGTTCAGGCAATCAGTTTAGAAGAGAGTATTGTTCATATACATCCACCACTTATAATAGGATTGGTGCAAAACGAAGACATCAATGGAAGAGAAATAAAGTAGGGAGTACATAAATAATTGATTTTCATGAACAGTAAGTGAGTTAAACTAGTGGTTAGGTTAATGGAAATATAAAAATAATAAGGAAATATGTTTAACAAGTACGAAGTTGTAATCCATAAAATAATCTATGAAAAGTAGTTCTAGAAATCTAATTATTCTTTTTAACAGTCAGCATTTAAGGAAGGGTTACAACTACATATAATCTGCCACTAAGTTCACGATGTGATGATAACGATCACCATAATAAATCCTGTTATAAATATAATTAACCTCGAATCTAACTTAGGCGCCTCAAGAATACCATTGTCTCTCGCACTTACATCCAATTAGTGTTAGTGCAACATAGCATGTTTGCTACTGATGTAAATACAAGTGAATTAAATGACTACTATCATTTATCTACCCAAATTAATTATTTTATTTTATGGACTGCAACCACATCTGATTATCATATTTGACCATTTATTATGGTTCACAACTAATCTCATTAAATGCATTCTCCAAGATGTTTATAGATCTCATAATAGTCTAAATCTTCCCGGGTTGATTTTATTGTATATTAATCTGAGAAGATTCCGATACTTACTATTGTATGTATTCTGTACTTTCTTTGGGATTTCCAAGTTCACGACTTTATACTTTTATGTGATTAAAATGAACATAATATTTTCACTTAGAACTTCATTTGTCACTTGATCATCCTAATGATCAACTTAATCGAACACAACAGAAAATTCTGCATCAGAATAATTAACTAGGTATTGTAATTTTATGTCAGTAAATTAACAAAATCCATGCTATTCTTAATAATTGAATAACAATGAGTTTTGTTTGTTTATTTTACGAGTATCCTTTCATGCTTAATTCATTACAAAATTTTAAAAATGAACCAAACAAAAGTGATTAGGATAAGCTTGTATTTTTCCATTGATCTGTAATGGACTGTAACTGGTCAGTCTCTGTTGCCATACGTTCATCCTGAGCGGATTGCCTCGATATAGCGATAGTACACAAGTAATATTTAAGTTGGATTGTGACTGGCAAGCGGAATCCAGGACGCTCGTTTCGTCCTATTTGGGACTCACCGGCTGGATGTGTTTGCATCCCAATGTTCATGTTCACATATATGCCCGTTGCACAAATGTGACTGTCTGGACACAGTAGCCTGGTGGTAAATGCAGTGGCGTTTTGCATGAAGCGGACTGAGTTCGAATCTTGGTGTGAACATCAACATCGGGATGTAGATACATGCAGTCGATGTGTCCCAAATAGGATGAAACGCGCGTGCTGTATTCCACTTGCCAGTCACAATCCAACCTAAAACATAAAAATGGTTCATTATGTTAAAAGAAAACAATCATTGAATTATAAAATAAAAAGAAAACTTAAATTATTCACTTCAGGTGTAGTTAAAATATGAAGTTCATTGTAAAGTAATAATATTTCAATCTTATTCTGCCCAATTCATTGTTCTTGCTCTCCTCAAATTAATAAAGAGAACCAAGTATATGTAAATCACTAATTAATTTATTTCATTATAATTATATTTCCAAGAGTACATACATACTTAGACCAATAAGTAAAATTCTGTTACCTTAAACTTTAAAAAGTGAAATAGTTTCTATTGACTTTTGTTGATAAATTATGCAATTTGAAATGGTGCTGTATTTAAAAGATGTATAAAGAACAACGAAAATTGTCATACGATATGAAGAAACCAAGATTGTGTATTTTGAAAATAACTACACTTATATTAGTATTTTATTATTTACTTAATAGATATGCATACTAAAACAATAAGGAACTAATGAAAATGTACCAAACAGTTGAAGTGATTATATTGTAAAGATCGGAAGTAGAAAAAGGCGATAGAATCGATTAGTCTATAAAGCAACAATAATGGTATGTAATGCAAGATACAACTCAGTTTAAAATACAATGAATTCATATCACATGAATGAAGATTGTCATAAAGAGCTACAGCAGAATCGCCACTGACTTCTATTCCAGTTATACATGATAACGTCTCAAATCACAGAGTCGTAACATCGTTGAGATGTCAGATTTATGAGTAGTGATTGACTAATGAATACTACTACTGTACACCTTGTCACAAACTTGTTATGAGGAGAACTTTGACCAGTTACTTGATATAATCTTGTACGCACCAAATAAAGCGATCAGTGACAAGTACGACTGTCTAGTTATTGTCCTTACGTCTGCCCTGATGCTTACTCAGTCTCAGGCCGAAATAAGAAGAACACAAGACCGCCGAACCAATCAGACAATTAAATTATAGTTCAAACACTTTTATACAAACATAAAACCTGAACACGCATACAACCAGTTAGGAAATTAACATCAATACATGGTAAGGACGTCAATGATAGGACACTGGAGTAGCGTTTATGCAATTAATTAACTACGGTTCATAAATGGGAAGTGACATAACAATAGTTAATAGTTCAAACGGGAGGATAGGGCAAGAGAGACGTAACAATACTAGGAATAAAATGTTTACACGTGGATTAAAATAATTGAAGCAGTTTTCTAAATCACAGTTTCAAAAGTTAGTTGTTCATCTTGAATCGACCAATATAACAAAACTAACCACCTTGCCCATTTTTCATCAAATTCTATCGTCTGCAAATAACGTGGAATGTGGAAGTTGCTAGGATAAAGTTCGTAGCACGATCAAGCCACCAATGTTATTGTTTCAAGGTGATGATACCTTGTAAATTATTGTCGTTGTCTCTAGCTATCAGTAACGCTTCTATGGCATTAGTTATTGCTGTATATCTTTAGTTTGAAGGGTCTAGGTTTTGTATACAGAAGGTAGAACCGATTTTGTAAGTCTGGTAATATATAGTCAAGTTAGCATTCATTCTGTTGTGAATCTGTGATAAATTTGCCCAATGGTTTTCAATCACGATCTATCGACTCCTCAAGACACTCCCTTCTTGTCAAGTGACATAATTTAGGCACCGAATGTCCACATATTCGCTCGCGCTTTTGCAAAAACACTCTTTCATTGTGAAGACAGTGGTTCAGAGGTTACTGTCAGTGGCTATGGTTTAGTGTATATGAGGTGTTTCGAGGGGGGAGGTGAACACTTATTATCAATATCAGGAAATTTAAGGCTGAACATCGATATTAAGATATACTGCCCCCTGATATTTAAATATCAGTGAAAAGTAGATAGTTTGAATATTGTCAGCGATAATAATCTCAAAATGTGAATTCGTATCTTACTACAATTAAACCGAGAGAAACATTTATATAGTACTATGTCACTAGCGTAAAACGTTTGAGTGAATTTTTCCAAATCATAAAGAAATAGTAATTTTTTGAGAAAATTATCCAACCTATATGATTATACTGTTTTCACTTGGATGTATAGCCGTGAGCCGTTATCTTCCAATTATGCAGACAGTCATGTGGATGAATAGTGTATTTGAGTAAATATATATCCTTGACCTTCCTGTTGATTAAAGGCAGAGTATACGGTGCAACAGTTTGCTCCGTCTTGTTGCATAGATGTGAGACGTGGCTATTAAGGGTAGACGACGCTCAAAGGTTATTAGTTTTTGACCATCGATGTCTTCGAAACATCGCTCACGTCATCTGGGATCACCGAGTAAGTAATAACGAGGTTAGGCGACGGGTGTTAGGCAAAGGTGGTAAATCAGTTTCACTGTACTAGTCAAGCCTCTCCAGGAATTACCATCTGAAGTCGGTTACTATTAGGCTGATATTTATTGCTATTTGATATTGTGGAGATCGTTGAATTCGAAATTAAAATTATAAAATCGACCTGGGTTAAACAATTAACTTGATTCCAAATAGTTGTATAACCCAGGTTTATTCATGATACCTGATTCAAATTCAACAATCTTAACAATATCCTATTGTAATTATTATTTTAGCAAGCTGATTTTCCTAAGTTTTGATGTAATACTAGTATGCGTGCTATCATAAAATCAACTCCTACCTTCTACATCTTATAATTTCCTATGTCATTTATTCCATCACAATTATTTACACAAAAATTATCTTAATAGGTCAAACATCATTTTTCATTTTTGTATAGAAATGTTTTGTATATTACAGTAAAATCTGATAAAGATCTAAGTCAATATAATATTTAGTTGATCTGATTAGTCAGAAATTATTGGTAGGGTACCAATGAAAACCAGGGAGCACTGGATAACTGTTTCCTACTAGTATCGGACATGTGTTACGTAGGTCTAACTATCGTCTACCTCGACGCGCAACGTTAGCTGATATAGGAGTAGGATGAAGTTACTGACTGCTGGCTTCGAGTCGTGTTGGCAGATACCTGATTAGAGCCAGCATGAATACCATAACCAGTGGTTGGAAACGTTGGGTGACATGGCTCAGTATCGATCACAGGGGAGCAGATGTGTCCACTCATTGTCCTCTCTTAAATCGTGAGATTAAAATTATTTCATAACTTACTTTCCACGCTCCATCTCATTTTCTCCCTGAACCATATTCTATATGCTCACTCCTCTTCGTTTTAATTATCGTTGAAGTAACTTATACTTCTACCATGTGATATTAATCTTACTGTGCTTAAAAGTATGGCAATTTGGACCGATGCACACATGTACCAGGTTCTATGTTGACGATACATACATACATACATACATACATTTCTGTTGACTCTTATTACTGCACGATAACTATTTATATGTTTAATTGTTTCTTATTGTGTTAATCTAATCAATTAGTAAGCATAGGTATCACATGATCAAGCCTTCAATTTAGTATCGTACCACTGTATCGTATTGATAATATATTTAAATTTTATCGTATTCCTTCCATAACTTTCATTAATTTCGTGTTGCAATGTACTCTGGAAATGTAACCATTTCTATGATACTATACCTCATAATTTCTAAGATATCATCATAAACAGTTGATAATTTTAAAAGTCTAATATATACTAAAAACGAATCGGTTTAATGTAATTTATTTAGGAAAGATCATCTATGTAGTGGGTATATTTATTCTCAGTAATTATTCATAAAATCAGACAATTCGATAAATATTTTCTCTATTGTTAGTGATTTATATGTCTATTCCCTTTATGAATACATTATCACATATTCATTGTTTTATTCAAGTATTATTATTATTACTATTTTGACTCCTGGATTTGTGTATATCAAGTTTCATGTTGTTTTAGAAAAAAAATTTATTATCATTAAGTACAACAGGGGTGGGATAACGTAACAATAGTGAAAGTTTCCATGGTATATAAAATTCACTGTTTCTAATGCACAAATTGAATAGTAAATGTAAACATATTAATACTTAAGATGTGTATTAATGTATCCGTACATGGTCTGGAAAAAAAAAATTTCCGCTTGATTGATATACGATGTTTCTACATAAACTGTGTTATTCATTCCACTTTATATCACTTTTTTTCCTTTTATTAGGTATGTGAGTGCTTCATATTAAAAATTAATAGCTTATAAATTTCCCACTCAGCTGTTAAGGACATTTGTGTTTGTCATCAAAAATATTAATCTATTCTATAACCATTATGATAATCAGGGCATTCAGTAGTATGGGATTATTTGTAAACTTCAGATGAGCCATAATTTCTTACAACATAGCATCCACAAAATTCTTGTCATTTAGTGAAGCTTATAGGACATATTTTGACAGTATTATGAATCATATGTTTATGCAAAATTGACTAGTACTTATGATGTCTTTATTGTCTGACGATCTAACGAATTTTTCAAAGCAGTTGCAAACACCTCATCCGTGAAACTAAATAACTAGTTTATTTCTCTCTATAAATCACTCTAGCACTTGAGGAGACTGAAATTTTAATTAAAATACGACAAAGGATTTGTAGAGCTTATTCATTAACTATCTAGGACCAGGAAACACTGAACAATCAGTTCTGATGTAATTTATTACCAGTAAATGTTAGAGCATAATGCTAACATATGACATTTGTTCTTACTGAGTCTGTTGTAACTACATTCTTTTGTATAAAGAATCAAACCAATTTGTGAATAATTTATATTAGATAGTTGGATATTTCTTGTGTTCTCTGCATTAAATAACAGATCGTTTTACTTCATTTTCTTCCAAGCATACATATTAGTATTGTTTATGTCATAGTTTTTATATTACTGATTAATTTCAAATATTAAGTCCTTCTATGCTTACAACAATTTAAGCAGTTCAAATGAATACATTTACATAGGAACTCTATTCAAATACTTTTGTCTAGTAATAATTTTAAAATGAATTATTATTCATGTATTTATGTATCCATTTATCGAATAAGGAATATCCGTTGGTGATAATCTCAAATGTGATAGCATTATTTATCTTTTGAGTTGAACAAATACTAAAAATCTGAGTTTATCAGCAATTTTTTTCTATGTTCAGTAAGTGTATGCAATCCATTACTTGGAGCTAGTATTTTGATCCTTAAGTATTAATCACACTCAAATAAATAGCATTCAAGCATTAAGTGAAAAATAAACAAACCAGAAATGCTGGATATAACATATTTATTGAACATTGAAAACGTTACACATAACCTCAGCTACATATCTAATTATTTTAGTGAATTAGATTAATGTTTGTTCGAAATTAACATTATTTTTTATCTGTAATGATTTAGTCGTATATCTGTACTTGTCACGTAAAACAAAATCTTGACATTCTCTCAGTTTATGAAATGACTATCCTTAATACATTATATATACATTAAATATTGCGTGCTTCAGTGAAGTGTTAATTTATTATAACTGATTGAATTATTATGATACACTTAATGTGTTTGTACCAAATACATGGTATGTTAAGTTGCATGATATATGATGCAAATATATAACTACTATACTTGATCATTTGATTCCTCAAACTTATTGACTCAGTGATGTTTAGGTTATTTTCATGTGATGTACACTTCTACCCTGTTTGCATCAAAATTACAACCCATTATTCAATCTATATACATAATTTTAACTACCTCTTCTAATATCATGCATAACAGTTGTTAAGTTAGGATTTATAAAATACTACAAAACTAGACTGACTAATAAATGTAACACAAAATGTGAGATACTCAAAACAAGTTGGTAATATTTCATTTAAAGTTAATTAGATATTAGGGACCGGGTTATCTACCACATATAATCACTCGAACTAAAACCCAGACACTCTCGACTCAATATATTATAATAGATTAGCAACATGTCAGATAGCCAAATCTGAATATTATAAGGTCCACTTTGCACTGCAGGAAAATGAAGGTTACCTCACTATGAACACAAGCACACTTTAGTTGATACGACTTAATCACTCCAACCATTAGATTGCTTCATGCATGAATCAATTGTCATGGGCTTACTTACAAACTGACTAGTTATTCTACTGATTAAATATAAACCAGTCGAGATAATTGTCTTCGTGTTTGCCCCAAAGCCTGAAAGTCCTGGGTCTAATTCTCTGATGGGATCGTGGATATACATTGCTGAGGAGTCCCACGTTAAGACGAAACAGTGTTCAGTGCTTCTTAGCTGTCGGCTGTTTTCTAACTCAAGTCACTTCGTTATATCAAATTTAAGTTTAAGGATTACCTTATGTCAGTCAAAAAATACTTATGACCTATGCCGTATTGTTGAAAACGTTATCAAACGTAAAGAAAAGCATTAGCCGTAGTTCGAAATAGTTATTTTGAAAAACTGAAGCCGTAGCTAGCTGAAATAAATTTGCATTGGATACTAGAGTTCATTTCCAACAAATAAATCCTTGTATGAATAATGTATGTTCGATAAATCTACAAAATCGGGAATACATAAATCTTCTAAACTAATGAGGATTCTAATGTCCCAAACATAACTATCATATATGACAGCATTCTAATATCGTTAGATAAACGTCACATGTGTGGTCATTTAAGTTTGTCAGTAGATGTCACATGGTGGCCATAATATACCAGCATTCATGTGGTTCCTATAATTATTACAAAGAAATTTAGCTTTGGTTATTCAGCGTGTTGTTAACACATTTAACTGATTGAGTAGATTGTCTTAATTTAAATTCGGGTGAACACTCACCGCTTTAATGACGTGGTAACATGCTGTATAACCAGAGCTATATATTTTGACGTCAATATACCGTCTAAAAAAAGATTATCACTTTTGTTTAATATAGACTAAGTCCACTACAAGTGATCCCAAATTTAGAGTATGTCATAGAAATTCGCATTAGGTAATACACTGAAATAATAATAGATTTAATATTAATAATAACGGTATCGTATTGTGGATATTCATGACAGATTTTTGATCATTCGTTGTTGGAATATATATATTCTAAATGGATTATAATTTTTTAACAAGTTAAAGTATATATGTGTTTTTGTTACAAAGCAAAACCTAACAAGCCCTTTTCTCTTTATCAGGGACTATTCAGTTTAATGTATTTATGTGTTGATGATCACACTGGGACTTAAGACCAATATGTTGTAGTTTCAGATTTAAAATAATTAGTTTTCTTTCTGAGTGAACGACCGTTGTTCGTACCTTAAAGTAGTGATAGAGCTTGCCTCTTGTGATGACCTAGTTGGGCTATACTGGGAGGGACGACGGTTTCTTAAGTTTCTACCAGCCTATTCATTTGAAGAGCAGTAAGACTAAAAGCAGAAAATCTTAAGTTTGCTAGTGTAGTAGAACTGCCGACTATACAGGGATGTGACGGCATTAAGATGACCACCTAAGACATCCAGCATAACGGCGATGTTCCTTTATCTCTGAGGAGGGGTGGAGTTAATAATAGTCGGTCCTGAAAATTCACACCCCACCTTAATCCGATAGTAAGGTCTTAACGAAGTTATCACAACATAGAACTCTCGAAAAAGCCATGTGTGACCTATCGCAAGTAATCGTCCCTTGAACACTGTGGTCACTCAGACGCACCCATGTCATTAAGGCCGACCCGAACTCTAATCACTTATTAGGTAAATAATAAACGAGAAACCCTTCACGGTATATCTCTGACAAAACTTGAGATCACCCCGTTCACATTCATATCTATGCTCTTCCGAATACTTTCCTTCCTTTCACTCCGTAACACCATTTTTCTACTGCTTCTCCCACATATGCCGCTAGCGATTTGATTCCCCGGTGAACTGTTCCAGGTTTCATAAAACCATGCTTGTAATGGGCAAAACCCTTTATCAAATCATTGGTTCAACAGGTCTCATTGGCTAAAACCTTTAAATCTCTGGCCACTGATGTGCATTGTGTCTTCGAAACACGAATACAGGTCCGTAGAGTGGTCATTTAGTTGATATCACTTAATTATAGTGAACCAGCGAGATATACTCTTTGTTTGTTTTTGGACTTAACGACATTATTACGCGGTCTTGTTAGTGTAGTTATGGCACTAATTTTGCTCACAGAACAGACGCTTCTTAAATGGTCTCTTGTTGACAGTCACCTACGCTTTGTGCATCTAAATGGCACAGTAAAAGGTGGAAAGATAAGGATACCCAATGATACTACTTTGTGGTCCCAACCTACTCCCCTCCTCACTGATTGTAGGTCTAATGGGTTAAAAAGCTAGTTCTATAGGCATTTCCCTAACCTCCTTCAGAGAGCTGAACGCTTAGGCATAGTAATCGTAGCAAGAGGTTTTAACGCCCAAATTGGTAGGCTAAATCAGGCTGAAAAATACTTAGGTGGATTTTTTCCCAACACAAGGAACGGATAGTAGATACCGTTCCATGTAACTGTATTCAGATTGTCATTTGTTTTTAGTAGAAACAAACTTCAAGCAAAGGGACAGACATCGTGTAGCCTAGTGACTTCAAACATCAACACAACGATGGATACAAGTATTCCATATCGACAGCAGTCATCGTTTGAGAGGTCTAATGAAAAACTGCTACTCATTTTGGAGCCTATGTTTAAACTCTGATCTTGTCCTAGTGAGAACACTCGCGTCCATGGGTTTCACCAGTTTTACTGTAAAACTCTTGTCTTCCAGTTCGTGAGCAAAAGGGCCAAGAATGTATTCTCAGGATAACTAGCTAAATACTTGGTTGGTAGTGTCTGACAGGTTCATATCGAAGAAGCTTGAGACAATTTTAAAGAAACTGTAAATACGACAACGACATCTGTATGCAACCTTAATATTAAGGTTAGGGACGATCATCGGATCTCTTAAACACCCACTTAAAAACTCATTATGGCAGGCTCAGAGAATGATGAAAAGTGACAACAACTCAAACGTTAGCTAAAAAAATGTTTACACAGGGATTGTAAGCAGCAGTGGTTTGCAAAAGAAAAAGTGATGGGCAACACTGTGCAACTTTCCGATTCATCAAGTAAACTGGTATCAAAAGGTCGGCTGTTGATGGGACCTTCCGAAAACGATGGGTATATGATCGGTTCTCAATCCAGAAGATTAAACCAATGGATGGGACATTTTTGGGAACAATCCGACTGCCCCCCCCAGCCACTGTGCTTCTACTCATTATCCCCTAGACTACGTAAATGGAAGATTAGCACAGGTCTTCTAACGCTTAATGAAGCTGGAAAGATTAATAATAGTTTGAGGTGAGGAAAAGCAACCTTACCTGAAAAGTTGTTCACATGTATCTTCAAGGGTAGTCAAGTTTTGCACGTCGGTTGACTGATATATTAACTAGTATCTGGGATCTGAACGTCTTCCCATCTGACTGATCTCGATGGTTGATCGTCCTAGTTTATAGAAAATACAGAATTCCTCATGTGATTATCACAAAGGAATTAGTTTGACTAACATTGTCTACTATATTAGCCTCCGTAATTATTTGATGCTTATCTAAAGCTTGGGGACTACAAATTTGGAAAAATCAAGCTTAATCGACATCATCTGCTCTCTACCGAATCCTAAAACACGAACACACATTCCATCGCTCAACAATAGTTGCATTTCCTGACTTGAATGTAGCTTTTGACTCCTTAGATCTAGAGGTTATGTGGTAGTAATTGTCATTAAAAGATGTACCTTGAAAGCTCCTAAGCCTCATAAATACTCTCTATTCAAATACCACTTGTCGAGCTAGAGCTTATAGTGAGCTGTCACGAGAATTGTCAACGTTAAATGGTGTTCGTCAAGTTACCTCTTATCCCTTTTCTTATTTAATTTTGTCATAGACGTCCTGCGAAACATCACACTTTATCTAACTCTTCAAAAATTAATCTCATTCCTGGAATCCCACTTGTCTACTAAGAGCGCTCATATGACATAGTCTTATCTACTGAAGACGCTGACAATATATAGAGTCCACTAAACGTCTTGTATAATAAAAACATATTTTAGATGCGTTTTAACGCCTCCCTCTAAATACAAGACATTACTTCAAGGCTGGTCTACACCATCGCCTAGATCGACCATAGGGAATCAAGTAACTGAGTGCGTAAACAACTCTCCTTATATCACCAACCCTGATGAGTTGATTTTTGACAAGGTTTCTCCTCGGATCCAGAAATAGCACTTGCTTTTGCCAACTTTCGTCACTATTGACGTAGGTGAGACATTCATCTCTCAACAACGGGCCTAGTATACTGTACATCAGTCCTTTCTGTTTTAACCTATAAATGCTAAACGTGGGCTACGAAGATAGGGGATATGTGTAGCTCTCAGGTCTCTAATAATAGAAGTTCTCAAAGTATCGCCCGTTTATCAAGGAGTGACCAAATAAACCGTATAGGTTTCAGACACAGAGTACTAGGAATAAACTTCAAATTGGTCAAAGGAGTTTAAATTTTTATCGACTGAGGTAGTTGGAACATGCGTTGTGCATACTCCACCACTGCCTATGGTTTTAAACGATGTCGCTTGTGATGAATTAGAATGGGAAAAAGCTGGAGGCGGCCAAACCGAGATATGAGATCAGTCCATTGAGTCTTTGACTGCTGGTGCAGTGCATGTTGGCAGTTGATGATTAACTGATTGGTGTCCGCGTGATATTTGTAATGAGTGGCTGGAGACACTAAGTGACATGGCTGAGAATCAGTCACAGTAGAGAAAGTTTATTCACTCTTTATGTCTTAAGAGATCATAAGTCCTGTTATTCTTTGCACTCACTATTTAGAGACCAGCATGGATATTAGAAGGAACCAAATGCTTAGGCCTCTATTTCAATAGTATCAAGGTGAGACGACTTCAAACAGCACATTCTTAATAAGTGTTGTAAGCTTGTAGATGTAGCAACTTTTAACTAGATAATTTCTGTGTAAATTAGTTATGGATACAAACGATTATTTTTACATGAACATTATTTCTAATGCAATGCATATATTTGCATCTATCACTTCTTTTTAGCCATTTGGGCTCTAAGTTGGAGAATTCAGGTTAGAGCGTACTAATAAACGACTTCTCCCCAACGAATCTATCCTTCTGTCTTACTTTTAAAGGTGTATCACTATGTCTATTGTATGCGATTATCGTGTTTTCCTCGTAAATTATATCTCATCGTGTTAATGTGGTATGACAGCTATAAACCGTGTATCAGGTTCTACGTTGTTCATGACTAACTAGCTATGTAAACGAAAATCACCCAACGAGACATAACTGTGCCACTTCGCTTTATTTGAGATGGAGTGGTTTTACAGAGATTAGTATTAAATCTCGTTGTTTGTATTCGTCACAGATTAACTTTGGTTAGGTAATGCCAAAAATCTGAGAACATTGGACAGATGTTTAGTCTTATTATGGGACTTATCAGCTGTGAACATCACTGATTTTCCCTGGAAATCAAACCTGAGACCTTAAGGTCTAGCGGCGTGAGCATAAAATCAGTGCTAAAGAGCGCTCATCAAGTGGTATAGTTCCCACTTCAGCCGATTTATCACATTCCGCAACTGCCAATCCATTTTTGGCTGGTTTTTATTTTTGTTAGCATCATAACTTTCTACAAGTCGTCCTTTCTCTGCCTGCCTACTACCCTAATGAACTCTTGACCCAAATGGATTTATTCTTGTTTTGATGCTTTTCACCAATACAGTTCATTTTCAGCATTTATCTTACCATATTACGCAACATAATTCTAGAATTATTGTTCTCTAGCGTGCTTTTGTGCAACACTAATAATTTATTCATGATTCACCATCCAAATACAAATTTTGATACTGTATTGCAAAAATTGAGTTGGTCCGTAAGAACTTTAGTGTAATTGTGCGAGATGAATTGATTATTCTAATCATATATTCGCTTCTCGAAGAATTTTATTTTGAAACTTGTTCTAGTACTTAATCTTTAATTTATTATTAATGTCATCGATTATGTGACAAAAAGTGTCACCTTATTTTAATCATACCGTCTCTTTCTGTCTTATATCTCTTTCATTACCACTTTTTATTTGAATGTGCTATTATGAATTGACTTATGTTAGACAAGTAATGACTTAGAAACTCTGGACACATATTTGGGATGATTAGGAAACTTTAAAGATGTGCTCATCCACGAACCCACCACGAAACTTACCCTAGAACTTTACTCTATTTTGACGAAAACCAAACAGTTAGACCACTACACCGGGATCCAAGAATTGATATTTCTAATTTTAATCAATTAGTAATGCATTAAGTGACCTTACATACTATCATAGGTAGGTAACTGCCTGACAACCGACATGGTTGAACTCCATAGTTTATATCACATAACGCCTTCAGGAATTACTTCCTAAAATTGGTCATCAGTGAGATTTGAGTGTTGCTAGGATTGTTGAATTTGATATCACTAAAGATTAACAATTATTGGAAACTAAACATTGAAAAACTAAAAAAAGAAACATCACAGCTGTTATGTTTTTCTTCGTGTTTATCAACTGAATAAAATAGGGAATGTTTATACTTTTGTATTCATGAATCTGAATTATGACTGATGAACAAAATAGTTACAGTAGGTGAACTAGTAGAAGATTGATTGTTAAAAATATACATAATACATGCTTTCTTGATGAATAAAATACACGTTAGACAGATATTTGATGTAAGCTTCCGTAACTGATACTGATAATTCTTTACTGTAACATATTTTACCGTATCATTACTAGCGTTTTACCATGAACTCCACTGGTCACGCCTCTGTTTCCAACTCCAATAATCACTTCTGAAAGCTAGTCAGCATTAAGCACATATTGATTAGTGAATAACGCATATTGTAGAAATCGTTGAATTTAGTAGCATTATATCACAGAATTGATTATCGTATTCAAGACTGTTACTCGAGGTATTTCTAATGTGTAATGACCATCAATTAAATTGCACATTTTGTCCTTTATGATGTTTACTTATATCAAAGATTTCGTTGACAACAGTATTTTAATTCTACAGAATTGTTTGATGTTAAACTCGTATGTATATAATCGATTTCTTCTTGTTTGTTTTCCAATTTTTATCAAATATATCTTACATTTTGTTCATTTGGAGTTATCTAACAATAGATAAATCACAAATGTCAAAGATTATGTATTAGCTACAAGATATAATAAATAATTATATTACGGAATGTTATACAAAACTCATACTCCACTAATCAATAAATTCATCCTTTATTGGATCAAGCTGTTTGGTAGTATGAGGGTTGTATTAAATTAACTAATAAATCTTTTTATCTACTAAATGTTCGTTATTATCACACTGAACAAAGTTTAATGGCTTTGAAAACGTTTATGATGCAGTAAGACTGATGAGTATAGAACTTTCCACTTACTAGTTAGAGATATTGCTGAGAAGTGACAGATGTCGTATTTGATTAATTTTCTTATCTGTCAAATTGTATCAATTAATTTGTAATCTCTAGTCTAAATGACCTAACGTCTGATAGTTTAGTGGTAATGGTTACAGACTGTAAAGTTGAAAGACGCCAATTTGAACGTCATAAGAAACGTCATTTAACTCCGCCTGTAGCCCTCCTAGGGTTACTGCCGGTCCCAAGCCCGGGTAAAGGAGGAGGGTTGGGCATGGGGCTAGCACCCCCATCCCGTAAAAACCCAAACTTGCTAAAAAAACGCAAACCAGATTAAACAAGATAAACCATTTAAACTCTGCCCTGCGAGTGGAAGGATTGTTTATGACGCCTCATGATGAAAGCCGAAATTCTTCGGAAGTCATGAGGCCGATGCCCCCCTTCTAACAACCAGAGCAAATATTTTTATAGGTACATGGAATGTTCGAACAATGTGGGAGAGCGGGAAGACAAATCAAATAGCTGCAGAAATGAAGAGATACAACTTGACAATACTCGGACTCAAGCTGGACAGAAAACATTAGCTTCGGGACAGACGCTACTATACTCCGGCCACGAAGAGGAAAATGCTCCCCACACTCAAGGAGTTG
The DNA here is from genome assembly GCA_034768735.1 of Schistosoma mekongi. Classification (NCBI taxonomy): domain Eukaryota; kingdom Metazoa; phylum Platyhelminthes; class Trematoda; order Strigeidida; family Schistosomatidae; genus Schistosoma; species Schistosoma mekongi. Next base: position 77,475,202 of record CM068305.1, on the reverse strand, counting down.
CTCTGATGCTGTCCAAGGAGGCACGTAATGCACTTGTGGGATGGGAACCAAATGGACCCAGGATCATCAAAGCATCTTTCAAAACAATGAAGAAAGGGATTACAATGAATATTATCCAATGCTATGCACCAACCAACGACGGCAACGACGAAGACAAAGATCAGTTTTACGATAGACTGCAATCAATTATAGCAAAGTGTCGAGGAAAGGATCTGACAATACTGATGGGAGACCTCAACGCCAAAGTCGGAATGGACAACACTGGATATGAAGAAATCATGGGACGACAAGGACTGGGAGACAGAAACGACAATGGTGAAAGACTTGCAAACCTATGTGCCTTCAACAAATTGGTTATAGGTGGTACAATATTCGCCCACAAACGCATACACAAGGCTACATGGGTCTCACCGGATCATACTACTGAGAATCAAATCGATCATATATGTATCAATAAAAAATTTAGAAGATCAATGGAAGATGTAAGAACCAGGAGAGGAGCTGACATAGCTTCAGACCACCACTTGGTGGTTTCTAAAATAAAACTGAAGCTAAAGAAGCAGTGGACAACTGGAGTGTCAGCAATACAACGGTTCAATACAGGCTTTCTCCGAGACACTGACAAACTCAATGAATTCAAAATATCTCTCAACAACAGGTTCCAAGCCTTACAAGATCTGCCGAAAGAAGAAACCACTATGGAGGACAACTGGAAAGAAATCAAACTGAAGAAATCAAAGAAGCACTAACGTCAACGTGTCAGGAGGTTCTAGGCCGCAAGAAGCACCATTATAAGGAATGGATCTCCACTGAGACATTGAGCAAAATTCAACAAAGGAGGAACAAGAAGATAGAAATCAACAACAGCCGAACAAGAGCAGAGAAAATCAAGGCTCAAGCTGAATACTCAGAAGCAAATAAGCAAGTAAAGAAGAGCATTAGAGCTGACATACGGAAATACATCAAAGGCCTTGCAACGACAGCGGAGAAGGCTGCAAGAGAAGGAAATATGAAACAGCTATACGACACAACGAAGAAACTGGCAGATAAACATGGTAAATCAGAGCGACCGATCAAGAACAAAGAAGGCAAGACACTCTCTGAGATTGAAGAACAAAAGAATAGGTGGGTAGAACACTTTGAGGAACTTCTAAATAGGCCAGCTCCACCGAACCCACCGGACATTGAAGCAGCACCTACAGACCTCCCGATAGATGTCACTCCACCAACGATGGAAGAAATCAAGATGGCCATCAGACAAATCAAAAGTGGGAAGGCAGCAGGACCTGACAATATACCAGCTGAAGCACTCAAGTCAGATATCGACCTAACAGCAAAGATATTCCACGTTTTATTCAAAAAGATCTGGGAAGAAGAACAAGTGCCGGCAGACTGGAAAGAAGGTTATCTTATCAAGATACCAAAGAAAGGAGATTTGAGAAAATGTGACAACTACAGAGGGATCACGCTACTGTCGATACCAGGGAAAATCTTTAACAGAGTATTGTTGAACAGAATGAAAGATTCAGTGGAGGCTCAACTTCGAGATCAACAAGCTGGATTTCGTAAGGATCGGTCGTGCACGGACCAAATCGCAACACTACGGATCATCGTTGAACAATCAATTGAATGGAACTCGCCCCTGTACATCAACTTCATTGATTATGAGAAGGCGTTTGATAGTGTAGATAGGAGAACACTATGGAAACTTCTTCGACACTACGGTGTACCAGAGAAACTCGTCAACATCATCCGGAACTCTTACGACGGAACACAGTGCAAAATTGTGCATGGAGGACAACTGACAACTGCATTTTCAGTGAGGACCGGAGTCAGACAAGGTTGCTTGCTGTCACCTTTTCTCTTCCTCCTAGTGGTCGACTGGATCATGAAGACCTCCACATCTGAGGGGATGCACTGAATTCAATGGACAAGTAGGATGCAACTCGATGATTTGGACTTCGCAGATGATCTAGCTCTTTTAGCACATACACACCAACAAATGCAAGCGAAGACAATCAGTGTAGCAGCAACTTCAGCATCAGTAGGCTTGAACATACATAAGGGATAGAACAAGATTCTCAAATACAACACAAGGAGCACCAACGCAATTCAACTTGATGGGGAAACTCTGGAAGAGGTGGATACCTTCACATATCTGGGGAGCATCATCGATGAAAAAGGAGGGTCTGATGCAGATGTAAAGACAAGGATTGGCAAGGCAAGGGCAGCATTCCTGCAGTTGAAAAACATCTGGAACTCAAAACAAATATCAACTAACCTCAAAGTCAGACTCTTCAATTCGAACGTGAAGACAGTCCTGCTGTATGGAGCTGAAACTTGGAGAATTACTGCAAACATCCTCAGACGGATACAGGTATTTATAAACAACTGCCTACGCAAGATACTGAATGTCCGTTGGCCGGAAACCATCAGCAACAACTTACTATGGGAGAGGACAAACCAACTTCCAGCCAAAGAGGAAATTAGGAAAAGACGGTGGAAATGGATAGGACATACACTACGCAAACCATCAGACTGCATCGCAAGACAAGCATTAACATGGAATCCTGCTGGGAAACGGAAAAGAGGAAGGCCAAAGAACACGCTGCGTCGAGAATTGGAAGCAGACATTAAAAGGATGAGCAGCAACTGGAAACAACTGGAAAGGATTGCTCAGGACAGAGTTAAATGGAGAACACTGGTGAGTGGCCTATGCTCCTCAGCGAGGAGTAACGGGCATAAGTAAGTAAGTAAGTAAGAAACGTCATTTCCGTCAAGATTGAAGGTCTACCTTACTGTTGAGTGAGGAATAATAAGAAATCTAGATCCAAAATTTTCTGCCATCTATTTTTAACCATCGTGCATCATGCCACTTGAATAGTGAAAAAAATAATCAACAGTCAAATAAGAGAAGAGACTAACTATCTATATTTCCTTTTTATTTCCGCCTTCTTAACCATAAAGATTTCTCCTCCTTTGTCTAATTTAGGTATCCTTTCTTGACAGTTTAGGTCGTACTGGTTCCATTAGATATCATAGATTAGTAAATGAAATTGGTACATATTTGGAACATTGCCTTCTGATCCTCATTTACAATCATCCAAGTAAACGGTATTGTATTAGCTGACTTTTACTTACTCAGTGTAACTGTTGTGACTGTGAATATACTTATTGATTGAAATTTATTATATATTGTGTATATTAGTTGTACAGCCACCACAGACTAAAAGTTGAATGAACAAAACTAGACTTAAGTGTAATTGTCCAATGCGAAAATTCCTGATATCTTTTATTAATCTTTACTTTAGTTTAAAAATGTATTTTCAAGTTTCAATTATATTTTATGTTTGCGTAATTTCTATCAAATGTGTTAATATTATTAAGCTTTCAGTTTGGCTTCATTTTTTTTAAACTGCATTAACTGATGTGGTTTTAACATGATCTATCTGTTGTATATCCAGAATGTTGACTGATTTTAAACTCTGGAAAGTGTCTCAAACTAATTAAACTAAAATCTATTACTAATCTGTGTATTTTAAATCTTTGAGTTTGAGCGATTTTTCAGTTTTTATGCAGTACAAATAAAATTTAAGAAGTTATATTTTGTTTATTTATTCTCTATTAGCTCATATCTTATTAAAATACACTCAATTGTTAACCTTGTTTACTGAAATTTATAAATTTTTGGCTTTTGAAAAGTGTTTAGTATATTTTACTTAGTCATATAATCATACGATTAGCATGGTACTATACTGTTTGAAATATGATTTAACGAGGAATAGGGTTTTCTCCAAAATATTTTTTGTAGTATCAAAAAACCAAAACTTAATGAAAATGTTTTTTTTTCTAACTAGAAGAGATGTTATTTACTACGTATTTTAGTTTTTGCTTTTTAGTGTAAATAACATTTAACTTTATGGTTATATACATGGAATGTAAAATACTAAGAGGTGAAGTAAAGAAGAGAAAATAATGTCAGCTACTATGGAAATCTAAGCACGGTAAATACACATTAGTAAGATCAAATGAGATTAAGAAGTCAAAAATTAGAAATGGCAGATCACTAAGGTTAAGGGAGAAGAATAATTGCAACTGTACTGACGTGATCTGTTTTTAGCTTTATCACTCATTGCTTCCAGTGATTGATTAAAGGTTACATAAAAAATTGTGTTTAAGAGTAGTTCTGATGAACACCATATGATATAATAGTTCACCAGAAGCTCTGGCTTCACCACTAGTGTTTGATTTATGAGCCTTCACTTCCATGATATATCCTTCATTGAAAAACACTCACAGGATCTTCCAGTTGACGAAGTCATATATATATATATATATATATATATATATATATATATATATTTTGTCCGTAAGAAGCAAACAACGGAATCTTTTATCTGTTAAGAGTTAGATACAAGACATGGATACTAGACACAAACTTCATCTTAGATTAAGTATATAGCGGTTTTCATGACCTCTGAAGTATCCTGTTATGTAAAATTATATAGAAGATTCTCTTTAGCTATACCATATTTCACAATTATAAATATATTACACTTCAGTAACATAAAAAGATAATTTCTAATCACTGAACATTTTTTAAGTAAATGAATGATGCTTTGTGTAATCCATAAAGTAGTGATGATTAAATTGCTGACTAGCCTTGACATCTTTAGTCCAATAAATAAGGATTTATTAATATTAGTTCTAAATAGTTTACATCATTAGTTGACACTTAGTTGAAAGAAAACAAAAAATAATGAATATAGTTATTATTTTTAGACTGTTTTGGATTTTATTTAGTAACCGATCTCTTACTATAGGAAGTATTGTGACATTTTCGCCTTCGGCAAATATTTTAGATCTTTCAGTAAATTTCAATAAATAGTACTTACAGATTTTAAGGAAAGTATGTATGTATGAACTTAGTTTCCAAACTACTGTCAGCTGATTCGACGAACAGGTTATATAATAGACTACTGATTTAGTAGTTTTGAGTATAACCTGATACTTGTTCAACCTTACTTTATAATTAAGTAACTGGAAAGTACATCATTCGTGAATTCTTCACTTGAAAATTCAATGTGCGCAGGTTACAGAGTTGTGATATATAATCTTAATAATCACTTTTCGAATTAGTAAAAGCAGTACAAATGTGACATGAACAACTTCTTCATAATGATTGGTAAATTCCACTCCCCCCCCCTCACCTACATTTATATGTTTAAACTGCTGCAAAAGTTTAATGGTTGAACACTGTTTAGATAGTGGTTGTTTACATTACACGCACGACTAAAGTATGAAATGAAGTGCCTCCTCAATAATCCACTTTAGATGTGATATGAAAAACCAGTTGTTTCATTTTGTGGATTTCACAGAAGCTGTATAAATCCTAGAGTGAACAATCGTGTGTAAACGTTACAAAAGATACGGATACTTTTAGAAAAAGATACATACACAAAGTTCAAACGTAAACAGAAAAGTAGATTACGATAAAAGGAATTCAGTTAACCTAGACAAATAGTCTCAAAATAAACTGGGAAATTGATTTAAATAAGTAAACAATCGCGATGGAAATCAACAATATAGTGATTAAGGCATTCGTAATAGCAAGAATGGCTGGACTATAATGTAGGCACGACCTTGACATTTTTGCTATGCGACCATTGACATTGGAATATTAGTTTGTTACTCTTCTTTAAGCATTTTCCCAGGAACATAGGCGCACCACAATCACATGGACATGTTCTTCGAAGTAAACCTTTCTCCTGTAAATAGCTAACGATAAGGTCCTCCTGGAAATTAGCTACCATGCGATAGATCATCAACATTTTTGATGAGGAGATACTGAAGTGGGATCCTTTTGTCATCAGTTTAATAGTTGAATAGTCTAGGTCACCAAACAACATACATGCACTATACGACCTAGTACTTCTAACTCTGAAGCTCATTACTGACCAGTTTGAGAACAAGGTTTTTTTACTTGGAGTATAGGAATATAATGTTCTCTCTGTCTCAATGAAAGGACAAGTACACTGCAAAATGAAGTTAACAGGGAGCCACAAGTCAATTCGTGGACTCATGTTTTAACTGTTTAAATGATGTCTGTCAACAGCAGACTGAAGCTCACCTGGTATATGGCCGAGTTATGTTTGTCGTATAACCAGATCAAAGTCCAACGACTGAACCCATTCTTACGAATAAAAGTAAATCACAAGGCAATGAAGGATGAAAGAGAAGTTGTTGGTACCTTCAGATTATGAGACTGACTTATTTTGTACTGCTGGATTTGTAACTTCGTTGGAACCAACGACTACATATCCCGTTTTTCATCTTCGCAAATAACCAGACTTATACACGCACAACAATCATCAGTTACGCGTATGATCAAGAAGTCAGGAACGAAGATGCGACAGATATATATTTGAACCAAGAGAATCCAGCGTCACAAATTGTACAACGCGCCAACCATAATAATAATTTTCTACACTACAATCAAGCTTTATAGTATAAATACCGATAAAGAATTATACAGTACAAACATCAGTGTTAAGGGTAATAGTGGTCTCTACAAAGTTATATTTGATCATAGATAGATCGTCGACGGGATAGCAACGTGCAGGCTGGCAAACTAGAGAGAGATATTTTCCATGATGAGTCGTATCGTGATCTGGTGGTGATGCATGACTGAATGCCTTCAACTAGTCGCATCAGATAAAGTAAACATGGTCTACACCGATTTCCAGAGCCTGTGCAACTATTTTTTGGGGGATTATTCACCATTACAGCTAGCTCCCCTTAATGGATTCTTGAGGACCCTAAGACATACAAGCCAAGAGATTAAACCAAATACGTTAGACATTGATAAACATTCCTTTGATGGCTTGTGATATTGTGCAGTTTTTGGACGTTTGTGCTAACACTAGGGTGTTGTAGCATAAAATATTTGCTTAAAATGTATTTCTTTTCTTTCACGTCCTTCTGTTTGTTTCCAGATAGCCTCGGAATTCAAATAAAAAAATTTTTAAACCTGTGCATTCCGCATACAAAGGAAGGCAATTTTATAACTTACTGCTGCCATAAAAACGTGTAAAATATCGACAATATTAATATCAGTTAACAAAAGGTTTTTTAATATTTTTCAACTTACGAAAACAAGTAAAACGCATACCGTAAAGTTACAAAAATTATTCAATTTTCATTTTTGTTTGTAAAATCTTTACACTACGTAGGGAGTGAAAAATTAAAAGAAAATTAATGGACATAATATTCGTTTAAGTGTCCTGGAAATCGTACATTCCTACCAGAACGTAAAGCACTCGGAGTTATTGAGCTCTTGAAAATTTTCACTTGCTTGTTGGTCGTTACCTGAGACTTGGTGACTTCGTTCATGTCAAGTTTCGAGGGTGCTATGGCAAGTTCAACAATAATAGGTTTGACCTCAAGGCAAGATGCTTTTAGGCGGTCAATGCTGGCGTTCTCCTCGTGGCCAATCTTGTCGATCGTATAGCATTTTGCTTTTCATTTCAAGACCTTGTATGGCCCTTCGTAAGTTGAGTCAAGAGGTTGGTGTAGAGCACCATGACGCACAAAAACGTGTATACTATATTTTAAAGCGGGTTCGATTAAAGCGTCTGTCGACTGTTGTCAAGTTTAAACTGGCTTAACTGAACGCTTAGCATTTGTAAGCCGGTCCATGTACAAATTGAGATCCAGGTTTGTCGAGGTGGAAATGGTTTTCACAAACTCACCTGGTAGTCGAAGAGTCGTTCTAATTCAGCCACACTGCATGCAACATCTTTTTTTACTGTGCTGCGAATTCTGAGTAAGACTAGTGGTAAAGCGTTTTTCAACGGTGGGATATTCGTGGCTGAAAGTGATGCTTTCAGCTGTCGATGAAATCTTCCAACCAGGTCATTAGATTGTGGGTAGTAGGCGGTTGTTTGGAAGCACGTAGCTCCAAAAAGTAATGTCAGTGAGTGAAAAATTCAGATTCAAATTTACATCCACCGTCTGTCTTTATATAGATAGACAACCAAAATTTGCTATCCATAGTTCGACGAAAAAGCGAGCAATCATATGACTAGTAATGTCTTTCAGTGGAATAGTTTCTGGCCAGCGTTTATAACTGTCCACGCATGTCAGAAGATAAGAGGATACCTTTTGTTTTTGGTAAAGGTCCTACCGAATCAAGGCGGATGTGGTCGAATCAAGAGTTGGGGATAAGGAGAGTTTGAAGAGGGCATTTATCATGTTAAATTACTTTGTTCTTTCGGCAGGCCACACAGGAGCGTGTCTATTCTTCGATGTCTTTATTCATCTTCGGCCAGCAGAATCTTTGAGTAATCAGCTTAGTAGTACCACGAACTCATAGATGAAAGAGTTTGAGTAATGTGTAGAAGATGATTCGTCGATAACTCTGAGGGACGATTAGACGGACTGTACCTGTAGCAGAACCATAAATTAAAGTACTCTTACCTTTTCCAATCGCTTCCGTTTAAGGTTAGAGTGTTGTTGTGGATAACTTGTTATGAAGATCATTGTCTTCATTTTAAAGTGGAGTTTGTTCAACAACGTCGATTCTTTAGATACGATTCAAGGAGTGTATTCACGATAAGGCGTCGGCAAACACATTGAAAGCTCCAGATGTATGTCGTATATTAGTAGAAAACTGGGAAATGTAGTCTAGATGACGCGATTCTCGTGGAGAGTACTTATCTAAAGATGGTTTCATAGAACACATTAGTGATTTATGGTCGGCGAATATTGTAAATTCTCGGCCTTCGATGGAATGTTGATAATGTCATACAGCACAGTACATGGCTAGCAGTTCACGGCCAAAAGTGCTGTATCCCGATTCGTAATCGTTTAGTCGTTTTGAGAAGAATGCTAATGGTTGCCAAGTTTTGTCAGTCCATTGTTGCAGAACTGCACCATTCACTGAGTCAGATGCGTCAAACGCGATGCTGACAGGAGCTTCAGTATTGTAATGTGCTAGTATGGTCGTATTGGCTATTGCTTCTTTAGTCGCAGTAAAGGCTTTCTTTGACTCTGCATCCATCGTGACCACCTTATTATACCCTCGAAGCTGATCCGTTAGTGGTTTCATGATAGATGCACAGCTCGGTATAAATCGTCTATAAAAACTTACCAACCCATTGTAAGCTCTCAACTGCTTAATGGTGGTTGGTTCCGGGTACTCCACCACCTTGTGTTTTTGAGGTTGCATACCATTAGCATCAATAGTATGCCCCAGGAAGTCCATCGAGTTTGTTCCGACTTGGCATTTCTGTATATTTATGGTAACTTCATATTGTTGTAGTCTTCTAAAGACTGTGTCCAAATGTTTCATATGTGTCGCCTCGTCTAGGCTTGGTATCAAGCAGTCGTAGACGTATGTATAGACATAGTTGAGCCCGCGGAACACGTCATCGATGAAACGCTGAAATGTTTGTGCTGCATTTCTCAATCCAAAAAGTATTCGGAGGAATTCATAAAGGCTGAATGGAGTTACGATAGCGGTTTTGGGTATGTCATTTTCAGACATCGGTGTTTGGTTGTATGCCTTTACCAAGTCGATTTTCGGGAATATTGTCATCCCCCTTCAAGGTGACCGTTAAATCATGGGTGTGCTGTAACGAGTAACGGTCGGGAGTAGTTTGGGCGTTGAGACGTCAGTAATCACCGGTGGGACGCCGACCATTGGAATCTTTCTTCGGCACCATATGTAATGGAGATGACCATGGGCTACTGGATGGGCGTATTATTCTTAGGTCAATCATATGATCAAATTCGTCTTTCGCAATCCTCAGTTTTTCGGGTGCTAGTCGGCGTGCTTTGGAAAATACAGGTTGTCCTGTAGTCGTATTGTGATGTATACCATTGCTGGTTACATATGAAAATTTCTCTGTTGCCTTATTCAGATCTGGATACTTATTGAGTATCGGATGAAAATAAGGGTTAATTAAATGTTAAAACGAATAGAACATAAGCTACAACCTATAGCAGCGGTTCCACGAACTTATAGCTCTGCATTGCTATCCACTGGCCTCTTTTCGCTAAGGTCTACGAACAAGTTATGGTGACTCAGTAGATCTATGCCAATGATAGGTAATCCCACACCGGCGATGGTGAAAATTCAGTATATGAGTTTTCGTAAGCCCACGCTCAAGTAGACATATCTTTGGCTATTTCTTTCCCGTCGGCTGCCTGTAGAGAGAATGAGGCTTCATGTTGGCGATTATATGAAGTTGCATGAAAGACGCTGACTTCTGTTCCATTATCGATGAGGTTACGAACCTTCGTTATCAAATCAGTGATGAGTAACAGGCAGCTATTTCCACGGGCTACGGCTGCCACTAACGTGTGACGGCAGGATAGTTTCCTTATGTGTCAACAATCGGTTTGTGGCTGGGGAAATACAAGGGGTTTCCACACTTCTTCGGGTCTTTGCCATAGGTATTGTGGTGCCAACACAAATATGAGTCTTCCCTTCGTCGAGGTCGAGATGACGATCTTCTGCGTGATGGACTTCGTCATCGTGATTCGCCTTGTCGGTGTCGTTCCTGTAGGTCGATATAACGGGGGAGAATATTGCTCAAATTTATCACTTCGCTATGGGTAGGCTGAGGTTTTTCTGTAACGAAATAAACCTAATTGTTGTGAGTACTGGCAATCTCCAGAATTCGATCAGCAGATGAATCTAGTTCATTTACTGGGCTGTTAATAATCGTTACGAGAGCTGCTTGCACTTGTTGTGGCAATTTCGATAGGGAAAGTTGATGGAAGAAACCTTCATCGAAAGTGCGTTGACCGATCACCTCTCTCATGCGCGACAACATTTTCGTCGCTAAACCGCTACGGAACTTGATAGTGTGAAATCACTCATCAAGACGTTGACTGCAGGACAGTTCTCTGCGTTTGAGAGTTGATCTTTTGATTTGGTCATAAGGTTCAATGCAGTGGGGCTGAAAAGTATGGGGGGAGGCGACGCACCTGCTTAATTTGCGCGGAAGTGACCTTACGACAGCAAGGAATCGAATACATGGATCTGTCAAACTGTGGCCTCGAAACTTGGCTTCTGCTTAGCAGAACCAAGCTGCTGTGCTTTCTGTCCAAAAGAGATGAGCTGAAAGTTTGCAGGTATGCGAGTTTTACTCTTAGTAAGCTTAAGAGTGTGATCCTTCATCATTAAAGAACCGATGTATGCAAATACAGAAACAATGCAGTGGAAATGTGCAAAAAACGTTTACACAAAATTTACTTTGTTAGAAATTATAAACAGGAACGAATAATTATGATAGTGTCCAGATCACGTCAGGGTCACCGATGAAATGTGCTCGGTATACGACCAAGTTATGTTTGCCGTATAATCAGAGCAGTGTAAAACGACTGAACCCACTCTTACGAATGAGAATAAATCAGAAGACAATGAAGGATGGAAAAGAAGTCATATCTAATCATATGTAGAGCATCAACAGGACAGCAACGTATAGGCTGGTAAACTAGAAAAAGATGTTTTTCATAATGCATCGCGTCATGATTTAGTGGTAAAATCCCTAATACTCCTAGTCACCAATTAGTGCATTACTCAGTGTGGAATTCAACACACTTAGGCCCCACTAATTTTAGAGAAGGTACTGAACGACTAGAGGTGCATTGGAAGATGTCGGATTTTGAGCTACAAGTTTCTACAGGCCGAAGTAGTCTTTGTGAGTTGTACTTAGTCTTTTGGGGAATAAATTTTTCTGTTCATACGGGCCCAGAATAAATTACCTAGTTGACCAGCAGATATTTTTTAATCCGCACATGTTTTATCCACCTGGATCTCTCCCTTAAAGAAATGGTTGTCAGTTGCTATCAGACACAGAAGTCTGTGATACGAAATCCATTTCCCTTCCCACAGCAACTACTTGGAACAAATGCCTCAAATACTTAGGTCGACTAAAGTCTGGACACCAGGTGCCTTATTGGCTGAATCATGAAGTGCATAAAATTAAAGACTGCATAGCATCACTATAATATTAACATATATCCAGACTACATTATCCGCCGGAATAAGTTTAAATTGAACAATGAAGTTATGTTGAAGCGTTAAGCGGAATATTTGGGGCTTTTTCAACTTTTCTAGGTCGCGCGTTACTTTATTCATGTCTTTTTCACTGTCTTTTTTAATTATATGTAGAGTTTCTGGCACTTAAATTAAGCCTTTAGTAGTTTGTAGCAGTAAAGAGTCTTATTGGATTTGCTCATATTGCTACTTAATGAGTAGATATATTCAAAACGTTATACTTATCTATAACCTTGAAATAATCTTCAAACATTATCAATGATCTCAATATTATATCTGTATAAATTGGATCAAAGCATCAATTTTAACTTTAAATTCCAGCCCTAGAACGTTTTTATAAGTTGAAATATCAATCTACACACTGCACCCTTAACGCTAAGCCCGAGTTATAACTAAAATTTGCAAATGTTATTACCAGCCACAACTCATACTACAAATACCATTTCTCACCTTGGGTCCGTGACCTGTCAGTGGATTTTAGGTTAATTGTTAGTACAAATTTCAATGCTGGCTAAGATCCATAATGTTTCGCCTAAATAATAATAATAATCCATATTTTGATGCCTTCCTCTATTGTCATTTAAATCTTTTCCAATAGTTAGCAGTTTATATTTTGGATCTAATATTTACGACCTCCTAATTCACCCCAGCCAGTAAAACTAATTTCTGGGTATGTTATTTTAACTGCACTTCGCGAATCCAACATATGCAATATGTTATTTCCATAATTTCTGTGAATACTACTTTCATATCAAAAACTGAGTGGCTTAATTAAACAAATCACGTACACACGAATATTCGAACGTATTTGTTGTCTAAATGATTTCAACCAATTGGCTCAAATAATCGTTTTCTCACAGCTACACTTAATAGGACCAAGTTTAATCCGAATTTTCCGGGTTTTTTTATATATCCAGGTAATTAAAGTTATAAATCACTGTTAAGTATATTTAATAGTACTCACTCTACCACTGCTGGAAGATTATATGGGTTGTTTAAAGATAACCCTAAACACGTGTTGTTGTTGTTTTACTGTTGTTTTACTTTTCACCCATATACTTCCATATAATAGGTTAGTCAAATCATTTAGTATGCTAATTTAGCCATTGTAAATTTATTAAATTTTTAAGACTTAGGCTAGCGTATCTTGTATATTTCCTGAAGACTGGAATCACATTAAGATTTAAAGCTGTTACTGATTTTTTTCCTATCCACCATCAAATGCACTCTGACAATTAATATAACTGCCTTCTTAAACTACAAACTCTTGACCTGTCTGTCTTGGCCTTATCTTATGTACCAATTTATGTCAGTATTTTCACTTCATTTTAATCTCTTCAGGTGTTTCACCCGTTTTGATTATTTGTACATTGAACTGTTAACAATGGGTTTGTTTCATCTACTGACAACAAAAACAAGCTCTTTTGTTCCTTTAAGAGACATTTGGGTAAGTCTTTAGTATGATTTTGATTTATACAGTGAATATGTCACCGTATAGTTCTAAATCAATAAATAAACAAAATAAGCTGTGGACGTTCGCAACTCAGAAATAGTTTGCCTGAAGATTGAGTGACCACATGGAAATCAGATCACGTCAATAAAAACGTGTACTTCACAATGCGATATATTGTTGTTTATTATGCATTATCTATCATATGTAATATTGCACTTCTAAGCTGAATATGTAAGCAAATGTAACTACTGATTCAAGCTGTGTCGGGTTTTTGAGCGTTAGGAATTTACAATTATGTAATCGAAAGCATTACTCCTGAAAATTGTAATTAGGGTTGCAGCCTTCGGAAGTCAATATGCTTAGTTTATTATTCTATATGAGATCATGTTGCGTTGCATGTTGAGATGCTTGTCTTTGAGTTTTTACTCGAGTTCGTTTTCATATTTTAATTTTTTTATTGGCTAATGTATTCGGCTTTCAACTACTGGGTGACAAGGTGAGACATGTTTCATTTACACTGGTTTGGTTAGTTGGGTAAAATCAGTGGTCATATATAAACGTGTACTTCGTAAGGTAAATCAGTTATTTGGTTACTACATGAAGAATGTACACTGTTGAAGTAGTCTATTTAAGTTTAAAAATCAGTGGTAAACATTTTAGGTGATTTGAAATTTTAGACTTTATGTTGATCATTAAGTGTATTATTTGCAAAATCTTAATGAAAAGTTAATGTGGTAGCATTCCTGTGTACACTAGTTTTTTCGTACAAGTGATTTTGAAATTTTCATTGCTTACTATCTGTTGACATATTCGTCAGCATGCTATTTCTGAAACTGAGGTAGTAGATGTGGCTTTTGATAATTCACTCTGAGATTAATCCGTTTGATATATCGTTCACTCCAGGAAATTTTATCCTAACTAATCGATGTGCTATTTAAAATATTCATGTATGTGGAGTAACTATCAATACGAGGCCTACTGATTTGATTAAATAGTTCACTTTATGTATTTGCTTTAACATGCAGTTTACATTAAGTTTTGTATGGATACATTTTCTGCTTTTTTTCAAGCTAGTTTCATTTTTTAGTTAGTGAAAACCTTCCTTAAAGTTCGTTTTTATGGTCTTTATCTACTTTTTACTTACAATCTACTTCAAATTGTTTATGTGATTCCACAATCTTCAGTTTAATCAGAAGTATGCGTCATATACAAATTGCAGAAGCCTTGCAAAAGTACCTTCTTTTAGTCACGATATAAGTGCTACTGGTCGTTGCACCTTAGATCCTGGTCAGTCAGTGCCTCAGCATGTTCCACTTGCATCGTCTATTCGTTTACGGAATTCCTCTGCCTTGGAACTTCGACAAGAGTTTATTGATTTTTTCAGGGGTCATCAACATTCTGTCGTAGCACCATCTACTGTATTTCCGAAGCGTCACGAAGGAAGCTACTTCATCAATGCAGGTTTGTAAATCGTGTTGATTTGACTTTAACTATTTATAAAAATAAAAGTATGGCCATTACATATAATCTTGCCGTAAATTATCATAAAACTTCTAGCCGTCTCACTTGATCATTTTTATTTACCTTTTGTAACAAGTGTAAGTACCCGTCCTTGTTAACTTTATATTATAATTATAGATGATTGATAGTTATTTAGACTGAAATATGATATCGTGGCTGTACTTTCTAAATTGATCTATCTGTACATTTTTAAGAAATGAAATATCGGTTTGATAGAACTTGTCTAAAAGGCGATCAATGAATTTATATAATTAAAGGTAGAAAAGACAAACAGTTTCCTAGTTACTTTAATAGGGTCATTTTTATTTGTTACGGCAAACACCGAAGTATGTTGTATCTTTATTTTGAATATTTGTGATATCAATATAGTGTACATAGATTTAGAATGTCGTTTCAACAACGGACTTCATTTTTATATAAACACAGTTTTTTATTGCACGTTGCATATGTCCGCTTATTTTCCTGCTATAATTCACATTATATGGAAAGTACTCTGACTTGTTTCAACGTTCTTCTTTATTACTTTTTTTGAGCATATCGTTCATTTATTAACAGCAACTTCATAATAATGCACACTTTTAATGCTTTTCAATAGTAAATTTTGATACGTTTTTTTACTTATAGTTGCCATGGTTTTAGGCTATTTTTCTGCATTTCAGGTGCATCCTTGTTCCGTAGATCTAGGGACTGTTTAGGCTGTTTTTACTTTGCTCAAAACTACATTTTTGTATAGGAGGGTACCAAGAGATGTTCATCCCATACAACCATAGAAATATTGTAAAGTAATAAAAGGGGATCATGATAAAAAGAGATGTTTGTCAATTGAATAAGCGAATTACGTAAGAGTGACATTTCGATAGAAAATACGACCATGACTGATGGCATTTAATTAAGAATTTCTCATTTTATGGAGAATATAGAAGAAATTCACATCAGTCATCACTAATGTTTCTTTTGAGTTATATTTAAAAACATTTGGAACCATTGAGTTGCTCCACTTCTAAGACCTTAACCAAAGCGTCTTGGTAGATTGACAGAAGCCAGTCTTATACCTCACCTTTTATTGAGTACTGGCATTGGCAAATAATGAAGTGTTGAAATCGGTTTATCATGTCCCTACGGCAGACCTTGTGTCAGTATACTCTGCAGGTGTCCATTTATAAATTGGAATTGATTTTCCTGACTCATTCTTCTGTCAATCCCGTTAATAGACAAACCCTTATTCATTCCGTCAATATACTTTCGTGAAATTAACTCTTATATTGCTCTTTTTATTCGGTCAGGATAGGTATGAACCAATTTAAATCGATTTTCCTCAGCCAATCGGATAGCATTTATGCAGACTTTAAACAGCTTCGACGTGCTACCAACTCACAACCGTGTATTCGAATTGGTGGTCGTTTTGATGATTTAAATGATGTGGGATATGATAGGACTCACCATACACTGTTTGAAATGTTAGGCAGTTGGTCATTCGGGGATTACTATAAGGTTTGTTCCGGTTTTCTGAAGTCTTTATATCATGTAGTGTCAGTTTGCTTTATTATATTTTTACTAAGCTAAGCTTAAAGCATTCAACACTTTTATATTCCAAACTAAATTAGAAAGCAAGTATTGCTACTGGCATATTCATTGTAGTTTTAAACTCTTTTATCCAAGTAAATCTCTTCCGATCAAGTTATAGATGCATTAGATTTGCAAACACTAGTATGATTTGATTGTAATCGGGAGTATTATGTTATCTCTCCATAACAACTACTGTGTTATAGATTCGAACGTCGTTTTGCCAACTTCACTTCGGACGGCCAGCTATCGTTATCTTTCTCACAAATAACACTTAACATCACATGCATACGCCTGTATTTAGTACATTAAACAATATTATCCAGACTATAATCCTCGTCTGTGAAGACGTTAACAACATGCAGTCTTGTAAACGCCGTACATAACAATAAAAACACATTTTGGATTCGTTTCAACTCCTCTCTAAATATAAAACATTACTTCGAGACTGGTTTACACCATCGCCATAGAGACCATAGGGAATCAAGTAGCTGAGTGCGTAAACAACTCTCCTTATCCCACCAACCCTAACGAGTCGATGTCTGACAAGGTTTCTCCCCGAGTCCAGAAATCTCACTTGGTTTTTGCCAACTTTCATCACTTTTGGCGTAGGTAAGACACCCATCTCTCAACAAAGGTCCGAGTATACTGTATGGCAGTCCTCTCTGTTAAACGTGGGCTATGAAAATAGGAGATATGTGTAGCTCTCAGGTCTCTGATCATAGAAGTATGCCAACTTGGATCTATGAGCACATGTGCCATGTTCTCTATTGTCTATGACTGGTTGACTGACTAAACAAATAGTGGTCTATGAATTTTGGTAGCCATTAAAGCCCTTGGTCGCATTACCAGTTTTTAAACAAGAACTAGATATAACATATAAACCACAAAGTTCAAAGCAAAATTCATGACATAACAAAGTTGCCTTAGACTCATCATTTATGTATTGAATTCGTTCTTGTGTAGCACCTTCATAGTTACTCAGTCACGGCTTGATAAAACAAAGTCAGATTTTCATACCATATAAATTACCTATTCATTTTGTATTACAGCTTGTAATCTTACTGTAAACTGTCACATGCCCAATCATAGCTGCTACCGTAACGTGGTGGTTGGGCTTTCTTTTCATGATGACCCAACCGAGCTGTATTGGCTGGATTGCATATCCTTCTAGGTCCTACCTAGTCAGGCTAGTCTGTTGGAGAGCGATCAGACTAAAGGCAGCAGCCTAAGGTCTGAGGGTGAAGTTGTGCTACTGACTATATTGGGTTGTAATGGCAGTAAGGGGCTTTTCTTGGATAACAGGCATCTACAGCGATGCCGCCTCATAGCATAAGGAGGGGATTAATTAGCTCGACCCTTGAAATGTCACACTTCGCCTTACCCCACAGATTCCCATCTTCAGTGGTATGGATTTTAAGAAGCGGAGCTAACACTTTAAAAACTTCTCACACAAAGGCCGTGCGTGGTCAGCCCGAAGCAGTTGTCTCTTGGGCTCTGCGATCACACTCTCACGTCACTATGACCAACATTAACCTAGCCTCCTTTCCAGGTATCTTAAAAAGCACTATCTTTCCATGGTGAGGTCAGCCAGGAAGTAAAAACCGCCCTCATATCTCTAACAGCACATGAGATCATCTTGTTCGAAGTCGAATCCCACCATCACCTGTTAATTACTCTCTTATCCCTGTGACTAACCCTTCCTGCATAACTTTATCACCACACGCTTTTAGTGCTGATGGCTTGAGTTCACGAAATGTTGTTCCTAGTCTCCTGAAACCTCTCTTTTAATGTTCGAATCAAATAGAACAATAAGCTTCTTTAACTAGGACTCTAGAATCCCGCTCCATCGATATCTGCTGCGTCTCCGAAGCACGTATACATGATCCAAGTACAGTCATTCTCTTGATCTCACCTTGCGAAAATAAAGGACAGACCCAATTTACCCATCGTGTATCCGGAGGTCTCGCTGGTGTAAGTATAAGCTTAAATTCAAAAGCTCATCAAACGCTCCTAGACTAGATCCCAACAGACAGTTCCTTGTATGCTTTCCGATCAAACTCACAGTAGGAACCCGAAAAGATAGGGTCATACTCAGTTGTTTTTGCTTACGTCCCCACTAATCACATCTCGGATGAATTTTACAGTGAGCTTTCCGATCTTCTTCGAAAATCTAAGCACTCTGATTTAATAATAGTGGCTGGTGATTTTTATGCCAAAATAGGTAGACTAAATGAAACTGAGATACACATAGGCTGACCCTGTTATGTCACAGCCCAGTAAACAGATGGTGACGACCATCTGCTTCAACTATGTTTAGATAACCGTCTATTCCTAGCAAGCACCAACTTTAATCATAAGGAAGTACGTCGGTTGACATAACGACCTCCACAACACTGGATTCACATTGACGTCAGCCATCGTTGGAGAGGCTCGTTAGAAGACTGCCGCTTATTCTGGAGTTCATGTTTAGACTCAGATCATGCTTTAGCACGGATGTTTAATAGTCTGTGTTTTACTGGACATGAAAGATTCACTGCAAGGATCCTCTTCAGAGTTCAGCTTAGTGGTAAAAAAGTCATGACTACATTTCAGGAACAACTAAAAAACCAATTAGTCTACTGTGTAAGTGATACCCACCAAGAAACATCTTGGTATGATATCCAAAGAGTTGTGGAAAAAACAATGATATCTATCAGTAATCTAAACCAAAAGATCAAGAAAAATCAATGGATTTCAGCTGCAATGATCGTGAACTATGAATAGCAAAAGTTAGAGAGATGGGAACTACTTCGGTATTCAATCTGATATGTCAATGCTGAGTCGGGCTTGAAAACTTGAACTTATGCGCGTATGTACCAAGTTCTACGTTGTGACTGATTGGTTGACTGTCACGGATAGCATTTATCGGCAGTGTTTTGTTCATTTATATTCATATTCACCTTACGCACATCTCTTGATATGGCTCCTGGAAGAGAACAGTGAGGAAAATACATTGTCCGCATACATTCCCCTTTGTTTCAACTATAAGTATAAGATATTCAAAGTAATTACTATATTTACTGAGGTTCGGACAATGTGTATGAATTATTTCAAATGAATTTGCTGATCATCAAAATAATAGTTCTTATTTCAGTTATTTGGAAAATAATAAGTCAATCGATGAATTATTTTCCTTCAATTAACTCTCTATCTTGGCTCTATGATAATATGCAGGCTTTACATTTAATAGTTAAGTAATTACTAATTAAATAGTACTGATTTATTTAACAGCATTTTCAGTTCGTAATTTCTTACCAGTATAACTATTGATATCAAATGAACTAATAAATAATGGTCCATTGACCGATTGTCAACTTCTAAATAGATTCCCATAGTGAAAAACACTAATTTAATCAATTAACTTAGCTGTTATCGTGAAGGGATCACTAACTGAAGACATTAAATGAATAGTGGTGTATATTGCGGTTTGTAAAGGCGAACATTTAGATTCCAAATTAGTACCTAAATAGTATCATGCTCACTGGAATACTTGAACATTCTATATCCGACTTCATTTATTTGGTGAATGTGTATTTCTTTGCAGTTTCAAACTAGGTCGATAAATCTGTCCATTGCTACTTAGTTACCTGTATTTCCATTACTATCTACTAGAAATGGGAATTGCTTCCAAATCAATTACTTCCAAGGCAACTCAACACAATGAAGAATTCGTAGTGGTTTCTTGTTTTAGATAAAATTTAGTCACATGTTTAATAATCATTGTAATTCTGTGGCTTTGTGCTATTATCTTGCAAATGTTGTCATTGAACTGTTCAAAAATATCTAAGTAGTAACCAAGTTGTATACGGTTTCACTTCATCGAAGTTTTGAGTTTTAATGTGTTTAAACGTTACCAACTTAGACCTTATTTCATTGCAAAAATATGCTTTAAGTAGTAATTATCACCGATCACATCATAGCTATATTTCTTTTAAATTCAAAATTATTCCGTACATTTGGTTCAAATGTTTATCGTTTAAATATTTCCACTATAATTGTTGTCTCCGGTTTCAATTCGTTGTATGAATTTGGTATATTTTAGAAAGAGACTTGCTCTTACGTTTGGGAATTTCTTACCAGGGTGTTAAATCTCCCTACCAATGCAATTTACATAACATATTTTGGTGGCGATCAGAAGCTTAGACTTCCTCCAGACGATGAGACACGTGATATTTGGTTGAATTTGGGGTAAGTTAATTATTCATTGACTGAAATACCTAGTGTTGGGATATTATGAGAATGGTTGTAAGTAATTAGCCATACGTCTTATTGTATTAGGTATCCCTTATTTGAAGATTGCCGAAACATTAGCTTTATACGTTCAGAATAACAATTTTAGAAATCAAAGTTTACACTTAATAAATGTTACTATAAGCTTGTGATTAAACTTGCGTCCAGGTGCTTAGTTTTATTTATTTACTCACTCGTCACGGGCGCTTTATCAATAGTAAAGTGTTTATATTGTGCATGTTCGTTCACAGTAACAT
Organism: Schistosoma mekongi; assembly: GCA_034768735.1. Taxonomy (NCBI): domain Eukaryota; kingdom Metazoa; phylum Platyhelminthes; class Trematoda; order Strigeidida; family Schistosomatidae; genus Schistosoma; species Schistosoma mekongi. Next base: position 77,454,066 of record CM068305.1, on the reverse strand, counting down.
GTACATGTAATTATGTAATAATAGGACTACTCGTTATTCAGTGGTAAAATTGATACAATTCATTTGTAGGTTGAACTCATTTTCACTGTAAAATGACATTACAACCTCCTGACCCATCGTAATTGGTAACAATCTTTTAAACTAATCCCACGCGTCTTGTTTGTTTTCGTTGTACTAGGTTACTAATTTTGGCTATCAAGCGAAGTAGTTTCCTTCACTTTCTACTAACTGCTTCTATTTAGGCACTCATTTAGTGTAATATTTACTGGTACACATCAGGTATTGAATACAACTTTTACGTAAATTATATTTAGTTCATCTACGTTATTCCGTCATTTCGTTGTTATCTTATCTTATCAACACTGAAGTTTTCTATCCTTTGGAATTTTCTCATTATAAAACTGACTAAGGCATACAAATATACAATAATGTGATTCACTATTTCTAGTTAACAATAAATTAATCAACTTATTTCGTATCTCATTTTAGTGTAATGGATCAAAAATTAATGCCATTCGGTATCGAGTCAAATTTTTGGCGTACAAGTCAGTCCGGTGATGGAGGGCTGTGTGGTCCATCAACTGAAGTGCATATAGATTTTAAAGCACTCTGTGGTGGAGACCACTTGGACTGTGCACGTTGCTTGGTAAATACTTCCAGCCCTCAGGTTGTGGAACTGTGGAATTGTGTTTTCATAACTCACCGTATTACTGTTGATAATGATGTGTCCGGAGAGCATTTGAGACCTGATCTCCTTCAACCTTTAGCTAAATCATTTGTGGACACTGGGATGGGATTAGAGCGATTGGCATGTGTTATGCAGGTCAGTTCTACATAACTATGTGACATTTAGTTATAGTTTCTAACTTAATCTTTATAGTAAGTGCGCCTCATAAGCTGACTTATAATTTTACTTTTAGTTGTTTTGCTCTATAAAATTTATCTTTCAGGGAATAACATCGAATTATGATTCTTACGAGTTTAGTAATTTGATGGAATTCATACACTCAAGGGCGAGTTCATCTAACCATTCTCTACCTATGTACCAAGGTTTATTTTTAGCCAATCCACTGCAAAGTTCTGTTGACACTAGAACGGAAAAAGGTCGCTCAGAGAATGCGCTACATTCTTTATGGAACAAAATATCTGGAATATCTCCATCTTCTGTAAGTAGATTTTTTTTAAGATTTTCAATTTAATTTTAAAAAATCTATTACTTAAATTTTTAGATATTGACTTTATGCTTGCTGGTTACACTCGAATTTTTAAAAAAACATGGCAATATTGATGCAGTTAATATTTCTAACTATGAATTCAATATCATCTTCTAAAAATATGTCAGTTCTAAAGACTGGGAAACTTTTTTAGATTCACTTACTACACTGTAATCTTAGTGGATTTTTCCTTTTTTTCTGTGCAAAATCGTATAGAGTATTGTATGAAGAACACCTTGATGGTAACTGTAAGACTCGTTGTTGTAGAATTATTTAAAATCTAGCACTTGGTACCACAATATCTAGATTGTATCCTTGAACACTTTATACACTTTAGTAGAGATGTTTAATTAAAAATAAATAGGATTATGGTTTGAAAGTGTTTGCATCTTTTTATTGATGCTGTTAAGATCTGTAATTAACCAGTCACTGTTGCTTTACAGGCATCCTCAACGGATTACCTAGATACGGCGTTGATTCACAAGTATGACTGAAGTTACATTTTGGTTAGCAAGTGGAATTCAGGACGTACGTTTAGTTCTATTCTAGAGTCTTCAGCCGCATGTACCTTAACGATATGAATATTATGATGCAAACAATTTTAAATTAGTTATAAGTGCTTGTTGTATAAGTGTGGTTGCCCTGACTCAGTTGCACAATAGATAACGGGGCGGCGTTTGGCACACAAAATGAGTTCGAGTCGCAGCGTGTTGCATATCTAGCTGGAAAATCCCAAGTACGACGAAATGCTCGTCCTGGATTTCACGTATCAGCCACAATCCATCTTTAAACAGGACTATATCAGGATAATAATCGAATTTCGAAGGAGGCTTTATTTGCAGTATACTTCTAACTAGCAACTTCCGGAAAATTGGCTTAGGCTTTACCGACCACATATGAAACGAGGCTCGGTAATGCAGTGTTTGTTTGGTGCGTAAATATGAGGTACATTATAACCTACTTCATCATATGTACTAACTAACCAATCGACTATTCTTCCATTCATTTAAACCTAGCTGAATTAAATAGAATAAGCTTAGTTATAATTTTTAATTAATCTTCATAAAATCACATTCCGTTGGGGGGGGAGGTGTTAAATATCCAGGAGATCGCTTCCTTGTCCCACTAATTAGGTCTAGGTTGCTTTAAAATAAAACAAATGTATCCTTGCAGTAGGTGTGAAAACTTACCTAGTTATCTTGCACAACTAAAAATATGATAAAGCATCACCTATATAACTTGCTAAGAATTAGTCTGTGGTAATCCAGTGTAAACATCTACAGCTTTTTAGCCTAACAGGTCATGGTATTTTTAGTTTTCTTGACGCTCCAATGTCTATTAGTGATTTAAAAATTTTGTGTTTTACAAATTGCAAAATTCGAACAACAGACCCATGTTATTTAAGAAATTGCTATTTTGGAACCTTAACTTGGTACATAAAACCCTGCCACTTTGAGTCCCGTGTACTAGATCCGTGTCAATACCAAAAGTCTAAATCCTGTATTCCACTGTTAGTTGTCACTTTATTCTGTTATTACCTAAAGTGGACATTTCACATTATAGGGTCATATAGTACCTAGCTACCAAGTGTCGTTTACATTTCAGTTAAATTACCGTGGATGACTGTCAAAGGCGCTTACATTATCAATAAATTTGTCTCATTTATTTTGTTCTTATTGTTCACCCTATTTCCCACTGCAATTTATCGACACAGGCCCTCTGCTCAAACTCACATCTCGCTCTAGATCATTCTTGGAAAAACAGCAGTATTAGTAATAATCTTATTGATGAATGGCATCGAGATACTGCTTATCGAATACTGGTGGATCACAGTCGTGCGTTAGCATATGCATTATCAGATGGTTTATTACCTGGGCGTCAAGGTTTACCATTGAAAATTCGCCAACTGATCCATCGAGCCTTTCGTGCGTCTGTTTTAACGGGACTTGAGACAGAAGTAACCACTTCTGGTAAAATAAAATCTCTCCTTGGAGCTTTAGTATCTGAAGTAGTCAAAAGCGATGTTCTTTGCCTACAATCTGTTTTTGACAAGATGGATGTTATACGAGGACCTAACTATAGAAAGTCCGATGCACTAACTTGTGAACAAGTGAGATGATTTAAATACCAATGTTGATGAATTGATAAACCATATAAATTGCCCTTTTGTATTTTTTTCTCGTACATCATTATAATTTTAGCAAATAATTTATCAAACTGGTCTATTGTTTTGATCCCTCACTACGCTAGATGGCCAAAGCTTTCCTCTCTAACTCGATAACATTTATAGGACCAACATCACATGAATATACGTTCTATTTGACTTAACGCGTTCAACGCTTTTTATTAAATTAACATTTTGTGTCATTGGTCAGTGCATCTTGTTATCTCTTTCATTCCTCTAGGAAACTAGTTTCATGCACGTCATACATTAGAAAGTTAAATGATTGTTTAAAGTTCTAGGCTTCCAGCCATTAAATCACGGGTTCAAACCCGTCACACCTACTTCAGCTTTTTTTTGGGGGGGGGAAGAGTCAAGTAGTATCACTGGCCCTCAAACCCAAAGTATGGCTCGAAGCCTAGTACAATTCATTTGTATGTTTCATTACTAAGATCAGACTTTATAATTTCAAGTAAACTGGAAACTGGTAGTTTATAGAAATTAATAATACATATATTTGAAATATTTTAGTGAAATAAAATGTTTGACGTTTTGCGATTAAGCGTCAGGCGCTTTTTCAGTGAGTAAATAATAGAACTAAATTAACACATGGTTAAATAATACAGAAGAGCAAATCAAAACAAAGTATTTGTTATTATCAAAATGCAAATCTGATCACTTTAAAATTGTCATTTTTGCCTTTAGATTAATTCATTTATATTTAGATCTCTTTAAAATATTGCGTATTGATACAAGTGTAGGATAGTCATACTGTGGTATGATAACAAATTGATAGATTCATATTGTATAATTCATATTATATGTGGAGTTATCAGTTGCCTGAAAGTCATCTATCGATCAGTGTTCTGTTGATCATTTTAACAACCGAAACTGTGTTTATAGTGCATTTATAGTCTTATCCATAGAATGATTAAGCCTAACCTGTAATTAGTTTGTGTTATTGTCTAATTTTTTAAGCTTATTATAAAAGATCTCAGCTAAATAAAAGGCAATACGCAGTGAATATTTGTTTTTACTCTTTTATTACACCACGTTGTAATTATTGATGTATAGAGAAACATATTTTCGATGCTCTTGTTTTTCTTTAAAGGGTAATATCCTACATTTTTCCAGTTACTTTTAAGCTAGTAAAGCATTTGTACTATATTCTTAAGTGTTATAGATCAAAATCGATTACGGTAGCACAGATACATTCATGGTTTATCGCAGAAATATTGTTTTAATGATATTTCATATCATTTGTTACTCCAATTCATTCATTCCTTTCGGACTACATTTTTGCCAGGGTATGCTAGTGATAACACTATCATTATTTCAACCTTTTTGATTTGCATGCATGCAGGTTGTGGCTATTTAAACCAATGTACATTTTGTTATATCTAAAATACATTCGGGCCAATTACAGTCGCATGGCAAATATAACGTGTGACCTTAATAACTGCCAACCAATCCCAATATGCGTCCGCCTCGTGACTATCAGTCCCCAAGCCGGAATAAAAAACACAAGATGGATGGAGCGACCAGACAGAATCAGAATCATTATATTTCAGGCATTATATATATATATATATATATATATATATATATATATATATGCATAAATTCGGACCACACAGCGAACCAATTAGGAACTTAACATCAATACAAAACAAAAGGGATTGTGGCAGTGAATATGGGTAACTTACACGCAACTGATTAACTGTAGTTCATAATAAGAGACGGCATACTAACAGCAAATGTACTGAACTGGAGGATAGGGTAGGGAGGAGAACGTAACAAAGAAATGAAATGTTTACACCACCTACAGTTAAAATAATTTGAATAGTGTTCTACAATACAGTTCTGAGAGTTCGTTACTCTTCTTTCGTTTCCCGATATAACACATTTGTAATAGACTTTATTTTATGGCTAAGTACAAATGCTTAGAAAATCCTGTGTTCGATAGTTAATTTTTGTCTCGCATGTTCATTCTATAACACTGTGATGAGCTCCCTTGCTTTCTCAAGCTGTAATCAAATAATTTAACGATTACCTCTATGAAAAGGTCAAAAACGTCAGTGATATCGATTAATTTTCTATCAGTTGTCGATGTACTTGTTTCGAGTGATATTACTACACTCCATTATTATATTTAGGCTTAAGGATAGATGCTTACTGGATTATATTACGTTATGGTTGTAGTATCCGGCAATTGATTTTTATGGAAAAAGGGTATCATTTGACTTCAATCAAGTATGTAAGTGGTGACGTGCTCATCGCGTGAAATCAGTCATTATTAAAACAGAGACATTGGTACGAGATGAAATTAACAAGATGAATGCCGACGGAATCAAAATGATGTAATTGTATTGGTAATGGAAAGGCTGAACATCGAAAATACGTTTTGAGGGGAGGAAACAAAAACGTCTATATGAAGGTATAGTGGAAATCAATGTCTGAGGAAAGATTAAAAGTGAATGTAACCGTTCAGTGTAATTGTTATTTTCCCGTTCGTATATTGGATCAAAGTCATTCTTTGGAGATGCTGCAAACCAGACCAAACAGCTTTGTAGCGGTTTATGAATCTGACTAGGTCTTCCGGTCTATAGCTTTCCGTGATAGAAACTATCCTAGATATAAAGCTACTTACATTTAATTATATGGTGTGTACATTTGATGCTTATTTGAAGTACAGTTTTTAAGCAATCATAAGCATGTAACCTTATTTTATTTCTTGTTGAATATCTATCTTTATCACGTTTGTCCCTTTGTTTATCCTAATCTACAATAATCAATTCGTAATTATTACAGATGGAATCAATTATTAATGAAGAAGTGAAATGGTTTGCACCGCGTTTAGTTCAAATGGAAGAGTCATTTGATCGGTGTTTGGCAGAATGCACGGATAGGAGACAGCTCTCAGGTAAAAAAATTTGAAAATTTAGTATACACGTTGATGGTCATACTTTGCATAATAATATAATGCTTCATAATTCGGAAATCAGTTACTAAGAATAATGTAGTTAGAAATAATAGAACTTTAATGTAAAATACTGTCAAGAAGGCGTTTCTTTTAATTTGCATCATTTAGACAAGTCTGAACTCTGGAGCCAGGGTGTTACATAGTCTTCACTATCTGTTTCGGGAACTAGACACATCAGTTAATTGGAAAATAAAGTAGGCAGTTTTGAGGATACATTTTCTGTCTTGAAATGCTCAGTGCTAATTGGCGCATTATTCTGCATTACTAATATTCTTAAAAATATGTACGCCATGGATTCAAGATCAGGCGTTTTAACTTACGTATACTTTTACATATCCGCTGTATGCACTGTGGTCCTTTATATTTTAGTAAACATCTGTCACTTAGAGGCGGGTATTATCAATTTTTTGACAAACTGATTTAGTTACATGTATAAAGTTTGTATGAACCTGTAGCATCCAGTTATCTCAAAATCTGTCTACTGGCTTATCATGGTCACATGAAAAAAGAAATATCAACTCTAGTTGGTGTCGGCCTTGACAGCTTATGCTTTTACTGTTTTAAATTAAACTAATAAATTAATTTCATTAGCAGAAACTAGATTAAGTTATTTACAATATAGTGAACAAGTACTCCTGTCAGCCAACGTCGTTACAAATATGCTGTCTGATTGATAATCCAATCAAACGGTAAGTGTCTTCAACTTATGATTGTCGATTAATCAACTACTGGTTGGGCAGGTATACATAATTTTATGGCCTGTAAATGCTTATACTGTTTAAACGTTAACAACTTTATTCGTAATTTGTGAAAATTCTTAAGATTTATTATTTTGTTCATCAGTACTACATTTGTCATTATTTAGCTGAGCAAGTAACTAAGTTGATGAATGGTGAGTATGGACATCATTTAAGCTGGGATATGATATGTGCACAATCATGTTGGGCTGGTCTTCTGCCGCCTTTACCAGTTAAAATAAATTATTCATCGGACAAAGATAAACCTTCATTGTTTAAACATCAGAAGCCGAATTCAAATATGATTTCACGTCAATTGCATAATTTGCGCATACCGCTTACAGATGATTCACTTAAATACAATTATCACCTAAAATCTAAGCCTACTATTGATCCAATTAGTCATTACGGTAAGTAGCGTTGTTTTGATTTTTATGGAGTCTATGTTTTGGCTCCAAGATCGATTTAGACTAAAATATTTATATGTAGCTCATTTCTTGAATCTGTTAATTTTGATTATGAACTATTCAAATTAATGTATTCTGCCAATGAATTTTGCCATATGCTAAACCTTGACGCCAAAAATCCTATAATAACAGTACTAAATCAGCATATATGGTATTGGAAAATCTTCACATTGGTAACAGGTAGTAAGCAGTTGAAAGCCGTTTTATTTTATTACTCACTTAAGGAAACATGTAGATTGTTTTAATTTAGTCCTTTATTACAAAGATAGTGATTGTAATAATAAATGCTGAACTGCGACTTTTGCAAGAGTATGGGAATAACAGTAAATTAAAATCATTCATGGTTCTCTGTGTACTAAATAGTTTCAAGTGGCGTTAGAGGTGACAGTACAGTTCTTGTTTCTCTGTCCCTCATACTGTGGAAGGATTTATCCTCGCTTGCCTGAAAACTAAACTGGACTCAAAGGGATCTCAGCAACCTGGGAGTTGTTATATTTAAAACATATTCGTGCCCAATCAAAACGCGTGGAAATTACTGTGACTTTAATAACTACCAGTCAGTACTCGCACACGTCTCCTCCGCAACTGCTAGTCCCCAAAGCGGAATGAAGAACATAAAATGATAGACTAACCGGACAGAATCATATTGTATTTCAAATACTTTTATATATACACGAAGTCAGACCACACATAAAGCCAATTAGGAATTTTATACTTGTATAAAACAAAGGAGATTGAGGCTGTGAATAGGAGTAGCTTGTACACAACTAATTAACTGTAGTTCATAATAAAGGACAGCATACTAACAGCAGATATACTAGACAAGAGGATAGGGTAAGCGAAACGTAACAATGATCGAAATGAAATATCTACATTACCCAGTGTTAAAATAATTGAAATAATATCCTAAAACACGGTTCTGAGAGTTTGTTACTCTTCTTTAGTCTACCAATATAACAGGAGTGTGTCCACAGAACATCTTGCTTCTGAGACAGTCGGGAATACGACTTTTCTCTCAGACCGTACATTTGCATCTTTTTATCTTACTGCTTTTAACCAACCTGCCTAGCGTAGTAAGATTTAAAGAACATGTTCCAACCAATTTAACTTGATTGGGCTACCCATTACTTATAAGTAGTGACTACGTATATGTACACATCTGCGCTTCATTCGTTTGGTATAAATCCCGTGTAAACTATGTCAAATCTGAAATTTATTGATTTTTAAGTTGTCATTCTGCGAATATATTAGACACATGTGTATATGTACAGCAGAACCAGGCGCATGTGTGCATTGGTCTAAGTTGCCACATCTTCACAGCATAGAAAGATTAACACCAAATTAGTATAAGTAATAGTTGTTTCAATTTTAGTAATAAAAAAATTAGTGAGCATATAGAATATGGTTCAGGACAAAGGAGTTATTTCGTGAAAAGAAAGGTGTGAAATAATTCTAAGCTCACGATTTTAGAGCAGGCTAATAAAAAATACACCTGGGCCACTTTGTCCAATCCTGGGCCATGTTGCTCAAAGTCTCCACGTAACATATGACGCATGGCTTTAAAAATAATTGTACCTATTTAGACTAAAGTGACTTCGTTATGTTGATTTATTATCTGCATAATGCGTGAGCTTATTCATCTGCAGTCATTAATGTAGCACCTCAGTCATTGCTGTTGAATCTATTTAAGTTGATTCAAACCTTCCTGGTCATGCTGTGTACATCTCATTATTAGTTACTGATTGTAATTCTGATGTTTGCTGATTTACAGTTTTTTGTATCAAGGAACTATGGGCACTTTAATATCTTTTTGTTTTTCTTGCCAGTCATATGCGTACTTCGTTGATTATTTGTAGGTTTACCCACATTAAATTTTGTACTAGACCAACCAACAGTCATACAGGAAAATCAAATTATTATGTAAAATGTTTATGATGTAGATATTTTCTGATATATATAGTACGCATTTCTTGTAATAAATGTGTTCCTTTTTTCAACTAATTAGTTTATCTCAAACACCTCAAAGGACTGTCTGGTTCAGGACTTTCTTTGACAATAAATGTACTGTGTTTGTGTATAAAGCGAATATGAATAGTGTCTCATTAAACCTTTTCTGACTATGTTTGTACTATGTAGAGGATATTATCAGATAACGGTCATTTATATCCAAGGTGAAGAATTGTAGAGGTGTTGGTGAAACCAAACTTTTCCGACGACCTTGAGGCGCCTTTTAGCCAATGAGAATGCACTGGTAGATAAAATCATTTTTTATCATGAAAAACGGTGAAATTCTAAAAAAGAATTAAACATTATACACTTGCAGCTTGATTTGGGACATACTGGAAATGTCCCTTTCCTAATGTTCGGCCGTAAATACCAGGAACCTACCAGTAATATTTAAGCAAGTATTATTTACCCATTCGGTTTTTACAGATCTTCCTATATTATATTTTCGCTTTCTAATGGCTGTTTCATTTATTTCAACGATTCTTCCGACACGCTCCAGCGACAGATTTAATCGTAACATGATTTCTGAGCATTTCTGAGAACTGCTGATACTTCGCTTCCATCTGAAAGAGACGATGCCAACGTAACAGGCAACTGCGTAACCCATAATGCAACTAACATGCATGTTTGCCTTAGTTTCAGTCTAGACTTGCTAAAAAATGCTGCCTATTCTTATTGGTTTCCTTCGCCAACAACCATTACAACGAAAGATTAAACCATTTCGACTATCTGCGGATTGTACTTAAGCCATATTGAGCCCACAATCACAAATCAACTCTCTATGAAGTAATCCGAGCGCATGTAGATTATGAATAATAACGTTATTATTGAAAAATCTAAACAGACGATCTAAAGAAAGCATTTTGAGCTTGAATGACCGCGCGATCTTGAAACAAATATCTTAATTCTGATTGGCCTTCTCAAGTTCGTCGGCAAAGTTTAGTTTCACCGAGGTGTTGTATTTTCTGAAGATTTTATTGTCTTAGTAACATCACAGTCACCTACTTCAAAGTGAAATGAGTCTCTGAAATTTCTTCACAATTCAGTAACAGCCTGTTTTATTGACCTGGAATTTGGTTGATTGTTGGTCATAATTATATTAGCATTTTGTGTACAACTATCTAGATCCTCATATATTTTGGCCTAGTTGTTTTCCTTGAAGTTGTTAATTCTTTGTTTTATTGGCTAGTAGATTGATTTGACTCCTGTATGTCTACTTATCGACAGGTGATTCGAGTACCAACCATTTAAAACTATGGACAACAATCAATTGAATTCTTGGTCAACAGAATAAGTAGTTTACCAATTGTAGAGAAATTTTAAAAGCTCACTTCATCCTAATAAGTAATTTGATGATGCTATTTGGTATGAAAATAAAAGATTCATAAATAAACCATCCAGCTCAGGGAACACAACACTCAAGAAATATATCGTGTTGGTAATGTTCATTTAGTATGATGTACAAGAATGCGGTCTAATAGTCACGCTTATTATATTTAATCATATTAATTATTCCGTTAATAATTTGTTTAAACTCTTGATTAGTATCCGATGACATGAAAGCTTAATTTTATACCCTTTTTAACATATATATTTAATAAACCCATATAATAGGGATGATTAGGCCACTGGAGCCTTCTATTTTACTAATTATATTTTACCTATCGTATATGCTTTATCTGCAGTGTTTTTCTTTTATAGATTTTCCAGATTGTGAAACGAAATTGTTAGGATTGCTTGTTCTAGAAAACAAAGAAACAATGAATTATACTTTACTTACACAGCAATTTCCGTCGAATTCGAATTTTACGTCTGCAATTCAAAATTTGCTCAATAAATCAAATGATACATCAACCTCTAATAATTTGCTCGGATTTATTTTTGAAAAAACCAACTTTTTTACACCATGTGGTGGTCAAGACACTGATACAGGTCTTATTTACTGCCCTTCTAAAGTCAGTAACTTAATTTATAAATAATAGCCCTAAGAGATTTTGCTTAAATGTGAACGAATATTGTTAGGCTTTTTCTTCCACGTATAAAATCTTGCGTTTGTTCTTAATTATCAGTTTTCTGTCGTAACAGTGGGATGCTACCTAAATTATTAACCCAAGTGACTTATTCTTCATGTATACAGTTCAATATAGTCAAATCAAGCTCAGAAATAAAACTACAAATATGTAAGCTACGAAATGGGAACGACGTAAATGTCGTTGGCTGTTGGCTTCAGTCGTGTTGATACGTGCGAATTACTTGGTTGCGGTTAACGTTATCATCGTAACCAATAACTGGAGCCGGTTAGTCAGTTACATGTAACGTAGAGCATGGCAGATATAAGAAAGGATTAGTTTGTAGAAGGAAAGGTATAAAATAATTTTCATCTGGCTATTTAAGGGCAAATAAAGAGCGAATGGTTGAAGATGTTGGATTATATGGCTTAGAGTTGGTTGGAATTGTACAGGTGCAGTTTCTCTGTTTCTACGTTGTACACGGCTGACTGACTGCGCGAGTCATATTCATTTTTTATTTATTCTTTTAGGTGTTGTACATTTAAATATGCTTTACTTACCAGTGATATCTATTTTTATTGAATACACATAGAATTCTATGCATTCCTTAGTTGGTCTCATCTCACCAATGGATTTAAAATGAATTATAGCAATAAACTGGTCATACCTCAGCGACTGGTTTTATGTTATATATATATATATATATATATATATATATATATATATATATATATATATATGGCTGAAATTAGATTGTTTGTTTAAACTGTTGAGTCACAGTTTCACAACTATATCAAGATAAGTATGCAGTTTGAAAACTAAGCCTCTTGGTAGTCATAATTTCCCCTATTGTAAGAACACTTAGTAATGCTTTTGTCTTGTAAGAAACCAGAAATCCACTGATGCATGGTATGAATTCATGATCAGAATTTTAGCATTACGTTTTTCTGGTTTAAATGTATTTTCAAGTTTTCATCAGTTAATTTTGAGTTGGATACTTATAAACGAGTATTTTAGCTCTCAAGTATTGCTAATTCACACTCATGCAAAACATAAAAATTCACTCTATAATCATAGAAGATTGGATTTTCCGTTTGGTTCAATCTCACCATTTTTTCATTAGTTGACAGCTTTTCAAAATCTACCTAAATAGATTTGCGTATCGGTATATTCTAAACCTCAAATCACAAGTCTTATTTCTATTAATGACACCTTATCTTTTCTCAAATTACTTCTTGCTTTTTAACATCATGTGTGATTCGAAGTATTCTATTACAGTACAAACTTAATCAACCAGCTTATGCGATATTACAAATCACCCAGAGTTCGTTTTCTTGTTTTCGTCTATCACTTTACTTATCGTATTAGTGTTTGGTAGCTGGTTGTAAGATCTAGACATAAGGCTCTGTTAGAGTCCTTATCAGTCGCTGGATGTAATGTGTTTTTTAGAACGCTGATCACGTCCAATACTACAGGCCGAAAATTTTCTTCCTTGCCTTCTTTAAACTTGATGGCCCTATGTATTATCTATCATTTCTATATTTGCTGATCAGCTTGAATCTACTACATGTGTATATGCATTTCATGTGACAAGTTTCTGACCACCTGGTCTTCGTCACATTAGAACTTCTCTTTATCAGCCTCCATACCATGACACCCGTTTCCTTCATATAATAGTGTACACACCTTATCTTTCATTATTTCCATCGCAGTAAACGTTCCTTTTCATCGTTTCAGGCTCTTCGATTTCAAATTTCCGAAACAACTTTTCTTTCCATTCCTCATTCAAATCCTAAGACTGATGGTTGGGTCATACACTGGTGTAAAAATCCAAATAATTTATTTCCCTCATTAAATGATCTGAATTTTGACCAACCTTTTATTCTAAGTATTGATAAAGTGAGTTCATTTCCCGTTTTGTAATGTGATATAATTTATTAACAATTTACAAATAATCGTTATTTCACTAATCGGAAATTTTTTAAAAGGGTCATACTCACTATTTATATTTATTGTGTTCAAATACACCTCAACGTTTTTGTGCTTTACAACATGTATTGAGCAATAGTTGTCGCCTTCGTTTATTTAAGTCCCATCACCGTTTTACCTGTATTTTCATTCATTTTAATTCGACCATCTCATCTTCTGCTAGTTTTCTATGTTTCATTTTGTGTTCTTAAACTTTTATCCTTTTGTAATTCGTATCCTATGATTGTATGAGGTAACGGCTATTGTTCTTGGATTGGAAGTTGGTTTCCTTTTATTATTTTCGTAGACTTCGCCTTTGATGAGATGTCTAACTAAAATACATCATTATGTATACGGTTTCCACCGTACAGCTATCCAGTTATGTTGAGTATCAAGTGCTGTTTGTACTCTTAAACTTTATTGGCAATCTTTTAATCCTCTAATCAGCATTCTTATTTTGGTTCATATGAGTTTTCTTTTAATTATGAAAACAATGAGTAACTTTTCTCTCTCGAAGGGTTCTTTTAAGTTTATTAGTATTGTTGTTAAATATCTGTTTGGGCTTGTTTATTGAATATTAACTTCGGAAAATATGAACTCTATTATTATACATAGTCTCAGCATTTGAGGCTTCTGTAGAAGTGCTGTATACGCATAAGAATACATTTGATATAAATGTTTGCCGTTCTTAAATTGCTCATTAATTTGTTTATATTGTAATTTTTCTTCGATAGATTTTATAATGACAATAATCAGATTTCACATTGGTTTACTAAGTTTTTTGTTTTGATCATAAAAGATTGCTATTTTTTGAGTTATAAGAGTTATAAAACGATTAAACAGTACTAAGGAGAAATTTTATTTTTCTTTATTCAAAACTGTGTTATTTCTTGCTTTCAAATTTAGGAACGTAGATTTAATCTTATGTGTTCACATACTGGTCAACATTTATTTACTTCAGCTCTAGAATCATTTGTGTTATCATGCACCTTTGATTCATCAAAATTTCAGTATATTGGTGGTACTTCTCATCCCAATTATTTCACAATAAAAGCTGCTATTGTCGGTGCAGCGTCTGGACGTATACAAGAAGATTTAGGTAATTTTATTAAACAATTAGAACAGAAATGTCAAAAGTTGATCAGTGAAAATGCATTTATTTCCATCTGGGATACAGATTTGTCACAAGCTATGAAAGTGAGTTTACAAATTTCAGTTTAACATACATGAAATGCACATGGCCATAAACATTTGTAAAAAAGATGTAATTATCTATAGGATGATTTATATATTTTAATAATTATTGAAGCACTAACCTACGAATTATATATATCTTTATAATTAAAGTTAATGTTCTCGTTGAATATTTAAGGAGTGATCTGCTGTAATAATTGCCGTTTGCATTCCTATCAGATTCTTATTACAAATATGTACTCACCAGCTGGTGTTTAGTTGTATTTCTGAAAAAATCCAGTTTAAAACTCCGTTGTTTATAGACACCTGTCCTTACATCCATAGTTGTTTCTTATTCTAGATGCCTATCCTTTGTATCGTACACCATAATGTGCACATTAATATGATTGATAATGCAGCGTAATAAATGTAGTGCGTGTTAATGATTTTGAGTCATCTTATGTGGTGTTCTAAAATATTGATTTCTGTATAGTTCTATACGTCACTCAAGCGAGCAGTCAACAACTTTACATGAATTTTGTTTATTTTAATCATAAAAAGGAATTAGATAACCTCGTACAACTATATAAAGTAGTTGCTTACATTCATTCGTTATAATTGTGTGACAGGAATATTATTCAAACTGTTCTTGGTATTGCATTGATTGATCACTCATTGAACAAGCCAATCATTTTTCATATTATTTTTCAAGATGAAACAAATTCGATACTTTCCTTGGGAGGAGTATGCTTCAAAAGTACGAGCTGTTTTTATTAGAAAAGAAGAACATATAAACGATGATCATGAACTAATCGATCCTAATTCTGTTATCTCAGCCGAATTGTGTGGAGGCACTCATCTTCTGGAGTTGTCAGATTTACAGGATATAGCAGTAGTTGCAGTTAAAGGTCGTCAAAAAACTGTCAAAGAAGTAAGCCAACTTTTGTTTTATAGTTATGAATTAGTTTGTAAATTCGAAAGTATTTTACTGATCTATAGGTAGAGTATATTTTTTACTATGTTGACTTTTCGAACCCAGACTTTACGATTTATTTACTTATAACGACAATAAATGACTATTGATTCATAAATGAGATGTAACTCTACCCATCAATAAAACAGCATATATATCCTGTTATGTATGCAGAAATAACTTTCCGCAAACAATATTGTCTATATTTTTATAAAAGTGGATGCTTTCAGAACTCTAAGTATAACATTGTCTTAACCTGCTATCGCATAGTTATGTTGGGCGATGGTTCTCTAGTTAAGGCATCTGAATTTCAATCACTGTCTCAGGTCCCGACCCTGATCCATTAATTTAGTTATAATCACTTGCCCAGACACTTAGTGTTACTCGAAGCCAATTATACGAATTTGTACATTGTAAATTAATAAGTTTACTCATAACGCTATTATTCATTTGCCAGTTATCACTATCTGTTAATGACCTTATTATATATCTATTTGTTGGTAAGTAAATATTATTGAATCTCTGAAAGTTAACAATAAATTGCTATTTATTTGTATATGTAAAAACGCACTGATGCAATTAATGAACAAACTCTGTCTGGTAATTACGCTTGCTCTCATTATGTATTCATTGACAAAGTGTAAAATTATTGTAAATTGGATATAATCAAATCCATAATAATATGGATTTGATAGTATAGTAAATAAACCGCCTGGCTTCTGCTGCACACCCATATTCGTATTTGCATTAATTCAAATAGACAGCTTTGCTGAGTGTTAATTATTTATCTATACCTATATTTTAGTTGCAAAAGCTTTAACAATGTGTAGCTAGTAAATGAAATATCATTGTGATATCAACTTCAAAACAAACAATTATGTTATCTGTTAGCTACATAACTCATAACCAATTATTAATTCTTATTCTACTTATTGAGTTTTTGATTATGCCAGCACTTAAGTTTTGTGCTGTTCTTATTTAAATTCTGTAACTGTGTTTTGTATTTTTAACTATTCATTCTAGTTCACTTGCATTTTTGGTCAGTCAGCTAAGTGTGCGCATCAATGTGCTGATGATTTAATTAAAGAAGGCCAGTCCAGAGAAAAAGAATCTATTTATAACCCTGAAAGAAGAGCTACTCATATTGGTTGGTTCGAGTCTGTTTTAAATGATTCACGTTACACTGGATTTCTACCATTATATGCTAGATTAGAATTAGAAGCTAACCTTTATCGTATCAATCATAAAACAGATTTCATTGATAACAATCAAGTTCAACTATATATTGATCATATAAAATTATTGATCGAGAATAACTGTGAAGCTTCTCGAGCTGTAATTTCTAAATTTGATTTCCACAGACTGGATGAGGTAAGTTACTTCAATGCATTAATAATCTTGTTTAACTTTTGTGTTAGTTATTTTTTTAACTACTACACTTCTCCAAGTAATAGAGTATCTAGTATTTTCGGTATAACCAGCATTTTCAATATTTCTTATTTATTTAATATACATAAAAACAATTTCAACTGATACCGCCAACTTTTCTTACGGATACTTTGAATATAGTTAGTGGTTTATTTACCCAGTAGTCGTTTTCATATTTGACCTGATCAGCTTCCTTATCACTGAAGTAATTGATGTTTTTTTTCCATTGTTTTAACAATAATTTCAACTGTTTGATATGAAATTTCATAGTTCCTTTCTTGATTTTGTAGCTTATTGTTGCATTGATACAATTCAATATAACTTTACCGCTGGTTACTTATAATACAAATTTAGCCGTTTGTTATTTTCCGAATTCATCTGTAAGTCAGTGGAAATATTTTTCAGTGTTTTTTATATTTGAATACCGTTAATTTGGATTTAGTTATTCATATCCTTACTTGACATACTGTTTTTCTTAAATCACTAGCAGAAGTTCGCTTCATTGTGTTTATTACTTTTTTCTCTAGTATTTTTATGAAATGTGTCTATTCAAACTTGTCATTGCAATTAGATATTTTTGTTTTCCAGTAGTGACTGATTCCCTGCATTTTGGTCGTTTAAACTTCTCATCTTAACAAATGCTGTTTCCACATCTTTTATCTTGGTTATACAATCGATAGTTTAAAATTATTTAAAAAAATTTACTATATAATTCAGTTTTATGATTTTATGCACGTGTCGATTAGTAAACTTCATCGTGATGGTCAAAGAGCTGATTACAATTCTCATATCTTAAATTACCGTAACAAATAAACCATAGGATTTTTATAGAACGGTAATAGTCTAGCAAGTATATATACTATATATCTTAGTAAAATTCTCTTATGCGGTGCTATATTCCTGTTCTTCCCCACCCACTCATTTTTTTATGATCGATCTTAATATTATTGTCCTGCTTTTATATCTTAATTTTATACATTATATTAAAGAGAAAGACTAGTTTTACCACTCGCAACTTTCTTCATTTTTATAACCAAAATTTAGATTACTTAGTTATTTTTTCATGAGTACTTTGGATATTTATTATTTCCAGCCATTATATAAGTTACTTTACATAAACAAAACGCGATTTCTAAGACTAGAGCCTCTCTAACATTGGTAAACACGAATATACGATAGGAACTAAGTAAAAGTAACTGTTTCAAAAGGAAAAGTTGATGATTTGTGTGTCACAAGATATACATTCTCTGTTGTTCCTTGGGATTTCATTTTATTTGAAAATGTAGTACACTTTACTTGCTAATCCAGGACGTAAGCTGACTGAACATACTCGTATCATAATGTTTGGGTCAAGTACCTGTCGTTTCAAACATCAATTCGTTATCGACTAAGTTACTGAGTCCAAACATCTATTAATTTGTTTGGTGTGTGTTGTAAATTAATTACAATCGTCTGTTTTCCCGTTGTGAGCGCTACAAATACAAGCCCATTTCCGTACTTTATTATTTGAGTAAATTTCACTTTGTCTCTTATTCGTATTGTATACTTTTTTTATTTTTCCTTTTAGTCTAATCAATCAGCTTTAAATTTAGCGCATACGATAGCTAGACGTTTATCTACTGAACTTGAAAAAGTACATTTAACAGTAAAAGGTCGACCTTTACGTTCTGTTCACCTAAATAACGATAACCGGTATAAGTTTGCATTTCTTCAAATTTCACCCACATCAGATACTGTTGTCACGACTACTGCAATACAACAGTCGTTGGATTGGAATCACTACCATACGTTATTATCAAATTGCGTAAACACCATTTTTTTTAGATCCAGTTTATGATACAGCAAAATAGTGTAGTGTACTACCAACTTGGAATATACAGTAACTTATATTTTTCCCTATGTAGATGTTTTTTTATCATTAACATGCTACAATCCGTATATTTGTTTGTAAATTCCCTATGTATACAGAAAATACACAATAAAAGCCGTTTCTAGAAATTATACTAAGTTGTTTTTACTTGTGTTGTGTAGCATTTCGACTTTTTATTCATGAAAAACTACGAAGTGTCTTGTCAAAAAGAAATTCTTAATTTTTTAAAATAATTTAACTAGATGCCTAGATTAGAAAACGTTGTTCCCTCTTATAACACGGTTTTCTTCACAAATCTAAATGCAAAAGTATTCATTCTTGTGTCAACATTATTTTTGAAAATATGACTGTTCTAGTCCTCAGAAACTATTATCGCAAAAATCTGCTTACTTTATGCATGCGAGAGACTTGGTTTTTTGAATGGCATATGATAGGAGCTTTAAAAAAGATAGTGTTTCATAATCACTTAAATTACTTTTTATTCTAAAATATATCATTTCGTAATAGTCTACTCATTAAATTTCTACTAATCTGTGAATGTTACCTTCGATAATCTCCAATAGACAAAATTTCATCTTTTTCTCGTTTCGAAATTTTAAGACATTAACATAATGTAACATGTTTAAAAGTAAGTTGTTTCTTACATATATAGGTTTCCAAATAAACAAATTTACCTCAATATTACGATTACTATCCTATAATAAAGTGGCATGAAACAAGCTCAACGAAGTAATTAGTGATT
This sequence comes from Schistosoma mekongi, assembly GCA_034768735.1. NCBI lineage: Eukaryota > Metazoa > Platyhelminthes > Trematoda > Strigeidida > Schistosomatidae > Schistosoma > Schistosoma mekongi. The sequence goes on along the minus strand of CM068305.1, from coordinate 77,434,334 downwards.
TTATGGTTTGTTCCGATTCATTAGTGTGAGATACCTATAACAAGAACACTAACGAGGGTAACTAGCATGAAAAGAAAGCAGGATGTTATGTTGAGAATTTCACATTAGTTGTTACTTCTCCGACCAGAAGTTTTGTAGTTTAAAATCTTTGAGTTGATAGGAATGTAAACGCCTTGCTAGTTGCTTAAAGCATGCATCAATTTCACGGAGATGATAGGTGTTATCCATTCCTCTAAAGGACATAATCTTTTTTATTTAAGGTTCACAAATAAAATGTAACAAAATATAAGTTTTTGATGGGGTTTATATGCTTGAGCATAGAAAATATCATGGCTTGTTATAAAGTAAAATTATGAGTTGCATGTAAATTTGTATTTCTTAAAAATAAAGTTTTTTTGTTTCATTAATGTTTCGTCTAATTTTCCAAGCTGATTTTGAAATATAATGAAACAAGTCAGTTTAGGTAACATCTAATAGTAGCTATTATTCAGTTAAACTAAACCTATGCCGTAAAATTAGTCTCTATATACTTACTATTTTTATGCTTAAGTTACCGAATTAGTTTATTTATCCTGATCAAACTTTTTTGTTCTGTAACTCACCACATGAAAATCTTGAAAACTGTTGGCAGATAAACAGTTTAGTGGTAAAGTTTGTGTTTTGTGATGCATAAACAGTCTTGTCTGAGATTTTGAGGTAAAATACGTTCCCCTCAAAGCCATCTCTGTCTGGATTTTAGATATTCCATTTCGTGTTTATATCCTACAGTTTAATCTCAACACCATACATTTGTTTGTTCTCCAGATACAAATTTGTAATTGCTATAACGTTAGTCACTGTCTAGAAGCCTGGTTACATGTGGTTTTATTTATCCCATTTCTAAATATTTATTTAAAACTATCATTTAACTGAGTGGGATCGCTTAAATACTCGCAGTTTGGTAAAATGTCCTGTGTAAATTGATCTCAAAACAAGTGGAATTTCGTTTTCTTACTTTTAGTGGTTTCGATAAGAGGAGATCCAGCTGTACATATGTTCACATACAATATTGTTTTAAACAATCATGACAAATATTTTTCCGTAAAATTCGTATGAGTATATGGACCCGCTGTATTACATACACTAATTTTTGTGTATACTGAGTTAAGCACTGTATGCACTAATTCACTGAAAGATGGAATAATAAATGTTAATTTAGTGTATTTTAGCTTCGAAAGTTCGCAAGTATTCTTGAAGAGAATTGAACTGAACTTGAAAATAGATACAAACGGTTTCCAAAATTCATTTTTATGACAGGGTAATATCTTATCAAACATACAATTAAATGGATTTACATATGTATTCCAGTTGGCGAATTTTCTATAAATGGAAAAAACCAGTAATTGACGATGTTCGGAGATCTTCTGGTGTATCCCAGATCGGGTGCAAAGGTGGAGAGACTATACTCAAAGGAGAACTCATGTGTTCCGTATTTTCTCGTTGGCTAGCATATTTTTTATCAATTTTTTGTGGAAGTGTATATTTCTTGTTTTTATTACTAGCTAAGATAGGTTGCGAGAAATCATTCATGTAGACGTTCCTATCCAACCAACGATGTATTTTTCGGTTTTCGGGCCCGACTTCGTATCCTTTTTTGTTCATCCGACCACATTTTATGTCACTGCCTCTTATAACACATGGTTTCGAAAGAATGGACAGGTCATTTAAACATTTCTTGTATTTAGGTGAATTTTGTTGATAATGAGAAATTGATGAGTATTTACGACGATTGTTTCTAGGCATCGCTAGTCTATCGTTTATGTTTAGTTGACTGGATGCTTTGTCATTTATCGGTCTAGGATCCTTTGAATTCACTGAGTTGTTTCCTTGTAACTGATCAAATACTTCAAGAGACAACAAGTCCAAACTTTTTTGGTGTATTTTGTCACTTAAGGATGATGGAAATGAGGTATTTATATTATCGTATAGCAAAGCTGATGTCTCCTTGTGTTTGCACTGTTTTCCTGAATCCGATGAGTAAGATTTTGCTTGATTTTCAAAGGTATTCGAACATAGAAGTTGCCCCTTAAAAATTTTGGAAAAATAGAATGATTATGTTGATTGACGTACGGTGCTAAATATATGAATTTATATGTATATATAGAATATTTCCCATGCCTATATACACTCGAAACAGTTAACTTTACAGGTATTTTTCATTTTATTTGTTGATGAGTAGTGCTGTTGATGAATACGATGTTTATATTTTTTAAAATGTTGGCTGAGTTTCCAAGTAACAGTTAAAAATAATTTTAAGACCGTTAAACAGGCCCTTAGAATATTTCTTATTTTGGTTTTCTAGATTTTTGGTTAACACTAAATAATATTCAGTAAGAAAATTTCCATAGCTCGTGAATTCGGTATTATGATTAACTGTCAGTAATAAACTCGGGAATCATTTTATTACATTTAGATTACCTGTGCACTGAAGATGTAATGAATCGATGTGTTGCTTGCTGAAGGCTCTTGTAAAACTCTGACTGTTGACCTGCATTTATGTGTCTTGTCTAGTGATTTAACGACCGACATTCTGTAATCAATGAACTTTCATTACATAGTCTTTAACTCTTGTTTGGTCTACAAATTTACTATGATATATTGCCGAATATAATAACTAAATAAAATTTCGGGGTTTTTTATACTGAGTGTTGTCATCCTAACTTCTGTGTACAGGTTTCATTTTGTGTTATAATTTTTCTGTGATTCACCTTACTAGCTTCGAAGCCTATAGATATTACTTATTCTAAAGATATTTTTGAAACCGTTTTTTCTGATGATATAGGTAAATGAAGTAATGCAAACAAATTGTGTCCCTAGTTCCAACTATTTTGGGGACTTTATTTCTGATTGTTATCTTTATCGTGTATTTAGTTCTTGAAAAAGTAACAGCACAGAATGTCTATACGTATGAGTTACGTTTTTATTATTTTACGAACTATAAAGTGCATGAGACCTCATATTACATCTATACTACATTTCATATATATGGCAGATCTCTAGGTATAAAAGCAACTTAAAACTCAGATCATTTAATAATAGCAACTTTGTTTAATTATTTTCAATATTTGAATTATACGCCTTGATAGTTTTAATTTCAGAAACATACGTAGTTTATTGCTTGGTGCATAGGAAGGATCTATAAGTTTTATTTTGCTCCTAAACGCTTACTTGAGAATGATTCTCTTCAGCCGAGTTTTTCTTTAATTGTTTTTTCAATGCGCATCCACTTTTGTCCGAATGAGTTAGGTTTTGGGTTATTCTGTTTGAACAACTTCTATTGTTATCTTGTTCATTGGATGAGTTTTCATCCATACTTTTACTATGGGTGTTTTTGTATTCTTTTATCCATTGTTCTAAACCCATTTTCGAGAAGATTTCCTCAAGGTCGCCCGATATGTTGTCTTTAGCGTTTTTAAGTGACTTATGAACAACCTCGAATGTATTCAGTGAAGTATTCTCGTCTCCATTGGCATTATGCATAGAACTATCCGTTAACTTTGGAGGTTCTTCTAGAAAACAATCCTGAATAGGTTTCAGTGACTTCCGCAACCACGTTGGTACATGTCGAAAATCGGATGATCTGCTTCTATCTGATTGTTCATCTTCACCTAGTGAAAGTGATGTTTCCATTCGATTTTGCGGTTTTTCATATTTTGCAGCTTGATTGTATCTTTCTATCGTGCCACCCTTAACAGCATTATATTGTGGTTCTTTCCTTAAACATGAGATTATGGGGAGGTATTATTTCAGGCCGTCGTCAATTCTAAACTATCTTATGTTTACAATCTGTATTGTCGAATCATAATTTCAATATTTAATTAGTAAAAATTTCAATCTATCATGGAATACGTATCGTTCTACGACTAAATAAAATGAATCTTTTTAAAGTGAAATTATATATTCAAGCCTCATCACTGATTGTTGTAGTTATTTACCAAGTTCCACAGTAAAATAACTAAGACTTTATCTTTTAGTGAAACGTGATTACTTTAACTTTTAGAATAACAGTTATTGGTTTGTCGTGTAAACTCTAAGGTATGGTTGCTACCTGGATATTCATATCTATTTAATTACTGTTTCAACTGTAACTGTCTGTACAAGTCTAATATCTTGACAGTTAAACTGCTACTATCCTTGGAGATATACATACATGAAATGATTAGTTACGTTTTTTTTTATCTCAAAAGCAGACAGACTTTGAAAGTTAGAGTCTATCTATCTATCTGCAGAACTTAGTCTCCAGAAAAATCTAAAAAATTAGCATTATAAATATAAAATAAAATTCCTTAAGAAATGTGAGACGTACGTTTTGTTGGCATTATTTGCATTTTATGCTAACCATAATTAACTTGTAAAGTCATGCCTTAATCAAATGTTATAAAAATATCTTTAATAAAAATTTCTCAATTAAGAATATGCACATCTTATTAACTCCTAATGTTTGTATATACTGATGGGTTACCTGTGTATAAGTAATGAACTTTTATATCCTGTTGGCTTCACAGGCAGAGTGATTCGAGCTTCTTTTTTACAGTAAACATTGACTTGGTTCCAGTGTTTTTCTGTTTTTACTGAAGAATCGACTAAAGCTATATAGTTTAAAATTAGTTTTTAATTTCAAAAATATTTTTGCTATCTTAAAGTTACCTTGGCATTGAAAAATAAATGCCAACAAAATGATCAAAACATTCTATGTCAGAAAGCTTGCGATATAAGTAACTTCGCAACGATCTTAACAAGAAACTGTAGTGGGTGGTCTCGAACTTTAAGTTTTTGTCAACTTCTTCACTCATTTAACGATAACGCTAAGGTTCAGTAGTTTGGTTTTAATTTTGTCGTTTGCCTTATCGGCCGGCTACTTCTAATCGTACATACGTTTTAGTATTCTTTAAGGTTTATTTATTTGTTTTAGGCATTTGGTTATGCAAAGTAAAGTTGACTGGCTGTAAGAAAGATACTTCACGTTAGCTAAAGTATATGAGATGTCGCTAAGACTACGCTTCAATGTCGCCAAATCCAGTAAGCTAATTTACAATTTTGATTGCGAAATGACTACTGAAAACGAGCTACCCTAAGTACTGAGTTGACACAACGAAAACGCCGTTTGTGACCGACCTCGAATAGTTGTCCCTTTGGTATTGCAGTCATACTCCAAGGTCCACCTATAATACAATTTTGTTTTCAGACATCTCAGGATGAATTCGTCCACGATGCGGAGTATATGGTTATGTGAAGAACTCTTTGGAAGGATCCGTACTGACAGTCGCACTTGTGCTGTCCGATAGAATGGTTTTGTAGGCGCTCAAAATGATGAGGACACATGTTACTTTCATGTCATTGCCGTCTACGCCCTCGCTGACTGCACTTCAAACGGAGTGAGACGAATTTTGCAAAAGTACTTTCGGAACTCCTATAAAAACCCAAACACTCAGACTTTGTGCTTACAGCAGGTGATCTTAATGTATAAGTAGGTAGTATAAATAAGACTGAAGGATATGTAGGTGTATCTTTTTATGTTCTCAGAAAATAGATAACTGTAACTGTGCTCATACAATCACTTATTTCTAGCAAGATATCATCTAATATGGCGACCTCTGACACCTACCAAACGATGAACTCAAATATACCATATCGTTACCAGTCATCGTTGAAGAGGCTCAATAGAAGGCTGCTGCTCTTTTTGAACCGCAAGTTTAGATGCCGCTCATGCTCTAATACACGCACATATTTCTTATCTTGCATGGTGCAGAAAAATCACAACAGGAAGAACCATTAAAACTGAGCTCAGTGACGAGAAATCCAAGAGTAAATTCCACAAAGTAAACGCTCACTTAGGCGATTATCAAAATGAGGCTCACTAGATGTAAAAAAATGCAAATAGCTATGGAATAAGCAGTGACATCTATCAGTGACTTGAACCCAAAGGTAAGGGGAAACTAGTGAATTTCAGTAACGTCTAAAGAATTGATTGACCTCGTAAACTTATCCCATCAGGCTCCATACATAATTATGAGCAAAGGCATATCAAATGTTGATTGACAACAGTCTGCGGGACGACTGTGACTAGTGATGCACAAATAAACTCAAAGGAATAGAAAAGACAGCGGTGGTAGGCACCATCAGACAGTTCATAATATTAACAAGAAAAACCGGGTTTCTAAAGTCAAGTGATGGTGAGATAATTTTTTAAACAGATGAAAATTTTATCTGCTATCATATTAAACATATAGAACAATAAGCCGAACATTTCGCACACCAGCTCAGTTATCCTTCAGCTACTTCACAAATACCCACTATTTCCAGACGGCCTGAATGATAAACCGACAGATGCCTCCATCAGCCCCTGTTGAAGTTGGAGAAACCATAGCAAATCTGAGGTGAGGAAGACTATTGAGTTCAAGTGAATTGACTCCAGAGGTAGCTAAGAATGGTGGTCCAGCTGTCGAAATTAAGTTGACTGATATTTTCTAGAAAATGTGGCAGCTGGACGTCAGTCATTTAAATTCAGATTGCTTAGGAATGGTGGGCATCTAAGATGAGGCCGAGGGCTAATTGGACTGTTCCTTAAAGTGTCCTACCCATCGGCCTAACCTACTGGATTGACAGTGAATAGTGGTCGCAGCTTTTTCCAAGATAATTTTACTTACAGCCGGATTTCTGATACCCGTTTCCTTGGCAAATCTGAACAGTTGTTTACTGTTACCTATTGCCTCTACCATTTCCATCTCCTTAGCTTTCACCACCCACCAATACTCACGATCATTACGTAAGCTTTTAACTGGCTTGTTTCTTAGTTGCCCTCTCTCCTCATCGTGTTCAAAGCCAAACGAGATGTTTTGTCGAGCATCTGTCAGTTCAGTAGATGCAGCTGAAATCCACTAATTTCCCCTAACCTTTTGGTTTATTTTAATAGTAGATATCACTGCTGTTTCAACAGCTATCTGGATATCATTCCAAGCTGACTCGGGGTGGGTACAGCTTACGCAGTTGACTAATCGGTTTTCTGGTTGTTTCTGAAATGTATTCTTGACTTTTTCATCATTAAGTTGAGCTCTTACAGGTGATACTTGTCGTGGATCTGTTAAGTCCTGTGAGACGTAGACTGATGCTCGCGCTTGTACTAAAGCATGATCTGAGTTTAGACATGCACTCCATAATGAACGGTAGTTTCTTACCGAGCCTCTCCAACAGTGGCTGATGGCGATGTGGTCTACTTGAGTCCAGTGTTGAGATCGTCATGTCAACGGATGCCTTTCTTTATATTTAAAGTTAGTGCTTGCGAGAAATAGACGGTTATCTGAACATATTTGTAGCAGACGGTCGTGTTTATCTCTTCGTTGAGCCGCAACACCATGTGATCCACGTATATGCCTTTCGGTTTCGTTTTAGGCATTAAAATCACCAGTTACTACTACATTAGTGCACTTAGCTTTTCAAAAATGTTTGTAAATCTTTCTGCAAAATTCATCTGAGCTGCAATCAGTGGGAGCGTAGGCAGAGACAACGAAGAGGCAACGGCGGGCCTCCTTATCTCTTCGGATTCTTACTGTCCCGTTTAGACAGACAGAGCACAAGTAACTGCCTTTTGGAATCCAGTCAAGGAGAGCCTGTTTAGCTTTTGAACTTGGTGCTGTACCTACACCAGCAAAGCCTTGAATGTTAGCGATATGGTCTCCGAAAACAGGAAAGGTGAATAGGGCCGGTTCTTTACTCTGAAAAGGTGAGTTTAAGAGAATGATTGTACTTGGATCCTGTATACGCGTTTCAGAGACGCAGCAGAAATCGATGGAGTGGGATTCTAGAGTCATAGCTAAGGGGGCTTGTTGACCTGTTTGGCATAAGGTTCAAACGTTAGAAGCTCCGATATATATTTTGGAGTGAGTTTTCAGGAGACTGGGAATAACATTTTGTGAACTCGATCCATTAGCGGTTGGACGTAATCCTATCTGGTCAGTCTTCATTGATGATCCTCTCACTATACAAGATTGGGTCAAAATCATTATGTGGTGACCATAGAGGAATTAATTTAACCGATACAGTGTCTAAAATATTGGTCTGAATAACTATCAGGCGTATTTTAAATGGGGTCAAACCAAATTAGTCCCAGTCCTGTTAGACCAAATATTCACAATCCGCCGAATTCTAGAGCACAGGCATACTTATCGATGTTTGATAATAGTGGTTTTCCTTGACCTAAAGGCGACATTTGATTTTATAGATCGAGAGATCTCTCATAGTGTATGTAATAGAAAAGTGTATTTTAGAAGTATATAAACTTCGTAATGTCTCTTCACTCAAACACTAAAAGAAATGGCTTGTGACGTACTGTCATCTGAATTTTCAACCTCTAATTGTGCCTGTCAGGGTTATCCACTATCCCCATTTTTGTCTAATTCTGTTATAGATTTGCTGCTAGAAATAACCCTTTCGTCGTCTTGATTTTCAGTGATTGATCCTCTACTCGGTGATTCTCTTGTCGACTTGAAATACATATATGACGTTGTTTTGTTTGGTGGAAACACTGATAAAATGTTGAGTATTTTGTTAGCATTGAGCAACAATGCAATCATGTTTGGGATGCATTTCTATCCCTCTAAGCGCAGATCGTTGCATCAAGATTGGTCGGCGTTAACAATATGAACTAAAGAAAGGGAGTGGAATGATTGAGCACGTCGACCACCCTCCTTATTTTTGATGTCAGATCAGCTCTGATTGGTTGGTGTCTGACGAAATTCCGACAAGGATTCGCAAAGCTTGTCTGGCTTTTCCAACGTGCGTAAGTGAAATGCCCATCTACCAACTAAAAAAAGTATACTGCACAGTGATCTGTTCTGTCTTACTGTATGAATGCAAAATGTGGTCATTAAGAGTGCATGACATTCATAGATTATTGGCAATTGTTCATAGATGCTTTCGAAGCATTGCTGGCATTTGTTGGGAGCACCTTGTAAGTGATAATAAAGTTAGATGGAGGGCATGAAGGAAGGATAGTAGATCGGTTGAATAGAATCTGAGTCTTAATCAACTGAGATGGCTGCATAGTGTGTTCCAAACAGCCACATACCTTAACACACAATACTGCCTGATCGTAATCTTAAAACTATTTTATACCATTAGTGCCATAAACTAACTTCCCCCCCTTTATCATATTATATATGTCCACTGTTTTTTTACCACCACTTATGTACCACCTAGTTGTACTACATTAGTTTTCACCTTGCTTTGTAAATGGGATATAGCAACTTGGACCGATATACATATGTTTCTTTTTACGTTGAGAACAACTGGTCGCACTGTAGTTTGCAAATCAAGTAAACGAAGGTATAATAAAAACAATGGAAGTTTAATACGACTTTACAAAATGCTGATGATTACGTTTTCGCTGGTTCAGTGAACGTCCATATTTCCTAACGATATGGTGCCTGCTTCTAAGACCACGTTGGTAATATGTCCTTGCATTTCTCCCAGTACATACGGACATTTCCAAATGTTCTTTTATTATAGGTATGCAGTCTTGAAACGAACACAAATAAAAACATTTTTGAACAACTTGGCAATATAAGACATTTTAATGCCATAGAATGTGTACTACTTTGGAGAAACGCAAACTTTTCAAATCTAAAGAGCTTAGAATTTGAAGCTTAAAATGTATCGATAATCAAGTTATAATGTCTTCAACTTTAGGCAAATATATGAGTAACTTCCCTGAAGAACATTCAACATAAATAGAGAACATTTGTGAATAAAGTTACATTCCTTAAATTGGAAATGGCAGCTGATATCTGTTTATTTAATGTTTTAATAAAATTAATATTGAAGAAAAGGCCAATTTACGGAGTCTATCATACACATACTAACCACGTCAATGAACGCATGCTAATTATTGTAAAACGTTGTGCATAAATTTCGCTAAAAGTTTTGGTTATCAAATGCTATAACATATTTAAATAGCAGAGCAATGTCTGTTGACCAAAATCGACCTAGTGCGAGCAAATATGTATGCGCATAATCTGTAAAGTTACTTTGGTTGCAAAATAAGCAACTAGTGGCTAATCATCCTAAATTCCAGAAATGATCGAAAAATGCTTGCTAACAATCGAGGTCTAGTTAGTAAAGGAAACAAAGTGAATATACGGAACAGATCAATACACACTACAAATGCATAACTCATCTGACGCCTGACATTTCTGTGTTACCTCAACTCTAATAAATATCTTCGGACAAAATAAAATAACCAACAGTCAACTTACACAATTTTGTGCAATTTCTATTTATTAGGTTTCCCCAATTTGGGATTATCGTAGTTGTACTTATATTTTACATTATATGACCTAATCATGATAATAGATTCGCATTTTCAGAGAATGTCCTCCAAAAAGTCTGTTTATTATTTTCCCTATAGCGACATATTCTCAGTATTCTAAAAGTTTTGAATTTTTTAGTAATATTTAAGTGATTGTCAATACTTATTTAGCTAGAGCATTGTGCTTGTAGAAATTTCCGGACATATCACTTTCGAAACATGGTAACAGTTAGAAAGTGGACTTCATTCAGTTGAGTACTGGATCTGTCATTCTTAGAAATTTCAACTGGACAATTATCTCATTTATCCGGGAATATTTAAAAAATAATGCGGCAATGGTCCAAAAGTTGAAGGCATTTCTCTCAGTAGTACGACATCATCTTGTGTATACGTTTTAAATTTTGTATGACATACCAATTTTTATGACAGTGTTTAGAGCATTTCTTACATTAACACACTATGTACGTTTATGTTATTGCATTCATTTAGTTCAAAACTTGGAGTCTGTAGAGACGAACTTGTTTCCTTGTCCTTAAAACCTCATCTTTTGTTCATTTGAATCTACACCGGAACCGAAAATGCCTTTAATTTTATATCAAGGTTCATCAGTGAATGAATTATCACAAAACTGCTAGTACGTTAATTAAATTAATACAAAAAAAGCTCCGATGTTCTCGCATTACAGTAATACTGAATTTCACTATAAACAAAATCACTCGCTTTAATCTAATAGAGGTACAAGGCTGCTAATTACCAGGAGTCAAAATGTTCTTAAATAGGCTGTCATTAGATTAATGGTTTATATAAACCACTGAGAGTATTACTTACAGTGAATATAGTGAGTCATCGTTAGACTGAAATGCACAAGTTTTAAAGCATTTGTATGACGTGTTCTACTACAATCAAGAAATTTCTGTCTCTAAATAGGGTAAATGGGTGAAACTAAACTTTGCCGACGACCTTGAGGTACCTTTTGGCCAATGAGAATGCACTGGTAGATATAATTATCATTTATTATGAGAAACGGTGAAATTCTAAAAAATATTACACATCATACACTTGCAGTTCGATTTTGGACATACTGGAAATGTCCCTTACATAATGTTTAGTCGTAAATTCCAAGAGCCTACCAGTAATATTTAAGCAATTATTACTTACTTGTTCGGTTTTTACAGATCTTCCCCTATTATATTTCCGCTTTCCAACAGCTGTTTCATCTATTTCAACGATTCTTATGACGCCTCCCAGCGACAGATTTAATCGTAACATGATTTCTGAGCATTTCTGAGAACTGCTGATACTTTGCTTACATCTGTAAGAGACGATGCCAACGTAACAGGCAACTGCATAACCCATAATGCAACTAACATGCATGTTTGCCTTAGTTTCAGTCTAGACTTGCTAAAAAATGCTGCCTATTCTTATTAATTTCTTTCGCCAGCAACCACTACAACAAAAAGTTACTCTATCTCGACTGTCTGAGGACTGTGTTTGAGTCATATTGAGGCCACAATCACAAATGAACTCTACGAAGTAGTCCGAGAGATTGTAGATTAGAAATAATAATGTCCTCTTTAAAAAATTGCAATAAGCTGATCAAAAGTAAGCATTTTGAACTTAAATGCGCACGCGACCTTAAAAGTAATAACTTCATTCTTATTGGCTTTCTCAAGTTTGTCGGCAAAGTTCCGTTTTACCAGTAAATGTGATTAGGATTTTTATCAAGGTTGTAGAAGTTTCACAAAAACTACTACTAGGCATAACATGTCTTTAATCTAGAAACTTAGTAGCTTGACCATCACTTCACAAAAAAATGTAAGCCAACTCAGTAATATTGCACTTTCCTTTTTATACGAAAAGTCACCTATTTAAAATTTTCTGTATACATAAACTGACACTGCTTTTACCTATAAAATGTCGTGCTAAGTTAAAGAGTAATAAATTACAAATAATGAGGTTTATTATTTGAAACTAGTAATTATATAACTAGAAAATAAGGACGCACCGAGTTCCTAACTTTGGTTATTGAGTAACCGTCGTGTTGACTATTCGTGTTGTGAGTTCCTTTTAACCTTGGCCTTCTATATAGACAAACCAAATAAATTCCAATTTCAAAGTATTTGATAAATCATGACAGTGAATCCTATAAAAGTAGACAACATTTAGATGAATAGAGTAAAATGTTAATGTTAAACACGATTACACGTACAGATTTTGAGAGTCCGCCTAAGAAACTTAAAACACAGCAGCTTCTTTAACTTATATTGGCACATTCTTTTCTTTTGTCATAATTCAATACTAGGCATTTAGTTGTTTCTCAATTGCCTTTGGTCGTCTGGATATTATTTTAGGTATTTAGTATCTTCGAGTGAAATTGTTCTGGCTGTTCTTGAGCTGTAGTCTGATGGAAGATGTTGGCTGAAGAAAACAGTTGTTGTCAATGACTAATCAGTTGGTTGGAAATACAGTGTGGATGCTAAATGTGTTTTTTGAATCTCTAAGATAATGTATTTAGGTTTTTCGAAGCGTGCACTTAACTTAAGTGTAAATGTAAGACGGAATCAGTTGTTTTATTATATATATTGTAACATTGTAAATTTGCTAAACTCGATGAGTAAATTTTCTCAAGTAAGCTAGTAATATAAGCTTTTCCAACAAGTTATGTACTCACAAAGTGACTTATCAACTTACACAGGGAGTTTCTAGATGCAAAGGGTGCGGAATTTTTACTAGTTTGTTATGTAAGAACCAAGTATTATATTTCTCCCTTTATATCGGCAGATCCTCAACTACCATTTTACAACAGCATTTATCATAATGAAATAAGAATAGCAAAAACAGTGGTGATACCTCTTAATTGTAGCCAAGGACCTTTAGAATTCCAAAAAGTCTTTATTCCTACCATTAACATAATATCTTAGGAAATCCACAAATCGTATTAATTTATCTGGGGGTTATATGGCAAAATCAATTTCAAGTACTGTTAAAGGATTTGTAATGTCAAGCTGAAGTTGCCATGCGTTGGTTAATGCTCTTACATATATGTGTGTAGGTTTAAAAACATCCTTAAAAAATTGATACATAAATACTCAATATTAATATCCCCATTTTCGTCGCCGCTTAGTCACATATTATCACTAGATCACAAATCAACACAGTATGAGAATCATTTTCTCCACGGAGTAGTTGGTACAGGTTTTGGAAATCAGTCAACATGATGCCACTAAATTTTTATTCTTCTTCACCAAATTTCTGTCTCCCACTATCATATAGTAAGAAGCTTAGAGTTTGTTGAAAAGAAAGTAACTGAGACTTCGTTGGATTTATTGTAACTTCAAGCATAGTAAAGTAACTTTGTGCAGAGCTGTTATCTTTCGCAAGTTTATGAATACTTTTGAGTTCGCAAGTTTTTTTGGGATTTTGACTATAGAAGCTGGCATCAGTACATATGTTAATATATGATAATTACTAAGCAAAGAGAAAGCTAGCAATTATATGCAAGGTACGTATAGCATTACTTTAAACACTATGTCTGATCTTATCTCATCACTTGCAAGTTACGCAAAGGTTAGGATATTATAACCCTATGTGTTTTACGTAAACATAGAAAATGACCTTAAGAATGTTGTCATGATGATAACCACTAGGAAGAGTAACATCACACTACTGTCGTAGTATTGTCTTATTTTACACCTATTTGCGTCTCAGAGGATATCAGTCTATTCTTCATTATATGTCAGTATTGGCATATGAGTAGTTGATATACATAACAGATTATACTTGAAAAATACCTCCAACTGGCGGGCTTTGGTTTCTTTTCTCTGCTATACCTAACTGTTAGTTACTTAGAGCTGAAAAATGTCAATTTACAAACCATTCATAATGCTAGTAGAGCAAATTATCCTCGAAGACCAGCAGTAAGATTCCAAGAAAGCGAACTTCGTTCGAAAAAAAGAGGTGCTAGGAAGAAATAGAACTAGATATTTTTCATACAATTATTCTTATTTTTGCTATTTTTTTATTAATTGCAAAATGGGCGGTGACCGGTACTGCCATTTATTTTCTCCGCACTGACCTTGTATCTTGTGATTGGTTGTGGTGCTTTTTAAGTGTGCTAATTATCCTAATTGTTACAAAGTCGTTGTTGTAACTATATATACAGAGTTAGGACAGAATAGAGTCGAATCTTCCAGTGCTGTGTTCGTGTCTTCTTGATTTTGGCTTTGGGCGAGTAATCGGTTGTCGAGTTGTTAGTCAAAGTTGCAAGTATCTGTTCGCGTAGATAATTCAGCGAGTTAGAGTTGCGGTTAGCGCTGTCGGGGTATAAGGTTGGCGTTGCGTCATGTTAGTAGGCGACATATTAGTTGGCGACTGGTGATGGTGACGATGAATCCTATCAAGATGGAGATGCTGTTGGATGAACAACTTAAGCTGATCAAGCTAGTCACAAGCTCGTAATCTATTTCTGAAACTTCTCCGACTGTTCCTGCTCCCAACTCTACACTTTCAGTTGATGTAATCATTATTAGTATTGCTGAATTTAATTATGATCCAGAAGCTAATGTCACTTTTGATACATGGTTTCGGAGGTATGAAGATCTGTTTATGTTTGATTTAACTTCTCAACATGATTCAAAGAAAGTTCGCCTACTACTCGGAAAGCTCGGCACAGCAGAACTTGACAAGTACTGCGACTTCATTTCACCTCAAAATCCGAGTGACAGAACATTCACTGAATCCTGCACAACTCTTGGCCAACACTTTGGTGATAATTCTTCGCTGTTTAATAATAGATATCGTTGCTTAAAATTGAAAACGAATGAATCAGACGACTTTCTTACGCATGTTGGCATTGTAAACAGAGAATGTGAACGTGTTAAATTGAAATACTTATCGGAGGACCCATTTAAATCTTTAATCCTCTTCTGCAGCCTACAGTCAGAAAAACTGGCTGATATTCGCACGCGATTGCTATACTATCTTGATCAAGAACCAACATTGTCTCTCAAAGACATTGCTGCAGAAGATCAACGGTTGACCGACTTAAAGCATGATACTACACTCGTCCAACCTGGTGGTCATAGTGAAATTGAAGTTCATGCAGTTCGTTGGAAACCTAGTCATTCTCAAATCACTCCGGCAACCACTACTTCAACTTCTTGTAATAAACCAGCTGATGAGAAGAGAACTATTCCCCCCATCCAGATTCTGGAACTGTGGTGCATGGCATTTTGTTAAGTACTGTTCATTTAACAACTATCGCTGCAGAAAATGTGACATGCTGGGACACAAAGAAACTTTTTGCAAGCAGAAAGAAACACGCACTCGGTCACGTTCTAGAAGAAGATTCCGTTCATTTAGTAAGCCGGCTGAGTCACTTTCAGTATCCACCGTAAACCATATTCATCAGAGACCAGCTAGAAAGTATGTTTCCGTCCAGATAAATGGTCAGGAGGTAAGCCTTCAGCTTGACACAGCCTCTGACATTACAATTATTTCTAGAAAAACGTGGATTGAAATTGGAAAACCTGTACTATGCTCTACAGAACAGCTCGCAGTGAGCGCAACAGGCAATCGCCCGCAGGTCGCCGGCAAGATTGTTTGCTCAGTGACATTCAACGATATAACCATGAACGGAGTATGTTATGTGGTTAATAGTAATCTTAACTTGTTGGGTTTAGATTGGTTCGCAGATCTGAAGCTAGGTGATGTTCCACTGAGCACCGTATGCCACCGCATGGTAAATATGAAAGACAGCAAGATCCCAAAGAATTCGACAAGGTTTTTGAAAAAGGTACAGGAAGTTGTACCACAATGAAAGTCTCTCTTCGTCTGGTACCGAATGCCTCCCCAGTCTTCCGTCCTGAAAGACCCGTCCCATATGCTTCGTTACCGAAAATCGGCGCGGAACTTCAACGCTTAGAAAGGCAAGGTGTTCTTACTCCGGTATCATTCTCTGCCTGGGCAGCCCCAATAGTCGTTGTAAAGAAACCTAACGGTATGCTACGCATCTGCGCCGATTTTTCGACCGGACTGAATGCTGCCCTAGAGCAACACCACTATCCTCTACCGGTTCCGGAAGATTTATTTACCATTCTAAACAGCGGTAGTTGTTTTGCCAAACTAGGCCTGGCAGATGCTAATTTGCAAGTTGAGGTTGAACCAGCATGCCGTGAGTTGCTCACAATAAATACGCATCGGGGACTTTTTCAGCACACAAGACTACCGTTTAGGGTTAAGACCGCACCAGCAGTTTTCCAACAATTGATGGATACGATTTTAACCGGCATCACCGGAGTGGCCGTATATTTAGATGATATACTTGTCGTTGCAGAGTCACCAAACAAACTGTACGATCGACTTGAAATGGTACTGAAACGAATCTAAGACGATGGCCTGAGCCTACACCCCGAGAAATGTCAATTCTACCTTACATCTGTGAAGTACTTGGAATTCATATTCGACACATCAGGTCGTCATCCAGATCCCTAAAACGTTGAAGCCATTCGAAAAATGCCTGCACCCAATGATGTACTTACTCTGCGGTCCTTTCTTGGACTCATAAGTTACTACTTAGCTTTCTTACCATCCTTGCATGAGAAGCGAGAGCCACTAAACCATTTTCTGGGAAAAAATGTCAAAGGGAACTGGACAAAGCAGTGCCAAGCAGCTTTTGATGCCTTGAAAAAGCTCCTTACATCCGACCTGCTATTGACACATTATGATCCGAAGATGCCGATTATTGTCGCAGCTGATGCGTCAGCATATGGTGTTGGTGCAGTCATCTTGCACAAATTTGCAAATGAAAAGGAGAAAGCCTTAGTGCATGTTTCTAGGACGCTGACACTGGCTGAGAAGCGTTATGGCCAGATAGAAAACGAAGCTTTGGTTATCGTTTTTGAAGTACGGCGTTTTCATAAGATGGTGTATGGAAGACGCTTTACAATACTAACTGATTGCAAACCACTGCTGGCAGTTTTTGTTTCAAAGTCTGGAATACAAGCACATAAGCGAATCGATTACAACGTTCGGCACTAACCCTGCTAGAATACGATTTCGAGATACAATACAAGAAGAGTGAGGATTTTCGTCAGGCAGATGCTCTGTCGCGACTTATGAGCTCCTATCCCACGACCAGAGAAGTGTCGGTGATCGCTGCCACCGATGCGAGAGATTATGCTGAAGAGAGCTTCATTGATGCTGTGTGAGCACTCCCTATTACAGCCCAGCAAGTTGTTGAATTCACAAGAAGAGACAAAACGATTGAACGGGCGATCTATTATGTGCAGCACAAATGGCCATGTTCCTTAGACGAAGAACTGAGGCAGCCATATCAATGTCGACAAGCTCTGTGCATAGTAGAAGGCTGTCCTATGTTTGGGGAACGAGTGGTGATACTATGTGAGTTACGCCGAGCAGTGCTCAAACAATTCCACGATGGACATCCTGGAACGGCTCGAATGAAATCAGTGTCACGGAGTTACGCATACTGGCCAAAAATAGACGCTCAAATCGAAGACGTAGTGAGAAAGTGTGACCGCTGTCAGTAGACGTTGAAAAATCCAAAGAAAGTTGAACCAGTAAGCTGGCCAGACCCCTCAAGACCATGGAGTAGAGGGCATTTAGATTTTGCTAGGCCCATGTCACGAACCTACTACTTGGTGCTAATAGATGTATATTCAAAATGGCCAGAGATCCACCGTGTAGTTCCTCCAACTACGCAGAAAACTTTGGAAATACTGATGAAGTTATTCGCGTGCCATGAATTCCCAATGACACTCGTCACCGATAATGGGTCTCAATTTATATTACACTCTTTCAGTGACTTCTGTCGGAAAAATGCCATCACTCATATCCGCTCCCTGCCGTACCATCCACAGTCAAATCGACAAGCGGAAAGGTTCGTGAATACCTTCAGAAGAGCTGCATTAAAGGAAGAGGGGAAAGAACCCTATCAGAAGTCATCCAGCGTTTCCTACTTATATACAAAAGCACTCCTAAACAGCTGTGTTCCACAACAGAAATCACCGGCAGAAGCACTTATGGGCCGGAAACTAAGAACAATAAATGAAGTGATGAGACCAGCAAAAGTAGAAGACAAGGAGGATGACATCTATAAGAACGGGACGGAGGTGTGTTTAAGAAATTACAGACCCGGAAGTAAGACATGGAAAAAGGGGGTCATTAAAGGAAGACGAGGAAAGGTGATATGTAAAGTGGCAGTGGAAGGACAAATATGGGTTCGACATCGCAATCATTTACACAGAGGGTTCAACGAAGAAAAGACGAATGAATCCAACCTAGCACTTGCATTCCTCCTTGATACGTTCAAGCTTATTAAGGAGAAACCGACAGTCGTTGCAACAAACAACGAGAAAAATGCACTTGCAGAAGAACAGTCATTACGACGCAGCGAAAGAAAACAAAGATCAGCAGTAAGGTTCCAAGAAAGCGAACTTCGTTCGAAAAAAGGGAGGTGCTAGGAAGAAATAGAACTAGATATTTTTCATACAATTATTCTTATTTTTGCTATTTTTTTATTAATTGCAAAATGGGCGGTGACCGGTACTGCCATTTATTTTCTCCGCACTGACCTTGTATCTTGTGATTGGTTGTGGTGCTTTTTAAGTGTGCTAATTATCCTAATTGTTACAAAGTCGTTGTTGTAACTATATATACAGAGTTAGGACAGAATAGAGTCGAATCTTCCAGTGCTGTGTTCGTGTCTTCTTGATTTTGGCTTTGGGCGAGTAATCGGTTGTCGAGTTGTTAATCAAAGTTGCAAGTATCTGTTCGCGTAGATAATTCAGCGAGTTAGAGTTGCGGTTAGTGCTGTCGGGGTATAAGGTTGGCGTTGCGTCATGTTACTAGGTGACATATCACATAATCGGTCTTAAATTCAAAGCACACAATTATTTGTGTAAGAAGTTACTTCGAGACCCTACGAACTTTACGACTTGTCGAGTAATCACTGTACACATATCTGACAGAATTAAGCTAACTCAACTAAATCTAGTCTTAGAGCCCTTCAAAATTATACGAACTTACTACAGATCCGATTGTAGGCATCTATAACTCACCCCAAGCTTGCATCACGTAATTTTCCACAAAAGTCTGCAAGTGATATCGACCGCAATGCAACTCATAAGACATAGTGAAAAATGTAAATGTGATTAGTGTAGCAACTCAAGGTGCTAAATTTATCAAGTGTTAAATTTTGTTTTGTGGTGCTCACTCACCAATGTCGTGAAAGATATGAAGCATTAATAAAGGAAATGGCTTGAAACATTAAGAAGACCATCATGTTCCTTAATCCTATGTTTCACATCAGTATGGTGATCTGTGTGTATATGTACATCACCCTATTTTTTGTTAAATCAACTATAGCAGTAAATAATTCCCAAAATAAATAGTTACATAGGTCCTCGACATTGATGTTGTCCATGTTTGTTTTAGCGGCCACGACTAGTTGAAGGCGCTCGGTCACGCATCATCACCAGATCACGTCACGCCGTACCGTGGAAAGCAACTCTCCCTCTAGTTTGCCAGCCTAGACGTTGCTTTTCCACTGCCGCACTATTCACAACCAAATATAAGTTCTTTCCCACCTTTCATGCCTTCTGACTTGTTCTCATTCGTAAGAGTGTGTTCAATCGTTATAAGTTACCCCTGTAATACCGCAAGCATAACTTGGTCATATATCGGGTGCACTTCACAACTTACTGAAGAGACCATGAAATTATTGTAAGGACCAAAACTACCGATAACGTTTGAAAGTCAACGTCGTTTCTGTATAGGGACAGCTGGTTCTCGAGTCACGCACGAATCTGCAACAGAATATCCAACAACACAATTCGCTGGTGCAAAACGTGATACTATATTCAAAAATAAACACAAATTTAGTATACAAACCTCAACAGTTCCCCTTTCCTGTACAGACAAAGGGATTCAAGCAAATTGTACAACTAATCCATAACAAAACAAATACGTAGTAAATAAACACCAAAATAGTTACTTGTCCTAACAGATAAAGCCAACCAACTGAGCCAAGTCACTCAGGCATAGACAAGTAAGACATCAAACCAATATGGCCTACAGCAAGACCTTCAAATCCAGTAAAACAAAACGGATGACTAATAGCATGTAGCATATGCTACCACAAAGATATATGTAAGAAACTGATTGTGAGCAAATACATTACTATTATGATAAAAAAGGGCAAACAGAAAGAAATAAGATCTGTTACAGAGTCAGAGCACAACAAAATGAAAAAATACAACCAAAGGAACTGCATAATGTAAAAAATAACAAGGAGGGATTTTCATACAAGCAAATAAGATTTTTCACTTATAACTCTAAATAATGTGAATCACCTTTTAATGAGCATTCAGTTACAAAGAGGATAAATATACCTAAATGACTAAAGAACACGACCCGGATACAACCAAGTTTTGTTTGTTGTCTCAACAAAACAGCTTCAGACGTTTAAATCCACATGAGACAAGAAAGCAGCAAGCAGAAGACAGTGGTGAATGGAGTTACGTACATCTGGTGCTAAGTATGACGTAAATATATTTGCAATCATTATAACAGTTGTCCATGGGAGAGGTTGCTTCCCATGCCGTTGTCTCGTAATCTGGAAATAATACATGATAAAACACACTCAGTCGGTAGTGTTCACTGAAACAAACATAGTTACCATCAGTAACGAATACTAAAACAACTACTTATTTCAACGGCTTTTTCGGTGCACCGCAATGAGATTACTTGTAAGGAATAGTAATGTTACAAAAACGTATTACTTTTGCCATTTTTACTGAAAAAGGACAAAGCCTTGTGGAACCAGCCCTCACGAGCTCTCCACTTTAGTAACGTCTGGCCATGATTATGTTAGGCTCGACGCATGCTAGTACTGTCTCGTTATGATTTTAAACGCTAAAATAATAACGCATAAATGTCTACAGACAAGCTTCAGTTATTTGTGAGAGATATTTAGCAATGGGCATGGATCTGTTAACTATTAAAAACATTAAAACAACCTTTTGATCTTCAGAATTTTATAGATATTGTGTGAGAGTAGTAAATAATGACATATCCAGTAGTCTAAGTGAACATGTGAAAATTATTAAACTGTACGTAATAAAAAAATTCTACAGTTCTGGACGCTCTCGATAGTTAAGTAATAGCTAGCACGCAAAATAATAAGAAAAACCTGAACACAGATGTATCGTAATGTAGGCAAAACGTGTGGGCAAATTCTGTATGACACAACAAAATTTTAGATACATTTCATACCGGCTTTCGTCACAAAGTATGAAATCAACATATATTTCCACGACCCAGAGAAATTAGCCTGAATTTTGCTGAGCATCGTCTTCTTGTATAGTGTGCACTTAGTGATATGTATCATGATTACGGCTCTTATCATCCAAGTAACTATTTCTAAATTTTTGGGACAAGTCTTCATGACAGATTTTGGCCGTTAGCTACTAATGTGTAACTATATCCAAATACTAAAAAACCTCTCCATAACATTTCATTTTTTACACTGTGGGTGTAAATAACAAGTATATTGAGTAACGAACTATGGTTGCATGTTCGACTAATGTATTCCACTTAATACTTCACATCATTCTGTTGATTAAAACTGGCATGTACAGACAATCAGAAACCAGAAACGAGAGGCATACTGAATGTCTGTTTACGTAGCAACCTTGCTTACTTACTTACTTATGCCCGTTACTCCTTGCTGAGGAGCATAGGCCGCTCACCAGGATTCTCCATTCAACTATGTCCTGGGCAATCCTTTCCAATTGTTTCCAGTTGCCGCTCATCCTTTTAATGTCTGCTTCCAATTCTCGACGCAGCATGTTCTTTGGCCTTCCTGTTTTCCGTTTCCCAGCAGGATTCCATGTTAATGCTTGTCTCGTGATGCAGTCTGATGGTTTGCGTAGTGTATGTCCTATTCATTTCCATCGTCTTTTCCTAATTTCCTCTTCGGCTGGAAGTTGGTTTGTCCTCTCCCATAGTAAGTTGTTGCTGATGGTTTCCGGCCAACGGACATTCAGTATCTTGCGTAGGCAGTTGTTTATAAATACTTGTATCCGTCTGAGGATGTTTGCAGTAATTCTCCAAGTTTCAGCTCCATACAGCAGGACTGTCTTCACGTTCGAATTGAAGAGTCTGACTTTGAGGTTAGTTGATATTTGTTTTGAGTTCCAAATGTTTTTCAACTGTAGGAATGCTGCCCTTGCCTTGCCAATCCTTGTCTTTACATCTGCATCGGACCCTCCTTGTTCATCGATGATGCTCCCCAGATATGTGAAAGTATTCACTTCTTCCAGAGTTTCGCCATCAAGTTGAATTGGGTTGGTGCTCCCTGTGTTGTATTTCAGAATCTTGCCCTTACCCTTATGTATGTTCAAGCCTACTGATGCTGAAGTTGCTGCTACATTGGTTGTCTTTACTTGCATCTGTTGGTGTGTATGTGCTAAAAGAGCTAGATCATCCACAAAGTTCAAATCATCGAGTTGCATCCTACTTGTCCATTGAATTCCGTGCATCCCCTCAGATGTGGAGGTCTTCATGATCCAGTCAACCACTAGGAAGAAGAGAAAAGGTGAGAGCAAGCAACCTTGTCTGACTCCGGTCCTCACTGAAAATGCATTTGTCAGTTGTCCTCCATGCACAATTTTGTACTGTGTTCCGTCGTAATAGTTACGGATGATGTTGACGAGCTTCTCTGGTACGCCGTAGTGTCGAAGAAGTTTCTATAGTGTTCTCCTATCTACACTGTCAAACGCCTTCTCATAATCAATGAAGTTGATGTGCAGTGGCGAGTTCCATTCAATTGATTGTTCAACGATGATCCGTAGTGTTGCGATTTGGTCCGTGCACGACCGATCCTTACGAAAACCAGCTTGTTGATCTCGAAGTTGAGCCTCCACTGAATCTTTCATTCTGTTCAGCAATACTCTGTTAAAGACTTTCCCTAGGACCAAAAATAGTGTGATCTCGCTGAAAGTTCTCACATTTGCTCAAATTACCTTTCTTTGGTATCGTGATAAGATGTCCTTCTTTCCAGTCTGCCGGCACTTGTTCTTCTTCCCAGATCTTTTTGAATAAAATTTAGAGTATACTTGCTGTGAGGTTGATATTTGACTTCAGTGCTTCAGCTGGTATATTGTCAGGTCCTGCTGCTTTCCCACTTTTCATTTGTCTGATGGCCATCTTGATTTCTTCCATCGTCGGTGGAGTGATATCTATCGGGAGATCTGTAGGTGCTATTCCGATGTCCAGTGGGTTCAGTGGAGCTGGCCTTTTCAAGAGTTCCTCAAAGTGTCCTACCCACCTATTCTTTTGTTCTTGAATCTCAGTGAGTGTCTTGCCTCCTTTGTTCTTGATCGGTCGCTCTGGTTTACCATGTTTACCTGCCAGTTTCTTCGTTGGGCCGTATAGCTGTTTCATATTTCCTTCTCTTGCAGCCTTCTCCGCTGTCGTTGCAAGGCCTTCGATGTATTTCCGTTTGTCAGCTCTAATGCTCTTCTTTACTTGCTTATTTGCTTCTGAGTATTCAGCTTGAGCCTTGATTTTCTCTGCTCTTGTTCGGCTGTTGTTGATTTTTATCTTCTTGTTCCTCCTTTGTTGAATTTTGCTCAATGTCTCAGTGGAGATCCATTCCTTATAATGGTGCTTCTTGCGGCCTAGAACCTCCTGACACGTTGACGTTAGTGCTTCTTTGATTTCTTTCCAGTTGTCCTCCATAGTGGTTTCTTCTTTCGGCAGATCTTGTAAGGCTTGGAACCTGTTGTTGAGAGATATTTTGAATTCATTGAGTTTGTCAGTGTCTCGGAGAAAGCCTGTATTGAACCGTTGTATTGCTGACACTCCAGTTGTCCACTGCTTCTTTAGCTTCAGTTTTATTTTAGAAACCACCAGGTGGTGGTCTGAAGCTATGTCAGCTCCTATCCTGGTTCTTACACCTTCCATTGATCTTCTAAATTTTTTATTGATACATATATGATAGATTTGATTCTCTATAGTATGGTCCGGTGAGACCCATGTAGCCTTGTGTATGCGTTTGTAGGCGAATATTGTACCACCTATAACCAATTTGTTGAAGGCACATAGGTTTGTAAATCTTTCACCATTGTCATTTCTGTCTCCCAGTCCTTGTCGTCCCATGATTTCTTCATATCCAGCGTTGTCCGTTCCGACTTTGGCGTTTATGTCCCCCATCAGGATTGTCAGATCCTTTCCTCGACACTTTTCTATAATTGATTGCAGTCTATCGTAAAACTGATCTTTGTCTTCGTCGTTGCCGTCGTTGGTTGGTGCATAGCATTGGATAATATTCATTGTAATCCCTTTCTTCATTGTTTTGAAAGATGCTTTGATGATTCTGGGTCCATGTGGTTCCCATCCCACAAGTGCATTACGTGCTTTTTCGGACAGCATCAGAGCAACTCTTTGGGTGTGAGGAGCATTTTCCTCTTCGTGGCCGGAGTATAGTAGCATCTCTCCCGAAGCCAATGTTTTCTGTCCAGCTTGAGTCCAATGGGTTTCGCTGATTCCGAGTATTGTCAAGTTGTATCTCTTCAATTCTGCAGCTGTTTGATTTGTCCTCCCGCTCTCCCACTTTGTTCGAACATTCCATGTATCTATAAAAATATTTGCTCTGGTTGTTAGAAGGGGGGGCATCGGCCTCATGACTTCCGAAGAATTCCGGCTTTCATCATGAGGCGTCATAAACAATCCTTCCACTCGCAGGGCAGAGTTTAAATGGTTTGTCTTGTTTAATCTGGTTTGCATCTATTTGCAAGTTTGGGTTTTACGGGATGGGAATGCTAGCCCCATGTCCAACCCTCCTCCTTTACCCGGACTTGGGACTGGCAGTAACCCTAGGAGAGCTACAGGCGCAGTTATGCAGCAATCAGTGAATATGAATTTAATCTTACGTTTTTACAATTACATAAAAGTGTTTAACATGCATATGAAAGCTATGACTGAATAATGTTTAATTCTTTAACAGCAATTCACTGTGTTGGCATAGAAAGCAGCTAACTTCGTAGCTGATATTGCCTCATGCAAATTTAACATGTATACAGTTATGCTACAACTTTTCTGCAAACATTACCGACTGCTAATTAAAAAATGTAGCTTTATATAAAATGAGATAGCATATTTGTCCACATACACAGTGCAGCATTTTTAGACTTCAAAGCTGGATAATAAAAGGATTCAATATGTCTGACATGATAGCCAGAATCCCAACACATGGAGTACACAGTTAAATTTACTTAAATTAATGGCCCCCAAATGTTTAATTCCATTCTAACTATTAGTTCTATAAAACTGTATGTTACCATGAAAAATAATGGTTAGTGTAACTGATCTGAAGTAATCTTTAATAACACTCATAGGTGCTTCTATATTCACTTCAGTATCTCCACCAATATAAGTAAACTACCCCTATATTTTAGATTATTTAATAAGGGGTTAAATCGCCGAAATTCCATTACAATTGTTAGGAAAATAATGTATTCTATAATAATGGCAAATGAATGCTAATGTTTAAGTGTAAATATTTAGTATTGAAATTTACGTAATGACAGCTTGAAGACTGTAGCTTTTTGCTTGATATCAAATTAGATGAATTAATCACCGGACAACAACACTGATGGTGACCACCAAAAGTATCTTTTAATTCAGTTATTTAATAAAGAGTGGGTGAAATAGTTGAAGCATTTCTACCACTGACGCCGAAAACCTTCGAACTTGGTAACCCGAGTGTGAATGGACACGTCGCAATTACATTTTGGTTTATGTTTTGTATGGAAGGACGTGTATGATCAATATGACTTTTCTTCAACAACAATGTATTCAAAAGAGAATTATTGGAGATTCGCGACTGGTAATTATTTTGGGAGATATCGTGTAAACTCATTATAACGTCTTTCAGTGTCAATTTTTAAAACTGTAAAGGGATAAAGCAATATTCGGCAGTCTTCAATTTTACAACTACACATTATACAAGTAATATTGTCATTTGGACATTCAGATGAATGTAGACGTTAGTCTGTGCATGTTAACATAACTGGTCTAATTTCTGTTTTCCCCGTAAATTTGCAAAATCCTAATTCACGGCTCATTAACCCTGAAAGTTGTATTGTACTATAATAGGAAAAATGTGGATCTGAAAAATTTGGTTAAATAAATTTTATTTATATACAAAGATAGAGGTTCTTTACATGGAACAGTTAGAAATTGTGCTCTTTTACCAACTAATAACACCATGCATAAGGATGATCATCATCGGCAGATACGCAAACCAATAAAAAGACACGAACCTGAATAATAAATTTATGACCAACCTAATTATTGAATCAATATCGAGAGTAGCCGTTAAAAAATATGAATCACCAAACAAAGAGACCAATTTACATGACGATAAGTATTTCAGTGTATTGTATAAGACAAAATAGTCCGCATAAACAAAATAAACCAATAGGTAATGGTGAATAAAAAACAATGTCATTTGTCATTTGTTTGAGCTGCTAAAATGTCTTTAAGTTATATAGTATTATTTACAGGATTAGTAAGACTTCTTCTCTGGTTATATGTTTGAAACCGGGTCATGAACCTTGTTATCTGTAAAGATATTTCCATACTTGACTCTCATTTGTGTAGATTGATTGCTTTTTAACTGTAGGAATGGAATTAATTGTCTAGATCCTGAGTATGGTTTGCTTAATCGTACTTATCATCTACAAACCCACCTCCTATTGTGCTGTAGATAGAATGGTACAATTACCTATTTTGAGTTAAAGTCATACCATCTGACAACTCTAGTAACCTGGTGTACCCTAACAATGGCGACCAGGCTTGCTGACAAAGATACTACTTCATAAGCTACATAGGTATATTTAAAGTGAAAGTAGTATGGAAAAGTACATATAAATTATGTTCCATCTCCAATATATGCCTATCCCGTTGCATAGGTTGATTATTTGGCAATTATTATCATTATCTTTGCCTTTGTTCATTGTGACGTTCATTGATCCTCCCTATTCCAGATGTCATATGAGAGAGGACGATGAATATGACGTGGTTCGATTTTATTTCTTCAGCCTAATACAACCACCAAAGCTTCCTTATAAGTGTCTGCATTAATTTTCTTTATAATTCCATAACTAAATAGGACGAGTTAAATCATGCTACTTTTTTTTACTTGAAGCAGATGGATAATAAGTGTTTCTCAGGAGGGCATTTATTTTTCTGTTTTCTCTACATAGAAAATTCTTGAGATTTTCAATGTTCATGTAGAAAATATCACCAGAATATACTTTACAACAACTTAATTGACAGTGTTCTACGAAACAGGAGGTGGTTAGTTGTTGTTATTTTGTTAGCATACATATTTCGATAACAAGGATATGTAAAAAATTAGTTAAGTATGAATACGACTGTTAGCCGTGTGGAGAGAATAATGTACCTAGAAAAAGGGGAATTAACAAAATTAAACAAGTAATCACACGAACTGAAGAGGAACTTTTGAGAATGAGAATAATTTAAATGCTTATGATACATGTAAAATTTACAGATATCCACAAATCACAACGAAGTTATGTTTTCAAAATGATCGTTAATAAAATAAACCATTGAATATTATTAAGTAGTATAGAGCAATTTACACCAAATGGCTAAACATGAGAATCAGATAATTGTTGTCAGTGTTAGAGTAGTCATCAATTAGTTCAAATAAATAATCTTCATTTTCGTTAATGGACGTACTCAATAATCAAATTATGAATGACATTTACTCATGAGCACCAAATGTTCTCTCTTCACCTGTTAGTGATTATCCTGTGGAGGCCCTCCATGTTGACTTTTTGGCTACTCACCAGTAGACATAGGTACAGTAATCAATAACTATGAAGTGGAGAAAAGTTCAAGCTATTTGGAAGAAAAAACATAATGGTATCAACTAGAGGAAAAAAAGTTTCAAAATAAACCTAAAAAGGTCATTTATATGAAGGAATTTATGTGAATTAGACATGGTATTAAGCACAGCAAAGCATGATTCAGGTATAATAAAGTCCAACACCTTGGCAACACCACAACTTAAGGCTTCGTTCATATTTTTCGAAACTATTCACTGAGTTTGAAATAGCAAATGTATTGATGAGTACTATAAAACTCCAAATATTCTTATAAGCAAATGATACATTCTATTTCAATATGTTAACGGTTTTTCAACATTAAAAGAAAACTGTTAATCATGTAATGAATTTGTTTTTGTATTCAGCGTTGAGTATATTGTAGTCATTCAACTGATAAAGTGAATACCAAAAACAATATTTTCTGTTAGATATCCCATTTTACTAAAAGTATAAATTAGATAATTAATCTTGATCTCATATTATATCAGAATAAAATTCATCTTTATAAACATTAATTTAGCAGTATGTTGGGATTTATGCATTGTAAAGTAAGTTTTCTTAACAGACATACATCAACCAAACATCTAATAGAAATTGAAGAACACCAAACAGCTGATTTTTCTAGTTAGAGACACCATAAATCTGCATTTATGATGCCTTGTTCGATCATACAAAATATCAAATTACTTCAGTTAAATCTGATTATAAACAGAGAGACTTATTCATGCCTTTGTAATTGGAATGAATTAATGACTCTTGAGTTTAGTCTACATATGTGCGATAGAGTTAGTTTAACTGAAAACAGTATCTCACTGTGATTTCTATTTGACTGCTTAGTCAATAAAACAGTTTCACTTTCGTACATTTTACAAAAACTTTCTTTTCTGACACATATAAATGACGAAAACAACGATTTCTTCCACACATTTTTACGCCATAAAACTGATTTTTCCTTTGACACTTACTATAGCAAAGTACCAATTATTCATTAATTCATTTTATTGCCTTCCATTCGTTGTTTATTCCATTGTCAGTAGAAAGTCACTGTTGCAAATTTTCTTGCTCATTTTTTCCTTCAGACTGAATTATCTTGTAATTCATGTTGTTCAACTTACTAACTTCAAAATTTACATAGATTAAAACTGAAAAACGACTATGTTCCGACCGAAAACACTGTAGAAAATTATTTTACGGCATGTGTGATGTTTCAACGTTTTTTTTATTTATAACCCGAGTGTAATTTCAAACTGGAGTTAGATATACAGGCCACTAGACTTCAACTTATTGATGAAAGTGTATCATCCTGCTCAGGATGTCATAAGTAAAAAACACCTAGAAGAATCTCAGTGGAATATATTCATTCAGCTTTCTTTAATCCCCAGTTATATTTTTCCAACGATTACTAGTTTTTTAATGAAAGTTACCAGTATGGTTATTTGACATTGTGATTACAGATGACTTAACAATCTTCATGCTTTAATTACTTCTGTTTATTCTGTTTCTTTAATCCTGAATTATTTGATTTCATCCAAACCTTATTGGTTATACTAAGTAATTTTAAATGAAACTGAAACCATTCCTCATATCCTTTGAATTTTCAACGCACGCATGCACACCAGCTTCTTAGTATTACTTCACATATCCACTAAAATAACTGATTTGTTTCAAGCTCCAATTCAGTGTTGTCATATGTACATATGTCAGAAATGTTATTCGTTTAACTTATTTTCTTCACCATTTCTATTTAATTATGGGAAAATATGAGTTTGTTCATAATGTAATGTAGCTATTCTTAAATAACGTAAACATATCAATGAGAGCAAGTGAAACCATCATATTTAATTATAGGCACGAAAAAACAGTCTTTTAATTTAAATCGTCACATTAGTAGCATCGGCAACAGCTCAATCAAATTGTAATTATTCCATGTTGACTACTTTCAACCTACACTTAAGGCATTCTATCAACTGTCTTCAACCATTTAGCAAGAAAAAACAAAGTATTCAATCTATTGGGAATATTGTAATTGGATGGATATTATTTATTTATAACTAAAGACCATAGAACATGACATTAATCTCTATCTACTTAATAGAAAGTGTAGATTATAATTACTACACATAGAATCGTTTAATACCTTGTTAGTGATAATTGAAATCCTCACACGAATTATTGGAACAAACATAACTGGTCGTCTGATTTTTATTTTTTTTATAAAAACTTTATCTATATCTACATTCACTACCGTCTATATGATACTTTAATTTTACCTACTGAATAATATGTATCATGAATATAAAAAACTTGGATGAAGGATTATTTGATTCTTAATTCATTAATAACTTTTTAAATGTGTTTAGTTATTGATAGTTTGATACGTTTTTATAACAGGCTGCAGTAATTTAGCATAGATATTTAAAGCAAAATGTACCAACTTTCACCAGTCACTTTGAATTTGTTCATTCAACAACAACATAGTGTTTTATCACTTCATCTTGAAATAATCGGAAAGGTCTGATAAATAATATTTTTTGAATTACTACAGAAAACTTCTTAATTATGCTGTGTCATGGGATAACATTTTACTAATCTTAAAATAATCCCATCCGTTTTGCTCCAGAAATCTAAATCCCATGCATTTTATTTTAAAGGACTAGTTTCACAAAACTTGGATGCATGCAAGACATTTGAATGAATTATATTTGTAAGCAATTTCAGCAAATGAAATCAATATAAATTCAAGCGTTTCCCTCGACAGGCTGGTCCGAACTTCATCAAGGAAATTACTACAATTCAAAATTATCGAAGATAAATGTAAATATGAGGTAAACTGCCACTATGAGTGTTCGATAGTAATCAGAAGACGAATATATCACGGAAAAGAATAAACGGTCTGAAGATTGACTCGTAAAATCATGCTCATTTCAGAATACATAAGAATAAGTGATTATGTTGATAATTATGGGTCAAAAGGTAAATACATATTCTGTTACAGATCGCATAATTGGACTTCTTAATTAAACTAAACGATTTTAAACAAGATAGATAAATAATTAGGATGCATTTGGATCTTCCCATTGACTTGTCATGGACTGAAACTGATCAGTCTTTGTTACTATATGTTCATCCTGAGTGGATTGCTTAGATATAGCGATAGACCACAAGTATTGCTTATGTCAGACTATGACTGGCAATCAAAATCTAGAAAGAGTCCTGGTGTCAGCATCAACTCTAGGACACATGTAAATCCAGCTGACGAGTCCCGAATAGGAAGAAAAAGGAGCCTCTTGGATTCCGCTTGCCAGTCACAACGCAACTTAAACAAAATAAATGTATACGTAGGCGATGGACAGTCGACAGTCGTAAAATTAATTATGAAAGTTAACCAAATAAAAGTGTTATTCATAGTTCATAGTTTATAGTATTAAATAGTAGGAGGATGTTAGATTAATAGATAATATCTGAATTCACTTACCATTTATTAATTGCCATGGTGCAGTTGAAAATACTCTCTCTCATCTATTTATACTATATAGATTTATAGTAAACCTAGAAAATAATTGTCTGTAATAAATTAGAGAGATATTAATTAAAGTAATTATGAACCACCTCCCCACCCCCTCAACCTAATTTATTGGGTACTTCAGACTGCAATTATTGTGTGATTACCTAGGTAAATAACGTAATGACTCTATATTTTATTACTGCAATTTACCCATATATGTTGGGCTTCGGCTATCAATCTTTCATTATAAGAACGAAAACATTTTGAAAGAATTTTTGTTTCGTCGAAATTGATGCTGTTTTCTGTATGTATTTTATGTTAAGCATAGAATTTTCTACTTCTTAAATAAGAATCCTATAAGTAAGGCATTATTCAACTTCGTTTACTATTGATAATCCTACAAAGAGAATCATGAAGATGACAAACGAAAATTTATTAGAATTGAATACAATTGAGTTGAAAGAAATATCGGACAATGGAATACGAAAATAGCCAATATATTCTTAGTAATTACATTTCATCAAGTTTATCAATACTATTAATGGTAGTATTTCAATTTTATTTATCATAAACTATTTATACAATTCTTTTTTTTTTTATCTAAACATTCACATATACACTTCAATACTACTTATATTTTTATATATTAGTCAAAATTTTAAAAACGTTTTGGACTAAATAACATATTCCAGACATTATGGAACAGATAGTAGATGTAAACATAGAATAATACTATACATTTTTATTACTATACCTAGTAACATTATTATTATTATTATTATTATTATTATTACTAATATTACTTAAGATAAACTAGACATTATTCAACTGCTTTACATGACTATAAAATGACAGTATTGACGCATATCAACTACCTACAATTACATGAACATAGACGTATAAAAACTAAACACATATGTATATAAATGCAGGAAGTGAAATTCACATTAGAAAAAAGAAGTAAGGAGGGTGTAATAGAGTTCAAAATATTATCACTGTTATTCATAAGTTTATTCGTGTTATGCTTTAAATGTATTCGAATGATTAGAGTTATATTACTTACTTATAGCATAACACTAAGTGAATAAGTGTAACTATGTATATAAATGTATTCTAAAGGTCATTATAATCTATGGCCAACAGTTAAATTAGTTATTCATTTACATTTTATCCATCTTCATGACTAATTTATATGAATAAAAATCTTACTATTCAAATTACACTTAC
This sequence comes from Schistosoma mekongi, assembly GCA_034768735.1. NCBI lineage: Eukaryota > Metazoa > Platyhelminthes > Trematoda > Strigeidida > Schistosomatidae > Schistosoma > Schistosoma mekongi. Next base: position 77,401,318 of record CM068305.1, on the reverse strand, counting down.
TCATACAATATTACAGTTATGATAAATATACATTGAAAAATATATCTATGTTTATATTTCATAATATTTTAATAATAATAATAATAGTTATAGTAACAATATATATGATATATTTGTATACTGTATATCATTAATTATTCATTTTTATTTATTTATGCCAAAATTATGTATCTAATAAATAAATTACAAAAATTAGGTCGAATTTTTTTTTTTAATTTTATTTTGTTATCATATTGAATATTTTTCATAAAATATTTGTAAAATTTATCAGTCAGTAATAAAGTATGCAATTAGAAAATGTCTTTCTTTCATTTTATATAAACTTTATTTAATAACTTTATCTACTCTTATTGTTTATAATGAAGAAAAAAATACATATACATGTATACATATAACTACTTTATTGTTGAATAATACAATGACTATAGATAAATAATTCTTTTTGTTTTTTTGAAATATACATTGAATATTTATATTTATCTAATCTATTCTATGTATTTGTCTATATTTATCTATTTATAGTAGTTTCTATTGTTTACAATACCGTTTGTTAAAAAAAAAAAGGCATAACTGTTAGTTAATATACGTTTGTTTAGTTAAAATAAGAGAGTAGTATCTATTGTTGTTATTTTGTTTGTTTTTTTTTTTCGTTACTGTTGTCAGTTATATTTTACAGTATACTTTAATTAACACATAGGTTAATAATAATTTATTGTATTTCTACATTAAACTAAATGGTACTTTAGTTAATTTTTCAATTTGAATTGTGGAGAGGTGGATGGGGGGGGATAAGAAAGGTAGGATATCATAAGAATATTTACATCAGCTGTTAAAATTTCTATTGTAATCTGAGTCTTTTTGTGTGTTCGTTTTGTTTTACATGAACCGGGGAAATTATGATAATTGTAATTACGGCAAATATGAATTCTATAAGAATATTTACTGTTATTCTAGACAATATCATTACCTCCTACTTTAGGGAGAAATAAGCTTTATCAGTTGTTTCAACAATTTATCTTGATGGCCATGCTTATAGTTGGTTTCCTATGTGGATTTAATTATATTCATTTGTCTTTGTATTTTTCTAAAGTGTCATATCCCGTTGAACTCTAACTCGATGCTTGGCTGACAGATTAGATCTATGTTAATATGCCTATTGCCTATTAATCAATAATGCTAATCGATTACTATGATTTAAAGAAATAAAAACAAGTAACGCAGGTTATATTCAAAAAGCAATTATAGCATTTTCAGTTCATTTCTAACAAGGTATAAAAATACACTGAACATTTAGTTAGTTCGTTTAGATGTCACTACAGTATTCACATCGAGTTGGTAATAGTATTAAATGGAAATCTAAACTTACTTTGTTCTGACTGAGAGTGCGAATATCTGAAAGTCTACATAAAATGTAAGATAGAATAATCGGTTTTTAAATTCTCTACTATATCTAAGGGTAGCTGAAGTCCACTCTTCCTCTTAAAACCTACTCCAGCTTCCATGCATTTATATCGAATGTCAAAGATGCTCTATTTATTACACTAACGTTGTAGGAGTGTTTTTATGAAACTGGGAGAATGAGAAACAAACTTCTTTAACTGAAACTTTGTCAGCAGAAAAGTAAAGAGTTTTTGTATAGAAATTGCAAAACCCAAGTTCCCAATCATTTTTATGTATTCGGTTCAGGATTCTTATGCACAAAGAATGGCATATGAAACTATTATAGTTTCGGACTACGACTGATTTGTACTTCTAGGCATAGTTCTACTGCCCTGTGGATAATACCTCTAAGTTGAAAGTTTGGAGAATTATTATGGAGAATTTCTGTTTAATTTTCGACCGTCACGTAGTATTTAAGCCTACAAACAAATATAATGGTTCGTGTTAGTATTTATAATAGAGTAATATTTACAACCATTCAAACAATTATGAACGTCGTTTTATTTTCAAACAAAACTATACAATAGAATTAAGCTTTTTGTCCATAGGATTCTTACAGTACACTCTATACTCTTTGACAGCATGCTGGTAAACATTTTATCAAACAATATCTTCAATAACATATTTATCCAAGATAACTGTATTCAAATTTAAAACAACAATAACTCTGTGAACAACTAATCATTAGTATTCATTGCAGATTTCTGTTGGGTATCACTGAAAAATAATGAGCACTGAACAGCTACTTCGTATTAGTACATGACTTCTCAGTAGCACACAGCCATCACTTCAGTGCGACTATAAATATTTTCGTTCATAACAACCTTGGGTTGTGAAATTATGTTATCAGTGTTATAGTCGATTTGTGGAATTTGTTGAATTTTTTGGTTGTCAACACATATTGATTGTAACTAGACACCTTATGAAAATTAGAAAACACCGGTTAACTGTTTCGTTCTAGCATGAGATTCCATAATAATAAACATCCGTAATTCTGCCAAATGATCAACAAGTAATTTCAGGAGTTCTAATCAGCTGTTTTAACCATTCTAGTCTAGCCAGTTTAGCAGTAATCACCTACCTAGCGGTGACGTTTTGAATAATGTTGACAAAGTATCACAGATCCACTCAAGTTAGAAATAAGAAAAGCTATGTTGTCTAAATATAAAACGCTTACCTTGAGACTCCAAGGTTTTGGGTTCAGTTCATCGTATAGTTATGCATGAGAACAGGTCAGGGATCCTTTCGTTTAGATGAAGCATTGCCCCAGTGATGTAGACTTTTAGTTTCTAATCCATTTTATTGCCTTATTCGTTAAATGATCTTTCATTATTCTTTTATTCTAACTAATATTATGAATTATACAATCGATTGTAAAATGATTGTTTAATATATTAATCTTAATTAATCATAATTAATTAAACTAATCATCAAATAACCAGCAACTTACCAAAACAATAATCAATAGCAAAAAGCAGGTGGTCACTCACTTATTCATCCATTGTTTTCTGATTAACTCATTTGTCCCCACCCCACCCCACCCACCCCCCCCCCACAACCTTAACCTTTCCATCCATCTTATTTTACATCTTTGTAGTATTTTGCAAAAAATTTTAATGTGATGCAATTTGTTCTAGAATTCAATGTTTTTATTTCTAATACTGTTGTATCCTGTTTAAGTTGTCAATGTTGGACAGATGTTCTAACTAATTTTCATGTTATTTTATTAATTTATTTTATTTTATTTTTTTTGAAAGAAAAAACAACAACAACAACAACATTTTCTAATAAAATGAAAAAGAACTAACCTAAAAATAAAAGAAGCAGGTGGTAGTTAATCAGGCCTTTTGTTAAGTTATGATGTAATCAACATTTTTAGGAAAGTTCAATGAAAAATTTTTTTTTGTTTTACATGTAAGTTCATTTATTCTATGTGCATTCATTATAATGAATGAAAAATATTCCTTACATTTAAATGGATAGAAAATATTTTTGGGATATGTGTAGTGTAGATTTACAGATTAAATGTGTATGTATGTTAATGAATGTCAAAGGACAGTTTGAAAAATTTTTTTCTACTTTCATATAAAGTTTCATTCATTCTGAACAGAATTATAGTCAATCTGATTATTCATATACGGGTTAGTGATTAAGCAGAAAGAATAATATTGCGTAACAAGAAAAGGGTAATATTTAAGTTTATGTATTACGGACTGATTGAATTAGAAATATCAACTGTTAGGAGTTAACTCAGAGGACGAATGGTCAGGCATTCACCACAGAGCTAGAGAGTTTTGGGTTTAATCCCTAAAGAGGTCGTGGATGTGCACTGTTAAAGAGTTCTATGCTAGAACGAAGCAGCTATCCAGTATTTCCTGGCGATCAGCAGTTGTCTAATTCAGACCAATTCGTGATATCAAATTAATATATGTTTACCTACATCATAACATTACTGAAAGCAGATATAGTAGTGTTCGTATTCATATCACTTAGTGAGTTATCATAGACACACAGATTGATAAAATATTATACACTGTTGTTGTGGGTCACATTCCTCGATGCAAAGAAATTAGACTATTTCGTGTGTATAACATTAAATTTTCCACTAATTTCATTCGTAAACCACAAATCACCATACATACTGTCGAAGCAGCTTATAATTCATTCGCATTCATAATCAAGTATGTCACCAAAGATTGGTGTAGCAGTTACATATCTAATAGTTTAAAAGATAAGTGAATATTTTAATAAATCTGTTCGTTAGTATCAGCTTTATTTAAATGTTATACTACCAGTTCATTTTCTGATAATAAATAGGTTTCATTTAACAGAAGAAATATGATTATTAATCGGTAAATGTATGGTTCATCAACTCATTTTAAAGCCAACCAATTATTTACTCGTAGGGTTACAAAAACTGTTTTAACTATTAATTTATTAACATCTCTGATGTACTGAAAATGTGGGCAATTATTAACTAACTTCATACTTCACAAACGCTTAATCCTGTATGCAAGTCCTCAACAGTGCATACCATCTATCCTACTTGGGAATCGAACCTAAAACCTGTAGATCTTACGACAAACACTTAACAGTCTACACCACTAAGTTGACCAGTGTCCCATGGTAAAACTTCTACTTCCATCAGTTTGTGATATAGTGTGATGACCAACCAATGTCAACCTGTCTCACCCCGACAAGCATGAACTCCACCAGTCACTACTTCTTACTAGAACTTTATAATGTCCTCTTTCCTCCAGAATAGAACCAAGGGCATGAACTGCTAAGGAGTACCATACTAAGGCTAAATAGTCGTCCAGTGCTACCTGGTTAATAGTGGTACTCAACCAAGATCAATCTATAATAAACACAAACAACTAAACTTAATACCTAGTTCCACAGAACACCCTAGATTCAATAATGTTTTAAAATTAATTCTTATTGCATTTACTAACTGTAATTCCGGTTTAATGTTTAAAAAAGTTATACATATTTAGTATAATACGAATGAACATCGAGATTATCACCCATTTACATTTGTTAACGAAGTTGTGTTGTGGATAGCATAATGAATCAGGTGGCGTGTTTGTTAATATTTTCTGTATTTTACGTTGACGTTCAGTTTTGAGATTTTAGGCAGCAACATATTATTTACTATGTACTTGAGATCACATTGATATTAACTTGTCTAATGTGTAAGAATCTACTTGCATGGGAACTTTTTTCCCGCGTATGGGTGATGTTAAGGATGCTTAGTCTCGTGTATGCTTTTAAAAAGGTTTATGTCATTCAACTTTGAGCATTTCATTTACAAGCATTATTAACTTAAAATAGTGATTGTAAAACTTGAAATAAATCTTGCAAGCAATATTTATGTCATTCGAATTTATACTTCATAAGAACAAATAATATATGCAACTTCTTTGTTTATAACTGACTTCTGAAACATTCTTGACATCATTTTTTTTAAAGATGCATATGATCCGATTAATTTTTCTGCTTAAGACTTATTCACATTAACTAACTATACCTGTCAATTGAGTATATCTGTATGTTTTATAAGGTGTTTACAACGTACAATGGAATTAATTGCTGAGAAACTCAGGTAGACCTACCACAATGATTCATATTTTCTTCCTTTTATGACTCTTGAGTAAACTATCGCTCATTACCTTAGAGGTCTTACAAAATTATATACTCAGTGATAAACAGAAATGTTGTAAGAACATAACTAATCGTAGATCTTAACGAATGAATATAAATAACAGATTTTTAGTATTTATAAACGTTTTATACATGCTGTTTTCACTATTCGTATATAAAATGCTGACAGAATCATCGTTAACATACACAGAACTTTCGATAAAATTAATGATTAGTTATGCAGTATTAGTTGTCGTGTAGTCTAATTACTGCGAGAACAACATTGAAGTTCCATTTATTACTTTGGTAGTCTGTTTCAACTATTCACCTGTCTGAGCCTATAACGTTACTATTGACATTTGAAGGGTGATTTCCTAATTTATATTAGAATGGTTCACTATTATTCGTTTAAAATTAGTAATGAGTTAATGATTCTTTAAGGTGTCTCTATTATAACAGGAAATTATTCAGAAACCCCTCAAAATCTATTCGATTTGAACACTTTTATAAATTTTCAATAATCTATTCCATTTAGTGTTTGATTCTGAGTTTGATACAAATTATCAGATTATCAATTATTTTTCAACAATTTTACCTTTACAAATTAATTCACTTAATTCAAATATTACTTAGATGTTACATTTCTAATTGGTTTATTAAAAAAAAAAATCACCACCCGTTGTATGTATACAACGAATGACATTCTTTGTCGAATTTCTCTCTCCTTTCTTCTTCTAATACTTTTTCGCTATTTACATGAATACAAACAAAAAATAACTTATTACACTGTTTTATATATGTAATAACTATTATAGGCGCATGTGTATACGTTAGTATATGTGTGCTAGAAATTGTATCTATATGTGTGGGTGTACATAAGTTTCGATTTTAACATTCAGTTGTAAATGTAATGTCCCCCCTCCTCTCCCTCTCTACTACCACACCACTATTGTGAAAAAGACAATTTTCTATGAAATAATGAATTAATGGAAAAAAAATATTATTATACATTGTATCATGTGCAAAAATATGAACCAATGAAAAATTCGTTACGCTCTATCTCTCTAAATAATAAAAATTAACAAATAGCAGGGAAACAAAATGTACATTTCATTATGATTTAACAAAAAAGTTAAAGTATAAGCAAAAAAACATTTTTTTTTTTGAATACAAATTTATTATTTCTTTATTATTATATAACAAATATACATTTTTACGTATTTCCTATTCCTTATGATCAGATCAATCTATGATATTTTCATTAGTTCAATGATAATAAAGCATTTTTTGGAATTCTAATAAAATAATGTCAATTTTATGTATTTTATTGAATATGTTAATTATAAAAGAATTATTATTGAATTTATAAAAGTTTGGATTAGATATGAACTAAAGCATCCTATTTAAAGCTACTATCTACTTCATTTTGAACAAGTATCTTTGATAGTAACGATAACTGATGATAGAAACCATGGCAGATTTGTCAAGGTAATGTCATACACATCTTTTTTAAAAGTTAATTTAATACTTAAAAAAAATTTCACAGTACTTAAATATTTTTGGGAATTTATAATGTACCCTTTTATATATTTTCTATATAATGCTTACTCTTTGCTATTTTTTTTCTTTTTCTGTGAAAATGTCAGATTTTATTTTAGAGAAGCATAAAGGTTATCAGTAGGGTTATATTATATTGAGACAGGAGTTATACTCATTGTTGTTAGTAATCATTTAATACGTTTTATCCAGTATTTTCACGTTATTCCTAATCATTCAGTAGATAGATTTTGCATATTATGGTGCAATTAGAACTAACATTGTTTTATTACTTTAAAAATAAGATATTCTCCACAATTCACTTCTGTGAACATGATGATATAACAAAAGTTGACATCTCAAAGAAAAAAAGGATTTTTATGTGTAGATCAAATAAATGTAAAAATGCTTGGAAACATAACAAAACCTTGATGTTAACATTAAGTTATGTTTACCTATAAAACTTATCAAATCCTGTAAGCAAACAGTCTGTTCTATATTAATATATACATGCCACTCATTTTACTAACAACAATTTCTTTGTCTATCCTACAACGTGTTGATGAGATAAAAAGATTCGAAACAAATTTCAATTGTTTAACAATACAGTATGAAATAAAAATGTCATGATATAAAATTAATATAGACGTAAACAATTAATTACAGTTTTAAGGGCATTTATGTTCTTGTGAAGACAAAATCTAGAGACAGTAAAATATATTATTAATATTATTATTATTATTACTATTTTTATACCATATTACTGACAACTGTGGTTGAAGTAACAATTGTAGTATTAGTATTAATAATTGTATTATTATTATTATTATTAGTGGTAATAGTATTAATATTCAACGGCCATCACAGTGCAGGCTTGTTTACATTCATCTTTTGCAGCATTCTACTAATTCACTGTTATATCAGAATTAACCGAAAACTTCTAGAATGTAAAGTATTGATTGTTCAGTCTGTGAGGAATTTTAATATTCCAGCAACTGAATGTTATACGAGTATTGTTTATAATTACGTAATTCATCTCTTATAATTGATTGAACGTAACCTGTAAATACAGGTATTTTTCCAATATCATTTAACAATGATAATATTTTACTGTTTTGTGATATAAAAATTACCATTGACTATTCGGCTGTATGTTATTAATCTCATCACACTGACAAATCTACACAGTCTAGCCTCAGAAATGTTTTTACTGAGTTTTACATAAAGATTAAGAAATAGTTTAAAATTTTTACTCACAGTAGTAATAGTTCCTGTTATGAAGTGATATTGGTTGATGAAATTTTGAAAAAGAAGGACAGTTAGTTCTTACTCGAGAATAAGCGCACAAATAATCTTATGAGGGATTTCAGTTTTCTTATCCAGTAGTTAAGGACCAAATAGCACTAACTCAACAACTAGTATCACCTTCTTATTGGTGAATATTTTTAAACATGAACTGGTTCTTCACAGAAATATAACGTATGGTCGTTATAACGACTAACTTAGGCCAAATAAGCCTAATATTATTCTCATTACTGAAGACTAGATCTAATCACGTGCTTCAATATTCCACCACAAACATTATATTCTGAACTCACTGAGTTTGTGTTCAGTGGTTGCAATTAAATATGCAACAGTTATTTAGCTGTTTGTAATTTTGAATAACGCTTTAGTTGGTATCAACTCCAAACTGCAATAGTTACCTTTACATTAGAAATAAGTTATTCATGAAGTCTCTCTAGTAAATAGATTATTATGTCAGTTCATGCATGTTATTCTCTGAAGAAAATGAAAAACGAATTAAATAGTGAACTTAGGTTTTAACTAAAATAAGTTTTCTCCAACGTAATGTAGACATGATGCAAGATTGTCTGGGACACATTCCTCTGTTTCTACTCAAGAAAGTTTTGTGTTTTTCACTTAACCCTCAATTTCATGTGAATCATGATATCTCAGCGGGATGGAATAATAAGGGAAAAATTTCCAAGTAGCAATAAATACAACAAATAGAGTTTAGTATTCATATTGAAACCTGGTATTATTATTATTATTATTATTGATGCTATTATTGTTAATAATATCACAAGTAACCAACTACAGTTTATAAGCTTAGCTACAACGTATCAAAATCAGAGCATTTAGTTGAATGATCAACCCCCATTGAGATGATAACATGTGAAACAGAACAAGTATGTGTATACATTTTCTGGATTTGTCTCCATGAAAAAATAATATTCTTCATATTGTGAAATAGATGTCGTATTATTTCTCAGTTATTTGAAAGACGACACTATTTTGCCCCTAATTAAATAGTTAGGATTCAGTTTCCGATTTTCAGAGAATTATGAACCATTCTCAAGATTACACATTTTTTAGCAATCAGGTAAGAGGACTACATAACGACTTACACACTAGGTTATTAAGCTATGAATTTAATAAGCTACGGTAAAATTAGTTACTTGATACTCCGTGTATGCAACCTTTACGATTGAAAAGTAACTGTATGTATATCGTTTGATGATTTTCAACTGTGATATTATTGTTCGCGTTAAGTTTATGCACATAAAACATTAAATCACATTCCGCTCTATCTAGTAAGTGGACATTCAGAATACGATTGTAAAGCAATGCAACGAAAGCAAAACTGACGCCTACAAAGATATGTATATTAAATTTTGAGCTACTTCTCTCTATTTTTCCCTTAACTTGAACATGAAACAATGTTAGTCTAGGATTTATCCATCTTAGATTCAATGGAAATAAGATTCCTGGTTGAATTTATCAACAGTTCTAGTAGTATTACACATCAAATGATTATTTGATAAATTTATTTGGAAATAATATTTTTTACTTTTATTGAACAGTTGTAATGGAGATTTGTCCGAACTTGTCCAGAATTTAACACAATCATACATGTAGGTAACCCATATAATCGACTGACAGGAAAAAAGTATTTTAGTTTTATGTAGAAGAAAATTTCTGTAAGTTTTGTGGCGATTACTGATTTTTCAGTTGTACATTAGGATTATGACGATAAAATTCTTACCGCAAGTCCCTAGTTTTACTTTGATCGACTGCTTGATGAGTCATGGTATCCTCGTGCAACAAAAAACTAGACAATATTATGATTTCTGGAAAGTAAACGGGGACCTCCTACAGGCCTTTCTATGATGCTCAGACTGAAACAACATTTTTGTCTAGTAGTCATACAGATGAACTGGACATGTTTTATCAAGTCAGTAACTCGTGTTCGGACTCTGTCGTACCCATAAATCTAATGAAGCATAATGAAGTCGAATGCTTTATACACGGCACTTAATTAACTAAGAAATTAGGATGGCTAAAGATATACCATATGAATTCATTGACTTTACAGTTTTTTCTCAAATTACTATGATTTATATCCAAATAAATGATGTCCACGAGTTAAAGGGTATTGTTGAAGTGTTACCAGCACTACATGGTGGCTTCGAAGTATAAAATTGGCATACATATTTTGTAAGAGTTTAAGGGCATATCAAAATATCAATGTCTCTTGCATCTCACTTGATGACTCAGTTAAACTCCTCATAATCGAATACTGAACGACTGAAATAGCTTTAATTCAGGGTAGTGTTTTAAGTTCCGTACTCATAATGATGTTAGAAAATGCTTCCTCATAAGTAAATCTTTTGTGTTTGCTAATCAGTTAATACCGTGTGCTCTTTTCACCTTCATAAACTCACCTATATTACATAATACCACCAGTATAGAACTCAGCAACGAGGTATTATGGTGCTCGAAATGGCAATTAAGACTTGATGCTTGTAAATATGAATGGATATGTTTTGGTGATGCACATCTCAATCACGATCTCTCCATAAAAGGTAATGAGTTATCAAGGTTTCATTAATTGGTTGATTTACGACTCAAACATCCTTACGAGTTTCTATTTTAAGAGCGGGTTACTTCACAGATATATTTGTCACACCAACTCCTGAGTCAAATACTAGATAATTTTGATAAAAATGATTCCCGTATTCTACTATACAACGTGTGTACGACCGTTTTTCGAATTCTGCGTTTTTATTCTCTGTAGTGTTTGTATGAAGAATAAACCCAGATTGAAATCTGGCTAACGTTACTTCACATTTAGTATTCCGGGGAGTGATTACACGTTAGCCTACGAACCTAATTGCTCTAGATCCCTTTTAAAAGCGATGGCTCAAGTTGGTTCAGTGTTAAAATGTAGTGAATGCATTAGTATTTACACCTCATTTTTCATTTCGTTTTCCTCATCTACTTTGTCATATTTTTTGTAGCTCGGCTTCATAAGCTAAAATGCTTCGTTATAAATGTATTCTATATATGAATCACTTTACAAATAAATTTTACTACGAACTACTTATGAAATAGGTTTACTTTTTAGTTTTTCCTTTTCTGATGTCGCACTATAAGTGCTCAAGCCAATGATTATCTCTTACTCCACTGCCGAAGTAATAAGGATCGTAAATGTGTAAACACTTTCATCACTAATTACACGCATTCAACTACCTCTAACGTTAAATTTCTGCCAATTTGATCGTATTTTTAGCTTGTATGGTTGTTTGTTGGATGCAATAACCGGGTGAGTTATAAATCTGCTTATTCACTTCACTATCTGTAGGATACTTTTTACTATTCTGTTCCATCTGTATTAGCTGACTTCTTATTAGTAGATGGTCATATATAAAAAGCGAATGGAATCTACTTGTGATATGTTGTTTCTGGCTCCTTGCATCATGGCATCTTAATTCCTTATTAATGTAGTACACTGGATACTATTCGACATTACTCTCTCTAAAATGCCCATGATGTGTCTCTGCCACTGTGTACCTTAATTTCCTGACACCAATTATCATAAACAAATTATGTACCAACGAAATTATTTTAGACTATAATAATAGTGTAAGGATTATCTTGTTACCTAGTTATGTGTATTTCGCTAATATCCTATAGCTCGCAGTTTTTTCTAAAACTTTACATTTAACGTCTAATTGAAATGATTAATAGTATTCTTCTTTCGAATAATGTACCCTTGTCGTTTTAACAACCTAAAAGGACTTGTAGATTAGTGAGTATTCTATGATTTATTTCAGAATAAAAACAATATTTTTATTATCATCTGAGTCCCATACCATGATTATAAATATAATTCCAGTAGAAAGAGTTGTTTTGCAATTGTCCAACGTTGTCACTATGGATTTGACACTATGATTTATATGGTCGGTAAATTAACTGACTGTAACAAACAATTGAGCTCAGTACCATTAAAACCGTGCGCTAAAATGTTTTTATTTTAGGTATATGGAAATGAACACATTAAATAGAAACATAGAAATCTTAATACAATGAGTTGATACATATTATTCACCATTGAAAATAAGGCTAAATTACATGATCAGGTAATCTGCTCATTTTAAATATTATGCAATTAAAAGATATATTAATGCAACATTGATTGAAAGTAATTCAGCTAGACTATGATTAATTTTCACGAACAATAAACTATTTTTCACATTCGTAACAAGTAAGCTTCTTTCCGTTTGATCGTCTCTACGTGCACACATCAGTACATGAGTAGCCATCGTTACAGAGTACACAGACTGCATCTACCTTTTGCTTTTAACATGAACATGAAGTCTTACTCTAGCCTTGGTCAATATAAAGGAAAGTTGTTTACTTGTTCAATCCTTCAAAGTTTAATCGACTGGAAACACTTTGATTAACTTTTTAGATTATCTTAGATTAATGTAGTTAGGAAGGAATGTGTTTAGAGTTTACTGTACCTATTCTTCATAGTTTGATCTTGGTTGTGTGCTATTTGAAGTTACGGGTGCACTAGATAACCGCTTCATGCTAGTATAGGACATCTCATCAGTTTGTATTCACGAGCATACTCAGTGATCTAACCCTTTCCAGTAAATACTTAAAAATAAGGGACGCTGGATCAACATTCAACAATACGTTTTTTACTTCAATCCATTTATGATATAATTTGATGATCATCGATTGGAAATCTTGATAACCATCCCCTTACCGGTATTGATGGACTTTAGTCATCACTCAGAAACATCTTAAACTTAACCACTAGTGTATTTACTACCGTTATATTATTGTTTATACAGTCACATGGAGACTGTTCTTGATTCTGTTTCATTCACTTGTCACTAACTGATCTCACTTAGGTTAAATTTAAATCTATAGAGCATTGAACAACTATTTCATTCTTATTAGAAGCATCTCAACAGTTTTTTTTTTAACTTCCTAATTATTTTATTTTTTTCACTTTTTTTTGTGTTATTTTTTTTTAAAAAAAAGAATGATTATCGAATTCTTTGTACCTGAATATATAAATGAAGTTAATTGTTCACTTCCGTCATCATCATTAATTTTAACTAAGAATGATTAACATTACAATAAACATTATAGACTACTACATAAAAAGTAATTTTGATAAAAATAAGTTTCAATTATTTAATTATTTTTACTGCAAACCAATGTATAGTTTTTCATATGGTATACTTCCGGAAGAGATAGAAAATATTTAATAATTACTTAGATAAAATTATTATTACTAATAATATTATTAATATGATTATTATGATTATTATCTTGATATGTTTCAATTCATAGATAGATATATAAGCATAGTGTCTATTGTTTTTTTATTCTTTCACTCATAATCTGGAACTGAAAGTTGAATTGAAAAAGAAAAAAAAAACTAAAACTTAAAAATACACTAATTATTATAATGATACTCAATGTAAATAGTGTTACATAATAGAGTAATGATTATAGGATGAGATAATTTAGATTTAATTGAATCTTTATTATTGAAATCAAAAATAATAGTTCTGTCGAAAATCTTATGACATAGATTTAACAATAACTTCCACACTATTTAATATTATCATCTGGGGAATAACTTTATTATTGTATGGAAACATTTTAATCTAGTTGAAGGTGAGCTAGTTGAAGCATATCTGGATTTTATTGGTTCTTCAGGTTGTAGAGTTTATCTGTAATTCAAGAGAGACTGTTCAATGACAAATTAAGATGTCATCAGCAGAAAACTAAAAATCTTTAAAAATAATCTCATTATTATTGAATATGTTTTTTTAACTGTTTGTATTCAGCAACTTAGTTGGCAATCAATTGTCACTTCAAACAAACGGTACAGCACTCGGATGCATGTGCATCCATCTGACTAGTCACAAAATGGACTAGTCACGAGTCCTAGAATTCATTGATAGACATATTCGAAGAACATTCAAACATTTATCAATGGTTAATAAAAATATTTGCAACACAAACTTGTTGATACGTATATTTTATCAATGACTTAAAATCATCATAATTACAATATTCGTAATCATTTAACAATATAAAAATCACTATACCAACATGGTACTGTTGTGTATTGTCTGTTTCATATTTTCCGTAATATTATCTCCACGGTTTTTTAACTTGAACTTTTCCTGTCTAATTCTTTTTAATAATGAAAGATCAGAAATATCTTCATCTTCCAATATATATTTGGAGCTCAACACTGAGCCAAAATTCCATTCATTATGGTGCATTCTACAGCCAACAAATGATATACCATATTCTACACCATGCAAAGAAAATTGTCTGGATGACAATGAATCGGCTGATAGTAGGAATAATAAAAATGACAATGCTATTCCACAGATCACGGACTTAAATAATCCCGATAATCGTGAGCATACTGTTCCATTACTCAGCATAAAATCATCTGTTCCACAAAATAAATCCATATCGTTGTACAATTCAAATGACAAAATCATTCCCAATAACAATATATATAAGTTGAATGACACAAAACTGAATCCGAATACTGAATCATTGATATTGGAACATGAAACAATCATGAAACAAACAACCAGAAGTTCTGAAATTCCTGTTATGCAAAACACGATTTCTCTACAATTTCCAACAAGTGATTTTGCTATAATAACCAGTGAATCACAACACCATGATGTAAATAGTTATGCGAATCATTTTAATCAAACGGATGAACCACCAGTTATTGAATTGAATAAACAAAAGAATACGAGGTAATCTATTTGAATGATATTGACTAAGTAACTAATTGTCCAAAAATTTTATTTAGTCTTTAACGTGTATTGTTGTCTGAAACAAAGGTAGGTTTAAACAAAGTTACTAAGTGCTCATCATTTTGCTGAGTAGCTATTTTTGTAGACTCATACTGTTAGGCTGGTGCTTACTCGATTATTGTGACCGGTACTATCAGTCAATTTACTCTTTGCTTTTGTTTTGATTATGAACTTCAAGCCTATATTATGCGGATTTGATTTATAAATGTATTCCTCTCGTATTGTATTCTAAATGCCTAACATCATTTAGTATAATGTATACTCATATGTCTTTTATACTTATTTTGATATTGTCATTTCCTTGTGTTGATTTCGTGTGGGAGCTTAAACCTTTACATATATACTCTCAGGTTCAACATCACTCATAAGTAACCGACAAAGCATATTAGTTCATTTTATTCAAATAAATATATTTATATCAAATATGTGTCGTAGTCTATTGCATCCATTTAAGATATTGGCGACTAAACAACATAAATCTTTATCAATAAAACAATTGTGGAATTTTCCGTTTTTAATTAGCCTAAATTTATTGATAATAGTTTTTTGTAATCTTGAATTTCGGTTACTAAAATCAACTGCCACTAAGCATCCACTAAAATTATCCACTTTACTAGTCAATGTTAAAAGATTATTTTACGTAGTAATTTCACAGTAATTGCCTATTTACATGTTAAGTGGAACAATATGACTAACTTCAACGAGTTATTAAAAAATTCGAGATAGATTAATGAACTAGAATGATGTCAATTAAATGTTGACTACCCAATTAAAAGAAACAATAGAATCGTGAATAGTAGACATCTTAACAACATAAATCGACAAGAAAACCACTTTGTTAGTTAATATGGAATCTAGTAAATATTTTGAAATTGTTCCATGACCTATTACTTTTGATATTTGATGACAGTTTTGTATACTGCATTATATATGACATATTTTAATAATTCTTGAATATGTATGTAAAAGGCTTTCTTGAAATATATTAGAATGAGTCGATAACCCCTATATGTACATATTATAGAGATCTATTTTAGAACAACTAGGTTCGGTAATTAAGTGGCATTCATGGG
This sequence comes from Schistosoma mekongi, assembly GCA_034768735.1. Classification (NCBI taxonomy): domain Eukaryota; kingdom Metazoa; phylum Platyhelminthes; class Trematoda; order Strigeidida; family Schistosomatidae; genus Schistosoma; species Schistosoma mekongi. Next base: position 77,384,967 of record CM068305.1, on the reverse strand, counting down.
CTTACCATAGTTATTATACGTCATAAAGTTAAGTAACCTACAATTTTTGAACTTTAATACTATTTCACTGACTTCGGTCTTAACCTTAAAGTAGTCATCCAAATTACACAATAAATTTACCTTGTAAATAGCTGAATGAATAAATCTCCGATAACATTTTAACATATTCTCTTTTAAATTTTTTTAGTAATAATTATCATTTAAAATCAAACTTCGTGCTTTGTCGCTAATCCAGTTAGGCTGTTATTTACTCTCAATATCAAGTGACCAATTGACAAACTGCTGAACTTAAGTGATTCTTGCTTCATTTTGGTTATTTCTATTAATAGTGAGTATAGATGACGATGCATATAACCATAGAATATATTTACAAAATTAGATTAGAAAAAAATCAATAGATATTTAGTCCTAAAGAATGTCACATTTTAGATTTATTACATTTCTTGTTCTTCTAGGTATTAAATCAAGGTGAAATAAGTCTTAAATTAAATTTGGTAAATGGGAAACTTGGATGGAAGATACTAATATCATCGTGGTTTTAATTATTCCACTTTAAACAAATATTGAATAAACAATCTTATTATTTGAAAAACAAGTAATAATAGCTTGTAGAATATTTGTGCCGTTAGATTCTCTAAACTAGATGGTTTATTGAAATATCCTCTGTCATTTCTTGATGTAAGCTCGATTGCACCATAATTGTCAACCTAAGGTATAGATCATTTTCGTTTTCTCAAAAGCTTTTGAAATTTTCTAAAACGACATGTAGCTGTGTCATAATTTCTTGTAATTTGTAACTACCCATCAGATGAACAATCACTTATCAAAAATTGATAGTAACGCAAAACATAAATAGACTGTGATAATACATGAAATTACAAGGAGTCTATAACTTGGTATATCATTTGTAAATTTATTGACAACTAGCCGTTGAGCTTTATAGTATATTATCCCACTTTTGCTAGTAACAAGATCATGGTTTGACGCTAAGTTATAGAGGTCAATCAGTTAGAAAGTGTATACTAAGGTTTCACAGTTGATAATGCTCAGAGGAAAAACATTTACATAATTCATAGGGAACCGATTGTAATTTGCTATATCCAACGGTACATTCAATATCACTATTTCTGAACTATTCGTGTAACAATTAATTTCGATGCTAAATAGAGATTTCTGTACTAATCAGTTCACTTAGTTTATCAGCCAGAGTTTAACGTGACTGATTGACTTTCCTTTATAACAATAATTTGTGAAACAAAACACCAATTATTACTTAACATCGGGTGAGTGTAATTTTTTCAGTCTGTTAAACACTGAGAACGTTTTGTCACGTTTCTAACAGCATAATTAGATACTTAAAAAATTATATTTGTTTTGGTTCTATCTTATTTGCAGGACATAATGAAAAATTAAAACTATCCAATATAAATAGGGTCACAAAGCAACTGTGTACTCAACGAATAAGCAAACAATATTCACGTTAGATACAGAGTAATAGGAAAACATGGCATATCGGTTGAAGAAGCCGTAAACCTTTATTAACTGTGTTAGCTAGGACATGTTTTGCGCATGCTCAACCACCGTCTACCTAGTTTCATGAATTCAGATGGTGTATGAGTACGTTAGAAGAAAGTTAGAGGTGGCCAAACCAAAAATAGCATCATTTCAGTCAGTCCTTGTTTGTTAGTGTAATGCATGTTAGTAGATGCAGACTACATGGTTAGGATGCATGTGACAATCGTGATGAATAGCTGATGTCATTTGGTGACATGGTTGATAATCGGTTACAACTGCGTAGTTATACCCACTCCTTGTTTTTCGAGATCTTAAGTTCCATTATTCTTTCGTGCATACACCTCCTTCATTCCTTGCTGTTGAACTATACTACTAGGTAATCTTGCAAATTAGATCTCGTTGTGCCAGTATTTGTATGGTAACTTGGATCAGTGCATATATTTTCTAGGTTCTACGTTATTCACGAGTTACTGACAACGGTTACCTAGTCATGGCTAAATATTGAGCAAGAATTATCTTAAATTGCAAGTATGCATCATCTGATATAAATGTGCTGAAGAAGTTTAAGTTAAATTGTTCAGAGGAATGTAGATAGTATTTTAAATTTCTATAGTTGATTATCTTACATACACTATTCATTTTTGTTTACGACCGTGTTGTCTGCGATTTCTAACTATGGTAAAACTATTCGCATATGGCCTATTATTATGATTACTACTACTATTATCATCAACTAAACACATTTCTTAAGTTTAGTACCCTTTTTGCTATATTCAATAGCATTTTGCAAGTTATGACTAGTTTTTGGTTAATCTCAACAAACGAAATTGATCATAGATACATTCTGACTGTGAATTCAATATTTATCTTGCTCAAAAATGCATTATAGAAAAAAAAATACAAACTTCTGTGTTTTATTTCCATTTATGCAACTTAATTTTCCGCCTAAAGTGAAAGAAAATAAAACCCCTTCATTCTTTTATTAAAAGTTAGGAAATATTAAACACACACACACACATGAATACATACGAACAAAATATACGAATATCTTTAGACTCAAATAAAAACAACATTAAATTGTTGTTAATCAGTAACCGCCTCGGTGATTATGCATAAACGTGTATTTTGTTTTAAATGGTGAGATGTTATTACTTCGATGGCGTAGTTTTCAAAACCGATTTTATTTAGTTCGTCAAACTTTAACCACATAAAAAAAACCATAACTTAATCGAATAACAATAATTATTTTGTATAAATTATAACATCTCAGATTTTAAAAAAAAGAAAGATAATGTATACATAAATTTCCTGCCTACTTTAGTTGTTCTGTGATCATTTAAATGACCAAGATAAATAACTTCTTTTTTAACTATCTATCCCCAGAGATTTATTGATAATTCAAGTTGGATATAAGGAATAAGAAGGAATGTTATGTTTTTTAAAATCTGTATATAAATTTTCCTTTATTTTTCATAGTTTATTTCAACATAATTAGTGAAAACTGTTTAGTCCAACCGGTCTTTTCTTTATCTGATTGTAAGAAATTGCTCAATGTCTTAATCATTATGATTGAGTATCAGTCTTTTATGACAAGTTAAAGCAACATTCTTCAATCATTATACATGTTCGTATGAGTAGAGATTGTATATGCGTGAGTTTGGGTAAGCGAGTTATCCTCATTGCTTAATGTTTACATATAAGTAATAGAGTTGATTATTTTCATTATTGTCACACATGTACGCATGAGCATATCATAATCATTCTCTTGTTCGTCATTTAAACAATGCTGGAATAAGTAAGGTCCTATTTAGATAAAGAATAATGTGAGTGGGGTTTTTTGCCTCTCAAATTTAACATGGATCATTGAGTTTACAAAAATTGAATTTTCTTTTACCTGAAAAAAATAATCAAGTAAATGATTTAATTCCTTTTCTGCCCTTTTCCATTATTCTTTCACCTTTGTCCACTTTAAGTTGACATAGGAATAGCGTATGACAAATGAGATTTATTTTGGTTTTCAGTTATTTCTGTGGTATGGAACTGTTTTTGTTTACTGTACATCTTAAAAGTCCATTTAGGAAGAGAAACTTTTCTCTATTAAAAGAGATTTTATGAAAAAAGACAATGTTTCTAACTTTGGTTTGTCTTTCGTTGACTAATATGTGTTAGTCGTTGTATAAAACTGTTTTGTGTGCTTTTACAAGCTATGCCGTTCTCTAAAGATTTATTAAACACGGAAACTCTTTATTTGTCAAATTATGGCAAACTTCTATTATGTAATGAGAGTTTATGGAGTTCGTTTTTATCTGTAAATGACATCCATCACGCCTTTTTCTATTTCCGATACCATATAAAACTAGGTGGCACTGATCCAATCTTTTGTAGAGCAGTTTATAAGAACTTATTTTGAAACTCATACTGAAAAAATGTTGTTTATCGCTATGCAATTGTCTGTGGCACTTTAATTGTATTCGTTTCGTGCAGGATATGCGATGTATGCTACCTTGGCATCTTCGATCTTCCGATAATTGGTCACCAATATGATCGTGTTTGTAACCAATAAATATTTATATTCGTGAAAATTCTCAAAGATTAGTTAATTTTACTTGGCCATGATAATTGTCGTTGATCAAATAGGCGTGTTATTGTGCTTTCACATCGTTTTGAATGATACTAAGTCTATATAATTGTGAAGTGACGGTTAATTACCTCTCAAAGATTCTATAGCCATTGTTAATATAGAATTAAAAATGTTTCTGATTTCTCATTATCCTAATGTACGTTGGATCGGCTGAATTTTCTAATTCACTGATTATACTTTTTGGTCATATGCAATATATCAGTAAAATCAGTTAAATCAATATTAATCTACATATACTCTTCTAGTCTACACATGTTTACCTGTAATAAAAGTAGAATTTATTGAGTCTGTCTCATTTTCACTGTTCACTAAGTACACTTTGCTTAGTATGATCAGTAATCTTTTGATTCATTTAATGGGTGAGTAGTGTACACCAAGTGTCAAGATTTGTCTGTAACTATGAGCTACGAAACATAAGGGACTCAAAACAAATATCAACTAACCTCAAAGTCAGACTCTTCAATTCGAACGTCAAGACAGCTCTACTGCATGGAGCTGAAACATGGGGAACTACTGCAAACATCATCAGAAGGGTACAAGTATTTATAAACAGCTGACTACGCAAGATACTGAATGTCCGTTGGCCGGAAACCATCAACAACAGCTTACTATGGGAGAGGACAAACCAACTTCCAGCCGAAGAGGAAGTTAGGAAAAGACGTTGGAAATGGATAGGATATACATTATGGAAATCATCAGACTGCATCACCAGACAAGCATTAACATGGAATCCTGTTGTGAAACGGAAAAGAGGAAGGCGAAAGAACACGCTGCGTCGAGAATTGGAAGCAGACATTAAGAGGATGAACAGCAACTGGAAACATCTGGAAAGGATGTCTCAGGACAGAGTTAAATGGAGAATCCTGGTGAGCCGCCTATACCTCTCAGCGAGGAGTAACAGGCGAAAAATTTACCACAGTTTATCCAAATATACGGGAAGTACAGTGGAAATTAAAACACAAAATGTTCAATGTAACTACTGGTCACTGACCGAGAAAAAATAACAGAATACAGCACATTTAATGAACGCTGAAAAGTAGTGAAATTGAAAATTCATAACAACCAGTATATTTTACTTAGGAATAAATTAACTTAATTCAAAAAATAGTGATAATTAAAAAAAGTTCCCGTTTATTTACTTACTACTCATCTCATGCAAATTAAATTTTAGTAGTTTGTAACAGCGAAAAATTTTACTTTACTGAAGTATGCACCCAATCATGATCATCCCATTACTGTAAATAGTTGTAATAACAGTAGCCTCAGTTTTATTATTACTACTACTGCTACTACTACTAATAGTAATAAGCCTATCATAAATAATAATTTATCTCTTTGTTTATAAATTATTAATTAATACTAAGTACTTTTCATTTGTGATCTTTCGGCATTTCATTACACAATTATCAAAGAAACATAAAGTCAACATATTTTTATGTCTACTAATTTACCATAATGTAAGTAGTAGGTATTAATAACAGTCAACAAATTGGATCTCTTAATTAAATTCCCACCTTATTTACTATAACTATTTATTGGTGACATACTTATTTTTCTGTTTGAGTGGAGACTAATATAAGAGTCACTGTCCATTGGGATTATGTTGTTATTGTTGAGCACATGTATACTTTCTAAATGTATAAATAATTTGTAATTTTACATTTGATGTGTTTAAAAAAATCTATTATGATTTAGCAGTATAATGATTCTAAATATTACATTATTAAATGTTTGATGCCGGCGTTCGTAATTTTTTTATGTCGTTGAATCATTCGTTCGGATCCACTATGCTTATTATTATCTAATACAACTAAATAGTAACGTTGATGATAGTAACCAAGTATTGCTTAGAACAATAACATCTCTGCACATAACTGACACGATATTTTTAAGTAGTTAGTCCTCAATGAAGTTTGATTTCTAAGTTGACATATCATTACTTTATACATACAGTTTATTTATAACGAAAATGAAACATAACTATGTGAGATTTGAATTTAGGTGATTTTACGAAGATAGGTATTAAGTTTAGTTGTTTTACATTCGTCACAAACTAATGTTAGTTGGATACCATTAAATATCAGAGGGCACTGAACAGTTACTTTGTTTTAATATGGGACTCTTAGGCAGCGTACACTCTTAATTCTACCAGGGAATCAAACTAATAGCTTCTAAGTCCCACAGCGAACGCTCAAACCTCTGGATTACTGAGGTGGCGTTTAGTCGTAGGATTCCCACCACAATCAATTTGTAATATTACACGCCAATCATCCGTTGTCATTGGTAATAACTGTTTCACTCTTGACAAGTCAATACCCTACCAATCACGACTTCTCGCCAGAATTTCAGCAACATCCTGATATCTGGGAAACAAGACTTGGCAAAGTTCTATTCATTTTGTATCATTCTTATACAGGTCATTTTTTTGTAAAAAATATTGTATAGGCTTGATGTATCTTAAAGCATAAATCAAAAACTAATTGAATAGGTGTTTGTCCTCGTTTAGGGTTCTTCAGTTGTATATTTCTGTAGCTTTATCAGTGTTCAGATAATGAAAACTCAAGTCTAGACACGAGAGCTTATTATTTAGATTATGTAATTAATATCCATTACATATTCAATTTCGTTTGAAATGTTGCATGATCATCAACAATAGCTGTTTCAGGCTAACAGCTATGCACACGATAATATTGAACACTATTAGACACAGTTTCTCACTAATACTTCGAGAACTCGAAACTGATCACCAGTAAGCATATGGTTATTACCGAGGAAGCTTATGCAGATTACTGCATACAATACACATCAAACTTTGCTAAATGTAGACATTTCATTATAGTTCATAGACTTGTTCAATTTGAACTCTAGTAGTTTTATGATTTACTTGTATTATGACCATCTCACTTCTATGAAAATTAAGGTTTTAACAGGATTCATTCTTTAATCTCACATTTTCCAATTCACTTAACTATGACATATGAATTATTATAATTTGTTTTTATTATAATCATTTTTACGTGTTTCTTATCATAACTACTATGGTCAACATTGAAACATTTCCATTTGTTCCGTTTGCTTATCTTTTAATAAATCTCTCAAAAGAATTAAACATTTTTCTTTGTTTTCATTATGTCTAACATAAACATTAATATGAATAAAGTTTTCATTTGAATAAGCTTAGTAACTAAATTTTAACCCATTTTCTAGATCATTCATTACTTCGTATGACGACATTTTTTAAAATGTTTTTATGATTACCAATCCATTCAACTGACTAAACAGTTTGATTGATTGCGTCATTGTTTCAAGGTGTATGAGTATGGGATAGATTAATGTGTAAGTATGAATGTAGTATGTTTTATTGAGATGATTAATGCATAGAAAAGCCTACAATCTGTTACCCATACATGTACGTAAATGTATGTGCGTCTATGTATCTGTATATAACATGTGTTGTGTGTGTGATTAGTTATGTTTGATTGGTAAAGTAGACCAACGTAGTGAAAGATAATATCACCAACACTACTTGTCACTATCTCAAAAGTAAAGCAAACAAGGTGCTCCAATCTTGAAAATAATATTACATAAACATGGTATGTAGAAGAATCACATCAGATTGAAAACACTGAAAAAAATGATCTGGGTTTTGTAGTGGTGAACGGAAAACATTTGAAAGTTTGATGTGTCGATAATACTTATGAATTTCACCACCCCTCCCAGTCAGCTACAGAAATATCGAAAGACAAAACATGGGCTGTTACCGTAGTCAGCAATATATTCAGGTTTTCATAGTGATGTTTAATAAATATCTTTAACTGAACCAACATATTTTTGTGAAGATTGGTGTAAGATTTGGTTGATTAGATTCTCCAATGACTGATATTAGTAGGGTAGGATTTTGGCCAGAGTACTCTGGGCACCTGTTTTGTCTCAGTATGAAACTTTTAAGTAGTGCACATAATCGATTTGGGCAGCAAAATCAAACCAAGGGCCTTCAAATTAAGGAACGCCTAATGCTTGGACTCTTGGGGTGGCGTCCATGCGTGTGCATTACTGGTGACTCCCACACAATAACGAAACGGCTGTTTAGTACTTCCTCGTCTTCAGTGATACCCTACCAACATTAATCTGTGTCAAATCCCATCAACTAAATATGCTTAAATTAGCTTTACTGAAAATAAATCTCACAATGAGCTAATTTTAAGACTGGATGAATAGATTGTTGGATTCAAATCTTTTCACAAATTGACTATAGTATGATAACTGGGCAGTAATGCATTTTCTTGATAATGAACTCTCTAGTCATAAGCTCGCGCGATCCCCCACCCCACCCCACAGAGACTTATCCTAAAGTTTTAAAGCTTAACAGCTAGTGCCTAACATATGGGTCACTGAATGACGATGCAGTGACTTACGTTTCGGAATTTAGTGCATTCTCCATATTGTTCTGCCTTATCCAACCTCCATTTTATTGTATTTTTTCATGCTACATAAAATACAGTTAATACGTTGCTCAACAAATTATAAGAGATAAATATGTGTGAAAAAAAATGAAAAGCTGCCAACCGTTTTCGATATTAGACGTAAGCCAATAGGTCAAGGTTAAAGTGAGAGAAATTATGGTCTAACTACTAGAACAAATATTGGGGGGGCGGGCTAAGTGACTTGACTACCAAACTACCGCTTTCACAATCCATAAACTTACTCTATTTCTTTCAGTTTATATGAAATATAATAAATACAAAATAGAAAATTAACATGTTTTATTCTTGTTAGTGAAAATAGTTATTAAGTAACTAAACTTCTATGCCCAGTCACATAACATAAAATATATGATGTTGGAAAATACTATACCTTGAATCTTAAAAGTATTGAATTTCTTAAGAACATTTACTACATAACTATTTTATGTAAACTGATGCTATTTGCATACATTAAATAACGAGATCATGTTGAAAAGAAAAAAACAGACAGTTATTTGACAGATCTGTTGCTAGCTTACATGATCATTTTTTGTCCATCAACTTTAACCTCCACATACATACATGTACATACGATCAAACCATTATTTATTTGTACCTGTTCATCCATAAAAATTGTGTTAACCCTTATTTTTTGATTAGCAACTGAAATTTGCGTAAGGTTTGTGAATGTCTAAACCACACACCTTGTTTCATTTATAAATATAATGAATGCAAAGTGATTCATAACCTTTCATATCCACAGAAAGAGAATAATAATAGAATTAATCTAGTTAATCAGAAGCTGGGGTTATGTAAATATTTAAGAATAGGTCATATCTGATTTAATCTTAAGTGTGTAAAAGAACTGGCTATCTGTACAAGCCGTATTTACACATTTAGTGTAACCGATGCTTCCATAGGAAATGTTACCACTAAGTTATTAATAATTTACCTGTCCTATACGAATAAGACATTAGTCGGCTGGTAAGTAGTAGAAAATGTCAGTCAGCCTGTCATATAACTAGGCATATATATATATATATATATATATATATATATATATATATATATATATATATATATAAATTCAAGCTACCATGTATCACCACAATAGGACTAAGTTGGTAAATGCGACCCACCAAGTACCAAAACCGTGGTATTAGCTAACAGAGTAGGAAAGATTAAACAAGGAATGTGTTGTCAGGAGGCAAAGTAAAACAGGAAAAGCAATGGTATGAAATAATAATGAAACGCAACTTTCAGGGAATGGTGAAGAATGAATGCATTCCAGATAGGGAAACTGATTTTGAGCCATATTCAGCCACTCGTCAAAATTATAATATTGACTATAATTAAATAGTATGCACCTAGAAACATAGAACAGACTAACATTGAGTTATTTTGTGGACTATTAATTTGAAAAGCCGTATTCCAGGTACCATATGTAGTTGAGGTAGGTGGTTGTATAGACTTAACGTACCCTTATGCCCCTACATAACATCCTGTGTTTAACCGCATCATTACTTCCGTTGCTAACCACAAATCACTAGGCACTTTGTCAGTATGTGTTACCTGTGTTTTTCATTGTTTCGAGCTTGCAGTAATAAATTTCCGAGCATTTGTTATCTTACTCATAGCTTAAAAAATTGGCTAGTCTTCTATAATAATTTGGTTTAAGTAGTGAGAACATTCCACAGCCATCTTTACAGCTAGTTTAAAATGAATCTGGCCTTTATGGCTAGCTGAGACGTACCGTAGTACTAATTTTAGATATATTCATGAACATTCTATCTTCGGGTTCACCTTCACGAGGTACTGATGCGACTTCTGTGTATTCTTTAAAACTTAGAAAATACCTACTCCGATTGGAGCATGATCAAAGTCAAAACATACAATCTGTATTTAATTATTCAGTGCCTGTTTTAAGCATACTAATGTTCTCTTCAACTATTTGTGTTCGTATATTCCTGACATTTTGAGCGCTCGACCTATAAAGGCTGTAAAAGAGAATGCAACAAATGTAATAAACCTAGCGAATATTTTTAAAATTCAAAAAAAGATTTTTATGATACATACACTAAAAAAAGAATATGTCAACGCAGAGATCTCAAGTCACAGAACCTCAGGGTTCTAGATTGTAGTCAAAAAGTTATATGCTAAGAGGAAAAGGCAGCCAGTCTTTTTTTAATTGAAAATGTGTTTTAGATAATGTTAATTATAACACGTTTTATTAGAAGTGAAAGTTTGAATCACCTAACTAACTTTACTTAGAACAACAAAGTATCTGACTGAGTGAAAATTGCATTAAATGTTTCGTTAAACATGAAACTGCCCAAACTTCAAAAGAAATTATTCTTGATCATTTATGGGCTTTATGTAATTTGTTTTGAAAATTCATGAAAGTTCTATTCGGCCAATCCATGTTTTAAAATGTTTATTTGTACAATCAGGATTTTAGCATAATCCACTCACCAAGTGATTAGTTTTGAGCCATATTATTGATATGATTATCTAACGACCGTAGCCGCTGCCTAGACGTGGTGGCTGGGCTTGTCTACTATGATGACTTAATCTAGCTATATTGATGATACAGCACAACTGCTCAGTTAGAAATGGATGAATTTTTCCTATAGGTTAAAAGTTAAATTTCTGAACCATTTAAGTAAAATTCCCTGTTTATTAATATTAGTTTTTCAAATCAAATATTAATTTTACTAGATAGACTATGCCATCTAGAATGTTTTCAAGTACAATACATATTTACTTTTGTCGAAAGCAATTTTTCGAAGTGTGGTGACAATAATAATAATCTTAATAATGATAATATAATTAAGTAAATACAGTTTTGTGAAGATTGTACTTTTTTATTTGTTACGTGTACTTATCATGGATTGATCACGTTTAGCTACTGCTGAAAACTAAAGTATATTGAATAGCTATTTTATCGTAGTATGAGAGACATCTTAGTATTACACAATCACTAGCCAAACCTATAACCATCAGATAATTAGTAATCGTCTAACTAGTAGTCATGATTTTTCAATAGTACCCATTCATGACCAAACTATGATGAGTATAAGCAACATACAACACTATAATGTATAAAATTAGGCTATTTTTCAATAACAAAAAAAATCAATTTTATAACCATGGCTAAATTTTTATCAGATATATTGAATATGTAATGTTTACTTCAAATTTATTTTTTTTTTTTTACACATTAATACTTACATATAGGAGTTATGTGAAATAATCAAGAGAGAAAAAAATGGTTTACCTAATAAACTATTTAAAGTATTTATGCTTGTAACTGCTTATTCATATGTGTGTATACATTATTCACAAGTTTTTTTTTTATGGACAAATCATAAATGTATGAACTTATTTCATAATCACTATATATTTATCATTTAATCAGATAAATAATATTAACATTATTTTTTCAGCACGAAAAAAAAAAAAATTGTCGTTATGTCCTGTTACATGGTTACTTAGTTATTTAAAACATTGTTGATTAATATAAACAATTAAATATATGTCTCAATTGGAATGGTTATTTTTGTAGAGATTGGTTATTTTATTTGATTGAATATATCACAGATTGATGTTGGCAGGGTACCATTGAAAACCAGGGAGCAATAGACAGCTGTTTCGTTCTAGTTCTACATTTCCAGATTTGAAGTGACAATTAATAGTTGCTAAAAATCAATCGAAATAAACAAAATAAAAATATTTGTTCATTATCTTCTTATGGATTGTGTAAAGTTTTTCATTACTGGACGCCACCCATTTCTATTTAATTGACAAGTTTGGGTTTTTTCATTAGTAGTGTTTAATCATCTGTTATTTAGCATACTTTAGGAATCTAGGGTACGCACTGCTGGGGATTTGCACACTTGAATGGAACAGCTGTCCAGTGTTCCCTGGTTTTGATTGATACCCTGCCAAAATCAATCTGTGATATATTCAGTCAAATAAAATATATGTCTAACATTTCGATTCAATTATAAAATAAGCAGTTACTTAATTATTTTCCAATGAGTATATATACTGTGTTGATGTAGGCTATTTTATAGATGATTTACAAATAAAAAGTGTAAATTAAGTTGAAATGAATGTTTGCCAACATTAGTTGTTGTCGTTGTTTAAGTCAACTGTTTATCTAAATAAAGCCAGATTCATCATGATTTAAATTTGGAGTGGGTGTATGGGAAAGACAAAAGCAAATTTAGCTTTTTTGTTAGATAATTTAAATTGATTTTAGTTGATTGAATACGTCACAAATTGTTGTTGGCAGCGTACCAATCAAAACCAGGGAGCACTGGACAGCTGTTCCATTCAAGTGTGCAAATCCCCAGCAGTGCGTACCCTAGATTCCTAAAGTATGCTAAATAACAGATGATTAAACACTACTAATGAAAAAACCCAAACTTGTCAATTAAATAGAAATGGGTGGCGTCCAGTAATGAAAAACTATACACAATCCAAAAGAAGATAATGAACAAATATTTTTATTTTGTTTATTTTGATTGATTTTCAGCAACTATTAATTGTCACTTCAAACTGGAAATGTACTACTTTAGAAATAACACTGTTCACATGAACTAATATTATATCTCGGCCTAGCCACCTTTCAAATATCACGCTTAGACGTAAGTCAAAGCTGGCAGTACTGATAACCATTACAATTCCGAATGATATAATATGATGTGAATATATGAATAACGGCCTATATATATGCCTCTTAAAGTGTTGAAGATGAAATATACTGGTTTCTGTAAGGATGAATCGTGCACAGACCAAATTGCAACACTACAGATCATCGTTGAACAATCAATTGAATGGAAATCGTCACTGTACATCAACTCCATTGACTATGAGAATGCGTTTGACAGTGTAGACAGTTGAACACTATGGAAACTTCTTCGATACTACGGCGTACTACAGAAAATCGTCAACATCATCCGAAACTAATACCACGGAACACAGTGCAAAATTGTGTATGCGGGACAGCTGACAGATTTGTTTTTAGCGTGGGCCGGAGTCAGACAAGGCTACCCACTCTCACCATTCGTCTTCCTTCGAGAGGTTGATTGGATTACGATGACCTCCACATCTGAGGGGATGCACGGAATTCAATGGAGAAATAGGATGCAACTTGATGATTTGGACTATGCGAATGATCTGGCTCTTCTAGCACATGCACACCAACAAATGCAAATGAAGACAACCAACAGAGCAGCAACCTCAGCATTATTAGGCCTCAACATGCATAAGGGAAAGAGCAAGATCCTCAGATGCAAGACAGGGAGAATCAACCCAATTGAACGTGAGGGAAAAACTCTGGAAGAAGTGGATAATTTTACGTACCTGGGAAGCATCATCGATGAACAAGGAGGGTTCGATGCAGATGTAAAGGCAAGGATTAACAAAGAAAGGGCAGCATTCCTAAAGTTGAGGAACATGGGGGACTCAAAACAACTGTCGACCAACCTCAAAGTCAGGCTCTTCAATTCGAACGTCAAGACAGTTCTGCTGTATGGAGCTGAAACGTGGGGAACTACTGCAAACATCATCAGACGGATACAAGTATTTATAAACAACTGTCGATGTAAGATACTGAATGTCCGTTGGCCGGAAGCCGACAGCATCAGCCTATCATGGGGGAGAACAAACCAACTTTCACCCGAAGAGGAAGTTAGGAAAAGACGTTGGAAATGGATAGGACATACATTACGTAATTTATTAGACTGTATCAAGAGACATGGGATCCTGCTGGGAGACGAAAAAGAGGAAGGCCATAGAACACACTGCGTCGATAATTGGAAGCAGATGTTAATAGGATGAACAGCAACTGGAAACAGCTGAATAGAATTGTTCAGGACAGAACTCAAATTGAGTATACTGGTGAGCGGCTTATACTCCACTGTGAGGAGTAACGGGCCTAAGTATAAAGTAAAAGTATGTACACTAACTCATTATTAGACAAATATACAAAAATACAGTTTGTATTCATGTTGCTTTTAGAAAAAAAATTGTAATTTGTGAACAAAATCATATTCATTTAGTTTTTGACTAGTGATTATTGACAGTATCTTGTAAAAACCTATTTTTTAATTGGTGAAAAAATAAACAGCATTCTACGATACACGTATGTTCAATACAGTCAACAGTGTTTACTGGTAGAGTCAGACAAAACAGTTCACCTGTTTTGACCTCAGATAAACATTATTTTTTTAAAATTTGGTATCATTTTTTGTTGGTAACGAAAAAATATTCTCATTGTTTTATGTTTATTTCTATAGTCATTGTTACCTCCATCTACGTTAATACTTTTTTTCTAAATTAATAGCAAAATATCGGGCGACCCTATTAATGCATGTTTGGTGTAGATTTTGTTTCACCTGGTCAAAAAGATATTGTGACATTGATTTGTATAATGCAACAAGAAAAATATTTTCATTATAGCTTCAGGAATAATTCTTTGTCAAAATAAATATTTAAAGTTGTGGTAATTGCTTCGAGTCTTATCAAATAGGTGTAGGTATTAGAAGTGTGTTTTGGGAGCTGCTGAGTTCCAGCTTAGAAGTTTTTTTCGATTCAATACAATTGTAGCGTTTCAAACTAGGAAGAAATAATTGTCAGGTGTTTCTCGATTGTTACTAGTGTTATTCTTAATTTATTGGTTTTGTAAAAATTACATATAAACTATTTTTATCGAAAGACATAAATATTGGGTATGTCAGATATGATAAATTCTTATGATATTGCTACCTATGTAACTTAAATTACGAAGTATCACCGATGGTTTTTCAACTGATTTATTTTTTGATATTCACACTTTCAAAAATGAAATATGATACAGCTTGCTAATGTTAAGGTATGTTATAGATCTACAAATACCACTTTATATTTATAAAACGTTCGTGCTGTCCATTCATTTGAATCTCATTAGGTAGAATATTATCTGAATTTGTGATAGTCAAATCTCCTAATTCATTATCTAACTATTTCTAGTCTTTTCAAATTAATATGTTCATCAAATCAACAAAAAAAATCAAATAGATTATCAGATTCATTAAAGTTATTGAAGACTTTGAGTGTTACTTCGAAGAAAACATGATTCTGTAAAACAAAAGCATCCGACTTTTATAAATTCATGAATTTATTTGATCACATCGCGTGAAGTTTTTGTCTGGTGATGATGAATACGTAGATTACTAATTTGATGTAAAATCATTAGGTTGAATTAAATGTTACTCAGTCTTAATAATTAATGACACTAGTATATACTGTAAATTGAATAGCAGTTTTATTAAATTTAAAACCATTTTAAGTAGAACCTACCCTAACCGTTTTTTTTAATTGCACAGTTTCTAACATCAGCAGTTATGATCGTTACAGATTTTCATTGGCACCGTAATCTCAAATAAATGAATATATTAATTCGACATTCTGTCTCATATTATTATTTTTGCAAATCAACTTTTGATGTTTATTATTGAATCGAAATTCAATAGTTTAAAGGTCATAACCAAATAATTAAATAACCCGTGTTCCTTTCCTGGTGGTGTAATAGTTGCGTATTATTGACGTATCATCTATTAGAATGAAACAGCTTACTAGTGATTCCTAGTTTTCAATAGTTTCTAAACTTAGTTTGATATGTAGCCTTAAAAATTCTTGCACTACCATGTTACTTTGAATATACAAAGAGTTCTTTTTTGAATATTTAATTTTTGAAAGGATTTAATCATCTTTGTAAAATTAAATTCACCATGAATAGAATTAGTTAGTTGGGTTGCCAGTTATATTGATGCACGCAATCTACACAAATTAGGTGGAATAACTTGGTCGCTAATAGTTTTAGAGAGATACATAAAAAAATATCTTCTGACTATAACGTTACAATATATTTTTACCCTCAGGCTGGTAAAGATTAGAATTAAATATTTTTAATTTTTATTATTATTTACACCCCCCCCCTCTCTCCTCTAATATACATATTATCTCTACTAGAATGGGTGAAAGGTCATGGAAAAACACGAAAATACCGGGCCCAGACGATAAACTTAGTTTTCATCTTGTTTTATTGTTTGTTAGTTTTTATTTTCGCTATTTTGATCCGATCATAAATTCTCTCACCCTGTATTTTTGTGATAATCAATGATGCAATCATTAATGTACAGGTAATCACATGTCATGCATATTTTAGTTCGAAAAGGACTTACTCTGTTGTTTTGTGTTTAAAAAAAAATCCATTTGTCTATGTGCTTATAAAAGAAGTAAAAATGTAAGAAGACCACGTGCTACAAAGTTAGTCTACCTATTCACCTACAGAGTTGAACATCTGCCATAGTTGTTTAGCCAAATGAAACACTGTCATGGAATTTAATGCATACTTGCTTGCTTTAAACTTAATGAATTATTTTTGTTAAAAGGGAACAGGAAAGAAAATACACAAATTACGTCATTATGCCAGCAGGAAACTAAAAAAAACTTATATAACTAGATTCGAATCTTTTTCAGCTTTCTATTACTTTTTTTTTATGAAGGTTGAAACAAGTGATGGTTAAGTGCATTTATCCAAATAGCCGAAAATAAATCTATTTAATTATATTAAATAACTAATGTGGTCTTACATGACGATTGTTTGGTGAAGAGAACTGGATAAGTGTACCATCTCACTACAACTTTATAGTGATACGTATATATTAGTCAACATTAAACTAACATATCAAAGTTCATTTCAGTTGTTTAACATTTAAGTACGATTACACTATTAATTCATGATATACTGTTAATTACCATCTATTATTCTATTTAACAATCTTACTACAGTACTGTTTTATTTACTGTTTTAAGATAGAGAATAAATTATTACAGATGATACTACTGTCTCCAGTAGGAAATTGTAGTAAGTATCATAGTGTATAAGGAATATCTATTAAACCATAAGGAATAGAAACAATTATCGAATTATCAGTTTAGTTAAAATTAAATAAGACTATTGTATTTATTACTATAAATGTATACATCCAATGTACCCAACCATTTCAGAAGTAAATAAATTTTATGTTAAATAAGCCAATATATTTAACTTTGACTACTCCAGAAAGGTATTAATAAACAGTTGAGAAATAAATGAATCACTTAAGAGTAAAATTTACTGTAAATTTCAGTCGAATGTAAAAGTTCAATTTACATGGTTATTTTTGTGGAGATCGATTATTTAGTTGATTGAAAATGTCACAGATTGATGTTGGGAGGATACCATTGAAAAATAAGGAACACTGGATAGCTGCTTCTTCCCAGTGTGGAACTCCTCAGTAGTGCGAACCCCGAACTCTGCATCAGGGGCTTAAGGTTGACGGCGAATGCCTAACCATTTGCATCACTGGATCGGCATCCACTATCATTAGTTAGTGATATATAGCTCGAGGATGATCGGTTGTCATTAGTGATAACTCTCTCCCGACAAGTCTGAACTTCATCAGTCACAACTTCTTACTAGAGATTCAGGAACATCTTAGTGTTAGTCACTAATGAGATGATTATTATAGTTCAATTTAGATGATTGTTTTTGTGCTGTCCAGTGCTTGCTGGTTTGCAGTGGTACCCTGACATATTCAATCAAGTGAATGTTAAAATATCAAATAACTTGATCTTCTATCTAATTAGAAATATTTTCTTGAATTTTTATTTTTGTATTCCGGCTAAAAACACCTTAATCATTTCGACTTAAGATTAGCCATCATTTTTCCTTCTGACAAATATAATGTCAGCTTACACTTGGTTTATGCGGATTATAATTTATGGTCAACACTATTTAGATATAAACATGAATTTTTAGTATCCATATCTGGATAAGGAGTGAAAAGCGTTTCGTTTAAACTATTTAGTCCAGATTGAGCAATATCTATCAAATCTTTCTATCTTAATATTGTGGAAAATGTTGAATTTTTAATTAAATATCATGAATTGATTTGGGATAGACAACTATTGGAAGTTCAGAAATTATTAGACAGATATTTCGTTTTAATAGGGGATTCAAAGCCCCACTAATGAAATATGAAGTGAGCTAGAAATATTAGCCCGTTTGATTATCTACATAATTGTTAAAAATCTATACTGAAAAGTTCTGTACTATATCCCTTAGTGAGGTTGTCAGTAAATACTGTTGAGGTGCCTCCTGGTGAAACGGAAAAAAAGTCCAACACTTTCTGATTTTCAAGAGTTGTTGAACTTGGATCACTTTATTTCCAAAACATACTACCGGATAGTTGATTAAATTAATACAGAATGGCTCTGTTTTCATACAACGTTATCTATTACAAAATATGTAATGTGGTTTCAGGATTCACAGTATTCTTGCCGATTATAACTTTTTCACAGCTCTGAGAAACTGTTTCAAGAAGGGTGCCAATCTCCTCAAAGTTCCTATCATGAAGAATCATCTGCAAACAAAAGATACTGTCCAGGATTTGATGCATCTCGTACCGATATTAAACAAGCTTCAGCTAACGTGAATACAGTACACACAGTAAATGAAACACAACAATACACCGAAACAAGCAATGACAACTCATTACTGAAGCACAATCTTTCATGTAGTCTTAACGATCACGGAATTAATCTGAATCAGCATACATGCCCTCAACCAGAAATAAATATGAACGCCAGTTATCCGACTTCATCTATTCATAATACTACTGATGAACACATTTCGCTTGAGATTAGTTCTGAAACACAGAGAGCAATGGAATCATCAAACAGTACTCCACCGTCAGTTGAAAATATCGATATATATCATGTGGAAAAGTCTGGTTTATCGCTCACTCCATCTCAGGATTCACCTTTGACCAAGCAAACATTAAGCAACCAAACGATTAATTCTAACTGGAGTAAAGACAATCACCTGAATAGTAACTGTTCGCAGCCAAATCACCCTGAAAGTGGGCTTCAGGATGCTTGCTGTTTTAAAGAAAATACAAATGAACATATATTTTTAGATTATACTAATGCAAATCCTACTGATATACAATCTCCCAATGATTTCACATACGATCAAGCGGGTAAGTAAATATTACAATGGAATAAGTTGTGTTCTAATCACTTATCTTGTGAAAACTGAAAATCTAATTTTATAAGAAAGGAATAGCTAATAACGATGAGCTTAAGTTAGAAAAAACCATGTCTTTGTCCCCATTATTATTTATTCTAAAATTATGCTATGCTATACTTTAGATGAACTAAGTTGTTTCTGTAAGTGATCAAGATATCTCAGTAGTATAGTCTCAGAGTGTGAAGCTAGGCAACATTGGCGTTTCTTTGAGACTGTAGGTGAACTTTTTGGTTAATACTGAACCATGGGCTCCCTGATGACTACTTTATCTAGCGTCAAAAACATAGTGAATGCTGTGCGGAAGCACTTAGTCTGGTAATCAAATCGCGATGTGATTGTCAGAAGTTAATTAGCACTAGGGAGTAGACAAACATGATATTCGTTAGTACTTAATGGTAACAGGACGGAAATTATTACGGACTATATTCCTTCCCGTATAGATCATTCAATGGCCAGCAGTGATGAACAATCATCTGTTGACGAATCTGATGAAGGAATGAGTTTGGCTAATTTTGAGCAGTTTACCAATTCAATGCAACCGAATCATGCTGGGCTATACTTTTGTCATCTGTGTGATTTCGCAGGTAAGCTATGTAATTATTTATTAGTAAAATTTGTTTAACCAGTATATTTTTAGTTTTGTGACATCAAACGATACTGAATTGATTTTGAAAAGCACCGTGTTTAAGTTACAGTATAGATGCTAGTAATAAAATACGGATATATTTAATTGACAAGTCCCTAGAAATAGGAAACGTATATTCTGGATTCTACTACCAGCCAACTTTAAAGAATTATGATAATTTTAATTGGGTTACTGGTCGACTGTTTCTTGATTGTACGACAGCTAACCAGGCTTGTTTTTATCATGGTGTAACATACATATAATTTCACTACATCGATTATTATTAGTTCGGTACTACTGAAGGCAGGGGGGGCACTGGATAGCTGTTTAATCATACTATGGGGCTCACTAGTGCCTATTCTTGATTCCATCAAGGAATTGGATACAGAGCCTTCGATTCTTACAATGCAAGTTTATCCGTCTGAACCACTGGGATAGCCAGTGTTTACTTTTTACTTCCATGTATTTGTGACATAGCATGACTATTGTCTAAGTTTTCTGGCGATAACTGTGTCAATCTCGACAAGTCTGAACTCCACTAGTAACGACTTCTTGTTGGAAATTTAGGACATTCCTGTTCCTTTATGGTAGAATCTAGAGCAAATACTTCAGAGAAGTCCCATGTTAGGGAGAGAAAATTATCTATTGCTCTTTGTTTTCAGTAGTATCCGACAATTGTTAATCAGTGACGAACAAAAACAACTTAACTTTGTACCTGATTCCACAATACTACCTCATTTCGATCTCAATATACAAAGACATCACTTTAAATATTGTGTAAGGAGTTACTTTTCGAGTCACTTCTTAGAATGAATTGTCTCAACAATAAAATACGGTGCAAATTACAATAATAACAATATTAATAGTAACATCCACCTTCCTTGACAAGATAAATGATTAATATCAATTTGACATTCAGATTAACCTAAAACCGTGTTTTTTATAATAAAGTAAAGATTGCATGTAGATGTACTAGAAATCCACTGATTATTCTTTGAATATCGGATTACATAAAGTCATAATGTGTAGTCATCACCTGTTGTGTCTACTTTCTCAACAATGAGATATTCATTGCGTAAGCTAAGTGTAATTTGTCCACCTATTGTATTCAGTTCTACATGAGGCTATGAATACTGTTTATCTTTTGTGATCTTGAAAGTCAATGATAAAATTTGTCATTAAAAAGCATCACCAGTAAACTAATTATTATAAAGTTACATTTTGTGTGTAGCTTAGAAGTGTTGTTTTCTATGAAGAACTTAATAATGGCATCAAATTTACATACTTTTAAAATAATATTCATTTAAAATACTTTGCTTAAATCAAGTTTCACAATAACAATCATTATTCCCAATTCATTAATAACATTTAATGAAAGGAAATCAGTTGCTTTTTATTTTTTTTTAATTTTTAGGTTAATTATGCATAATTGTGCTTAGTATCATTTAGAATTAAGAAGTATTATTCAATATTTAACAAAATTTATTGTACTGATAAAAAGTTTCTTGTAGACAATATGCGGGTTTAATGTAGATTTCACCTGAAATCTCTTTTAAATAAACTATGGGTAATGAAGAGTTACCTTAAAATTAGATAGATTACAAAAGAAACTTAAAATGAATTTAGTTGTCCTTTGTTTAAACATATATATTTATTAAAAAAAAACCATGAAGTAGTTAACTTATAGTAAATTAGATATTGTAGAGATGATCTACACTTCAGGCAGGTAATTTTACTGAAACTGAGTACACTCAATTGAAATGATTAATCATATAACTTTAATTATCTTCCTGTACAAAATTAGCAAAAATTTTAGGTAGAACTGAGTTTTGAGGAATTCTCTAAGTGACATTAGCTGCCTATTCTGTAGAATTTTTAATTTGGTGGACGACTTTGACTGAGAAGAATATTGCACTAAGGTAAACTATCGTTTGCTTCATTATCGCTAAAAGAACATCAGCTAGCGACGAAAGGCTGCTTATATAAAAAAAGTTGAAATATTTTCAAGAAAAGCTTAAACTGGAAAAAGTCTCAGATAATAAACCTAGGGACTTCAAAGATGACCAGAAAATTTCTATGAGCTTAAAATACACACAAATCACCAACCAGTTAAACAAATCACTAACTGCGATGTAGCTAAGAATCAAGTTGAATAAAGATAATTTAAATAAATGTTCGGATAATGGCAGACCAAATGCCAAAAAGAATCAGTGATATTCAAGTGTGACAGAATAACCTTCAAATCATATATAGAGTTATTGAGTATTATTACATTTCTGTCTGATGATTTTACTGATTTTGTCATCTAGAAAAGTAATTGTCTCACGATTAATCTACCAAACCCAAAGGATATATCCTCAGTAAACAAATATGCAATCCTATACCAAACGAAAGCTAATTAGTCAAGTTCGAAGATGTAACTTATTATTTTTTGGGGTGCCGGGGGGGGGCTAAATTTGAAGTTAAATTCGGACTGTTGATCTGCATTTTTATCCAACTTAACATGATATGTCTTCGTCGTTTTATATCACGAACTGAGATCAGTTAAACAACTACTAAATGTGGGATATAGGTAGATAAATATTTTGTCTAAATATGGGATTCCTTAATAGTGATGATCCATGACCGCAACAACGTTCGAAAGTTACTTTCTGAAGTTTTAGTGATAATTTAAAACTGATGCCGACTGTGTGGAATGTAGCCACAAATAACATTAGAAGATGATCTCATAACACCACAAACCGGCTAAAGTTATTAACAGAAACTAATACAGGTCTAATTACGTGGCCGAAGGTTTAAGCAGTGAGTGGTTTTCATGTTTTGTTGTCATAGTTATTAGCTGTTGATGAGTTACATGTTAGAATACAATAACTGTTTATTGTTTTATTATTTTCAATGGTCGCTTAACTAAACTCAGTTTGTTTTTGTCAAATTAAAAAATTCAATAATCTGTACAACCCTTCCCTTAATACATGAATTTTCAAACTTTTATAACATCAATGTGTTTGTTTAACCTGTTGTCCTTATTAAGTCTAATTTTACAGAACAAGTTTTCTGGTTATCACCTTGTTTCTCTATTAACCACTTAGTTGATCATAAACGTTATCCACTACAAAGATAAGCATTTCATTAGATTTACTCAAACTTTCTTCTAGATGTATACATTTAACTAACCGAGGACATATGGTTCATCACTTTCTTGTTACAATTAGGAGCGGGGGGGGGGTTTGTGGAGATAGTTAATTGTTAATTTTGATATCACGAATTGATATGATCTCCACAAACCCCCCTTATTGTAACTAACATCAGTTCAGTAGTGACTAGCTCCTTGAGGTAATTCCTAGAGTTCTAGTGTGAAGACGTGACCGGCGGAATTCAACCGTGTCGGTTGTGGGACATTAACCCACAGATGGCATGGAGGAGGTCTAACTGACTGAATTGGAAATATCAGCCGTTAGGAGCCGACTCAGTAGTCCAATAGTAAAGCGTTCTCCGCGAAGCCAGAGGGTCCTGGGTTCAATCCCCGATGGGGTCGTGGATGCGCACTGCCGAGGAGTCCCATACATGGACGAGACAGCTGTCCCGTGCCTTCAGGTGATCAATGGTTGTCTGATTCAGATCAATTCGTGATATCAAAGCTTTCATATCAACTAATTTGGCTTCTCATTTACAAATGATCTGAAAACAAAAACAATTTTTTTTTTAAAAAAAGCGAAAACCTTCGTCTTCTCCAAG
Source organism: Schistosoma mekongi (assembly GCA_034768735.1). NCBI lineage: Eukaryota > Metazoa > Platyhelminthes > Trematoda > Strigeidida > Schistosomatidae > Schistosoma > Schistosoma mekongi. The sequence goes on along the minus strand of CM068305.1, from coordinate 77,360,863 downwards.
AAATATATTTCCAGATATTTCATCTTTTAATTCATTTAAAAATATACATTCAGATAGAAACCAGAAGAAAAAACATTTAAAATAAATAAAAATGTTAATAATAAAAAAAATAAATTAGGAAAATATAATTTACTTATTTCCTAAAATTTTTAATTTATTTTATATCTTTTTCGTTTTTTTTTATCTTTTAAAAAAAATTAACTTAAAAAATTAAAATAAATTTCATTTTCATTTATTTATTCATCATGATTGAAATTTGAAATGTAATATTAACATCTAAAACACAATAAATGACAGAATGTAAACAAAATATTATTTCAGATGAATATTTATTTTTAAATAATGAATTAGGTTGAATTGGATACATATTTCCTAAAAAATGAAAGAGAGGTGAGCAGAGGAAGGGGGGGGGTGATATCTAATTATTTTTTTAGAGAAATGGAAACAACTTTTTTGAAGTTACTTTTTTTTCCTCTGAGCTGAATTCATATATATATATATATATATATTAATAAAGTATCAGGTTTGGAATAATTAGTAGGTAATTGGTCATCAGTTGAAAAAAATACAGTCTTATGATTCGTAATAAAGGTTTAAATGGTACGGAACAAAACAAAATCAGCAAGAACTGAAATCCAGTTTGTTCAATTAGTATCATTTACGTTTAAAAGTTAAATAAGCTGAGAACATCATGCAAATTCTATTTTCTTTAATTTAGATAAAGAAAAAGGTATTATCACTTATAATGCAGATATTTTGACAACTACCTGATACATCCAGTCATTTTTTGTATAGTTATTTAATTCTGATTACTATTTAAGTGTCAAGTTGATAATGTAGTAAATATTCTTCACAAAGTTAGCTTTTAGTCATAAGTCCATACCAGCTCTAAAACTATTTAAGTAATTCGTAATCTCGATCCCCCATTGTAGATTCATAGCAGACTGTACGCATTCCAATAGTTTATATAATTACTGAAATGTTACTGTTAATGAAAGACTGATAATAAATTACATTAGAACTCTCTAAGCCACCAACCCAAATTTACCATTTAGTCTTGATTGATTTCAAAAATAATTATCAGAATCAGTAGAGTAATAACACGCTGAGAAAGCTAACTATATTTATAGTCTAATTAATCCTGGAAATGATAGTCAATGGAATCAAGTTTGAATTGGAATGGTTATTTTTATGGAGATTGATATTTTTATTTCACAGAATACGTTACAAATTGACGGTGAAGTGGGTTAGGTGTTCGCCACCTTCAAGCCTCTGGGGTGGAATCAGGAGTGCATACTACTGAGGAGTCCCACACTAGGATAAAACGGCTGTCCAGCGCTCTTTGGTTTTGAATGGTACTCTGTCAACATCAATCTGTGATGTATTCATTTAAATAAAAATCAAGTCTAGTAATTCAGAGATAATCTATATTTTTAGATATTAAATGATAAAGCGATATATTCCAATAAAAATGTTGAATGACTTTAAATATACATGAAACTACCGGGGAATTTATGATTTGATGTATTAATTTGAATAATATTAGTATCCTAAATTTAATACGCTTCCTATGCTTCACTATAAATTTACATGTTATATCAGTGTGTTATATCTTGGAAATATTTCGTTTTATAATGTGTATTGACCATTTAGAATTAATGAATCAAACGTGACTTTCGGAAAAAAAGATGGTGTCAAAATGTTTTAAGGTGATGAATATTGAAAGATGAGACCATCAGAGAGAAGAAATGCATTTTACTAAGTATCAAACATACTAAATGTGAACTACAAGGATAGAGATGATTAGAAGTTATTCAAAATATAAAATGTAGGCACTATAGATAACTTGTGAACATATCATTGTGTGATTGATTGAAATTTGAGCACAGCAGGTAACCGTCTAGTTCTAGTGTGAGACTTGGAATATTGTACAACATCATAGGCAAATAGTTTTATGATCTCTGTAAACCAAACAGGATAGCTCAGATGACTAATTTCAAACAATTCATGATCTATTGTTATTCATAGAAACTATTTGGAAATAAGCAATTTTCTCAATGGTTTTTATTACGGCTAATATATTACTGATACAAAGTTATGGTATTGTAGAAGATAAACACTTTTTACTAGTACTTACAATGCTCACAATTCCTGAAAACATGTTCATTCGGGATAACATAAGAATCATATAACTAAGTCACTTTTGAAAATGCTTAATGACTTTTGAAAATTCACAGTTCACTAAATACAAAACTGTACAGAATAATTTTATGTCTGGCTTAATTTACACTGTGGTTGGTAATTGGAGTCTAAGAGGGGTGTTTCGTCCTATTCCGGACTCGTCAGCTAGATGTATCTGCATCCCAGTATTAATATTCACACCGGGCCTCGAGCTTAGTTCACTTCAGTCTATGCTAAACCAAAGAAAAGATTTAAATACACATTCTAATTATATTTGCATACCCGCTGAACAGGGTGACTGTCTGGATTCAGTATCATAAAAGCGAACGTAATGACGTTTGACGTGAAACGAAGTAAGTCTAAGTCTGCCTGCAAACATCAACAATAGAACACACGTACATCCAGATGGCTAGTCCCAAATAAAACAAAATTTACGTCTTTCATCCCACATGCCAGTCACAATCTAAACTAAATCATACTCACTGCACATTTTAGCAGTGGAGATTGGTCACTTTTAGTTTATATAAAACCGATAGGATGGTTTCAAACGCTTTCTAATCACGAACTCTATATCTATTAGAAATTCAACTACTCACCATTAATTTACTTTGCATTTACCATCCTGAAATAAGATTAAGTAAACTGAATTAAATATACTCAAATAAAACAGTAAAAACCTAGTAATTAATACGTACATATTTTTGTCAGTTAGTAATCAACAAACTGTTTAAAGTTCTAAATTAATAAAATCTAACGTATTGTGTTATTAAAAAAAAAAACATGATAAAACTTCAAGTTCAAGAAATTCATTTTCATTATTATTATTTTCTATAATTGTATACCTAAATGATACATTGATAGAACAAGAACTTGTACATTTTACTTATAAATAAAACATCCAGGTAAAATCCTTTAAATAATTAATAAGTGTAATTACAAAGTCATTGATTTTTTCTCCTTTAGACCTTAATAGTTTGACCATGTAAATTATTTCAAAGGAAATTTTTTATCATTCAATGTGATCAGAAATAAGAAGATATTGCGAAATTTAAGCTATTTATCATTATATATTTTATTATCAAAAGCTATGAATGGTAACACTTGATTCCTTTTACAAAAAAACGACGCTCACTTGTATGGTTGATGTTTCGTATTCTACTACTTTGTACTACTAAATTTTTTAAAATAGATATGAATATGATTGTGTTACCTTACTGAATAATATCATTTAAATGATAACTTTCATCACTGTATTATTGTAATTTCTTCGTCATGAGATGCTGCTTTTAAACATAATCAAATTGATTCCATTTTCAATCACTACATGTATTATTTCATCCTCTCTATGAAACTTTACTATTTTCACTGCCATTTGGTTTATGCATAAATGTGTACATAATGAAAATTATTCAAAACTAAAATGAACTAGTTATTCTAACATTTTATTCAACTAATTTTTATCTTTGACTAAAAATACACAAAAAAAAAAAATAAAAGTAAAATAAAATTGAAATTCAATTCTGAAATAGTTAATTCATTTTTATTTATTTTCAATTTTATCTTTACATTTTATTTGAATATCTGTCTTTTTCCAGTTTTTCATTTAGTTATAAGTCGTTCTCTTAAAATAATAATAATAATAGTAATATATAACATAGTAGTAATAACAATTATATCAGTATTTATTTATAAAAAGGAATGCCTATAAATAAATAAATAAATAAAAAACATAGGTTCCAACAATCTAGCATTGGTATAACAGAATGAAGAATAGTAATAGCATAGAAGAAGTATGAGAAAAGAACAAAGCAGGGATATGTCATCACATATATATATTTATATATGTATATATTGATGTACATTTAAGTATACAGTGGTTATATACACATGTCTCTAAAATATCAGAAATGTGATTGCATGCAATGAGCCTTTTTAAAAAGTATCAGGTGTGCAGGTGATAAAACAATTGCTTTTTATAAGACAAGATAAAATAACATGCAGGAGATGAATACCCACATATATATGCTGATTATATTTAAACTACTGAAAAAAGCTAAAAAAAGAAAAGGGATTCTTAAGAAGAATATTAGAAAAAAAACTTATATTCATAATATTAACACTGTATACTATAGAAAATTATATATATATATATATATATATATATATATATATATATATATATATGAGACATTGATGGTGATGACGTGAATGGAGGGAAATCCAATAAATGAAAAACATAATGGGTGAATAATTAGCCATGAAAGTGATTGAATATACTCAGTTTTAAGAGCATGATTAAATAGTTACATCGATAGGAAATTAGGTAGGTCAATGTTGATGCTGGGTAGTTTATATACAAAATCATTCTTTAACAATATTAGTTAAGTAAAGTAAATTCTTATAAATGATAGAAAATTTAATATTTATGCCAGTTTTTGGTTGATTGAATTCCTCACAAACTGATATTGGTAGGGTACCAGTGAAAATCATGAAGCACTGAACAGTTGTTTCATCCTAGTAATGGGACTCCTCAGGATTGTGCACTCTAGATTTTACCCCAAAGGCTTGAGGTTGACGAACGCTTGACACTCTGCACAACTTAATACCAAGCTCCACAAATCTCCTAAATTTAACTGGTATTAATTGCTTATAAGGTATAGTAGTAATTGTAACTGTTATGTGTTTTTTGATGTTGATGTAAATAAACTTTGGCTTTTAATATTAAAACTTACTAACTGTGCTTACTTAGAATTACGAACTACATGACTCCAGGTAATAATGTTTAACTATTCATGCCATAATACATGAAACTGGAGTTTAAAATAATAATATGCTGGCCACAGGCTGCGTGCGTATACAACTAACATGCTAATTTAATCATCGATATTCAGCTTTTACCGCCTTGACAAGTGTTACATTTAGAACAAAATTGTCAATTAATTTATCGGACAACATTTAAATGTTTATTTTACTACAGTTCTAAAATGTATGAAATTTTGGAGTACTTATTAACCACTTAAAGTGGTTTGGAGGTAATCATCTGCAACTGTCACGGCTGAGCTACTAAAGTCATGACTCACCTCTTCGAAGACTGAAATATTTACACTGACTAGTTACTCACTAATGACCAATTGGTGTAATATTTCATTATTTAAACATAAAGTATAAGGCTTATTTTATCAGACTAGTTACTAATTTCTGTAAAATGTTCTAGTTAGAAAAATAAGTTTACAATACTGAAGGTGTAATCTTGTATGAAAAATATAGTTAAGATGAGCGCAGACCTCACCGATGTAATTAAACATGTTGTACCTCAAAATTAAGATAAAATCTACTGAGGAACCTCACAATAAAATAGACATAAATAATTGCTTGTTCTTTTTAGTCCAGTTATTCACTGTGAAATATTAACAGTTAGTGTGTTTCTCAAACACTAAACACTTTTCTTAACATATTTTACTATTCAAAGAAATTGAGATTCACTAGTTAGCTTCTTCAAAAGTCTAATGAAACGTTTATAAATACTTTCATAGTATGCTTGATGGATAAATGTTTTGAAGTTGTACAATGAATATAAATAAAACAGCAGATAAAAACAATACTTTGTAATTTTAATTAGTTTACCTGATGAGGCTTAGAATATTCTAACAAGTATTCTATAAGAATATATGTCTCTTCTTATTTGTGATCACTGCCTACCTAATTCATAGCAATTGCGTAATATAAACATCAGGGAACAGATGTAAACAAAAATCAGATAAACAAACAAAAATTATTGTTATTGTTGCAATTTGAAACGGTTTACTTTACAAGTGAATACCAGTATACTTATTATATCAGTAGAATGAACTGTTAAACGTGACTTATCTATAGATCGTGTTTTTTAACATGTTATAATGTATTCCACTTATGATAATAATTCTTTTGAAAAGTTCAAATTTTCTGTCATTGTAAATTGACTATAAACTAGAATGTTGGATAATATAACGAAATCGGATATCTGATATCCTTTAACCGGTTCGTAATAAATTCAGTGTAAGGTTTTTCGATTCATTGGAATTAAATTATGCACTAATCACTATGCTTTTGTGTAACTTCTCAAATTGGTTTCATCTCAATTAATATGGTAACATGTTAGAAAGCAAGTGAGTAAATCTTCTATGGCTTCCTATTTATTAGATGATTTTCGACAATGATTAAGAGATTTTATAGAATGATTTCTTAGTTAAAAATATCAGACATAAAAGCAAAACAGTCATGAAGCAAACATAAAAGATAAATCAATGAAATGATGAATCCGTAGGACATTGAGATTTCACATCTCTATTCATTGAGAGGCATGAATAAGAGTCAGACAACTGACTTATCATAATTACAAAATCAGTAGTTTCAAATGTCATAAATGTTTTCCTACTATTTACATATGTTTTTAGTAGTTGATATATGCTAATTGATTTAAACTGTTGTAGTTAATTTCTCAAAATATTTGATGATATTTTTTATTTCACTACATTTCTTCATAATTTAGGAAATAGTAGACAAGAATTTCAAGATCATTTATTATCACATTATGATTATAAATGCTTAAAATGTGATTATACATCACGAACTGAAGGTCGGTTAAAACGTCATATGAAAGATTTTCATTCTGATGTACCACCGGAAAATTTCTCTGGTAAAACAATTCGTTCTCTACGCCCAAAATTACAACGATGTAAACAATGTGATTTTGTAACTGATACAAAGGTAAATTAAGATACTACAGTGTAATAATGATTATTTGATAATGTTTAATCATTGGAAATAATAACTTATTCCATGGTACAGTAATATTTCATTGTATTTCATTTAAACACAGTTTAGTCAATAATTTACAACAGCCTATATGCAATAAACTCATGTGTTTGTAATTTATTTATGTTATTACTCTCGAAACCTAGGATACTATGTAGATTTCATTAAAACAAATAGATTATGACTAACTGACTAACTCGTCAGATGGATTTATCTTGAGCCTAACGTTGACGTTCATAGATGAACTTGGTATTTTCAAACATTTAGACTTTAATACGTTACAAATTGATCTACTGAGTTTAGATTATCACTAATTTGTTCAATGGATATGACATATATTATATTATTAATAAACGGTATCTCGTTGTTGAATTTCAAGACCAAAGTTCTATCAGCCTTTGATGGTTTACGTATATTCTGAGCTAAGTAACTCTAAGTAGCAGTTTGATACATGTGTTTCTACAATTGATAACTTATGACCAGAGGTAAAATCTAGGAAGTATATTGCAAACCATCATTTAAGACATGTTAACTGAATATATCTATTGAAGGTATTTTTACAAGCATGTATAAAATGGCTTTACTGAGGTAATTCGCTCCACATGTACATAAGCCACTGAAGAATAAGCAAAATTATTTACTCAGTATCATTAAAAAAATATTATATGCTCTTGCCGATAATATAAAATTCACTTTAATAGTGTCCTCTCAATTTTAAATGTCAAACTGCTTTAGCTTTTTATTTGATCTATGTAAAAATTAAAGAACAGTTTTACTACTTGTTTATGATAGACAATATAGATAAGGTAACTGAGATTTATGAGGTTCCAACTGATTATATAGGTTGTTATTTACTAATTTCTTCTTCAGAAAATTCTTTTGACTTCTTTGTGATACATTGTTTATTGGCTTCAGCTGTATCAGAGGTTCCCTATGAAAATAAAGTTGTGGACGTATTAGGCCTATTATCTAGAAACAAGTTTATTATTTTCTTACTAGGCACTGAGTAAAAGGTACACAGTAATTCTACAGAAACCCTGACGATGACTATCGTTAGGAAAAGACTATGCAAAGGTATTCCTGATGATCCTGTAAAGTATTGGTACAACGTATCAGACTGGAAATTGAGTCAACTAAAAATGGAGGCACTTATTTTGACCTTAAATTATATATTCCACGAAAATACATCAATAGACCTAACACCAAAACCTAATTTTAAAACCAATACTTCCTATTATGTAAATTATAACTGATAGGTGAATAAAGATAAAGCTGGTTCACATTTTGGCCTGTTGATTTAACATACCAATACATTGCATCATGAATTCTACAATCAAATACTCTATCTAAAAATTACCAAGATGATTAATATAACTTTACGAATAAATTCAACAATGTCATTCTTCTACCTGGCAATGGCTTAAGAGTAATTACCATGATTAAGGATAAATGCATAAAAATAAATTTAAAATCACTTTAAATGATTCATCAAGGTTTCTAATTAGCCTCACTAGATGAAGATTCAACTGAAATGATAGGGAAACATTATTATTAATAAAAATTAGTAGATAACCAATTAACTATTGTTCAATATCATTTAAATGTAATCTTCTTGTTTATATTAATGTGATGGTAACATACTTAAAAATTATACTACCTTTTTCATATGATGTTTTTTTTTTTTGTTTGTCTGATCATTAACATTGAAATAAAAAACATGATAAAGTTGATCAATCATAATGGATTGATTAAGATACTTAGAATTTTTTTTTCATTTAAAATATTTGGATGAAAATTTTAGTTTTTTTTTTTCTATTTTTCCATTTATTTATTTAATATAAATATTTATAAATAATGTGATATAGATTAGTAGTATGTTGAATAATGTTGAATATTTTTAATGATTAAATTCTATAGATTTATACTACATAAGTTTATCATTGTATGATGATAATGTTTATTTGGTTAGTTAGTAGATTTTTGTACATTTCTGTAGGTGACTATCAAAAAAGCCAATATTAACCTTTAAAACCTTTAAATATCTACTTATGATGGTTTTTTGGCAGATCTCTGATTGAATGAATCTTCACTAGTCAGTGGAAGCGTAACTATAATAGATTGACTGAATAATGAATGATCTTTAACTATACAAGATTTACGTAGTCAGATGTCAGTTCATCTCGATCGTTAGTCTAGACTTGGAGAAGTAGTAAATTTTAACTGATAAAACAAATAATTCAGTTATACTAATGCATTAGTTTAGATATCAATTATATTACAGTGATTATTGGTTAAATAAAGTCATCAACTGAATAAAATATATAAAAGTCAACATGAGTAGTCATTTTGCACATTGACTACATTGAAATGAGTTAATATGATGAAAATTTAACAAAATCAAGCTTTTAAAAAGAATCAACAACTAGTCACATACTTCATTTCTGAAAAAAACTTATTTTTGTGAGAAGCTGAATTCTCCAACACTTTCTCTTTTTTAAAAAAATAAGATTTATGATACTGTTTCATTTATTCATCTTAAATATGAGTATTGTCAAGTATAATTACAAATTTATACAAGAAAAAAATTATGATTAACTCTAATGAAATCAACCACCAATCTCCTCCCTTCCTAAAAACAATGTAGGTTCATGTCGTTTTAATAAGAAAGACACCTCTTTGTACTGTATATTTGGTAATTCCCACCCTTATTTCAAGCGTCTGTATTAGCGAACAACACTAATGAAACGCTGACCACGTGTCAATTGTTTCTTATCAGTTGTAACATTTTAATATGATAAAATAATCTTTCATTTCTTTGAACTCAATCTTATTGTTTGTACCCATCTTTGAGAGTTTCAGAAAAAGGATTTACATTTATTTCCTGTTCATTAGTCGAGTTTATTCTGGGCTTTAACTGGCAGTTTACGGGCAGATTATAGGGTGGTTTTCTGCTGCATGGGGTAAGCCCTATTATTTTCACGTGGATTCCAGTAGCGCTCCAGCCTTGTGATGGCTGTCTGTGGTATTCCAAGGGAAAGGCATATTTTCGACATGAGGCTTGTTGATTCTTAAGGAAAGAATCACTAAGCTGGGTCGATCTATCGCCCAATTCAGACATAATATTGGGCTAGATACCATATTTTTCTGACAATTTTTGAGTTGGCGATTCTTGAGATAAATTAATTCTGTCAGATATTAGGTTTAATCTGCCACTGGAGGTTGACATATTGATATACTCTGATCAGAGTACTGTTATGTTCTTCGCTGTGGTTGATTCCGCTTTTCAGTTTGTCGTCACTGTTATCATCTTGTGGGTGGGCTGGTGTGTAGGGAAGACAAAAGATTGATATCATGGGTCACTAAAGAGGATCAAAATAGTATAATTTAGAAACATGTTACATTGTGTTCTCTATTACAAATAAACTAAAGTTGAAATTGTAAACCGTTTTGTTCCATTGGTTCAGTTTATTTTCATGATTACCAAGATATTTTAATGTCCCATAGTTAAGCCAATTCATTGATGATCGTTACTTAGTATGCTCAAGCTAGGGCGATATGGTGGCTAAATGCTGTTTTTTTCCAGAAAGATATTACAAATTTATAGTCTATTTCGGTGTCTTTTCACTTTGAACAGGGATCAGTTTGAAAGTAAGTGTTCCTTGGTCTTTAATGATTCAGCGTTGACTTTTTGTAGTGTAGTAGTAAGTTGTGTAGGTGTTAGATTTGCCTTGATGTGGTTGACAACTAACGATAAATGAATGCTTGTAATACATCAAAATGCGAATGATTATGTACTAGCAATATAATTTTGGAATCGTTTAAGTGAGCACATGGTTATAAAGTGTAGTAACATAAAAGCTTCACCTCAAAGATTCATATAAATACTGACAGGATAACTGTCCTTAGTTCATAGTTGTTTATCACGTTCTTGCTTTGGACTGAGATTCATCCATTCAGGTGCAGACTATATACTCTCATTAATTAGTAACTACTTTATGAGTTTGATTTTGAGTATAATTTTACTTTGGACATCATCAAGGGATAATTACTAAAACCTCGTAACTGAAAAGAAAGAATCGTCTCAGAATACACAAATGTTAACAAACATTAATCAGTTATGCTTTTTTAAATAATAACAGTAAAATACTCAAACCCTTACGAACAAATTCATATTCGTTGGTCAATTTTGTAGTTCCCCGGACGCAATCGTTTAGTGGTTAATTCGTTGACATTTGTAGATTTGAAGATATTCGGTTTAAGTATTGTTGTAAACGTCAACACCTAAATGAAGTGAGTTCAACTTGTGAGTCATAAGTAAACGGAAACGCTTTTTCACGTTAGATACATTCTACATATATTAAAAGCATAATTATTTTATGTACAAACTCTAATCTGACGAGTATAAAGATGACATATATCTGATAATTTCGTTACCATTAAATTACGTGATTAACAATAACGATCAAAATGTTTATCCACTACAAAACCTAGACTCGGTAGGAATCGAAGCATGTAGTAACAAAACTTTAGAACAGTTTAACAGTAAGTTAAACGATTATTAGTACATTTAACTTTAATGTAATAGAATTTTATGGTAGCTTAAAAGTCATATTAAGTAATTGCACTAACAATCAAAATGAGAAGGGAGAAAAAGCAAAGTTCGGCATTAAAACAAACTGCTTATAGTATCTAAATTGTCAATCAATAATGCCATTTTATTAAACACTGATCAATCGAATAAACAGGTGAAATGTACTAGCCTTGATGTGGTTGACAACTAACGATAAATGAATGCTTGTAATACATCAAAATGCGAATGATTATGTACTAGCAATATAATTTTGGAATCGTTTAAGTGAGCACATGGTTATAAAGTGTAGTAACATAAAAGCTTCACCTCAAAGATTCATATAAATACTGACAGGATAACTGTCCTTAGTTCATAGTTGTTTATCACGTTCTTGCTTTGGACTGAGATTCATCCATTCAGGTGCAGACTATATACTCTCATTAATTAGTAACTACTTTATGAGTTTGATTTTGAGTATAATTTTACTTTGGACATCATCAAGGGATAATTACTAAAACCTCGTAACTGAAAAGAAAGAATCGTCTCAGAATACACAAATGTTAACAAACATTAATCAGTTATGCTTTTTTAAATAATAACAGTAAAATACTCAAACCCTTACGAACAAATTCATATTCGTTGGTCAATTTTGTAGTTCCCCGGACGCAATCGTTTAGTGGTTAATTCGTTAAACTAGCATGAAATATATGCATGTAAACGGGAGTTATAAATTATCTGACAAATAAACCGTAATACAAACAAACGAAAAGATGCACTTATTATAGAAAAGTCACAATTGAATGAATGAAAAATATTGAATTACTCACATCAGTCAGTGCTGTAAAAGTACGTCTGGAGAAAATACCTTACAGTTACAGAAGTCCGAGTTTCTGAAATATGCAGAACAGTTTTATCTATAATTCTTTAGTTTTAGTGATTTGTGTTCAATCGGATTTTTTTATATTGTTAGGATGAATTTTGGCGCCATTTACGTATCCATATTAAAGAAGACAAACGATTAGAATGTCATTTATGCTGTTTCATAACAGAATACAAGCATCATTTAGAATATCATATGCGTAATCATATGGGATCTAAACCATATAAATGTCCAAAATGTAATTATGAATGTGTCAATAAATCAATGTTGAACAGTCATATGAAATCTCACTCAAATGTTTATCCATATCGTTGTGCAAACTGTCATTATGCTACAAAATATTGTCATAGTTTAAAGTTGCATCTTTCGAAGCATGAACATAAGCCTGCTGTAGTTTTAAACTCTGATGGAAGTTTACCACCATATGATAATACAGTGGAATTAATGAATGTAAAACGTGGACCAAATATTCGTCATGGTAATTCAAAATTAAACAATAGACATCGTAATTCATCTGATTTAGTAAAAAGCAGAACGAAAGGGTCTATAGTTTTAAGAAATGCCACTGAAAATATTACACATGTTAGTTCAACACCTAAATGTACTTCAAGCGAAATTATGGCTCCAAATAAAGACTATCAAAATCAAACAGAAGAAAATGAAAGCGCCGTGAATATGCCAATTAGTGTTGTTTGCACTTCACCGTATGACACAGATCAAACAATGTCTGCATTTCAAGCATTTAAAACAACAGAATCAAGTAGTACTGTATTTTCTAGTCCAACATTTAATACACCAATACTATTTCCAACTTTTACTAATGCAAATAATATTCCGACTAGATTCACAGAAGCAGTTAACTCAATCACTTCAGAATCACTACCAGATACTGCTTGTTTTAATGATGTACTAAGCACTAGTAGTAACATGATTAAAAATTCCAGTCCAAGTTTTTTGGTTTGTAAATCAGAGGAATCTAATAGACAAAGTATACCTGTAACTTCAGATCCATTTTTAAATTATTCTGTATCTGCTTATTCTTCAATGGTAGCTTTTATGGCTGCAATGCAATGCAGAGATTTTAATCAAGCACGTTTAATTTCATCTGATTCAACTAATTTATCAGAGATAACTAATTTAAATTTTACCACATCCAATTCATTGTGTACATCAGACATTAATGATACATTATCACCAGTGAAATTGTGTACAGATACTTCAACAATTCCTTCAATATCATCAGATTGTAAACAATACACACAAAATAATGAATTATATAATAATATCTTGACAAAAAATATTACTGAAAATAAATATTCAATGAATATCTCATCTAGTTTAAATGATAGTACAACAGTAGTAAATTCATCTAGTGAAATAAATCATGTCTCAATATGTTCATCATCAATTGTTCATGATATTGTTACTACATCAAATAAAAATCAATCTCTACAAGAAAATCAAATGATACCCAGAGAATCTATGAAAATTACAGAAACAAATAATAAATTAACATATGATAATTTAGAGAAAATAAAAAACACTCTATCAAATAAAACTATACGTAATGACATTGAATCAGCTTTAGATTTATCTTCTTCATCATACAATAAAAGAAGTAAAGATTATGATAAATTTCTTAAACCAAATGAATATAATTTTAAACTTGACATTACTGAAATTAATAAACAAAATACTAGATATGAAAAAAAACATGTAAAAACTCATCATGAAGAATCATCAAATGTTAAGTCATCAATTATATCATTGACATCATCAGCAATAGACTATATTTCGAACAATAGTACTATTAATATTAAAGATCAGTTAGATTTTACTTATGAATGTCGATTTTGTGAAATACGCTTTCGTCATCGTACTTTATATGATATTCATATGGGATTTCATAGTCATTCCGATCCTTATTTATGCAATCGTTGTGGTCATCAAAGTAATGATTCTGTAGAATTTTTTACTCATCTTGGAGAAGAAGCACATTATTCATAGAAGTGATTTCATAAAATAATTACACACTACACATAATGCCAGTTAATTAAATACATATACATTTAGCTTACTTTTTTAATTACTTTGATCTGTTTGTAATATTTAAAATGCATTCACCTTCTCCTGACATAATGTACAGTTCTTATTCATATAAACACTTTCTTTTCGAGTTACCTAAAAGTGCACATTAGTTTTCTTCGGCATATTCAGTTAATTATTCACAGTTAAAAGCAAGAGCTCACTATTGAATATGTTAGTTCAAAGACTTTAAGATACTTACATTATGTAAGTAACCAGTGATAAAATAAACTACCTGAGGGAAAACAGTGAAGGATATAATTTCACTTTGACGGAATCCTCGTCTTGGTTTTAAATATCTGATGTATTTTATGATTTTTATTCTCATTCTATCTATCAATATTTAATTAATTTCGTTGTAAACAAACAATTCAAGAGTGAAATAATTTAACAAATGTGTATAATAGTTAAATAAATCAAATGTCTGTTGACTATATGTTTAGCCTTTTGAAACATTATAAAACAAACATTATTGCCAAAGAAAAGCCTATTATGTTAAATACCCCCCCCCCCCGGTTATGGTGACAATATAAAATGCTCACATTATCACATTTTAAGTTATTGGTTACACAAACAAGAAATAAACATTTCAAAACAGTATCAGTATCGCTGTACATGTGTAACAGACAATTGACAATGCAAGATTTTACCAGTTTTTAACACTGAGTAGTACAATAACTTACAGCGATAGAAGGTTAGTGGAAATTGTTCATTTTAAGTATAGCTGCCATATAGGATTCGTTTATATTAAGTAATAAAATAAAACTAGGGAGTATAGTACATTCGAAGAGCATCCAAGGGTTTACTGAAAATAAAACCAGGACTTATCAAAATTACGTCAATTCATCACTACGAAATGTTGAAATCAAGCCAAATTTCAGTTCCATCTTTCTAAGATAATAATACAGTTAGTCGATTCAAATTATATCTGTTAATTTTGCTGCAAATTCTTATATATCTTTCACTGTTTTATAAACCAGAGTGAAGATAAGTATTTCTTAGTTCTAAACTTTAGTTCATCGATCTTGAGAACTGGATATGACTAGTCTTTATTGTCGTGTAACCTAATACAAAGGTGTTGGAATTTTTGTAAAGTTCTTGAAATGAAGTAGTTTAATGACCCCTCTTCCCCCAGGTAACAACTACTGTAACACATTTGACTGTCGATAATGATCTATATAATTGCTTGACATTATCATTTACTATCATGTCTGTTACAGTTTATTTATTTATAACTCCACATGTGATCCTCCTAAGGTTACTTCCAGTCTCAATCCAGGATAAAGGAGGAGGGTTGGGAATGGAGTTAACAGCACGATTCTGTAAAAAATACCTTGTCAGTAAACGCTAACTAGAAAAAGACCATTTTAACGCTGCACTGGGAGTTGGAAGGTCCTCATTTCAAAGATTGTGACACCTTACATTGAAACGCGAGTTTCTTCGTGAGTCACAAGGCCGATGTCTCTTCTGACAAACAGAATAACAATTAGTATAGGTACATGGTGTTTGCACGATGTATGAGACCAAGAGAGACATCCAAATAGACGATAGGAGACCTAAACGCCAAGGTTGGAATAAAAAACAGCGGATATGAAGACATCATGGGACGACATGGACTGGGTGAAGGTAACGAAGACGGTGCGACGTTTACAGACTTGTATGCCTTCAACAAAATGATTATAGGTGGCACCATATTCCCCCTCCCCCAACCCACAAATGCATAACAAGAGCAATATGGGTTTCACCGGACCACCGGACCAAATCGACACACCTGCATCAACAAAAAGTTTGGAAGTACCATAGAAGACATGAGAGCAAATGGAGGAGCTGATATAACTTCAGATCACAATCTGGCAGTGGCCGAAATAAAACTGAAGCTAAAGAAGCACTGGAAAACTGTAGCAGCAGTATTACAAAGTTTAATATGGTCCTTCACCGGGATACTAACAATCTCAACGAATTCAAAATAACTCTTAAAAATAAGTTCCAAGCTTTTCACGATCTATTAGGAGAAGAGAAAATTACCATGAAGAACAACTGTAAAGGGATTAAAGAGGCAATAACCTTAGGACGTTTGGGTCTCAAGAGGCACCACCAAAAATAATGGATATCTGTTGGTATTCTGAATAAGATCTAAGAGAGGAAGATACAAAGACAGCAATTAATAACAGCCTAACAAGAACAGAGAAAGCCAAGGAACAGAAACAAACAAGCGAGTAAAGAAGGGTATTAGAGCAGATAAAGGGAAATATGTAGAAGGCTTGGCAACGACAGTAGAAAAAACTGTAGGTGAAGGAGACACGTGACACCTATGTACTAGAATGAAGAAACCAGCTGGAAGACACAATAAACCTAAATGACTAGTCAAGAAAAAGAATGGTGAACCAGTTAGAGAAACCCAAGACCGGCAAAACAGGTGGGCACTTTGAAAAACTCTTGAACAGACCAGTACCACTGAACCCACCAGCTACCGATGCAGCATCTACTGATCTCCCTAAAGACACCGACCCACCAACAGTCGAAGAAATCAAAATGACCATCCGACAAGTCAAGAGTGGTAAATTACCAGCGCCAGACAATATACCAACTAAGGCACTGAAGTCAGATATAGAAGCAGCTGCAAAGATACTCCACATTCTCTTCAGGAAAATTTAGTGGGAAGTACGAGTGCCAGCAGACTGGAAAGAGGGGTACCTCATCAAAATAACAAAGAAAGAACTTAGCAAGTGCTAGAACTACAGAGCCATCACTTTACTTTCAGTACCAGGAAGAGTGCTCAATCGAGTTTTATTGAACTGAATGAAAGATCCAGTCGATACCAAACTTCGAAATCAACAGGACGGATTCCGTATAGACCAATCGTGTACTGACCCAATCACGACTCTGCACTTCACTGTTGAGCAATCACTTGAATGTAATTTACCACTTTACATCAACTTCCTTGACTATGAAAATGGCATTTTAAAATGTGGACAGGAGAACATTATGGAGCCTGCTTTAGCAATATGATGTACTGGAGAAAATAGTCAATACCATACAAAATTCTTACGACGGACTAACCTGCAAAATCGTACTTGGAGGGTAGCCTACAGATTCATTTGAAGTGAGAACCGGTGTCGGACAAAGTTGTTTACTCCCACCCGCTTACTTCCTGCTGGAGGTTGACCGGATTATGACAATCTCAACGTCTCAAGGGAAGCACGGATTACAGTGAACAACATGCGTGCAACTAGACGATTCGAACTTCACAGATGACCTAGCCCATCTATCCCACACCCACTATCAAATGCAGGTGAAGACAGATAATATAGTAGTAATTCTGAAAGAAAAGACCTCAACATGCATAATTGAAAAGCAAGGCCATTCGATACAAAACAACGAGCATCAACCCATTTACGATTGACGGAGAAACTCTAGTAGACGTGGAAACTTTTAGATACCTAGGTAACAACACTACAAATAAACATGTAGGAACTGATGCAGATGTAAAGGCACAGATTAACAAGGTAAGGGAGGCATTTCTTCACCTGTGATCATCTGGAACTAAAACCAACTGTCAGACAACATCAAAGTCAGGATTTTCATTACAACCGTCAAGACACTTTAATTATATGGAGTTGAAACTTGGAAAACTACGAAAAGCATCATTCAAAAGATACAAGTATTTATAAAGAGCTTTTTGCACAAGATACTTCACATCCGTTGGCTAGACACCATCGACAACCTTTTATGGCAGAGAACAAACCGACTTCCGAATGAGTAAGAAATTAGGAAAAGACGCTGGTGCTGAATAGGACACGCATATAGGAAATCACCAAACTGTGTCGCTAGACAGGTGCTAACTTGGAATCCTCAAGGCCAACAGAAAATAGGAAGACCAAAGAACACATTGCTTTGGAAATTGGAGGCAGGCATGAAAAGAAAAGACGGAGCTTGAGAAGAACTGAAAATGAAAGACCAGGACAGAGTTGGTTGGTGAATGCTGGTCGGCTCCACGAGGGGTAACAGACATTGATCTGATCATTTATTTGTGTTTATGAACTCCTCTAATTTTTATATTTTGATCCACTTGTAACTGTTGGGGTTGGTCAGCACCAAACTGTTTTTCGGTGGCATTAAGAGTAGCTTTACATACATACACAAAATATTTTAAGAGCAGCCAATGAAGATGCATAATGTACGCTTTGATCTAAACAAGTTTAAAAAACCCAGTAGAGTAACGTTTTAAAACACTATTAACTAAAGGCATAAGAATTGTAAAGAATACTAATCTGAACAAGGGTTTGACCGTTTCCCAACCTACTTTTCATAACTTATAAATTAATACGATGCAATAGACAGCTAAGTGTGTACCCAGTCGCAAAATGTTCAGCAAATTTTGAGTGTTATTGTATACTACTTATTAGTAAGCAGAATATCTGTGTGCAATTTTATAAAATGAGTGATATATATTTATAAAATTCTAATGAGTAGTAATTTTATTTTCATCTGGTTGGTAGGGAACTTCGCATCACACAATAAGTTGATTTTATTCACTGACTATCTATAGTCTTTCATTACAGATAGTTAGTAATCAAGCTTGATCAACTTGTGAAGCATGACAAAATGTTCTAATAGTTTGTAGCCTTTTGTAGTGACATTATATATCTATTTTCTGCCTTTAAAGTAGCATGAAATCGCACTGGGAATTTTTTGTCCCTTCCACAATTAGAAGCATTCAACCTACTTGGCCTTCTGTATTACTCGAAAACGGCAGAGATTACCTTTATATGCTTTATATATTTTTCTAATTGATATGTTGTTTTTTGGAATCGATGAAGTGTTTAAAATCCGCAAGACTTCATAGATGAAGAGAACAAAAAAAGTTCACAGTTTATTTTCTGTATGAATGTAGTTCTCGCATCCAGCTGAGTGTACTATAGGAGTAATACAAAGGCAATGCTATAAGTTACAGACTAGTAATTATTATTATTATTATTATTATTATTATTATTATTATTATTATTATTATTATTAGTAGTAGTAGTAGTAGTAGTAGTAGTAGTAGTAGTGGTAGTAATGGTTGTAGAAGTACTAACTTGTATCTTGTACCTTCTGACCACCGTGATAATAATACTTCAGATTATTACTACAGATTATTATTCTTCTTCTTATTATTATTGTTACGAATCTATCCTTAAGTTTTGTTTTTACATACTTATGAAACAAGCAATCAACAAGACGAAATAACCATCTACGTACTTTTACTAAACATCTAAGCAACCCTATCTTTTAAAAATATGCTTAACACTCAAATTGTACAATTATCCAGTAATTAGAAAACTTTTAGATTGAGTGTCTTATTGAGTTTTCCTCGAAAACATCTCACAATTTAGATTTACTGTTGTAGTTAACCGATAGATACAGTTATTAACAAATGTAAAAATTATGAATTTACATTAATACAAGAAGTAAACTCAGGTTATTTAGTCATTTTTACCACATATTTCGACTTAACAGCATGACATTTGAATAAAGGATTAATTTTTCGAAATCAGGTTTTAAAGCGAAGTCACTCAGCTAAATAGGTAGATATGTACGCTTATATGCTATGACGTCACTGCTATGTTTTCACTGCCAGTTGAGACAATATACGCGTGAGTTCTTATGGACTTAATCCGGTTCGCGTACGATCTCTAGGGGAGCCGAATTATATGCCTGATTGCTACGATTTTTCTTGATACCGATTAACTGCGAACGCTACCTCAGATACTTGTACTTCTATCGGATACCAAACTTATTCTCCCAACCCACAGCTATTCCAAAAGACTGGATTTGTAGGAAGATTGTATTGTGGAGCAAAGTGAAGATGAGACTGGAGAACAACGTTCATGTACATGTTTATCGATTTTTTGTATCAATTAATTTTAAATTAATGTAGTGAGTTTACAAGTCAAGCTTACAAAAAATCAATACAACTTATCTCGCTTGATCAAATTAACCATTGTATTCTTGGGGATTATGAATCCCCAGCATTCTAGAAAGCTGTAAGTTCATTGTAAATTGACCAATGATTTAGAGCGATTAAAAACTGACGATGTTTCGCAAGATATTCACGTATTTGTACCTCCTTAAATTGCTATAGCTTTTACATATTCAAAATTGCCTTCGAACTGTTCATCACTATCTCCTTCTGGTTGCATTTGTATTATGGTTGAGACAATTTAATGAATAGTTTCAGCGACTGATATGACAAGTATTCAAGTCTGTATAGATAAGAAATGTGACAAGTCAGACACTGTAAAAATTCTTTTGGTGTATATGTACTGGGAAAGTGTTCAATATGCCAAAATATTAAAGATTGTTTAACAAAAGTTTTGTAATAGTTCTAACTACTCATTGCTTAGTTTAATTTATTGACCAGTACTGTGAAGATTGTTGACTACAAAGTTTTACATTACGGACCGTTATTCTGCAACCATTGAAAATTAAGATATACTGAACAGTTTTAAAATTAGATTACTGTAGTCACTTCAATATTAAGTAATAACCTTAGAGAGTTATTACAGAGTTGGGCGTGAAACAATAGAACAGAAACAAAATTACGGTAATACTGTGAAGTGACCTAATTTACCGATGCAAACCATTAGATGCAATCTCAGAGATATTGAGATAAGCACTACTGAAAATTTTGAATCTTGGTTTTATCAACCGGTGTGTGTGTGTGTGTGTGTGTGTGTGTGTGTGTGTGTGTGTGTGTGTGTGTGTGTGTGTGTGTGTGTGTGTGTGTGTGTGTGTGTGTGTGTGTGAAGATCCTGACTGATAATAAATTTAGTGATCATTATCGGTTGTGAGTAAAAAGGATTTTAAACTATAGGATTATTCAAGTTACATTTATTTTATAAATGTTTTGCGGATCTAGAAGCAAAATTGTGTTTCATATCCTGCAGTTTCAAAGTATGTTAACGTTGTATAATAAATGATTATTCTTTCCTTGGACCATTAAACTATTTAATGGGTCATGTATTCGTCAAAATAGTATTTTTTTTCATTTCAAATGTAGGGGTGTTTGTACTTGTTGTTATACGTGCATCATTTTGTGCGCCCAAAATATTCTTCTTAGATGTATTACTGTGTAGTATAAGAGTGTTTTTGAAAGATACTTGATAAGGTTTTTATCTTATGTTGTCTAATGTCTCAGAAAACGTGAACAATTCATCTACGGTAGAAATAAAATAAGCCCTAAAAATAGATATTTCCAAAGTAATATTGATGAATAACTCTGATACCTACAATCCATTTCTCCGAATGTGTCATTTAGCTTGTTATGAAGTGAAGTATTTGGGTAAAGAATGAAGCTGATCTGAAAGGAATTTCGGGTGTATGACGCTAAGGATTGGGAATAGACTTTTAGGCAGTGAATTGGTTTAAATGACTAGATATTAGCGATCAGGAATCTGGAACAATATAATCGGCACAAGTTAATCGTAATCCAAGTTCGCTTTCTCACAATATGACATTTTGTGACTGGGAGGATAGACCCGTTTCTCATTTACAGCGTGGCAGACTGGTCGTTCTTTACTGACTCTCATAAATCTCAACAACATTTAATATTCGCGGAGAAATATGGCTAGCAATAGGTGGGTCTTCAGTTTTTATTAATCTACTTATTGAATAATAGTTGTTTGGGTTGGTCCTCACGAGAAATAACTGTTGACCTGAAAGGAGCCTTTGAAAATATAGTGCTTGGCCGACGATTTCTCAGTTGGGAGGATTTAGAGCAAGCACTTGGGAAGTTTCGGTCTGTAAGTAAATAAATTTAATGCAATCGTTGATTACCTTCACTCACTATGTTCATTCGCATAGTCAAAGAGCCTTGTATTCGTCTTTTAAATGCACTTACGTCGTTTTTAAATGTGCATTTGGTATTAAAAGAAAGCCTCACAGGATTGATCAAAGAGGCAAACCGTAAAGTGAACTATAATTGTTGTATGTTTAGGTCGAAATTCATGGATTGCAAATCTATGTTTCGTGTCGTGCTTAATGTTAATGAGTGTATCGTTCGTTCTTACATTATGTCACATAACCATGTTTGCACGAAGTCTTTTATTAGGTGTGATCCAATGTTTAGACATTTGTCAGAAGCGAAAAAGGAGAATAATCATCCAGTTTTCTGACAATCAACATCATCTGATGAAATTATGGAATATGTGTGGGATACATATCACAAGGATCTAATATCTGGTGACATACGAAATATAAAGTCAACAGCTACTGTAGGTTGGTGTATAGTAATGTAATTGTGGCCTTCGGTTCACGTGGTCAAATGTTTGATCATATCCATGAACAAGAACGGCTACATGAGTATTATTATGATGAAGGAGATGTGAGACGATTGATTTGAGTGTGTTTTTCGACGGAAGATCAAACTCGTTTGTATCGCTTGTACCCGGAAGTGATAGATATTGATTCGACATATAGCATTAATAGAGTGAAGTGAAAAAGCAACTTCATTTATCATTAGTTATAGATTTTTGATGTTTCAGTTGGTAATAACTGATAACATGGGAAGTGGATGTCTGGTAATGTTTACCTGGACAAAAAAGAATTTACGGTGAATGTCAAATGGATTTTAGATATGTTCAAGGATATCATGGACGATACCTTTTCTACATAGACCTTTGTAATGAACTCATCGCACGGAGAAATAGCGGCTGTAAGCGCAACTCACAGATACGCTAATATTCAACTTTGTTCGTTCCATGTATGTCGCGCTCTTTGCAGAAAGATAAAGCAATCTTAGCTCATGTTATATTATTTTGATTAGACTGAGGATCGTTGCGATAAAGCTTATCCATGCCGCCTAGTTAGCATGGAAATTAGAAGACAGGAAGGTTAACAATTAAAATACTTTTTAGGTTTGACAACTATTTCAGAATAGCAACAGGGTTGGAACCTAACATCATGGACTACCTTTAAAGATACTGGGTGCCCAAAAAACATGTAAACATATGTGACATAGTAACCTTTGGGAACAATATGAATAACAAAGTGGAGTCTCCACACAGACAAGTCAAGCGATATCTTCAAAAGAGAGATTCTTTCCGTAAATATAATTTCAAAGCTTATAATTGGAACTTTATAGCATCGCAATGATTCAACGTTGAGGATAGATTTTCTGTCACCTACAGTGTACCTGCTAGTTTTTGCAGCATCTTGCTGCAACAAATGTTCCATATCAACTAAAGAAAGTAAACAACATGTACGTCAGCTTGGTCACTCAGAACTACTTGTTCATAAACGATGGATCGTCATCATATGGAGTAGATCTGATTTCTGATGAGTGCAGTCACCGAACGTCTACTAAGTGTCGCCACATGTTGCTAGCACATTTAAGGAACAGTACTTTTACTAGTAAGTGTTGTCATTGTTGCGATTTATTAGGTCAACAGTTGAAATTATGTTAAGACACTGTAGACGCCGGATGCACAGTTCCAACGTAAATGTCTCAATGGACTGTGTTACTCCACTCTACAAGCCGTCTAAACAACTACTTCAAAAAATAATCAATACACAAGGAAATGGAGAGCTGATTTTTCAAAGGTTTGGTGAAAGCTTTGCAATGCAGGTGTTTATTGAGACTGAAAATTATACAAAAGGAACCTCAGAAGATGAGCAAGAAATAATTTTTCGTATTTTTTCACAATTCAGTGTATTTCTTTGTCGTCTACAGGTTTCCTAACCACCTCATAATAATAATAATAATAGCCTCTTGTGTTTTTATATTTGCAGTAATACAGAATGGCATATATTAGGTTTCGCGGTGTACGCGCAATGCATGTGTTATATCGCAGGAGCTTAAGTGAGACTATTTGATACCATGCTGTGAGATATCTTCATTGTCCACTAACAACTATTTGTAGTTTTAATGTTTAATGGAATGGCCAGCATTTATTTCATAATGCGTGCAAAGACGTGTTTCTGTGCAGTTAACGGTATTCACAATTAAAACATATTCGTCAACTGTACTCTACACACATTAGAATATATCTAATAATAGGCTTAATGGCCGCGTAACATAGTTATTGTGAACATTAGCAAGCGTTCACCTCGAGATTAACATCCACTTCTCCACTTTGTATTCGCTGCAACAAGCTACATTGAAAAGCCGTATTGAAATACGTGTAGAATGATGCATAGAATTTTGATGAGCACCAAGTATTGCAAAGTAACACGATCGTTTTCATTGCTACTCAGTACAGTTAGCTGTCTCTAACTTCTGGAATTTTACATAACTACTCCAGCTGCTTGATAAGGACATGCCACAAACTTTCAGTTGCAGCTAAACTTCTATAAACTTTAAATATGTAGTCCTAAGGTCAAGATATGTCAGTAAACACCTGAATAACAGTTTTTAAAACAGGGTGGGTTATACAAACTTCCGTTTTGAATTGTTGAACTTCCTTTACACACTTTTATTACTCGTTGATAATTCTGTCAGCAACCCTCTAAACCATTCCAATAATGACTCAATATTTTGAGTAATAACCTGACCATCTGTAGCGGTAAATAATCCCCAAAATAAATAGTTACATAGGTTTCGACATTGATGCTGATCATGTTTGTTTTAGCGTTTAAAACAGGGTGGGTGATACAAACTTCCGTTTTGAATTGTTGAACTTCCTTTACACACTTTTATTACTCGTTGATAATCTGTCAGCAACCCTCTAAACCTTCCAATAATGACTCAATATTTTGAGTAATAACCTGACCATCTGTAGCGGTAAATAATCCCCAAAATAAATAGTTACATAGGTTTCGACATTGATGCTGATCATGTTTGTTTTAGCGGATACTACTAAGTTGAAGGTGCTCGGTCACGCATCACGACCAGATCACGACACATCGTACCGTAACAAGCAACCATCTCTCTAGTTTGCCAGCCTAGACGTAGCTATCCCATTGCCGCTCCATTCACGATCAAATATAACTTCTCCCCCATCCTTCATTGCCTTATGATTTCTTCTCATTCGTAAGAGTGGGTTCAATCGTTAGAAGTTGCTCTGGTAATAATCCAAACGTAACTTGGTCATATACCAGGTGCACCTTCATTGGTGAGCCCGACGTGATCTGGACACGTTCATAACTGTGAGTTCGTTTCTGTTTATAATTTTTAACAGTATTTTTGGTGTGATTATCATTTTTTGCACGTTTTGATCGCACTTATTTTTATATTTTCATATATTGCATACATAGCATGACTGATCAGACTCCTAAGTTCATTAAGATTAAAACTCCCACACCCCCGAACTTCCAGCTCATTCCTTTCTGGACAGAAAACATAGAAGCCTGGTTCTGCTACGCAGAATCCGAGTTTCGAGACCACGCTGTGACAGACCCACGTGTTCAATTCCTTGCCGTCGTAAGGTCACTTTCGCGTGAATTGAACAGGCACGTCACCCCCTTCTGTTTCAGCCCTGACTGCCTAGAATCTTATGACCAGCTCAAAAGATCGATTCTCAAACGCGGAGACGTGTCCGATAGACAACGTCTTGATGAGTTGTTCCACACCATCGAGCTAGGTAGTGGTTCAGCAACGGAAATGTTGACGCGCATGCGAGAGGTAATTGGTCAACGCACTTTCGACGAAGGTCTTTTCCGTCAACTCTTCTTATCAAAACTGCCACAACAAGTGCAAGCAGTTCTGGTAACGTTTAATAACAACCCAGTAGATGAACTAGCCTCATCTGCTGATCGAATTCTGGAGATCACCAGAACTCGCAACAATCAGGTTTATTCCATTACCGAAATACCTCATGCCACCGAAAACGACGTGACAAAATTGTGTAATACTCTTTCTCGTGTTCTGGACCTGAAAGAAAGACACCGACCGAACGATTCTCGTCGACGAAGTACATCACGGAGAAGGTCATCGTCTCGACCTCGACGAAACGAAAATTCACATTGGTGTTGGTACCACAACACCTATGGAAAAAAATCCAAGAAGTGTAGAGACCTCTGTTGTTTCTCTAGACATAAACCCATTGTCGACGCATCGGGAAAGTACTCCGCCGGCACGCGTTAGCGGCAACCGTAGCCGGTGGAAGCAGCCGCCTGTTATTTATCACTGATGTTATAACAAAGGTTCGCTATCTCGTCGATACTGGCGTAGAAGTTAGCGTTCTTCCTGCAGCTCCATCTGATCGCCATAATGAAGCTACGTTCGATTTACAGGCAGCCGATGGAAAACATATAACTACGTATGGCAAACGATACGTCTACTTAAACGTGGGTTTACGAAAACCCATACACTGGATTTTCACTATCGCCGATGTGAAAATACCTATCATAGGCATGCATTTACTTAGCCACCACAACTTGCTTGTGGACCCTAGTAAAAAGAGACTAGTGGATAGTAACACAAATCTCTACATTCGTGAGACTGCTGCTACAGGTTGTAGCTTATGTCCTCTTCGTTTTAAACATTTAATTAACCCTTATTTTCAGACGATACTCGACAAGTATCCAGATCTGAATAAGGCGTCATCGAAATTATCGTGTGTAACCAGCAATGTTACACATCACATCACGACTACAAGTCAACCTGTATTCTCCAAAGCACGCCGACTCGCGCCTGATAAACTAAGGATTGCGAAAAACGAATTCGATCATATGATTGACTTGGGGATAATTCGACCTTCCAGTAGTCCATGGTCATCTCCATTACATATGGTCCCAAAGAAAGATAGTAATGACTGGCGTCTGACTGGTGATTACCGACGTCTTAACGCCCAAACTACGCCTGATCGTTACCCTTTACCACACATCCACGATTTAACGGCCACCCTGAAGGGAATGACAATATTTTCAAAACTCGACTTGGTAAAGGCGTACAACCAAATACCGATGTCTGAAAATGATATCCCCAAAAACCGCTATCGTAACTCCATTTGGCCTTTACGAATTCCTCCGAATGCCTTTTGGGTTGAGGAACGCAGCACAAACATCCCAACATTTCATTGATGACGTGTTCCGCGGGCTTGACTATGTCCATGCATACGTCGACGACTGCCTGATAGCAAGCCCAGACGAGGTAACACATATGAAACACTTGGACACAGTCTTTAGTAGACTGCAATAATATGAAGTAACCATAAACATACAGAAATGTAAAATCGGAACAACCTCGTTGGACTTCCTGGGGCATACTAATAATGCGAATGGTACACAACCCCAAAAACACAAGGTGGCGGTTATTCTGGAGTACCCGGAACCAATCACCATCAAGCAGTTACGAGCTTTCAATGGGTTGGTAAGTTTCTACAGACGGTTTATACCGAACTGTGCATCTATCATGAAGCCACTAAGGGATCAGATTTGTGGAAATAAAAAGTTATCACAATAGATGCAGACTGAAAGAAAGCCTTTACTGTGACTAAAGAAGCAATAGCCAATGTGACTATGCTGGCACATCACAATACCAAGGCTCCTGTCAGCCTAGCGGTTGACGCATCTGACGCAGCGATTGGCGCAGTTCTGCAACAATGGACTGACAAAACCTGGCAACCTTTAGCATTCTTCTCAAGACGACTAAACGATACCGAATCAAGATACAGCTGTTTTGGTCGTGAACTGCTAGCCATGTACTGTGCTGTACGACATTTTCAACATTCCATCGAAGGCCGGGAATTTACAATATTCACCGACCATAAACCACTGACGTTTTCTATGAAGTCATCTTCAGATAAGTACTCTCCGCGAGAGTCGCGTCATCTAGACTACATTTCCCAGTTCTCTACTGATATACGACATATATCTGGAGCTAACAATGTAGTTGCCGACGCCTTATCACGAATACACGCCTTGAATCGTATCAAAGGCATCGACCTTGTTGAACTAGCTCGACTTCAAAATGGAGACAATGATCTTCATCACGAGTTATCCACAACAACGCTTAAACTCCAAACAAAGACGATTGGAAAGGGTAAGAACACTTTAATTTGTGATTATTCTACAGGTACGGCCCGTCCAATCATTCCCAAGAGTTATCGACGAATCATCTTCGACACATTGCCCAACCTCTCTCATCCTGGAGTTCGTGCTACGTCTAAACTGATTGCCCAGAGATTTTGCTGGCCAAGGATGAATAAAGACATCAAGGAATGGGCACGCTCCTGTGTGGCCTGCCAAAAGAGCAAAGTAATTCAGCACAATAAATGTCCTCTTGGAACTTGCCCAACTCCCGACGCTCGATTCGACCATGTCCACCTTGATTTGGTAGGACCCTTACCAGAATCAAATGGATTTTCTTATCTTTTGACATGCGTGGACTGTTTTACACGCTGGCCAGAAGCGATTCCCTTAAAAGACATCCCTACTGAAACGATTGCTCACACTTTCGTCGAACGATGGATAGCGAACTTTGGTTGTCTATCTACAATAACGACAGACCGTGGACGTCAGTTTGAATATGGATTGTTCCACTCTCTGACGAAACTTCTTGGAGCAACGCGCTTCCGAACGACTGCCTACCACCCACAATCTAACGGTTTGGTAGAAAGATTTCATCGACAGCTGAAAGAATCACTTTCAGCTACAAACATCCCTCAGTGGACAGAGGCTTTGCCACTAGTCTTACTCGGAATCCGAAGCATGGTAAAAGAAGATGTCGGGTGCAGCGTGTCTGAATTAGTTTACGGAACGAATCTTCGACTACCAGGTGAGTTTGTAGAAACCGCTTCCACCCCGACAAACCTGGATATCAATTCTTACGTGAACCGGCTTACAAATGCTATGCGTTCAGTCAAGCCAGTCCAAACTCGACAACAGTCGACAGACACTTCCATCCAACCCGCTTTAAAATATAGTACACACGTTTTTGTACGTCGTGACGCTCTACACCGACCTCTTGACGCGACTTACGAAGGACCATACAAGGTCTTGAAGCGTGAAACAAAGTACTATACGATCGATAAGAATGGACACGAGGAGGACGTCAGCATTGACCGCCTCAAAGCAGCTTACCTAGAAGGTAAACCCTTCGATGTCCAACTCGTCACAACACCGCCGAAACTTGACATGAGCAAAGTCGCCATGCCTCAAGCAACAACCAACAAGCAAGTGGAAATTCAGAAGAGCTCCATAACGCCCAGAGCTACACGTTCTGGTAGGAATGTACGATTTCCAGAACACTTAAATTAATATTACGTCTAATATTACGTCTATCAATTTTTTTTCTAATTTTCCACTGTGTATTGTGAAGTTAATACATACAAAATAAAAAAATTGAGTAAAAATACTTTTTTTTAAACTTTACGGTATGCATTTTACACATTTTCGTATGTTTAAAAAAGAAAATTATCAAAAAATCTTTTTTTATTCATGTTAGCGTTGTCAACATTTTATGCGTTTTTGTAGCTGTATTTAGCCGCCAAATTGTTTTAAAATATGTATATATATATATAAATGAAAGGCACATATTTAAAAATTTTCTTTTTTTGTATTTCCAGGACGCCTGGAAACGACCAGAAGAAAACGGAAGAGAACGATTACACTTTGTACAATTTTTTTATTATTTCTATATGTAACGACACTTTAGCATAGGCGCTGGCGGCCAGAAGCTGCACAACATCCAAGCTATCAAAGGAACGTTTACCAATGTATAACTCATTGGGTTTTATCCTTTGGCTGGTACGTCATAGGGTCCTTACGAACCCATTAGGGGGGGAGTGAGCTGTAGCGGTAAATAATCCCCAAAATAAATAGTTACATAGGTTTCGACATTGATGCTGATCATGTTTGTTTTAGCGGATACTACTAAGTTGAAGGTGCTCGGTCACGCATCACGACCAGATCACGACACATCGTACCGTAACAAGCAACCATCTCTCTAGTTTGCCAGCCTAGACGTAGCTATCCCATTGCCGCTCCATTCACGATCAAATATAACTTCTCTCCCATCCTTCATTGCCTTATGATTTCTTCTCATTCGTAAGAGTGGGTTCAATCGTTAGAAGTTGCTCTGGTAATAATCCAAACGTAACTTGGTCATATACCAGGTACACCTTCACATCCATCAGACTTCTAACCATGATCTCACCCACTCTCCTCCTACTGGTCTGTGTTAGGCAGATACTTCATAAGTGTAAATATCTCAATTTAAACAAAATCAAGCCACCACAATAAAATCTATGAACGCAAAGTGAAGATGTAAATTGGAGTTATACAACTATTTTATACAAAATACGAACATATTAAATAGGTAATCCATAGTTTGCTCACTACGAAGTAAAGACACTATAAACCATGAAGAAAATTCAGTAATGTAGACCTGAAGCAGATTACCCAAGTGATCTCAGATGACGTAATTGTACTGCAGTTCGTTCTAAACAATAACAAAATGTGGTCATTATCCTTCATAAAACCTAAAGGAACATATTTAAGAAGGAGAAAACCTACTGAAAATTGTATTTTCGTAGAGAAACAAGCCCCACGAATCTGTGACAGTTACACGAATTAGTGCATTTACTAATCATGTAGAATAGTTTTAATATGCATGTACAGTTAAAATATCAAGGTTAGATAGTGTGAAATTTAACAGTAGCTGATTCCTGGTGATTTCGGCAATAACACGATAACTGATTACCACCTTACAGAAACACCTAAGATGACGAATAATCAGTCTCATGTAATCTATCATACTAGTGTTGTTGAACACGCTGTTATGTCAAAGCCATGGATACCTGCTTTGTTGGATAGAATTTCACTACTGACAGGTATTACTTTCAGAATCAACTGAGTAAACCTTTCGTGTCACTAATGAGGGTCACTGTCATTTAGTAGTATTACTCCCTACTGTATGTCTTACTGTACTACTTTAGACCTTGTATATTCTTGATAACATTGGTGTAGTTGTCATCTGTACAGTGACGGTGCGTTTCCTATTCTAACTGGTTGCTTTGATTAAATAGTTACGACAAACTTTTGTCCTACATTCCACCTACTTTCCTACTTTTCTGAAGCGTGGTATTCTCAGTTCTGTGAAGCTGGCCTAAGAGATTAGTAAACATACGAACTATATTGTCCTGTATTTTTATAAAACTTGCACCCAGTAACTATATTTTTGAAGGGTTTATCACGATACAGTTAGACGTGTTGTAGAAAATGTGTAACTGGGTGAATCTGACTAATGAGGATGTAGTAGTCTTCACCGTTTAGATAATCACATGATTCATGTGTACTTTTATTCCTGATGCTTCTGTTAACGTGTTACAATGTTTTGCACTTCATGCATTTCCCCCGTGTCTGCTTATTCATTCCTTTCTTATATTGTTTTAGTAAAGTGTGTTAGCCTGAGCATCTCATTTGTCACTTGTCACTGATTGTCCAGATCTCAGCTCTTTGTGACTACCTATATTTGGAATTCTGCTATTACTATGTGCATATACATATCCTTGGTTAGATTCCCTATTCCCTGTATCGCCGAATTACTGAATGTGCGATTACTGAATTCCCTTGATGTAGTTTGGAATTCTAAGTGCTAATAAGAACATCATACTCAGTATAATTGTAGTCGATACCATCAAATCTGAAACGTTGCAACTAAGGTTTACTGAGTTTGGCTGACTCATAATCAATACGACGGAAAACGTGAATAAAATATCGACTTCCTATTAATGAAGATAAATAGGCAATTTTAATTGAACGATAGTTATGCTTAGCACCATTTATGCATATTTTGTGAGTTACACGCCGTAGCCAGTATGCATTCATTAAAGTCCCTGAAAGACCGTTACGTGAATTATTTTCATCTAAGTTGAGACTATCTTTTTTAACAAAACGACCGGTTCACAAGTAACCAGTAGAATCACTTTGGAAGTGTAGGGTTATCTAAGAAAGACAGTTTGATTATGAAGCA
This sequence comes from Schistosoma mekongi, assembly GCA_034768735.1. Lineage (NCBI taxonomy): Eukaryota > Metazoa > Platyhelminthes > Trematoda > Strigeidida > Schistosomatidae > Schistosoma > Schistosoma mekongi. The sequence goes on along the minus strand of CM068305.1, from coordinate 77,328,457 downwards.
TCTAATGTCATCCTTGATAAACTCAACAAGTACTTTATATGGTTGCTGTGAAATAATTCCATGAACGTTACACCAGTACGTTCTAGCGGATATATTTGTTGTCAGTTGTTTTCTGAAGTTTGTTGTTATAAATTTTCCCTACATTTCTGTTTTCCGTCATTTAAATTTGACTACAACTCAGCCTGTAGCCCCTAGGGTTGCTGCCGGTCCCAAGCCCGGATAAAGGAGGAGGGTTGGGCATGGGGCTAGCAACCCCATCCCGTAAAACAACAAACGTGCTAAAAAACGCTAACCAGTAAAAACCTTTATAACCATTTTTACTCTGCCCTGGGAGTTGGAAGGTGTGTTATGACGCCTAATGGCGAAAGCCGAGTTTCTTCGGAAGCCACGAGGCCGATGTCTCTTCTGACAACCAGGGCAACAATTAATAGAGGTACATGGAATGTTCGCACGCTGTGGGAAACAGGGAGGACCATGCAAATAGCTGAAGAAATGAAAAGATACAACCTGAAGATACTTGGAATATGCGAAACGCATTGGGTGCAAGCTGGACAGCAACAGCTATCCTCGGGAAATGTGCTTTTATACTCCGGCCACGAAGAGGAAAATGCTCCTCACACTCAAGGAGTAGCATTGGTGTTATCCCAAGATGCATGGAAGGCTCTTATAGGATGGGAGCCTCACGGACCTAGGATCATCACTGCATCCTTCAAGACGAAGAAGAAAGGGATTACAATGAATGTCATCCAGTGCTACGCACCCACCAATGACAGCAACGAAGACGACAAAGACCAGTTCTATGCGAGGCTGCAGTCAATCATCGAGAAATGTTCAGCCAAGGACCTGACCATTCTAATGGGCGACTTCAACGCTAAGGTCGGAGTGGATAACACCGGATATGGAGACATCATGGGACAGCATGGACTGGGAGAAAGGAATGATAACGGTGAGAGGTTTGTGAACTTATGTGCCTTCAACAAAATGATTGTAGGTGGCACTTTTTTCTCCCACAAACGTATACACAAAACTACATGGGTTTCACCGAACTACATTACGGAGAACCAAATCGACCACATCTGCATCAGTAAAAAGTTTAGGACCATGGAAGACGCAAGAGCAAGGAGAGGAGCCGACATAGCTTCAGATCACCATTTGGTGGTAACTAAAATGAAACTGAAGCTGAGGAAGCACTGGACAACTGGAGCAGCAGTATTACACAAGTTTAATACAGCCCTTCTCCGTGATACTAACAAACGCAACGAATTCAAATTAATTCTCAGCAACAAGTTCCAGGCATTTCATGATCTACTAGAAAAAGGTGAAACTAATATGGAAGACAACTGGAAAGAGATTAAGGAAACAATACTTCAACATGTCAGCAGGTTTTGGGTCCCAAGAAACAACACCAAAAAGAGTGGATTTCTGTTAGTACTCTGGACAAGATCCAAGAAAGGAGGAACAGAAAGACAGCGATCAATAACAGTCGGACAAGAGCAGAGAAAGCCAAGGCACAGGCCAAATACACCGAAGTCAACAAGCAAGTAAAGAGGTGCATCAGGTCGGATGAACGGAAATTCGTTGAGGACCTAGCAATGACAGCGGAAAAAGCTGCCAGAGAAGGAAACATGAGGCTGTTATACGATACAACAAAGAAACTATCTTGGAAATTCAATAAGCCAGAACGGCGAATCAAGAACAAGGCTGGCGAACCAATCACTGAAGTGCATGAACAACGGACACAGGTGGGTAGAACACTTCCAAGAACTCTTGAATAGACCAGCCCCACTAAACCCACCAGTCATCGAAGCAGCAGCCACGGATCTCCCTATAAGCACAGACCCACCAACAGTTGAAGAAATCAAAATGGCCATCAGACAGACCAAGAGTGGCAAGTCGGCAGGACCAGACAACATACCAGCGGAGGCACTGAAGACAGATATAGAAACAACTTCAAAGATACTCCACATTCTCTTCAGGAAGATTTGGGAGGAAGAACAAGTTCCAGCAGACTGGAAAGAAGGGTACCTCATCAAGATACCAAAGAAAGGCGATCTCAGCAATTGTGAGAACTGCAGAGGCATTACTCTACTTTCAGTACCAGGAAAGGTCTTCAACAGAGTGTTATTGAACAGATTAAAGGACCCAGTCGACGGCCAACTCCGAGATCAACAGGCCGGATTCCGTAAAGATCGATCATGTGCCGATCAAATCGCTACTCTACGGTTCATTGTTGAACAATCAATTGAATGGAATTCACCACTTTACATCAACTTCATCGACTATGAAAAGGCATTCGACAGCGTGGATAGGAGAATATTATGGAGCCTTCTACGACATTACGGCGTACCCGAGAAGATAGTTAACATCATACGGAATTCTTACGACGGATTACATTGTAAAATCGTGCATGGAGGTCAGCTCACAGATTCATTCGAAGTGAAGACCGGTGTTAGACAAGGCTGCTTACTCTCGCCCTTCCTCTTCCTACTGGTCATCGACTGGATCATGAAGACTGCAACATCTGAAGGCACTCTTGGAATACAATGGACAACATCGACGCAACTAGATGACTTGGACTTCGCAGATGACCTAGCTCTTCTCTCTCACACACAACATCAAATGCAGAAGACCAACAATATAGCAGCAGCCTCAGCAGCAGTAGGCCTCAACATACACAAAGGGAAAAGCAAGATCCTTAGGTACAAAACAACAAACACTAACCCAATTACACTTGACGGAGAAACTCTGGAAGACGTTGAAACCTTTACATATTTGGGCAGCATCATCGACAAACAAGGAGGGTCTGATTCGGATGTGAAGGCACGGATTGGTAAGGCAAGGGAAGCATTTCTACAACTGAAAAACATCTGGAACTTAAGCCAACTGTCAGTCAATATAAAAGTCAAAATTTTCAACACAAATGTGAAGACAGTTCTGTTGTATGGAGCTGAAACTTGAAGAACTACGAAAAGTATCCTACATAAGATACAAGTATTTATAAACAACTGTCTGCGTAGGATTCTTCGGATCTGTTGGCCAGATACCATCAACAACAACCTGTTGTGGCAGAGAACTAATCAACTTCCAGTTGAGGAAGAAATTAGGAAAAGACGCTAGAGATGGATTGGACACACACTGAGGAAACCATCAAACTGTGTCACAAGACAAGCACTGACTTGGAATCCTAAAGGCCACAGAAACAGAGGAAGACCCAAGAACACATTGCGTCGGGAATTGGAAACAGACATGAAGAGAATGAACAGCACTTGGGAAGAGCTAGAACGGAAAGCCCAGGACAGAGTTGGCTGGAGAATGCTGGTGGGCGGTCTATGCTCCACTTGGAGTAACAGGCATTGATTGATTGACTGAAATTTGACTATGACCATGCTGTTGTTTGACTAATATTTCATTATCGAATGTTTGAAACTTCTGATTATTCTAAATAGGATTGTTAGTGGGCAGATAGATCGCTAAAATGTTATTATCTAGTGATTCATTATACTGCAGGACATCCCGGACAAACATTTAGAATCTACAGTGATGGAAACACTAAACACCCGATTTATAAAAGTCTAGTTTTTAATAGAATCGACAGAAAACTGGTTTCCTAGGGTTTATTTTCTATCCACCTTGACTGATAGTTAGTCTTTCTTTAACCAGTCTGTTTATAAATGCATTAATTCGACTGTCTAGATTCACGATAGGGTTTGATAATAGTTGCTGGCATCCGCTGAGTTCTGTCAGTAGATACTCGATCTTGTTACCATAGGCGTTTTTGGGCATAGTCTTCTTTGTGCATCCCTTATATTCTATATCGTGACAACGTGATTATTGTCTTTCAATTTTTATTAAGTTGTCTTTTTAGACCCAATCATTGTGGAGTGGACTCTTTTTTATTTATGTCTAGTAATTAGAAGTGGTAAATTATATTTTTCAGTCTCTTGATTCATCATTGATTTCACGAGAGGTAATTTTAAATTTGAGATGGAAGCCATTTTCAAAGCGACTTGGAGTCTAAATCTTTCTCAAGAATATTTTTCTCTTGAGTAGTCGTTGCGACCATACACATGCCACGAAGCTGTTTACCTTTCGTTTGGTCTGTAAATAACAAATTTTGGGCAACTCTATGACAAAGGTCAAGTAAACAAGAATTGCCTACTTTCGAAAAAAGGTTAAGGGAATTATTTTTATTTGTTCTGCTTGTATGCAAATTGGATATTTTATTTCTACTAATTTTATGACATTTCTAACCTAGACACTCATTTTACCCATTATATGTTATCACATCATTTTTAAAACATGGACTACAAGTATTTGATTACCCACATTTCCCTTTAATCTCCTATTATCGCTGCCCTCGTTTTGTGTCTGTCATTTCTTCAAATGATCTGCTATGTTATCAGCTTTTAAATACATACAAAGGAAACATCTGAAACATGGACTGAGTTTAGCTCGTTAGGTCAATTGTCTTAGGTTGTTTATATCTGCCCTGGGACCATTAGCTTCAGATCAGAATTACGGACATCGATAGATTGGTTCTCGGCCACCGTAGTGCATCGTTTAAGGTCATGTCAAAAATTAATTACTCATGGCTACGCTACTCCGATAGCATTCCTCTGTTGTGCCTTGTGCTTTTTTAGTCGATTTCAATGTTTCTAAATACATTTTCCCACGTGTCGACAACAAGGAGGTATTCCTGTATTCTGTGATAGGTGTTTGTAAACATGGGCACCACTATATATCTTCCATATCGTTCAGCTAACCTTTGATCTGTATAAGACGCTAGTTAAATAGTTTAAAACAGTTGTGGACGGAATACAAAAAAGGCCTTCGCTTCATGAGCTTTTGTGTCTTGTAGCAATGAATCACTAATTCCGCCAGGTACGGACCTATGTATACTTATATATAGTTGCTAACGCGCTACCATTAGAATTTGTTCTAAGTCCTAGAGAATAAATCAAGTTCTTTCTTAAAGGCTCACTAGAAGTTTCATGGACTATTTTGACAGATATGGAGTTCCAGGATTTGACTATTTTTAGTGAGATGTTGCGCTTTCACTCCAAACTATTGAGTCGTGTCTCAAGCTTTTAGGTACTCCCTTTGAAACGTATGTTCGAATCAATTCTACATAGGTGCTCTAATGAGTACCTAAGAGTGCTTGGGATTTTACAAGTCAATATAAGGTCCCCACTAAACCTTATCTAGTTCAAAGATACAAGTCTAGTGCTAACATTCATTCCTTACATGACTTTAACTTAAATCTATGGATAGGCTTCGTGGTCTTTCTTAGAATTCGTTTTAAAGCGTTCCACTTCCTGGAGTAAAGAGAGGAAAACCATGTTTCCATACTCTAAATAAGAAAGAAGGTAACTAGGGAAAATTACGCGGAAGATCCTAATGTCGAATTGGCCAAAAATGCGCCTAAGTGTGGAAAGTGCAACATTAGCTTTGAAAGCATTTTTGTCACAACTGGCAGTCAATTTGAGATTATAGAAGATAAAGACGCCTAATTCTTTCCCTACTAATGATGCACCTAAGTGTAGAATGCTTATGGTGCATGTATAATACACCTTGTCACGCGGACCGACAAATTTTCATTTTGCCGAATTGAGTGTCAGCCCATTTTTATCTGCTCAACTTTGAAGTTGAATCAGATAGTCTTGCAGTGCCGGCCTATCCCATTCTTTCAAAATTCCCTACAAAATTCAATGTCGTAGGCAAATAGTAGTAGTTCGAAAGACACTTGTTGACGTAGGTACTTTATGTAGATTAAAAAGAGGAGTGGTCTCAGGACTGATCTGTGAGGAGCACCACTGAGATATTCTATGGCCTAGGAAAATGAGTAAATTTAACTTTACCTTGAGTCACTGTTGATCGAGATGAAACTCATACCATTATAGTAGCGAAGGTTTATTGCCAAGGCAAGCCAGTAAGTGGATAAGACAAACATAAATGACTCAGTTGAAGGCATCTGAGAATCAGAGATGCACTACACCGACGATACCGTCCACTTGTTCGGAACCATTACTTGACTCAGACTATGCATGGACAGTTCTCTGAAAGGAGGTGCCAAGAATTTGGCTCCTTTTATTGGGACAGAGGTATGAATTTTGCCCAGCTCAGTGGAAGTGTGTTTGTTCAACTGTTTCATTTTTTTTATAAGACTTTTTCGACTGATTAGCTTCTATGACTCATGCAGTGAGGAATAGTGAAGGTATATAGTAATCTAGTTTATTGACTCCCTAAAACTTAAACCAGATGAACTATTAGGCTACCAGTAACTTTAAACTACCTAATGCAATAAGTGCAGATTGTTTTGTTCTTAATGATATTAATACATCCACCATGTCCTGTAATTGTCGTTTGTATTAATTATTTCCTGACTTTTACTTCCAAAATTAATGAGACAAATAGCATACGCTTCCATAATTGATAACACCCACATGCCACTCAGATGCCGATTGCGAGGGACAGTCAGTTCAATAATCCTATAAAATAAAGTTTGAATGAGCTATTTGCCCACGTATTCTGCCAAACGTCACGTCAATATTTCAAAATGCCTTCAGAGACTTCGAAAGAAGTTACAGCCAATAAATGGGATGCTGGTGCACTAAAAATAGCTCTAGATGATGCAGCTAAAGAAGTAATTGAACTTTTAATAATTGTCTCGCAGTTATTCATGAAAAAACATGGATTAATTGAAACACATAAACTTTTTGACGGAAGACTCGTTTTGTGTACGATATCTGTCCTGATAGCTGGTTTTGGAGTATTATTCGACTATTTATACCCACATCCTCGTTCTCGGATAGTATTGATAGTTTGTGTTTCACTTTACTTCCTTCTGTCGGCTATAATTACATTGTATGTAATGTTCGTCGAGAAGAATGTCTTCTTCACAGGACTAAAAGAAGACAAGACGGGTTTAGATCCAGCTGATTCGTGGACAGTATGCTCATATATGAACAAGTAACTTTAGTTTGGAGTTTGGCGTTTTACTTGTAGGTATGATCCCACGTACCATTTCAGCTTAACAGTATGTGATGGTATAACAAAGAATGTCAAGGTGTCTTCTGTGAAAAAGTCCGCAGCGGAATTTTTTAATATAAAGGGTGAGCTACAGAGAGGTCGATACGACGAGTTTTTGCAGAATTTAGTATCTGACTTGTATAGTGATAAGAAAGATCGTTAATTACTAGAATCCTGACGCTGATAATATGTATAATGCTCTTATTTTCCCACCGGAATGTATAATTTCCAAAGTCAGTTTTGTGTTCTGATTGAAAACTGTCAAACAATTTATGGGAATTCACCCTCCTAGTACTTTATACAGGGGCTCTTATTTTTTTATGACTTGCATTTTCAGTAAGTGTAGTGATGTTGGTAGACTACTTCATTTTCCCTTTTTGTTAGGACGTTGTGGTTGTTGTAGTCTTGGTAAAACATCCTGCTGGAAATTGAGCATAGAGTCTAATCTGGCAGATGAAATGAGTTTAAAAATAGGCCGCGTTCATTTGCATAATAATAAATCATAAATAAATTATATAAGCGTGTCAGGTCAAGGTAGCTAAAAATATCTCCTACTACTTATCCAGGTGAATCGTATTAACCCTTATTTACAAAATCCAGAAACTAACTCAAAAAGATCGTTTGACGTTCGTTGGTATGCATCAGTGCCTGCCTACTGAGGAACAAATTTCATGGTATCTTGTATTACTAGTGTCTTGTGTACAACAAAACCACAAAGCAACTAGAGTTGAGTCCTAGACAAAGGAGACAGGTTGATAAAGTTGTGGATGCGCAGACTCTATATTGTCCTTTACTTCGATTTATAATGTTAGCTAAAGTAGGCTTAAACTAATATAATTGTAAGCGGAAAATGCAATAATGATCCATGTGACTAATGTGTTGAGACGTAAGAGAGGGGGAGTAGAAACTAACTGTTCTTAGTCTCCTTAACTATCTAAATTAATGGACGAGATTCTGTCTGGTATGACTCGAAATTGTTAGTTGTGGTGTAGATACATTCTGGACTTGCGCTATATGTACTTGTCTTTCTGGGTTCATATCATTTCTGCATATTTTAATATCCTTCCATGTTTTTGTGCTGTTAGAATATGCATTAGTTCAAATCTGTTCAACTTTGTGCGAACTACCACAAAATGTTCATTGCAGCAGGTTACTCGTTAGGGTTATGAAGGGAGGTCAAAAGGGTTTGGCAGTATTATTAGGAATGCCTTTTAACAAGAATATGATTGGTCGTTCTTAAGGTCTTCATGATGAATGTCAAAATTCCACTCAGTAACTTAATATATATCAGGTTTTGTGCGGAAGCTAGAGATCTTATTTGACTGAATAGGAGTCTGGAAATCCTGCAAAGTGATCAAATATTACGTTGGTAAACCCGCGCTGAAGCATATTTTGTTTAGACACTACTTGCACATACTAAATATTCTTGAACTAGTTTTTAGGTATCAAGTAGCTCAGAATTGAGGTGTTTCTCTGATTTTGTAAACTCTACATACCTCATTTGGAAAAGTAGCAGGATATGATAGGTTGATTCCAGATATCATAAAAGATGGTGATCCAATTTTAGCATGTATGCTGAATAGTACATTAGTTGGGGTATAGGAACTGAACTTAGTCCCATCTGACTTGCCTCGATCGTCCGAGAATAGTTTTTTGTGGATCAGTTTAACTAACATATCTAAAATATTAGCCTCTATGATCATCCGACGCTCATATAAAGGTAAGAAACGACAAACTCAGGAAGACCAAGCCGGTTTCAAACCTAGTCAAGAATGCATTAACCAAGTAATCACCTCCTGCCGCGAGATTTTAAAACATACGCATACTTACCTACTTGATTTGAAGGCAGCTTTCGACTCTAGACCGATATTTTGAAGGTGTCTACCATTAAAAGGCGTACCTCAGAAGTACGCAAATCTTATGAAGGCTCTACTCGAATAGCACTGGCAGAATCGGGGCTTATAGGAAAGTACTGATCACGAGTGGTGTTCAGTAAGGTTACTCTTTGTTCTCTGTTTATTTAATTTCGTTATAGGTGTTCTAGAAGCTACTCTTTCGTTTAAATATCCAAGAATCCATTTCCTGCTAGGAAGCCCACTTATAGTCTTAGAATATGCAGTGTAGTCATATACAGTGAGGATGCTAACTGTATATTTAGTTACCTGAACAACTCAAGTAACAATAAAAACATGTTCGGGATGCGCTTCTTTCCTGAATGTTAAGTCAAGACTTGTTATGAAACAGGGTTTCGATCATTTGAACGTTATTAAATAAAAAAATGCAATATTGATCAATAGAAGAAAGTATAGTAATACAGTTTGGCAGAGATAACCACTTGCGAGATACGGTTAGTGACCCAGACCTCCAGATTAATTTAAATCAGAAAGATCACAAACCGGAAGTTTTCTAACAAATAAAATAACATGCTCATGTACGCAATATTAAAAACAAAATAACTTGGTTTAATATCGCAAATGATTAGATAGCGTAGTCTCTCTCCAGTAAATAAAGACATCTTTTTTACCCACCGGGATTTGTCTCCATTATTACCTAGGTCGGTCATAGGTGAAGCCTCAGCCCTCATAGGTCAATGTCTGACAAAATCTGTCCTGGCGTTTGCTAGCTTGCGTAAGCACGATATCTATCTCAACGAAAGAATAAACATTGCTGCGCAGTATGCTGTTAACCTATGGGCTGGAGGTCCTTGGTTCTAAGTGCTTTCGAAGTATCGCTCGGACATCATGGAATGACCGAGTTAGCATTCCGAAGGCTAGACATAGAGTACTAGGGAATGGTGGGAAACCAGTTGATGACGTCTTAGACCTTCATTAACCAAGGTGAGTGGAATTTGTAGTACATATGCCCAACCACTGCTGACTTTATCACATAATATCAGCTAGTTTTGAAGTAGGATAAAAGGAAGCCAGACCAGAATGCAGCGTCAGTTCATGGAGTCGTTGATTGTCAGTTTGAGTGTTGTTGGTAGGCGCAGACTACGTGGTTGGGGTCCGCGCGACAAACAACCAGTGGTTGACGACATTAGGTGACACTGCTCACATTATTGCGTGTTCATTCACTTTTCTTCTAGATTTTAGGATTCATTATTTCGTGCATACCTTGTTTAACTCTAATCTAGTATTCATCTTTTTAATATGGTCTCGTCGTACTAATATGTCATAGTAGCCTGGACCGATGCGCAGCGCCAGGTTCTACGCTGTACATAACTAAATGACTTATTTGGATATAAACCATTTCATGCCAATCCGCTATGTACCTTTTATTAAAACAAAACAACTATGAAAGAAGGACATTCTCATTAAGTTACCTACCATTAAGGTCATATCGCTGTGGCACATTTGCCGGTTTCTACTAGAAATAATCGTGTTCTAGTTAAAACATGCACCATACTTCTTACTTTTAAAGTATATTATTTCAGACTTGTAAACTAAGCGACAAATTCACAAATAAATATGAATAAGTGGCATCGCACTCTAATGATAAGCCGAACTCTGCTCGTATTACGTATTTAAGGATTAAACAAGACCCTGAGTGCACTAAAGAGAGGGAGATTTGTTAACTAGTTTGAACATGACTTCTGCACCTAAATTACTAAATAAGTGAGGAGCCTCATTGACTTCGGATATGCAGATGATATAGTCCTATTTGGCGAAGACGCTGATAAAATGCAGAACATTTCCACAGCAGTAATCCAAGCATTTTCGAAACGCGTTTCTCTCCCTCTAAATGCAAACCATTGCTTCAGGACTGGTTTACGTCAACACCTGGGCTAAAGATAGGGAGTGAAGTAGTTGAGCACGTCGACTACTCCACTTATCTTGGAAGTCTGATTAGCCCCAATGGGTTAATCCTTGACGAAATCTCAGTACGAATTCAAAAAGCTCGTTTGGCTTTTGCCAACTTACATATGCGTCTCTCAATGAAAGGAAAAGTATACTGCGCAGCAGTCCTCTGTCTTACCGTGTAGGCGTGGAACGTAGCCACTAAGAGTAGACGACACTCGGAGGTTATTAGTATTTGACCATCGATGTCTTCGAAACATCGCTCACGTTAGCAGGGATCTTCGAGCAAGCAATATCGAGGTTAAATGATGGATATTAGGGAAAAGTGATAAATCAATCGAAGGTTGTGAATCTTCATCGACTGAGGTGGTTGGGACATGTGTTACATATGCCTAACCACCGCCTACCTCGACGGGCGATGACGACTGATATAGGAGCGGCCAAACTGAAACATGGAATCAGTCCATGAAGTCACTGACTACTGGTTGGAGTTGTGTCAGTAGATGAAAACTATCTAGTTGGGATCCTCGAGAATCCCGTAACCAGTAGTTAGAAACTTTGGGTGGCATGGCTCAGAATCGGTCATAGTGGCGCACGTGTATCCACTCCTCGTCTTCACTTAAATCTTAGAATTATCTCGTAGCTTTCTTCCCACACGTCAATTCTCCCTGGACCATATTCCATATGTTCAATCCTCTTTGTTTTCGTTATTATTATCATTGAAGTAACTTCTGCTTCTACTAATATGGTGTTAATCCTGCTGTGCTTTTGACGTATGGCAACTTGAACCGATGCACATATATGCCAGATTCTATGGTGATCATACATACATGCAAGTGAGAAGCCCTAATTACTATCACCTACCTTGTTTAGATAACGGATCAATATGGGTGATTTCCGAAACATGGCGTCAATCAAAACATTTAGTATTAAAATAGAAGTATTCTATGACTATAAGATATTCGACCAATCAATTAAATTGATACTAATAGTATGACCTAGTAACGATTCCTCATAAAACCCTAATTACTGATGCTATCGAGAATATCAGAAAACAGTAGTTCATCGTTTGTATAGCACTTACTCACAAAATAGTTAGCATATAATTAGCAAATATTTAAAGCACCAACGATTATTAGATATATGTCTTGTATAAGAGACCTACAGGTTAATCATGAACTTGTGAAACTGAAGCCTGATTATCAGGTTTACTTATAACTTACTATACTATGGTACGATATATTTAGGGACATTATGGATCATGTGATTTTGTTTGTTATTTGGGCGAAAATGAACAATACGATTTATGCTGTAAAACATGTTGGGTTGCGTTATGCACTTATTCTCTAATCATTATAACCAATACTTCTCGCTTGGTTATAGTTCACTTACTTGATTGAGTGCACGTACTGGAAATGATCGTCGTACACAAATAAGTCAGTGTACTAACACGACAAGCCAGTATTTCTAAACGAAAAAGAAAGGTATTTCTTCACGAAGCGAACTTTATTTATCTTTTTGGTCAAGATCAAATGTACATTTCGGCAAATAATATGTATCAAAATGCCAATATCTTTGAGAGACATCTTTCCATAATTTTTGGTCTGCAACATCAACAGCGACCGCGTCGAATACACAATTTATTCCAAACCTGAATATAAGAAAAATACGTTGAACTGAATTTTGAATATATTTGATAAACTTGACCAAATACGAACAAGAGTCATCTCGATTTGAAGAAAATGGGTGTATAAAAGAAAGAAATACCCTGGGGTAAATTTGTACTGAACACTGTTGCTATAGTTATACTTTAGTAGAGTAGGAAATCGCCGAAATGTGTAACTGATATGCTGGGCACCTAATGAAGATTGATTATCTTTGAGAACTGTGCTTTAGAATATTATTTCAATTATTATAACTGTGGGTAATGTAATCATTTCATTTCTATGACTGTTACGTTTCCCTTACTCGGTCCTCCCGTTTAGTATATTTACTCTTAGTATATTGTTTATTACTATGAACTACAGTCACTTGGTTGTGTACAAGTTGTCTCCATTCGCTGCCACTATTTCTTTTGTTCTGTATCAATGTTGCATTATTGATTGGTTTACTGTATGGTTTGACTTTGTGTATATATAAAGGTATGATTGAAATATAATATGTTTTTCGGTTCCGATTCTAGTTCTTCTATTATCGGCCTGGGGGTGAGTGGGCATAGGACAATTGCGCATTATCAACTAGACATATCTCATTAGCGTTTGCTACAACCAACCAAATTTTTTGGTTGCGACATAACAGTAAGATATACTAATAATAATGCTAGACGGTAAGCAAGAAGTTGCAGTGATGTTTCCAAAAATATTAACCCTTTACATTTTTGACAAACTTTGCAAAGCTTATCTCTAGAATGTTCTATCCCAGCATACAAACACAGTTGTCAACATTGACCGACCGATTTGAACAAAATAGTGGGATCGAAGTACTGCGAAAATTTTATGCATGATAGGACAACCAGCAAACTGAAATCGGTCAATAGCAGCTTCCGGATTCCACTTAATACCCTAATAGCCTCGAATCCCAATGTAAGTCTAACAACCTAGTTCATTGAATCCTGCTATTATCTCTTCTTTATCAAAGCTACTTACAGATTTTCCGACCATGCTAAGGGGTTAAGGGTAAAGTGCAACTTGTCTACTAGGAGGTTATGATTATCTGATAACGTTACCACATCTGAGAACGTCAGAGCGCTCAAAATAGAACAATGATAAAATAAAAAATGGGGAAAGCGGACAACCTTGACGAACACCACTTGAAATAAACAGTTCTGACGACAATCTGCAATAAGCTCTGACTCGACATGTGGTGTTTGAGTAGAAAGCTTTATCGGCCTGGGGGTGAGTGGGCATAGGACAATTGCGCATTATCAACTAGACATATCTCATTAGCGTTTGCTACAACCAACCAAATTTTTTGGTTGCGACATAACAGTAAGATATACTAATAATAATGCTAGACGGTAAGCAAGAAGTTGCAGTGATGTTTCCAAAAATATTAACCCTTTACATTTTTGACAAACTTTGCAAAGCTTATCTCTAGAATGTTCTATCCCAGCATACAAACACAGTTGTCAACATTGACCGACCGATTTGAACAAAATAGTGGGATCGAAGTACTGCGAAAATTTTATGCATGATAGGACAACCAGCAAACTGAAATCGGTCAATAGCAGCTTCCGGATTCCACTTAATACCCTAATAGCCTCGAATCCCAATGTAAGTCTAACAACCTAGTTCATTGAATCCTGCTATTATCTCTTCTTTATCAAAGCTACTTACAGATTTTCCGACCATGCTAAGGGGTTAAGGGTAAAGTGCAACTTGTCTACTAGGAGGTTATGATTATCTGATAACGTTACCACATCTGAGAACGTCAGAGCGCTCAAAATAGAACAATGATAAAATAAAAAATGGGGAAAGCGGACAACCTTGACGAACACCACTTGAAATAAACAGTTCTGACGACAATCTGCAATAAGCTCTGACTCGACATGTGGTGTTTGAGTAGAAAGCTTGTATAAAGTTAATGTACTTTTCTCTGATACGTCTTTCAATGATAGATATTGCCACATAACCTTACGATCGATAGAGTCAAACGCTGCCTTAAGGTCAAGGAATATAACTATTGTTGGGCGTCTAAAAGTGTGCCTATGTTCCAGAACCTATCGAAGTGTGAATATTTGGTCTATAGAACCACGACTAGGTCTGAAACCACCCTGGTTTTCTCGAGTTTGCTCTTCATGAGCAATAATTAGACGTCGAAATACTATTGAAGTTAATATTTTGGACACTATATTCGTTAAACTGATTCCTCAGTAGTTGTCACAAAAGGACTTCTGTCCTTTCTTATAGATTGGGACGATTAGTGTTCGGGACCAGTCAGATGGGATTGTGTCCAGTTCCCAGATTCTAGCCAAGATCCCGGTTATTCTCGTTGTTAAAACTGGACCACCGTCCTTAAATATTTCAGGGGTTAACCCATCAGGTTCTGCTACTCTCCCTTGCTCTAGATTTCCTATAGCCTTCTCAAACTCACTAAGACTTGGGGGACCAGTCGAACTGTTACCTAAAGTGTTCTACCCATCGGTCCAACCTTCTGGATTTACAGTAAACAATTGTCCTATCTTTTTCGGAGATAGTTTCACTTACAGTCGGATTTCTGATACCCGTTTCCTTGATAAATCTGAACAGTTGCCTACTGTTGCCTATTGCTGCTGCCTTTTCCATCTCTTTAGCTATTGCCATCCACCACTCACAATAACTGCTTAGGCTTTTAACCAGCTTGTGTTTAAGTTGCCTTTGCTCTTCATCGTGTTCAGAAGCAGACAGGATGTAATGCCGAGCATCTATCAGTTCAGCAGATGCAGTTGAAATCCACTGAGTTTTTCTAACTTTTGGCTTAGTGTACTAGTAGATATTACTGCTATTTCAACAGCTTTTTGGATATCATTCCAAGCTGACTTGGGATGGACTCCGCCTGTAGCCCTCCTAGGGTTACTGCCGGTCCCAAGCCCGGGCAAAGGAGGAGGGTTGGGCATGGGGCTAGCACCCCCATCCCGTAAAAACCCAAACTTGCTAAAAACACGCAAACCAGATTAAACAAGATAAGCCATTTAAACTCTGCCCTGCGAGTGGAAGGATTGTTTATGACGCCTCATGATGAAAGCCGAAATTCTTCGGAAGTCATGAGGCCGATGCCCATCCTTCTAACAACCAGACCAAATATTTTTATAGGTACATGGAATGTTCGAACAATGTGGGAGAGCGGGAAGACAAACCAAACAGCTGCAGAATTGAAGAGATACAACTTGACAATACTCGGAATCAGCGAAACCCATTGGACTCAAGCTGGACAGAAAACATTGGCTTCGGCAGAGATGCTACTATACTCCGGCCACGAAGAGGAAAATGCTCCTCACACTCAAGGAGTTGCTCTGATGCTGTCCAAGGAGGCACGTAATGCACTTGTGGGATGGGAACCACATGGACCCAGGATCATCAAAGCATCTTTCAAAACAATGAAGAAAGGGATTACAATGAATATTATCCAATGCTATGCACCAACCAACGACGGCAACGACGAAGACAAAGATCAGTTTTACGATAGACTGCAATCAATTATAGCAAAGTGTCGAGGAAAGGATCTGACAATCCTGATGGGGGACCTAAACGCCAAAGTCGGAACGGACAACGCTGGATATGAAGAAATCATGGGACGACAAGGACTGGGAGACAGAAATGACAATGGTGAAAGACTTGCAAACCTATGTGCCTTCAACAAATTGGTTATAGGTGGTACAATATTCGCCCACAAACGCATACACAAGGCTACATGGGTCTCACCGGATCATACTACAGAGAATCAAATCGATCATATATGTATCAATAAAAGATTCAGAAGATCAATGGAAGATGTAAGAACCAGGATAGGAGCTGACATAGCTTCAGACCACCACCCGGTGGTTTCTAAAATAAAACTGAGGCTAAAGAAGCAGTGAACAACTGGCGTGACAGCAGTACAACGGTCCAATACAGGCTTTCTCCGAGACACTGACAAACTCAAGGAATTCAAAATATCTCTCAACAGCAGGTTCCAAGCCTTACAAGATCTGCTGAAGGAAGAATAAACCACTATGGAGGATAAGTGGAAAGAAATCAAAGAAGCACTAACGTCAACGTGTCAGGAGGTTCTAGGCCGCAAGAAGCACCATTATAAGGAATGGATCTCCACTGAGACATTGAGCAAAATTCAACAAAGGAGGAACAAGAAGATAGAAATCAACAACAGCCGAACAAGAGCAGAGAAAATAAAGGCTCAAGCTGAATACTCAGAAGCAAATAAGCAAGTAAAGAAGAGCATTAGAGCTGACAAACGGAAATACATCGAAGGCCTTGCAACGACAGCGGAGAAAGCTGCAAGAGAAGGAAATATGAAACAGTTATACGATACAACGAAGAAACTGGTAGGTAAACATGGTAAACCAGAGCGACCGATCAAGAACAAAGAAGGCAAGACACTCAATAAGATTCAAGAACAAAAGAATAGGTGGGTAGAACACTTTGAGGAACTTCTAAATAGGCCAGCTTCACTGAACCCACCCACCAAACATCGAAGCAGCACCTACAGATCTCCCGATAGATGTCACTCCACCAACGATGGAAGAAATCAAGATGGCCATCAGACAAATGAAAAGTGGGAAAGCAGCAGGTCCTGACAATATACCAGCTGAAGCACTCAAGTCAGATATCGACCTAACAGCAAGGATACTCCACGTTTTATTCAAAAAGATCTGGGAAGAAGAACAAGTGCCGGCAGACTGGAAAGAAGGATATCTTATCAAGATACCAAAGAAAGAAGATTTGAGCAAATGTGACAACTACAGAGGGATCACGCTACTGTCTGTACCAGGGAAAGTCTTTAACAGAGTATTGCTGAACAGAATGAAAGATTCAGTGGAGGCTCAACTTCGAGATCAACAAGCTGGTTTTCGTAAGGATCGGTCGTGCACGGACCAAATCGCAACACTACGGATCATCGTTGAACAATCAATTGAATGGAACTCGCCCCTGTACATCAACTTCATTGATTATGAGAAGGCGTTTGACAGTGTAAATAGGAGAACACTATGGAAACTTCTTCGACACTACGGAGTACCAGAGAATCTCGTCAACATCATCCGGAACTCTTACGACGGAACACAGTGCAAAATTGTGCATGGAGGACAACTGACAAATGCATTTTCAGTGAGGACCGGAGTCAGACAAGGTTGCTTGCTCTCACCTTTTCTCTTCCTCCTAGTGGTTGACTGGATCATGAAGACCTCCACATCTGAGGGGATGCACGGAATTCAATGGACAAGTAGGATGCAACTCGATGATTTGGACTTCGCAAATGATCTAGGTCTTTTAGTACATACACAACAACAAATGCAAGCGAAGACAATCAGTGTAGCAGCAACTTCAGCATCAGTAGGCTTGAACATACATAAGGGTAAGAGCAAGATTCTCAAATACAACACAGGGAGCACCAACCCAATTCAACTTGATGGCGAAACTCTGGAAGAAGTGAATACTTTCACATATCTGGGGAGCATCATCGATGAAAAAGGAGGGTCCAATGCAGATGTAAAGACAAGGATTGGCAAGGCAAGGGCAACATTCCTACAGTTGAAAAACGTCTGGAACTCAAAACAAATATCAACTAACCTCAAAGTCAGACTCTTCAATTCGAATGTGAAGACAGTCCTGCTGTATGGAGCTGAAACTTGGAGAATTACTGCAAACATCATCAGACGGATACAGGTATTTATAAACAACTGCCTACGCAAGATACTGAATGTCCGTTGGCCGGAAACCATCAGCAACAACTTACTATGGGAGAGAACAAACCAACTTCCAGCCGAAGAGGAAATTAGGAAAAGACGATGGAAATGAATAGGACATACACTACGCAAACCATCAGACTGCATCACGAGACAAGCATTAACATGGAATCCTGCTGGGAAACGGAAAACAGGAAGGCCAAAGAACATGCTGCGTCGAGAATTGGAAGCAGACATTAAAAGGATGAGCAGCAACTGGAAACAATTGGAAAGGATTGCTGAGGACAGAGTTAAATGGCGAACCCTGGTGAGCGGCCTATGCTCCTCAGCGAAGAGTAACGGGCATAAGTAAGTGACTTGGGATGGGTATCGCTTACACAGTTGACTGATTGGTTTTCTAGCTGTTTCTGAAATGTATTCTTGACTTTTTCATCATTAAGTTGAATTCAGAGGAATCTTTGCAGTGGGTCTTTTACGTCCAGTGAGACGCAGATTAATATGCGCTCGTACTAAACTATGATCTAAGTACAAACATTTACTCCAAAATAAGCGACAGCCTTCTATCGAGCCACTCCAACGGTGGCTGATGTGGTCTATTTGAGTCTAGCGTTGAGTTGATTGTGGGGGTCGCCATGTCAACTGATGTCTTTCCTTATGCTTAAAGTTGGTTCCTGTGAGAAATAGATGGTTATCTGAACATAGTTGTAGTAAACGGTCGCCATTATCTGTTTGTTGAGCCTCGACAACATAGGATTCACCTAGGTGCCTTTCAGTTTCGCCTAATCTACCTACTTGAGCATTAAAATCACCTGCCACTATCACTACATCAGTACGCTTAGCTTGACGAAGGAGGTCGAGAAGCTTTCTGTACAATTCATCTTTTACTTCATCTGAGCTGCAATCAGCTGGAGCGTAGGCAGGGACAACAAAGAGGCAGAGGTGTGTGTCCCTATCTTTCCGAGTTCTCACTGTCCCGTGCATAAGCGATTGCCTATGGGAATCCAGTCAAGGAGAACCTTTTCAGCTTTTGAGCTTAGTGCTATACCTACACTAGCAAGGCCTCGTGTGGTAGCGGTGGGGTCTCCGGAAACACTAAGGGTGAACCAGGTCGGTTCTTTATTTTCACAAGGTGAGGCCAAGCGAATGATTGTACTTGGATCCTGTATACGCATTTCAGAGACGCAGCAGATATCGATGGAGCCAGAATCTAGGGTCATATCTAAGGAGCCTTGTTGTCCTATTTGGCATAAGGTCCGGACGTTAAAAACTCCGATATATAGTTAAGTGCGAGGTTTCAGGGGACCAGGAATAACGTTTCGTGAACTCAAACCATTAGCATTAGAGGCGTGAGGTGATAAAGTTAGGCTAGACGGGCTAATCGTGGGGACAAGAGAGTTATTAAGAGTTGATGGTGGGATTCGACCTCGAACAAGATGATCTCGTGTGCTGTTAGAAGTATGAGGGCGGTTGTCACTTCCTGGCTGCCTACACCATGAAAGGATATTACTTCTTGAGGTACCTGAAAAGGAAACTGGACTAGTATTGGTCATAATGACCCAGGAGCGCGATTGCAGAGCCCGAGGTCAACTGCTTGAGGGAAGTTTTCGGAGTGTTAGCTCCGTTCTTTCGAAGGCCTTACTGCCGGAGACGGAAATCCGTAGAGTAAAGTGAGGTGTGACATTTTTAGGGTCAACGTTTTCTAGCCGCTTCCTTTCGTTAAGAAGGCAGAATCGCTACAGATGCTGGTTATCCCAGGAAAACACCTTACTGCTGTCACACTCCACTGCAGTCAGCAGTACGACTTCGTCCTCAGATATTAGGTTGCTGTCTTTAGTCTTATCACTCTCCAACAGACCTGCTTGGCATAGTAGGACCTAGAGGAACATGCGTTCTAGCCAATATAGCTCTGTTGGGTCATCGCGATAGTCAAGCCCGACCACCACGTCAACGTAGCAGCTACGGTCGGATACTTTAAAAGACTCAGATATTTTTACTATGTCAGAATATGCAGTAGTTAAAAAAGATATCTATGTAATAACACTATTGTATTGCAAATCTGCAAGTACCTTACTTTGTGTTAACAGTGAGGTGTTGCAAATTAATGACAATTGGCTTATTAAGATGTAGTGTGTGAAATTACAAGGTACTTTAGACAATCATCCCACTATTAAGTTTATTTTAAACAGCGTTAAAATTAAGTTATTGAATTTACCTAATAAAATATGATCTTTTTAGTCTACGTATGGAAGAAATCTGCCAATTTAAAAACGAGCACATGCATAAATTAATATCTTAAATGTGTTCTACACTCCTGAAAATGAGTATAACTTGCCTCTTTAAATGCAGTCTCATAGTTTCACATGCGACGCCATGAAAAAATACATTATCGGGACACAAACCATTATAATAAGAATACCTTCCTGAATAAAACTGATCTTTCAAATTTTGTTGATTAGGAAGAACAAGAAGCTTAGGTAACCAGGTGTGAAATTCCCTCAAATCATTATCATCCTCAGCATATGTATCGAAAAATATTCCGCTGAACCTCGGAAGTACTCCGTCACTAATATCTTTGGCTAGCAGGACAACCGCATCTTGCCATTTATTTGGAAGTATTTTAACGCCTGGTTTGGCAAACCACCCTTCAGACTTCATTTTCTCCAATACCTAAAACGATTACTGCATTAGCACAGTGATATGTTTAAACTTCAGTTAACTGAATTAAACCTCATTGGCATAAAAATGGAATGGTGTTACTATGTATCATCCTTTGAAACGTCCCATCTAGTATTCTCGTTATTCATTACTTCAGTCTAAGACATGAGATAAAGCCTCATATAGCAAATAAAAACAGTGTCAATCTTTTCTTAATATAGGTAAAATGGGTACAAAAAAGTATTTACATGGGTGAACTTATGGGCGTATGTGCTCGGTTCTACGTTGCTGATGAATGAATGGAATTTACATGGGCGATATGTTGGTTTTGTACAACCTCTTGAAGCATATCCACGCATAAGTGACACAGTTCGCTTATGTAGATGTTTCAAAGCAAAGAATACCATATAAGTACGCTATTATTTGATTTTATAATCCGAAGTATCACTGTTACAAACTACTTTTAAAAACCTGACGATAAAAAATATACATTTAATACTGTTTCTAATTGCTAATAAGTATTTTGTATGTGTGACGGGTCTTTTGATGAGAGCATTCAGCATAGGAAGGCAATTACTGCGATCTCACTAAGAAATGACAAAAGTAAAGACTCGCTTACATTGAAATGGCGATATACCTCGATCACTGTCATATTATATGCATCTGGAGTTCTAAAAATACTATTGTCAGTTGTGTTTATTTTGAATACAGTAACAAAACATACCACACTTTTCTTGAGTGTTTTTTTATACAAAAAT
Source organism: Schistosoma mekongi (assembly GCA_034768735.1). NCBI lineage: Eukaryota > Metazoa > Platyhelminthes > Trematoda > Strigeidida > Schistosomatidae > Schistosoma > Schistosoma mekongi. The sequence continues at coordinate 77,306,837 of CM068305.1, read as the reverse complement.
ATGAGTTGATAACTAACAGAATTAGCTTAAAGATTGTTTTGACGGGAACCTTACGCTATGAATAAGTTAGTAGTTTCAGTACAAAAAACCCAATGAATGGAACGGTCAGTGCGACAGATAGAGCTTGTTTAAAAACATTTGATGTAGTTTTACTAAAGACCCCCTACTGATTAACATAAGATGTAAGCACAGGAAGACTGGAATATGCTTAGAAGGAATTCTACAAACGTTACGAAATTATCATAAATTTGAAAATTATGTAGTTTGAGCAAATAAATATTTATACTAGGCTTCCAGTTAAATGTAACAACCGATACTGAGTTACACAATACTTTAAGAAAAATCTGTCGGATTGTCAATATTTGAATTTATTTTCAAATCAATTCAAAATGTACTCAGCATTACAAGCTCAATGTAACGTAATATGACACTTTGTTAACTGGGAGAATCCTTTAATAAGCAGAGTTTACATAAAGATGAGTCATCCCAATGACTAACCTGAGATACAAACAAAATATTTATCCTACAGAATAAATAATTAGACAAATTAGGAGAATTATTTCATCCACGTGTTTTCCGTTATCAAGTTTAGAGATATATGAATGTAGTCTTAAGATAATGCTATCGACACCTATTAAAGTGGTACAAAACACAGATTATTTTTTCATGAATGATGTAGGAAATTAAGTCTTGATGTACAACTGAATTAATTTCAAATAAACATAGGTCTTATCACAAAGAAGGTTAAGGTCGAATAACGGCCGATGATAAATGCTACCCAGTGATGTACGTTTAGATGTTCGTTAAAACTTACTTCTGAATGAGCTTCTATTATAAAGTGCAAATCTGGTGAGTACTTTTGTATAATTGTGTCAACAATCCCCATACCAAATCCAATATTCAAAACGCGAATAGGTAAATTGACAGCTGAATTCTTCATATCTGCATGACAAATCCATGCTGCGTGTTGTTCCATTATTGGAGTTTCCCAATCCATCATTACAGCCAGGTGAGTATTAGTGTCAATGAGACATTTGCCGTCATCAGAATACTCTAGTCGGCTAGCAAGATATGAAGCATTAAGAGGTTGTGATGAGTTTTTCATACTAACTTTTGTGGTGGTATCAAAACTTAGAGAATCAACAGTTTCCAAAGGCTCTCTTGGGTCCGAACTGCTTTCAGCCATGGACAAAAGAAACTCACACATAACAGCATGATTGATTAGAGCATCAATACAATCTTGCTGCTTATTTTTAGCTGCGTAGTCTCCAGCACATAAGTAACTCCTGTCAACTGCATTCCATGGAGCACCTTCAGATAGTAAGTAGTTCACAATATCTGTGTGTCCAGCCCCTGCTGCAACCATCAAAACGCTCATCCCAGTTCTGAAGTCCTATATGTTAAGTGGGCAACAATTACATGTTAAAGTAATGTCCGATTAAGCATCTAGAGAATATCCACATAATAATGAACGAGTATATTCAACCCTGAGTATGAGGTACTTTGAATAATTTCGCCTGTAATTTTCAAAATACTTCAAGTTATTTTCAGTTTTAAAATTTAACATTATGAATTATGAAATATGTGGTAGATAGACAAATGTTGTACAGTGTTTCCAGAAATATTTGTATTCTTAATCCGACTTCGCTATCACTAATTCATTGAAACGCCTTTTATTGTAATCATTCTGTAATAAATCTATTCTGGCTGTCATGGTTTTAAAGAACGTCAGACGTTGCATAATCTACATAAATTGGAAGTTCAGGAGTCGGCATTTACATAGCGCATTATTTACCGACGCTGGGAGTGGGTGGGAAAAACGGATGTTGTCACTTTGTAACATGCCGCGTGGTACAAAGGTTGAAAAACAGACTCCTGTCTGTCCATTAAGCCCCCCCCCCTAGGTGGGATCTTGAAGATGGTACAACTCAGTGGATTGAAGCTTTAACAGTAGCGATCGTGCTGTAGTTTTAGACTAAACTTCTTCTAGAAGTGGGATGACTTTCCTCAATCGAAGTCTTTCTCGGTTGTATTTTTTACAGAACTATCTCTGGCTATATAATTTTTCTACTCGTTAAATTTCAACCTTTGGTGATCGCCTTTCTCTTTCATTTTTCTTCACAGTAGTGCGTTTTTAGTTATATAATGCTTATATTTTTGGCACCCACTTGTACAAAACTGTTTAACTAACTAATTAAGTGGTAGTTTGAGGCACTGTTTAACTTGGAAAACAATACAGCCTTTATTGTAGATAAATTTTTAAATAGTTTTCACATTAACTAAATTGTGATAAAATTTTCGGTACTCGGTTAAGAACGTGAGTACTGGTCCAAAATATTACTGGCAAGACAACGGTGGCTGTTCCTTACATAACTTCGTAATAAAATTACAATGTCCAATATTAGGATTAGTTTAAACATTCACAACAACTTAAGCAACCAGCATAAAATACACAAGGACCAGAAAGGACAAAATTAATACCAGTACTACATACATAAAGTAGATTATATCAAACCTGATAGCATATATCTGCATCTTTCTCATCGACCAACCTTTTGACTTCGTCAATATTACCGTCATGACAGGCGACAACAAGAGCAATATCTACTTGCCGCGGTTGGACTTCACACATTTCTGCAAGGAAACAAAGAGGTTATAGAAAGCGAATGAAGTATTTAAATAGATGTGTGATAGCTACTTCCAAAACTGAGATGGCTTTATTGAGTAGTTGTAAATAGCTATCTAGTGAGAAACTGGATATAAAGTCATATTTTGGAAAAATGGATAACTGCTATCAAGTAATTTCAATGTTCCAACTATCATCCTTAAAAAAACTTAGGAGGAATCAATTACAATTTCCAGGATCACATATATGACTCAATGTTAATTGCATATCATAAACTTGATAGCGATTTCTGTGTAAAACCATTTATTTAAATCATGAAGAAAGTATATACAACTCAGTCTAATGAACAACAATATTTGTGTGAACGCGCGCAGAATTTGTATGAGACCAGGTTTATTAGAACCAAAGCTTGGAGCAAGAGTTGTGCTTGGGACGAAATTTGACGGAAATGAGGGATGCAAGTAGTCCCTACGAATGTTGCTTAACATAGCCTACTTGTGTATATTTGACTTAAGCCCCGGTCCAATTTACTGGTCTTCAATAATAGGTGTACACCAGGCCGGTATGATCATGCACCATAATTTTTGACAACAGCCATAACTACAAGACTTTCTGGTTTAAGCATCGTATATAGGATATGAAGTGCACCTGGTACATGACCAGCAGCAGTAGGCCTCAACATACACAAAGGGAAAAGCAAGATCCTCCGATGCAAAACAGCAAACACTGACCCAATTACACTTGACGGAGAAATTCTGGAAGACGTTGAAACCTTTACATATTTGGGCAGCATCATCGACAAACAAGGAGGGTCTGATTCGGATGTGAAGGCACGGATTGGTAAGGCAAGGGCAGCATTTCTACAACTGAAAAACATCTGGAACTCAAACCAACTGTCAGTCAATATAAAGGTCAAAATTTTCAACACAAATGTGAAGACAGTCCTGCTGTATGGAGCTGAAACTTGGAGAACTACGAAAAGTATCCTACAGAAGATACAAGTATTTATAAACAACTGTCTGCGTAGGATTCTTCGCATCTGTTGGCCAGATACCATCATCATCATCATCATCATCATCATCATCATCAGCAACGTAGAACCGGGCACAAACGCCTGTAGGTTCAAGTTGCCATACCACAATAGCACTACGAGAATATTGAGGTAACGTATAGACAGAATACAAGAGAGAAGAGTAAGTAAAGATGTCCAGAAAATAACAATAGAATTTAAGATCTAGATGAGGTTAAAGAGTGAATACACTTGCGCCACTGTGACCGGTTCTGAGCCATATCACCTAGTGTCTCCAGCCATTTGTTGCGATCATCACGCGGACCCCAACCAGGTAGTCTACATCTACCTACATGGCTTAGACCAGTAGTCAAGGACTTCATGGACTGATGCCATGTTTTAGTTTGGCCGCCCCTAACCTTCTTCCATCCTATTTCGGCCCTAGCTAACATGGCGCGACGGGGTAGACGGTGGTCGGGCATGCGCAATACATGTCCTAGCCATCTCAGTCGATGAAGGTTAATGACCTCTTCAACTGATTTACCGTGTTTCCCAAGAACCTTTCGTCTAACCTTACTATTACTAGTCCGGTTATTCCATGGAATACGAGCGATGTTACGAAGATTCCTATGGTCAAATATCTGGAGACGACGCATATCTTGAGTTTTCATGGCCCACGTCTCGCAGCCATATGTTAAGATGGCGCGGATTGCTGCGCAGTACACCCGGCCTTTCGTTGAGACACGGATATCTCGTCAGATACCATCAACAACAACCTGTTGTGGCAGAGAACTAATCAACTTCCAGTTGAGGAAGAAATTAGGAAAAGACGCTGGAGATGGATTGGACACACACTGAGGAAACCATCAAACTGTGTCACAAGACAAGCACTGACTTGGAATCCTAAAGGCCACAGAAACAGAGGAAGACCCAAGAACACATTGCGTCGGGAATTGGAAACAGACATGAAGAGAATGAACAGCACTTGGGAAGAGCTAGAACGGAAAGCCCAGGACAGAGTTGGTTGGAGAATGCTAGTGGGCGGTCTATGCTCCACTTGGAGTAACAGGTATTGATTGGTACATGACCAAGTAACGTTTGTCGTATGACCAGAGCAACCCCTAGAGATCGAACACACACGTATGAATAAGAATAAATCAGAGAGCAGTGAGGGATAAAGGGGAAGATATCTTTGATCGTGAGTATAGCGTCAATGGGATAAAAACGTCTAGACTGGCTACCTGGAGAAAGATGATTCCGTCGTGTCGTATCGTGATCTAGTGGTGATGCGTGACTTAAAGCCTTTAACGAGTTACGTTCGTTAAAACAAACATGGTCAGTATCAAAAACGGGAGCCTATGCAACTATTTATCTAGGGGATTATTTACAGAAACATACGCTGTATAGCATATGTCGAAATATTTCAACTGGTAAGGCTGTGGCCGAATTATGATCTAGGTGCTTATCCCCACTCTTAGAGACCTGGATAATTGCTGGATCTACTTAATCTCTTGACAATTTCAATTACCACAGAGACATGACAAGCAGTATCATCAATAGTATGACAACTGTATCCTCTGAAGCTCTCAATATTCAGTGAATATAGGTGAGCATTTCAACACAAAACATACCTGTCTGTAACTAAAGGCCAACAGGGAAGTATGGAGTACTTAACAGTTGCTGTGGTTTAAAAAATGAGACGTAAAACAACAAAAGTATAACACGTGAAGAGAATCGAACATTGCGCTTCACATAGGTCACAACCTAAGGTCATTATATAAATAAATAAATATGTATATAGGTAATCTTGTTTGACAGCATAAGAAAAGTGATTCATTCTTGATGCATTCTTATAGTTGGCATGAAAGTGCCTCGATTATTAAGCAGTTCAATATCTAACATACATAATATCCATAAGACGAATCGCTGTCAGCCAAATAACACTTTCGCGCTTGTATCTTGAATGTCTTAGTTTCGGTACTGGTTCTTTAATTTCCTACAATAATAGGTAACCGGGTACACTTCCGTTCTAGTCCCAGTAATTCTTGCTGATTTTTACATACATATTTTCTTTTAAATTCTTAACCAATATGCTTCTTATTTTCTTCTCTTATTACATTTTTTATTTGTATATAAATTTAAAAACTTACTTTTGCAGGATTTTTCAGTCATGTCAGTGTATAAAGTTGAAGTTTATCACAAAATCAACAAAGGGAGAAGAACTGGAATTATAAGATCGAAAAGCTTAGGAATTTGAAATAGCAGTTATCGTGCTGTATAATGAGATGCTTGAGTCAATAGAACTAGTAACAAGTGTTCACACTCTGTTTCGCGTGGCTTTTGGTATGCCGTTGTGGAACATAGATTCATCAAGTTTTCCCAATAAACTCTCCACTTTTTGAGCTTCAGTTGCTACATCAAGCAATGCTTTCTAGGTAAACCAGATTCATAATGACATGAGATTTTCCCATGCCTGTGTTTGCGTCTTATGATGCGCAATGGATCGGAAGGTGGGTTGCTTCATAGTTTCAGATTTGCGATGCGGCTGGTAAGTTCTTATGTATGTACCTGGGTGTGCACAGAATATTGTAGGTAGTAACAAATTTACCTCTTAACCCCCCCTGTAATTCACGGAGGAAACCTTAATTGGTGTAGTCAGTTAGGCGCGTTGTCTGTACTTAAGTCCAAAAGCCTTTCTGCTGTCCATTTCTGCACTTCTTCCAGGAAGTTGAACCTTATCTGTGAATGAGGGGGAGACAACATTGTAAAATTTCAACTGCTGCTTGATCTTCGTTTTAGGTTTTGTCAAGAATGATTCTGGTGTTGACATATCTAGCTGCCGACGAACTCGGTGTGGTGCGGCTAATGATTTCGCGGTATCAATTTTGTTGTTCTTTCTGGTGCCCAATCGGTCAGTGAAAAGTAAATCTAGATCTCGTCCTTCTGAGTTACTAATTGTTTGTCGGTTACCTAGACACTAGTCCATTTGGTACTATCTAGTACATGGCGTGACTCTCCTTCATGTTGAGGTTCGAACAGTTGTCACATGTCAACATCTCTATCCAAAACTAAGTCTTATTAAAGGCCTTTCGAAACACCATTATCCCTAATGGCTCTCCACAGCTTTACGTTGTCTAGATAAATAGGAATCAGAGTATAACTTTTTAACAGAAGATCGTGATTGAACTGGGCACCCCAGCGTTGGTGAAGATCTTCTCATGAGGTCTCGTAATAGTTAGGATTCGTGGTAGACTTTCTGGGCATAATTAAGCCCAAGTGTTTTGTGGTCTTCCCAAACTTTCTGGTGAGATTAGATTGCTGCTATATTTTGTTATCGCTGATACGCACGATTAACCTACTCCATTATCTGAAGTACGTATCACGATTTTGTGGGGTCCTCTATCCATGCAGAGCTTTTTTTGACCCTAGGTAGACGTTTGATTCCATGTCAGAACCATGAGTCCATTTTAGCTGGTATGTTAGTCACGATAGGGGAAATATGTGATGTTGTTAAGATGATCACTCACTTGACGATTTCCAGTGTTCGTCTGTGAACAGTCTTTCCCAATCCTCTGGTCGTGTGACCCTAGTAGTTTAACTTTGATGTCGTTCCCCTTGTTTTTAAATAATACCTTCACATAATGTGGATCCTCTATCAATGACCATCAAAATCCTTGTATGTAGACAAACCTATATCATTCTGATCATGCCTGTAAACCGGTATGCTCTAACATACAAAAGGCTACTTGAGAATAAATTTATTATTATTAAGCTCGAAAATTGTGAAATCTGAATTTTTGTAGAATGTTTTGGTCATCTGTCTGCGTTATATACTAACATTAACTACATATTCATATTATTAATTAGATGCAGCAGTGGGAAATAATAGTATGCACTTCAGCGCTTTTTAATGCTTTTGTACGTCCCATCCTATCGACTAAAGAAATCAGATTATTAGGGAATAATTATTTATTTATTTTTATAATGGGACAGGAGACAGTGGAGCGCTATACTAACCACTCAAAAAACACAAGACTCCTCAACAACCAATATAAGATAGTAGGAAATATAATCATCGTGCAGAATAAGTGAGTAAATAAATACTTGAGCCTAGCTGTTTTGGCGTATGCTTAGGGCTTGGGATCAACTCTAACTAGTCAACCTAAGTTGCTACAGCTTCATGATTTAGTAGAACATTTTAACTAAGCAGATTTATTAACAGATTTTTGTCTTGCTATTGTACCTGATTTTTGTTACTAACTCCCCCCATCCTCTAATTGCCTCTGAACATCACTTGCGAGACATTCTAATCCATCTGTAGAAATTGGGAGTAGGCTATAAGAAAGATAGGGGCGGACAAATGAAAACATGACACTGGTCGATAAAGTCATTGAAAACTGGGCGGATCCGTGTTAATAGGTGCAGACTACCCGGTTGGGTCCGGAGATGACCGTCACAAATGGATAGAGATTTTAGGTGATATGGCTCAAAATCGTTCACAATGGCGCGGTGCAATTATCCATACATTATTCATGTTCCTGTGCATATAATGAGAGTGTAGAAACATCTACTATATCAAAAATCTGTTCCTAACTAAATTACTATGTTTCGATAAAAATACTACCCAACGGAATGAAAAGATTAAAATATTGATTAAACGAATTAGTAGACTGTGATTGGTTATTGTTATGCCGACTTATTTTTATTAACTACAATTCGCCTTAAGCATACTTCCAGTATTAAAGATGAGAGCTACAATTCCCCACTGAATTCAAGTGACAATTTAAGTGGTGAATTTTAAATTATTGGAAACTACTAGCAAAGTTAGTGTGTCTGTCATTAATTTACTAGGACTGATTGGATTTGTTACTGATAGTAGTTAACCAATCACTAATAGAGTATTCCGAATTCTAATATTACATAATTTCAAATATTATCATGTATTACAAGATAATGGCATTCTACTATATTTTAGTACTGTGTAATACCATGCAATTTGTGAATGTACAAAAAATTTACTACCTGGTTGACTTTATTATCAATATTTCTAACACGTATAAAATGACATTAATCAACACATGAACAGTAGTAGACTATTTCAAGGATAAATAGGTTGCATAGATAGTTTAGTCGTTACTTATCCAAACGACTGTTTTAATGTCATTGTATTTTGGAAACGTAGTCTTAGTTTTTATTTAATTGCGATCGTTGAGATGGATAGTTTATTTGTGAAGCTTTTATTATCATTCTGGACGACTCCGTTGGCGCGAACCTCTGATAGTAGTGAGCGATGTCATTTTCTCTACAAGAATACTGTTTGTCGTTTCACGATAGTCTTAAAGATCCAGTTATCTTTTCGTTTAGTCCGGATCGTTGAAGAATAAAAACATGGAAGAGGTGGCGAATTTGCGTATCAAATTAGAATTCCAAATAAATCGTAAATTATTCAAAAAACTGTATTACATAAATTGACCAAAAATGGAAGACTGACAAACTTCATTTGATGACTTCATGAGGAAAATTTTAAGCCGAAACAAAACAAAAGAAACAATATGCACCTTGATTGAGAATTAGATTGTTACAAGCTAGACTTTTAAAGTAATTGAGGTGCGATTATAAATAATCATGACAGTTATTAAAATCGATGATTACATTAATCAAGGGCGGGATTAAGATAAAATCATGTGAGCAAATGTAAGACTAGTAGGGCATAATAACTGAAACTCATTTCTGAAGTTTTTTATTGATTGAATAGAGATTGGCCTCAATTCTAATATGTATACAATAATCTGTCAAAGTTTGATGGCTAATGATTTCTACAAAATTTTTTACCACAACCAATTTTTGTTAAGATAAACCATTTATGGATTGAAAACTCAGGAAACCATTCTTTAAACACGTCAAGTAATGCCAACTGATCCTCATGAATTAAAAAGAACCATTCTGTTTGATATGTAATATCGCCATCGCTCCATAATTTACTGAGATGACTTATGGCCAAAGGATAGTAGAAAAAGATGGTAACATTAAAAAAATGCTGTTAGCCAAGACCTAGATTCTAAAAAAATTCATTTCAATTGTGATGGAAATAACATTCCAGAATACGGAAAAAGATCCAGTTGAAATACAAATGACCGTGAATCATGTCAGATAGTACATTTTAAATTGTCTCAATAAAGAGTACACATAGTGTCAAATGATATAACACCCTTTCACTCTGTACTTACTTGACCTTCATCCATTGTGAATACTCACTTTGCACAGCTGTCAACCTTTTTTGTTGTCATACAGAAGTGATAATGATTACAATCCGTTCTTGATAAGTCTTGTGGATTTATTATCGTATAAGAAACAATTAATTTGCAAGTGTATCGACTCCTTGTCCTCCTCCAAATTCTAAGCTTCTGAATTCATCATAATGTCCCTTATACTTAATTATATTTCCCTAAATCTTATTGTCGATCTCTAATCCTCTCCATTAATACTATGCTATTACCTCCACTACACTGGGATTTGGTCCTGCAATTTCATCTCTATCTGCTAACTGGGGCATGGTTACTTGAAATAATGATCGCGCTTACCAAGATCTACGTTATAACTGACTGGCTAACTGCGGTATAGAACGCACTTACAAAGCGGATAAACATTCTCACCATGGATAAAACCCAAGACCTACCGATTTAGACCATTGAAACAGCCTCCAATAGTTGGCATTTATGATTCTAATCTAATAAATAATTGTTACTAGTTATTACCACACTGAGATAAAAATCACCAACCATCTTGGGAATGATTATCAAGTATTACTGTTTTATTCCAAATACAGAAATCTAATTCTATACTGTTATATTTGATTAAGCTATAAGCTTTTGTCTTTAAGTTTTATAGGTAACAGTAATTTACTGTTGTTCGCACACGTTAGTAAACCAACTCGAAAATGTCATAATTTTATCCAATTGAATTTGTGTAAAGGAACAACAGCATTGAGGGAAATTGCTATTAAACCAATAAAAATAATGAGATAAGTAATTGAATCAAGCCATTGTAATTATTCAATTGGAATTTCTTGTTTCACCGAATTCCATAATAGTGCTTTAACGATTAATGTTCTTCATTAAAAGAGGTAATATTTTCCAAAAACGAGCAGTATATTCACCCTCCTAAAACTAACGATTCTAATCCAAACTGTTAATTTCACAATTGACAAAGTGTGACATGGGGGTAGGCTAAAAGAATTGAGGGGGACAGGTGAGAAAAAATTTTTAACAGAAAATTTGTTGTAGTGCAAGATCACCTAAAAAGAGAAAAAAAGAAATAAAGAAAACTAAATAATTATTGTCAGAGCCCTAATACCATGTAACATCACTGGTTTAAAGTGCATTCTATTGTTATATGGGAATAAATTATACAGATTTATGCTCATTTATGTTCATTGAAACCCATCGTTAATTAAAAAAACCCAGCAAAGACTTGAGTAGCAAACTATGGAGTCGATATGAACATACTGGTTAGTCTCAACTTGTAAAACATCAACTCAGTGTAAGATATTACTACCAATATTTTGATTTAATCCAGAGTGTGTTGAGCATGGTGAAGTGTTTATTATATAGGAATGAGTGTGCATATACGAGATTCTGTAGGTTACAAATATGTAAACGAAGTGACAATTTACATAAAGTAATCGGATTGTACGTAAGTAAATAGTAATAGTAATGCAGACGACCACACAGTAAAACGAAAGACACTGTTGCGCCCGAACCGGAACATAATTGAACCGCAGTATCCGGCTGCATTAGGAATAAACAAGAATCACCGAACTGACTCTGAATAAGAATACGGAGGAGAAACGTAGAACTTTATCGCGAATACGTTACCTTGACTTGTAGTGAACAGTAATCCCATAATAATTGACAGGTTCTGAAGTGTATTGGTATGACAACACATGAAATGCTAATAACTGGCAGTGATGGGCACAAAAATAATAGCGTATAGTATGTGTTGTCCATAAGATCAGTGTAATTAGACACATATAAGTATTACAGGTACACTAATAAACGCACAGAAGCAGCAAAACGATAGAATACAAAACAACTAATAGGATTAACATGGCATATTTTACTGTCAAAGTTCTTTGGAATTACATTCAGTGCACATTAACCAACCGGTATTTACTAATCCAGATGAAATGCAAGTAAAACGACCGAGATTATCTGCAATATTTCTAGTGTCACCAAGCGTGTTGTAAACAGTACTTTTAGTCATTTTTGTGTTAATTTAATGTGCATTTTCCAAATCGCTTCAAACTCTAACTTATGCTATATTTAATTTTCATCTAGAATGCTGAGGTACGCTGCAGTGACGTTTTGTAGCAAACCATTTTAAAAGATTTTGATTAAAAACTTTCCTTACTTAACGTAATATATTCTTTGATGGGAAATGTTACAAGTTTATAATACATCTTCTAACATTTCACTTAGCAAAACTGTAATACAACGTATCTTAATGAAATCTATTCGTTACCTTAGGCATAGATTGCTTAATTATACTAGGAACCCCTGTTAACTGTTCAAATAGACCTACATTATTTTTTTAAACCTGGACTGTAACTGACTCTATGACAAAAATAAAATAACAAACACACATTATAAATGTTATATTATGACAATATGATATGACACAACTCACAGGTAGAAGTTGACATAAAGATTAAGTTGGATATATATATATATATGACTCGAAAACCACGAACATTATTCCCTATTATTAACATAGTTGACGAAGGCAAGGCGAAAGAAGTCTTCATCTTGTACGATGCATGATGAGAGCATTATTATTACATTTAACACAGACTATATATAAACAAAATATGATATAAGCAGTAATCAATGTTGGGGTTATAACTGAAACAAATGACAAGCTAGAAGTCGAGTCAGAGAGGAGAAAAGCACACTGTTATAGAAACATAGTAAATATTGATCAGCTTAAAGTAAAAGCCGTAAGCAATAGACAAAAGTTAGAAGTGAAAAATGCAATTTATTATTTTAAAAAATGCATAATCTGGTAAACATATTTCATTTGAATATTTATATTTTATTGCACCTTAATTTTAGCTTAAAGGCTACACACACATACCAAGTATTAAGAAATATTTATGCTTATTTTCTGTTAGATACAACAACATATTTTGCAAATTGGGATGGGAGCATGAAGCAAAATAAAAATGAAAGACAATTAAGCACATTGTGTTGGCATTGATGTAAGCATAAAATTATTACGGTGTTGATTTTGGCATGAAATACCATTTAACTTTTGAGAATCGTAACATCGAGAAGGTTCAACAGTTTTCACCCATTCAGTGACTTTGCTGGAATTGGTTACTGAAATGAAAGTAAAAGATACATAAATAACTAATTATGAAGCTTAATATTAGTGGAGCATGCATTCGGATTTTAAGTCGCTTATTTGAACCTAGCCCAAATTACCTTAATAATAATCAACTAACACGAAATAACTGTGGATCGAATTCAAATACAGTATTTGTATATAGGAAAGACCACAGTGATTTTGAATTGAATCCTATTAATGCTTCGTATTACTAGGACAAAAAACTAAAAAACAAGGCAATGGTCACTACTCAGTGCAAATATTTCAGTTTTACCGTACGTCAATTGAGGTCCGAATAGATCAGTGGCAACTGTTGCAGACTGCTTGATTTGAGTTAGAATGTATAACGGGACATCATTCCAAAGCATATCTAACTAACAAGTGCCAAATATCACGAAACTTAGGCGTCATTAACTTCCAACCATCTAATGTCAGGAATATAGTGCAAAGCACTATAGTTTGATCAAAAGAATCTGATTAACACTGATGACGTGACGTTAGTTCCGCATGTTATTAAATAAAGCAACTTATCTGCTTCACATAATTAACAGAATGATGATTAGTAGATTATAAATTGAAAGTCACATGCAAAACAGCATGTCAGGGTTAATGTCTGGATTGTGTCTTAGAAGAGTTAAGTACATGAAAATAGTGATCACAATGAACTATCATCATCATTATCAGCAACGTAGAATCAGATACATACGCCCATTGGTTCAAGTTGCCATACCACATTAGCACTACGAGATAACGGAGGTAACATAATAACAGAATACAAGAGGAGAGAGTAAAGTAAAGGTGTACAGAAAATAATAATAGGATTCAAGATCTAAATGAAGTTAAAGAGTGAATACACTTACGCTACTGTAACCGATTCTGAGCCATGTCGCCAAGTGTCTCCAGCCATTTATTGCGACTATCACGCAGACCCCAACCAGGCAGTCCACATCTACCAACACGGCTTAAACCATCAGTCAAGGACTGATGTCATGTTTTGGTTTGGCCGCCACTATCCTTTTTCCATCCTACTTCAACCTTAGCCAACATCGTGCGACGAGGCAGGTGGTAGTCGGGCATGCACAACACATGTCCCAGCCATCTTAGTCGATGAAGGTTAATGACCTCTTCGACCGATTTACCATATTTCCCAAGAACCTTTTGTCTAACTTCCAGTTAACTTATTCGACTGTTCCATGATATACGAGCAATGCTACGAAGATTCCTATAGTCAAATACCTGAAGACGACGCATATCTTAGGTTTTGATAGCCCACGTTTCGCAGCCATATGTTAAAATGGCGCGGACTGCTGTGCAATACACCCGGTCTTTCGTTGAGACACGGATAACTCGCCTGCGCCATAAGTGCCGTAAATTGGCGAATGCCAATCAGGCTTTCTGAATCCACGCTGAGATTTTGTTAGACACCGACCCACCGGGAGCAATGGGACTTCCGAAATAAGTGAAATGGTCAACGCATTCAATTACTTCACTCCCTATAACTAATCTAGGTGAAGCAGGCCAGTTGTGGAGTAACATTTTGCATTTAGAAGGGGAGAAGCACATCCCAAATATGCTTGGATTGTTACTCAACGTGTTTAGGAGACTGCATCTTGTCAGCATCTTCACCAAATAGGACTATATCGTCTACGTATTTCAAGTCAACGAGAAGACCTCCTGGAAGGAGATTAATTCCTGAGGAGTTAAGGGAATTGGGAGAGACTTCTAACAGTATATCTAAGACGAAATTAAATAAAAAAGGGGATAAAGGGACAACCATGACGAACTCTACTTGAGGATGATATTTCTCGTGACAATTCACCATATGCTCTGACTCTACTGGTGGTGACCGAGTAGAGAGCCTTTATAAGATATATGTATCTTTGAGGTATGCATTTTAATAACAAACACTGCCACATGGTTTCACGATCTATGTAGTCAAAAGCTGCTTTCAAGTCAAGAAATACAACTATAGTCGGATGTTAGTACATCGGCGTGTGTCCTAATCTTTCCGAGTTCGTACTGTACCATTTGGACGGACAGCACATAGACGACTGTCTACAAGAAGTGCCTATTCTGCCCGTAAGCTTAGTGCTATGCCTACATTAACAAGGCCACGTGAACCTGCTGTAGGGTCTCCAGATAAACGAAGAGTGAATCGTGCCTTCCCGCTGTATTGATTAAGTGAGGTCAAACGGATGACCATGCTGGGGACCTGTATGTGTGTTTCGGAGACACAGCATACATTAATTGGAAGAGATTCGAGTGTTTTAGCCTGTTGACCGATTCGACACAGCGTACGTACATTAAAAGCTCCAACATGAAGTTTAGAGAGCGGTTTCAGGGGACGTGATAAGGCATTTCGGGAACTCGAGCAATCAGTACAAGTGGCACGCATAGAAGATGTAGTAGGGAAAGTGCAAATAGTAGAAACCAGAGAAGAAGAACGTGTTTGATCGCGAACAATGTGATCTCGAGTTCTGTAAGAGGTACGAGGGCAGTTATCACTTCCCGGTTGCCCACACCGTGGAAGGGTTCTCCTTGAGGTACTCGAGAAAGAAAGTGGATTAGGAGGGGACTTGATGACTCAAGAGTGAGACCGCAGTGTCCAGGAGACAGCTGTTTGAGGTCGGTCTCCTATATTAATTGTTGTTCCGGTTGTCAGAATGGGCATCGGCCTCGTGATTTCTAAAGAAGCTCGGCTTTCATCATGAGGCGTCATAACTCTTCGAAGTTACGATCTCCCAACTCCCGGGGCGGAATCTAAAGGATCTATGTTAGTGGATATAGACCAGATTAAACCTTGTCCCATACATGATCGTGATGGTGCACGCTGATTGGCTATTTCTAAACCATTCAGCTCTGGCGGATTATTGGAGAAGATTCTAGAGGCTTCTCATGTAAATACTATAAACATATTAACGTTTCTCTAACTGAATTACTACTTATATCTACCCTTGTTATTTGGAATGCAATTTCGTTCCTGTTCAAAAGTGTTCTGATTTCGGATCTTGTCGAGTGTTCGGTGTCTAAAAATACTAAGCAATAGGAGTAGTTGGGTGGTTATAGCAACGAAATATAACAATTTAAATCGTTTTTTCTGATTTGTACTTTTTAGCAGGGTCATTTTTACGGGATAAGGTTGCTAACCCCATGCCCAACCCTCCGCCTTTATCTGGGCTTGGGACCAGCAGTAACCTCTAGAGGATTCCAGGTAGTGAATATGAGTGAGTTGGCAATTCACCAATTCATAATAGAGTGACATAAACTTTTAAATCAATATGTAGTATAAACGAACTGAGAAACCATATATGACTACAGCATGATAATACTACAAATAAAATGATAATTGTATCAACTATCGAATCTAGCAGAAATCACAACCATTAAGGAATACAGAGGGTATATTATTTCCTTTTACATCAGATAAATTGATTCCAAGTCGTTAGCTGGAAAGTAACCTGTCAAGAGCCTATTTAATAACAATGACTTCTGGCGATTTAAAACGGTAAAGAACAACAGAATTTATTATAAGTCATTGGGGTTTGATAAACTTACTGTTCATCATATAACTTTCCAGTAATTTCTCCATTTTAGGATTTTCAAGGACAGTAGCATAAAGAACTAAAAACACATTGAAACAAAATTGACGGTTAAACACATGAAGAAAATGACAATAAGATACACCAAATACGTTGAACTGGATAAAACTTTACTCTGTAAAGCATCTTATTTTCAGAACACACATGGTTTAACAATCCGTGTTGGGAAGATATGTTTTATGCAAACAACCACTTACTAAAATTTGGCATACTATCCAACAGATAAAGCGTTTAGAGAAATACATAGAAAGGAACCAGTTTAAGGAATGAAGTCAGTTTTTCTACAATATGAAAAGTTATTCATAACAATAGCAAATTCTACTACGAACTGTTTCTGTTAGACGAAAAACAAGTCTCATTAGTTTGTAATGTTTAAAATGAGACTAATAACAGACAATTTTTTTCTGTTTATTTAAAAATCTCCTGAAGCTATTTTCGTTAGAAGTTTTCTGCTGTGAATGATTAGATTCATTTGTGCTGACAAACGTCTTCATCGTAAAGTTGATTAATTTTACTTAGGACATGGAGGTTAACATAAATATAGTTTATACTACTTTCGATAAATGTAAATCACTGTTCTGTCAATCTTGTATGACAGAATTACTGTAGAATGATTTGTCGGACTATGTAGATTGCAATGTAGCTTGGTTGGCATGTAATAGATAACCCATGACCTGGAGAAAACAAGTATTGGCCTACGTTACCACACCATGCAACAGTAATAAGAGTGAGGAAATTAACTAGATAAAAAGCAAAAATGGAAATAATATTCACCGTATTCCAACACTGTACACAAAAAATACCATTCATAAGGCGATGAATAATCAAAAGTACGGAATAAAACTAGACTCAATATGTAACGGAAAAACAAGTAGTAAATTTAACTGCAGCATTGAGATTAACTAGCTATGTCACCTACGGTTTCTAACTGTAAACGAATGTTTCGGAAACTCTGAAATGGAAGGTTCTAACTTTCAACATGGTTTAGTCAATAACATCGTGAACTAATCACATTATTATATTCTCTTCTCGATCGATTCATATACTAGCATAAACTATTGAGATGGTCACTCAGAATGTACAGCATTTGAAGACTCATCAGCCCAATTGTCTTTCATCTAGTAGTGTACGTAGGATCTTAACAATACTTGTTTAGTGGAGTCTAGTTACCTAAACCATGTTTCACAGCTACAAAATAATAAAAAGAAAACCATCATCCAGGATATTATCTTTAAAAACTAAGAATAAACTACATACCAACAAATATGAACGCAATTAAAAGCGACGAAATATTTACACTGCTTTGTACAAAAAAATGCACAGGAAAGAAAACTACGTGGCATATACGTGTAGTTCCAAGCGCTGCAGATAGTTAGCTTGAAAGTTCATGAGTCTAGTACGCTATTCACATAAGCAACGCTTTAAAAGGTTTTATAGACCTCAGAAACAATTATACCGGAAGGATGATAAACTAGTGCAACTTCATACACTATGAACTGTCTCCGTAAATACTCCTTTGAAGAATAAGGAGTGATATGGATAAACAGGAACACCACCTTATAAATTAGTCTTGATAGGATGGTCGTCAACTACTAACTCGGAGGGGATACTCAATTTCGTTTACCAGTTAGAAAGTCTCAATTTAATATACTGATGACCATCATGAATAATTATAAAAACCCACTTTGATTTAGTAAACGCAGATCATTTATTGAAACACCAGCACCCGGATTGATCCGATATGGCAAACGTAAACGTAGAGACTAAAGTTAAGAGATAAAAGCGGAGGAGAAACTGCAATTTACAAATGAGGAAATAACGAAACGTATGAAATATATTTTGGATAAATTTGTCTAATGCCATATAACTTAAACTAACTGTAAGCGAAATGGATCAGGAGAAAAGCATAATTATAACATCATGGAATAAGTTTTTAGAAGCCTGCTAATAAGTAAGATAAGTCAGAATACTAGATTCAACATATCCCCAAAAAGTTAGCAAAGTAAAAAATTAATCACATAAAATTTTAGTGACTACATAAGAATTTACAAAAAATAGATGCAGATGTGTGTGAAAATAATAGAATTCTTTTCCTGAGAAATATTGTAGATTTCACCACCGTGCATTTTTTAAAAATAGCTCCAATCATAGTAAACGAATGAATAATTACGGATAGCAAAGCAGTTATTATGAAAATATTCCTAGAAATTTATAAGGTACTTAATACCACAAATGAATACTTTATTTAGAGTGATAAGTGGTGACCAATAGTCAATGACTTTATAGACTGACGTCACGTTCTGATCGCTTCTAGATTTCTTTTACCCCACTCCTAAACCAGCCAACATAATGTGGCGAAGTAGGCGGTAGTTGGGTATATGTAATACACGCCCAACTTACCTTGGTTGATAGACTAAGTGCCACACTATACAATTCCACGATACGCGAGTGATGTTTTGAAGACACTTATAGCCTATGCATGCCCATTATCGAATATTCACTGGTTATACGAAGCGAATTAGTAGTAATTAAAGAACAGAAAGTTGGTTATTAAACAAATGTAAACAATTACATTGTAACACATGAGACAAGACATGTATGTATACAAAATGTTTATTGCATAAACTAATTAGAAATAATTTCTGGACCATCATTTGACGACTAAGGAAATACATTATTATGGAAGCTTATTATTATGAATGATAAAAATGCCGAAAAATACTGCAGTTCAAGACAATAAAAACTTACTCGACTGTTTTGAGGTTTACCATTAGGCCAATCGGTAGAGTTGCACAAATTTACAAGAGCTTCATAGCGTATTTTTGCTTGTCTGACAGGAATTGATTTTATGCTCTCCGAGGATACATCAACGCGCTCAGATGAATTTGATTGATCTAACTGCTTCGAGCTAATGGAATTGATTGAGTTTGACACACTCTTAATATCTAAATGATTTGTCTCGTGTGCATATATTGGCCGTGTTCTAGGTCTCCTTAATTTTGAATGAAGATTTAGCGATACCACATAAGCAGCAGAATTATTTTTTAGATCTAATTGAACTGAACCCATTGGGACGTGCCTGTTTGATTCATTTCTTGCATGTTTTGTCGTGACTGGTTTTCCAAGATCTGACGATTCAATTATTGACAATGTGCTGGAAGCTGATGTGTAAGATCTTGTGGTAAACCAAGGATTAGTAACACGAAAGAGAGTCTAGGAAATTAATGAAATACGTTTTTGGGCCATTAATAAAACTGGTGAATGCTAAACATAAACGAACAACAAAATGAACAGTTCATGAGTGCTAAAATAATAATTACCACAACCGTATAAAAAAGTAAAGTGGAAAAAAGTATGGAGATAAGATATTCTCGAATATCACAGTCAGTACACAAAATGACTAAAAAATTACCAAAACATAAACCTTACCCAAACTGAAGAAAGAAGCACTACATTTATTACGAACATGCTTAACGGTTTTAGATACTTGTGCTGATGATGAATTAGAATGGAGGCTTACTATTTCAAAGCAAAATGAGAGCCATTTGGTTAACTGTATCTGGAAGGTGTTTGTATAACTTAGAAAAACTGTTAGACGCTAATTATGCATCTTTTAAGAGTCGCTATAAACGCGAAAAGTGAAGAGCGATGAATGTCAACACTAGGTAGGTTAGGTTGAGTGAAGAACAATGCTTAAATTCTGCATGATTTCGTATAAAATGAGAAAATTGCTTTAAATATGTACTCAGTAGTTATTGAAACTATTAAGTCAAAAAAGCCAATTAAGCCTATAAAAAGCAAGTTCTTCGATATTGATAATTATTTAATTAATTACCAGCCTAACACTTTTAAACAGGATAATGTATTCAGATGGGAAACAGTTTGCTTTGGGACTTCTCAAGATTTTTCCACGTTACTTGTATTACATTATATTTTCAGGCGCCTCAGATACCGACGAGAGGACAGAATGAGTCATGCACTCATTTACTACCTACCTTTGCATGCTAATAACTAGGCTTCCTTATAAAGGTAGGTCTAATAATAACTGAGCTCATGAAGGGAATTATATAGCTTGGAAATTAATGACATGATAATTTGTTTATTTGGAGCAATATAAGTATCAGGCAGATGACAAACAAACGTTATTTATTTTTGAACGAAAAACGTGCAATCTTATTTACATTGATATATCTAATAACATGTAATTTAGACGAACTTACAATGAATAGCTTTAAGATCGTCCATAATTACTAGTATATCCTTAATGTGAAAAACGTGTGGGTTTATATAGTTTTTGTATGTTTCGCGATGCAATACAGTTAATAGATCTAGGGTATGCAGCTGATCCCCTCAATACCGTTAATGCAAACGTTATCCCTAATATTGGTACTTCAGACCCGAATACCACGCTTTGTTCTTTTCCAATCCACAAATACTCCAAAAGACTAGACTTCAAGGAAGGTTGTATTGTGGAGAAAACTCAAACAACATTTATTTGAATGCATTCGATTTTATGTTAATTAACTTACAGTGATTACAAGTCAAAGTGAAATCATTGATTAAATATAACAAGTATACAAAGTGAAAATTTTATTAACACAAATATGTCACGGCAACTACTCTGGAGTACGACTTATAGTGAATTAAATTTTTTTTTTGGGGGGGGGAAATAATGAATTGCCGACAATAAAAAACAAGTTGATTATCAAATGGTTATGTGATGGTTCACAGTTTTAAATGAATTTTAACGAATATAGTTGCAAACCAACACTGCTAAGGCGCACTAAATTAAAATAAATTATCTTTTACTGATCAGATACATATTTGATTGAGAATGAGACATTCACTACAGTACTAGTGTTCATTAACGATCAAACTAATTCAATAATAACAATCCTTAAGACAGATTTATCGAATTGATAATTTTAAGTGATTAATAGCTGACGATTGGAAAAAGAATATTTATGAGTATTCCTCAATCGTGATCATTTTATTAATTGTAATTAGCTCATTTCTGGTGAGAATGCTTGATCACTGAAATACAATCAAGTGAAAAACTTGTAGTGATTCTCGCAAGCGCGATTTTTGCTAAATATTCATCACATTAAATTATCCAATGTGAACTATAATTCGGAGTAAATGTTAAAACAGAAAATTGTTTTCGATGAATAGTCATTTCCGTTAATTTTTTGTGATGTTATGCAACTGATGATATTTTAACTATTGTTACATGATGTATGTATGTATGTATGTATGTATGTATGTATGTATGATGTAGTATGTATGTATGTATGTATGTATGTATGTATGTATGTATGTATGTATGTATGTATGTATGTATGTATGTATGTATGTATGTAGTATGATGTATGTATGTATGTATTATGTATGTATGTATGTATGTATGTATGTAGGATGTATGTATGTATGTATGTATGTATGTATATGTATGTATGTATGTATGGTATGTATGTATGTATGTATGTATGTATGTATGTATGTATGTATGTATGTATGTATGTATGTATGTATGTATGTATGTATGTATGTATGTATGTTAGTATGTATTATGTATGTATTGTATGTATGTATGTATGTATGTATGTATGTATGTATGTATGTATGTATGTATGTATGTATGTATGTATGTATGTATGTATGTATGTATGTATGTATGTATGTATGTATGTAGATGTATGTATGTATGTATGTATGTATGTATGTATGTATGTATGTATGTATGTATGTATGTATGTATGTATGTATGTATGTATGTATGTATGTATGTATGTATGTATGTATGTATGTATGTATGTATGTATGTATGTATGTATGTATGTATGTATGTATGTCTGTATGTATGTATGTATGTATGTATGTATGTATGTATGTATGTATGTATGTATGTATGTATGTATGTATGGTATGTATGTATGTATGTATTATATCAACATAGAACTTGGCATACAAGTGCATCGGTTCAAGTTGCCATATCTCCATGGCACCGTAAGATTAGCACCACCACTATTAGTAGAAGTTACTTCAACAAAATAAAATAATAATAGTAACAACGAGTGTGAACATATGGAATATGGTTTAGAAGACGTAAAAAGAAAGCTGTGGAATAATTTAAAACTCATGATTTAAAAGAGGACAATGAGTGAATGCATCTGCGCCATTGTGACTGATTCTAGGCCATGTCACTCAGTGTTTCTAGCCACTGGTTGCGAAAATCGCGAGGACCCCATCCAGGTAGTCTGCAGCTACCGACACGACTTAAACCGGCAGTCATTGACTTCATGGACTGATGCCATGTTTCAGTTTGGCAGCCTCTAACTCTCTCCCATCCTATTCTTGTATCAGCCAACATTGCGCGTCGAGGCAGACGGTGGTTGGACATACGCAACACATGTCCTAACCACCACAGTCGATGAAGATTCACAACCTCATCGACTGGTTTACCACATTTGCCTAACACCCATCGTCTGACCTCGTTTATTACTTACTCGGTGATCCCAACTAACGCGAGCGATGTTTCGAAGACATCGATGGTCAAAAACTAATAACCTTTGAGTGTCGTCTACCCTTAATGGCCACGTCTCACACCCACACAGTAGGACAGAGCGAACTGTTGAGCAGTACACTTTCCCTTTCGTTGAGAGACGAATATCTCGTCTACGCCATAGGTGACGTAAGTTGGCAAAAGCCAAACGAGCTTTTTGAATTCGTATTGAGATTTCGTCAGAGACCAACCCATTAGGGCTAATCAGACTTCCAAGATAAATGAAGTGGTCGACGTGCTCAACCACTTCACTCCCTATCTTTAGTTCAGGTGTTGACGAAAACCAGTCCTGGAGCAATAGTTTGCATTTAGAGGGGGAGAAACGCATTCCGAAAATGCCTGCATTCGAGCTTATTGCTGTTAAAAGATTCTGCATCTTATCAGCGTTCTCGCCAAACAGGACTATATCGTCAGCATATTCTAAGTCAATAAGTGGGTTTCATGGTAGGAGATCAATTCCTGAAAAGTCAGACGATGAAAGTGTAATTTTCAACAGTGTGTCAACTATGAAATTAAACAAAAATGGGGAAAGTGGGCAGCCTTGACGGACACCACTTGATGTTACAAGTTCAGATGACAGTTCACCATATGCTCTGACACGACTAATAGTGTTTGAATAAAGAGCCTTAACAAGATTTATGTACTTCTGGGGTACACCTTTCAATGAAAGACACTGCCATAGGACTTCACGGTCTACACAGTCAAATACCGCCTTCAAGTCAAGGAAAACCACTATTGTCGGCTGCCGAAAAGTATGTCTGTGTTCTAAGATCTGACGATTGGTGAATATCTGGTCTGTACAACCGCGATCAGGTCTGAAACCGGCTTGATTTTCTCGTATTTGTAGATCATGAGTTGCAGTTAAGCGTCTGATAATTATAGAAGCTAGTATTGTAGACATTATATTAGTCAAACTAATTCCTCTATGGTTATCGCAAGGCGACTTAGACCCTTTCTTATATACTGGGACGATTAACGATCGACACCAGTCAGATGGAATTGTCTAGTTCCCAAACCTAAGTCAAAATATCAGTCAGCCTAGTTGTCAAAGTGGGACCACCGTCCTTAAAGACCTCTGGGGATAATTCATCTGGACCCGCTGCTTTGCCTCGCCTTAGATTGGCTATAGCTTTTTCGACTTCGACAAGAGTCGGGGGATCTAAGTCGACTTTCCATTCTGGCTGTCTCGAAATAGTGGGAAGTTTTAGAATAAAAACTTTATTTATTTATTTAAGTCTTCGGGAGTCTATCAAATCAGCAGAAGCCATTGAGATTCATTGATTCTTCTTAACATGTTGATTTAAGTCCTTGAGAGATTTCACTGTAGATGCCACAGCTGTTTGGACATCATGCCAAGTAGTATCTAGTTGGGTCGCATTTTTATAACTGCCTAAGTGATTCTTCAGTTGTTCCTGGAATTTAATCTTGTCTGTTTCATTGCTGAACTGAATTCTAATAGGTTTTCCTGTAGTCGTTTTTCTTCGCCCAGTAAGATGCAAGCAAATGCGTGCTCGCACTAGAGCGTGATCATAATCCAAACATGTACTCCAGAAAGATCGGCAATCTTCTATCGAGCCTCTCCAACGGTGACTAATCGCGATATGGTCTATTTGAGTCCACCGTTGAGTAGGGCCAGGAGGTCGCCATGTTACACGATGTCGCTCCTTATACCTAAAGTTAGTGTTCGTTAGAAATAACCAAAAATCTGAGCAAAGTTGCAGTTATCCGTTCTCTGAGCTGGAATACTGAAGCATCCACCTAAATGTCTTTCAGACTGGTTCAAGCTTCCTATTTGGGCGTTAAAATCACCTGCCAAGATTACCGAATCTGAGTGTTTGGCCCTATGAAGTAGTTCAAAAAGTTTTCGGTAAAATTCATCTTTCACTTCATTCAGGCTGCAGTGGGTGGGAGCGTAGGCAGAAACAACGAAAAGACAGCGGCGTGTGTCTCTATCTTTCCGAGTTCTTACTGAACCACTTAGTCAGACGGCACATAGGCGACTGTCGACAGGAATCCATTCAAGAAGCGCCTGTTCTGCTCTCATACCTAATGCAATACTTACATTGGCGAGCTTACGAGGAGTTGCTGTTGAGTCGCCAGATGAACGAAGTGTGTATAGCGAAGGTTGTTCACACTGACTAGATGAGGTCAAGTGAATGACCACGCTAGGATCCTGTATGCGTGTTTCGGAGACACAACATACATCAATGGCGCGGGATTCTAATGTCTTAGGGAGGCTTGTTGCCCTATTTGACACGGTGTTCGTACATTGAATGCACCAATGTGAAGTTTGGAGCGTGGTCTTAGTATACTCGGGACGTTATCTCGTGGGCCGGAATCGTTAGCGCTAATGACACAGGAGGAAGTTGAAGAAAGGGATTTAGGATTGGAGGTAGGGGCAAAATAAATATTAGGAATAGGATTTTGATTAAAATGGTGGTGATCTTGCGTGTTGTTAGAGGTATGAGGGCGGTTATCTATTCCCAGTTGCCTACATTGTGGAAGGGTTCCTCTTGATGCACCTGAAAAGCAAAATGGGTTAGGGTTGGTTTGTAAGACCTGGAAGCGTGACCGCAGTGCCCAAGGAACAACTGCTTGAGGTTGGTCACACACGGCCTTTTTGAAAGAGGTTTTCGTTGTTGTAGCTCCGTACTTGTTGAGGCCTTACTGCCGGAGACGGAAATCCGTGGAGTAAGGTGGGGTGTGCATTTTTAGGGTCGACCTTTTCTAACCCCGCCCTTCTTTTGTGGGAAGGCAGCATCGCTGCTATGCTGGTTGTCCGAAGAAAATACCTTACTGCCGTCACACCTCGGCATAGCCGGCAGTACGACTTCGTCCTCGGACCTCATATTTGCTGCTTTTGGTCTCACCGCTCTTCAACCGACCTGCCTAACACGTAGGACCTTGAGGGACGATTGTTCCATCCAGTATAGCCCGATTGAGTCATCACGATAGGCAAGCCCGACCACCACGTCACGGTGGCAGCACGGTCGGGTTGTCACTAAAACTTCAGTAATATATAAATTCACTAAAATACACAATTATGGTCCGTGTTGCTGGACCCCGTCGCGCGATGTTGGCTAGGGCTGAAGTAGGATGGAAGAAGGTTAGGGGTGGCCAAACTAAAACATGACATCAGTCCATGAAGTCCTTGACTGATGGTTTAAGCCGTGTTGGTAGATGTGGACTGCCTGGTTGGGGTCCACGTCATTATCACAATAAATGGCTGGAGACACTAGGCGATATGGCTCAGAATCGGTCATAGTGGCGCAAGTGTATTCACTCCTTAACCTCATCTAGATCTTAGATTCTATTGTTATTTTCTAGACATCTTTACTTTACTCTTCCCTCTTGTATTCTGTCTATACGTTACCTCAATATTCTTGTAGTGCTAATGTGGTATGGCAACGTGAACCTACGGCGTTTGTGCCCGGTTCTACGTTGCTGATGATGTTGCTGGACCATCTGGTTTATTATTCAAATTTTCGTCTTCCTCTAGCTAGGAGCAGACTGACAAATCAAGTACACCTGGTGGTATCAAAGGTCATACATAATTTGGTCACCTACCAACGTTTCGTGTCTACTGATTAGTAAGGATTCACCAATCAGAACTCAATCAAAACCTATAACATGATAAATTCTCGGTAATTTTCAATATTCTTCATATTTATCTTCTAAAGGTAATAATAGTCAGTTCTCTGAATGCTTTATATCTTGTGACAGAATTCACGGTTTAAGCCTAAATGCTAAGCAGTAGGTAACAACTCGATATTGTTAACAAAAAACTATAAATACGCTCTTAGTAAGTAGAATTTGTGTGCAAAAGCTCTTACTTTGGAACGAATGAAGTTTTTAGTCGTTGCCAAAAGAGCCGCTTTGGATGCTTTAGTTTTCCGAGCGTGAACTAAATTAAGCAGTACAATGAAATCATCACTGGCTTCACGAAGCATTAAAAGCTCGTCCCGTGCTGCCAAGGAATCCACTAAACAACCCGAAAGTTGCATAATTTCGTTATTCAATTGTTGGGCATATAGTTTGAGAATGCTGACTTTCAAATTCTGAAGATCTGAAAAATTATTTTAAGTTAAACACAAAGCCATTTAAATAAATTACAAGCACTGGCAATTCTCGGGACGAAAGGTTTAGTTCATAATTTGTTTGGTTCTACAGATTAGCAATAACTTAATAACTCATGTATTTGCCCCGAGATTTCGTTAGAGACCAATTTATCAAAAGATTGGTAAAATGTTCAACTTATCAAAAAATACATTGGGCCACAGATTAACACATCAATTAAAGAAAGTACTGGTGTAGATCACTCTTGAAATAAAATCTTACCTTAGTAACAGAAAACGACACAGCATTCAAAAGCCTAAATCTTTATCTAGTAGAAATCCATCGAATATGTTTTAGGTTAATTAGATGGAATTTTTAGAAGAATCATAAAAGCTGATGTTTTCGGCATTGCTAATAAATGTTTCCGGTGTTTTCAAAGGGTTAAATTACGAATTCAAACAGAAAACACTAACCGCTTTGAAGTATCGCTATAGTTTTTAATAACATGCCCTAACATAAACAGATTTTTGAACATTCCGAATTTTTATTCCAAAGATTCATTACAGCATTATTAGAATATAAAAGCTGTTAGGTGGATTTTCTTTAGAAAGTTCTTTTAGATCATAAAAAGTTTCAAATGGACTGTAAAGGAGAATTAACAATAAAGTAGCATACCACCATATGAGTGCATCGATTATATAATGACTAACTAGTGAATTAGTAGTCAACTAAGCACAGCATTTATAGAAAAAACACTTACCGTCTACCCATTTTTGAGTTTTTTTTAAAGGCAGAGAAGGATGGCGAGATCGGAAAATGTCAAGAATGTTTTCGTCACTATTAGGATCTTTAAAACAATGACTACTAAGCTTTTCACCAGTGTTTGAAACTCTAATAACAGGAGTTTGTACAAATATATCTGGAGAAACTCGGTCAAGTGACGAGGAACGACGACTACCTGATGTAGATGACAAAGATAAGGTTGTGACAGTACCACGTGCTGAACAAATAGATTCATTTGAGTGATTTACAGCCTGTGGGGAAAATAGATGTTTTAATAATTGAGATGACATACAAAGAAAAGATTTTAAAACTGGTGTCACGAACTGACAGTCTAAAGAAGTAATGATAAATCATTGCTAAAACGTGAGTTTTTAATCAAAAACTTAGTGTGAAGGAATTATTGTAGGCACAAGAAAACAACTACTACCTTCAACTAAACAACTCAGACGAATCACCCTAGGGCTGGTACAAAAATGCATAAATTTAGATTGCTATATTAGGAAACTGAGCTGGGTGCAGGTGCCAACTAATTGCTAGGCAACCTTCAAAATTCATTAGATTGAAAGCATGTACTATATTTTTACGTACATGACGGTAATTGCTATCATGCGTCGGTTCTTAATATAGCAATATTCTTACTGGGTAACTTAATCAGAGCAGTGAAAGATTATATCACTGTCTTCAAAAAGTAAAGTGTGGACAATAATAAACATCATCAAGTATCTATGCGTCCTAAAAAATCAACGACCTAGAGATACTGGAAAGCAAATAACAACCCAGTGTGGACACTTCTTTTATTGATAACTTTAATCAACTTTCACAACCGTATTTATAACTAATTTTACGTATTAGTTTTAAGTTTCATATCACACAATGAATTCGAAGATCTTGAAGTTCGTTTAATTCCTTACTGTTTGTTTACCGATACAACAGGACATCTTTGACAACCGAAAGACTTAATAATACTAGGTAGCTTAACTCCATTTATAAAACAAGGCTAACCCCATACAAGGAACTTCAAGATATTATTGCGGCACAAACCTGGAGGAATTTGTCAGCTAAGTTCAAACTTAGGCTGTAAATCCATATTTTTTGAATAACAGCGACGATAACTACATAACTCAAACATGCACGAGTTTGTTTATAAAAGGATAAACCAGAAACTGACAAGAAACCTGCCTTAAAACTGGAAACACAACTTCGAAGTGCATAATGGTATGCTACTGAATACACACCTGTCTTCACCCAAAGAAACCTTAAACTGTTGACACCGGGACAGTAATTGCTCGTAGCTTAGAAAGTGTAGATATTTCTTCTAGTATACTAAGAAATAAGCTTTAAGACTAAATTTTTTGACTAGATCACTGAAGTAAAAGCAAGCTTAGTTCGTACATCAAGGAACAAACTGTTAGCTTTGAAGAAATTATTTGGCAGCCAAAATGGAACTACTGAGATTTTGTAATAGTTTGTATTGGGAAATAAAAGTGATAAGCGGATAATATGCATGCCATTTAACCTACATTAGTTGTCTGTAGCAAACTTGCATTAATAATCCCATCTTCGGTTACTCCGTCAGCATCCGCAAGTTCGAACTGATCCTGTAAGTAAAATGACAGATGAGCAATCTAACATATCGTGGCTAAATAAGGGTTAAAAACTCATAGACTATTTTTTTAGCATTACTAGTGTCTTACTAATAACTAGTTTACACAAACAGCTTGTGCACCATTTAAGTTGTCAGGAACATGATTATTAGTACCACGAATAAATTTACTCAGTCCATCCTACGAAGCTAACAGTATATTCAAAAGTTTAAGTTGTCTTACTTCCTGGCATGACTAATAGTAAATTGGGTAGACATGTGTAAAACACAAATAACACGTACAAAAGCTGTCAGATTATTTGCAGTAATTGGAAAAAAATCCCATTTTAAAATTAGTATCAGAGGCGTTAGGACCCCACTGACCTACAACTTCATGTACAAGTTAAACATACTCCGGATGCAGACGTCTATGTCAAAAATAGTTACGTAACCAAACCAGGTTATGTACTAGGAAAAAAGTTAGAAAAATGAGAAGCGGGACCAAATCTCATTTTTCGTCGAATATGTATAAGGAAGCACTTTTAGCTTATCACGAAAGTTTACTCCGAAGCTTGTTTTTAGAAGAGGGAGCTACCAACAACAAGAGGGAACTGTTCCTATCTACAGGGATGGGGTTTTGCTAAATTTTATTGACACTTTCTACTGATCATCACATGGTATTCAAGTAGCCTATCGAGATCGTAAACTAAAGAACAATATACATCAAGGTTTTCATTTGTACTGACGCTCCAGCCTTTAGAATGATTTACTGGGTATGCATAGAAAAGTGAATAAAAACACAAATGTCATTACGCAATCTCAGATTACACTATTACAATGGAACATAGCTTACTATCTAACATGGCACTTTACGCAAATGACTGAATATCTAATCATGTGCTGTGAAAAGAAAAAACTTACGAAATCATACAAATTGACATTGCTTGGCAAGTTCTGAAGAGGGTACGAACCAGTGGTTACGAACTCGGTGGTAGCAGCGACCCACCATTGCCTAACAAGATAATGTACAACAATACACTTACTTAACCTCACTCAAGGTTGCAGCATTTCCTGATATATGGAATGTCTGGGCATCTTCAGGATCCACATCAAAGTTTTCGAAGCAATTGTATATTTTTTCATCGAAATTTCCAATGAGGTTAGTGAGTGAATTCTCAAAAGAGCAAAAACTAGCATCCAGTGGGATAGACAAAACTCGCTTTAGTTGGTGATCTGTGTCAACCACTAGTGAGGATGTCTCAGAGCAGTCATCATTATCACAAACACCATCACCCTCAAAAGGTGCCAGTGGTGCAACAGCAAACAAATCCATACACTAGGTGTTAGCGCCTATTAATGAAACCCGTAAAAACAAATCGCAGATATCAGATGACTGTAGAAGAGAAACTCAACTTCAATAATTTATTCACCTGTTTAATTGTCAGAAATATAGATGAATGACAATTATTATGCAATTGCCCTTATAAGTGAACGAAGCCTATTGAAAAGTGGCTGACGCTTCAAACTTCAAGTATTCCTTGAGATCTGTTCTTGAGCGTGGAGAACTTAGAGATTGTTGAGCTTCCTCTGAAAGTAAAAATAAAAAGATCAGCAAGGAGCTCAGAAAATGATGTGGCCTGTAGAGGCCAAAATTACTTCTTGAGTTTAGCAACTTTCGTATTGTACATTTATATGTTCGTATGTATATGTGACATGTGATCGAGCAAAACCTTAAAGTTTTCGCACTGCTTGGTTTGCAATCGCTTGTGATTTCTTGACAGTTCCAAATACATCCCTATCTAAATCAACGTTATTCATATTTCACTTTATGTGTGACGTGTATAATGTATATTTACATGGAGTTAGGGGATATATGGCAATTTAGACGCTCTCTGGGTGACAAAATAAAGATAAGTTGGTACTTTCACCCAAAGACCAAGGACTTGCTTCTGCAATACTGCCCCTCAGCGTCTACCAAGATTAAGCAGACACAGAGCCTTATTTTAAGCGATTTAGGGGTATGTTCAGACAGTACCTATTCAAGCACAGAGTCCCAAATTTCGTTTAATCAATCCACAAAAAGGTTGGCTCGAATTTTTGTGAGAGCTCTCTCATGCCTTATTCTAGACTGGTGCCCTCTGACATTTAGTTCAGGATTATCTTACCACTGACTTGATATGATGAACTGGGTAATGAGCCGCCTGACGCTTGGTTCTCCTACGCAGAAGCTGAGTTTTGAGACCACAGAGTGACAGATCCACGCACTCGAATCCTTGCTGTCGTGAAATCACTTCCCCGTAAATCGAACAGGTACGTCATCCCCTTCCTTTTGAGCCCAGACTGACTAGAACCTTATGACCAGCTCAGAAGATCAGTCCTCAAACGTGGAGACTTGTCCGACAGACAACGTCTTTGATGAGTTGTTCCACACCGTCGAGCTTGGTAGCGGTTCAGCGACCGAAGTGATCGGTCAACACACTTTCGATAATGGTCCCTCCCGTCAACTCTTCCCATCAAAACTGTCATAACAAGTGCAAGCAGTTCTGGTAACGTTTAATAACAACCCAGTAGATGAACTAGCTTCATCTGCTGATAGAATTCTAGAGGTTTTAACGCCTAGGTATATCCCGATTTAGTGACACAAGAATCCAGAGTATTATGGGAATAGGTCTTTATTCAATAGCGTGGGCAGGAGACACTGGAGCGCGGTTCTAGTTACTCAAACACACACATAATTCTCAACGTTCAATATAAGCTAATAGGAAATATAATCCCTATGCAAAATAAGGAAGCAAATGAATACTGGAGCCTAATTGTTTTGGCGTATGCTTAAGTTTTGAAGTGAACTTTTAACTAGTCAAGTTATGTTGCTACAAGGTCACCAGAACCCGCCACAATGAGGTTTATTCCATTACAGAAAATCCTCAAACTACCGAAAACGAGGTGATAAAATTGTGTAATGCTCTCTCTCGTTTTTTCGACCTACAAGAACGACTCTCGACCTCCACGAAGGGAAACTCTCATTGGTGTTGGTACCACAACACCTATGGCAAAGACTCAAAGAAGTAATAATAATAATTTATTCTCAAGTGCAGAGATTCCTGCTGTTCCCCTAGGCACAAACCTACTGGTAACGCACAGGGTGACTATTCCGCTTGCACGCAGTAGCATTAAACGTAGCCTGTGGTAATAGCCTTCATTAACCACTGACGTTTACTGTGAAGTCATCTTCAGATAAGTACTCACCACGAAACTACATTTATCAGTTCTCCACTGATATACGACATATATCTGGAGCTAACAATGTAGTTGCCGTTGACCTATAGCGAATACATTTCTTGAATCGTATCCAAAGAATCTACCTTGTTGAACTAACTCGACTTCAAAATGAAGACGATGATAATAATAATAAATAAATAAAGTTTTTATTCTCAAGTATCATTGTGTACATGAGAGCATGACAGTTTACAGGCATGATCTGAAGGATATAAGTTTACATACATACAAATATTTCGACGAAGTGTTAATGTCAGGACTTTCATGAAATATGAAGATATGCATTGAGAACCAAACCAATTGCAACAAATTTCACAGTATTAGGACACCAATTATATGTGTTGTAGCATGGTGCATATATGACAAAGTACCGCGCGCTCCTTGACCAATGCGTTACAGTTCCAAAAAACGGCTGAGGGTTAGCAAATTGGATCACTGTGCATGTTCAGACGCGAGATAGGACCAAGGGTACTTGGAACTTGGGTGTTGAGGAGAAGGTAATAGTTTTGTGCCAGTAAGTTCCATACTTGTCTTGCACATAATTTTCTACAACTAGAGGAAAGACAAAAGAAGGGAGAACACAAAACAACAGCACTGGTATTTCGGGGTTAACAAAACTAATGGGCAGGATTAGTTATATACCTCCGACATACCACTTATGCTTATAGGCTGATTAAAACGGAAGAACACTATCATATGACCAAGACAGGTGAGTGGTGCTCATACGTTCAGAGTCCCTATTATTTCGCTAGTGGAGTAAGAAACAATAGTTCGTGTGAACACTTCTAACGAGATTTCAGAAGGGATGAAATTACTAACATGCCGTATATTAGACAACCACCACTCCGTTTATATTCTCTATTGTCGCAATATAACATATAGTCTTCAATGGCTAATTCTGAGTCAGTAACTGAGGAGGAACACCATGTTTCTGTGATAAATATTAAAGAAGGTTTAGCTAATAAGGCTATAGTTCTTAGGGTTGATATTTTATTAAGAAGTTAGAGGGCGTTAATTGCTAAAAGTTCGGAAATGAAGAGTGAATTGTAGAGAATCGAATAAGATCTTTGTCTAAGTCGTTCGTGTTTGATGTAACTAGATGTTGGTTTGAAAGGGCAGTCTGACTGCTTGAGCTAATGTCCCAGCAAGCTGTATTTATAAGGGAACTAGTGACTACCTGGTCCCAAAACAATTATTATAGTAGTCAGAGATATTAGGATGTTCAGAGCAGTTTGAGTTAGGCAACATGGCAGCTCGTTGATGATGTGCATAAATTGGAGGGTGTCCTAGCAGCCCACCATGAGCATAATTATGATCATAATAGTGAGGAGGAGGAGTAGAACAACTTACACGATCTGAATAGGCGTATGGTGAAGGGTAACTCCGCCTGGAGCCCCCACAGGGTTTCCCCCGGTCCCAAGCCCGGATAAAGGAGGAGGGTTGGGCATGGGGTTAGCAGCCCCATCCCGTAAAACAACTACCATGCTAAAAAATAGCTCACGAGTAAAAATCTTTATGTCCATTCTAACTCTGCCCTGGAAGTTGGAAGGACTAATATGACGCTTCATGGTGAAAGCCGAGCTCCTTCGGAAGCCATGAGGCCGATGCCCCCCTTCTGGCAACCGGAGCAACAATTAATATACTTGACCGACCCCAAACAGCTGTCCCCTGGGCACTGCGGTCACACTCTCAGGTCATCACGACCTACCCTAATCCTCTTTCTCTTTCAGGTTCCTCAAGAATGACCCTTCCACGGTGTGGGCAACCGGGAAGTGATAACCGCCCTCATACCTCCAATAGCACTAGAGTTCACCTTGTTCATGATCAAACACGTTCTCCCTCCCTGGTCTCTACCTGTAACACTTCTTCTACTAAATTTTCTATGCGTGCCACTTGTACTGGTTACCCGAGTTCCCGAAATGTCATACCAGGTCTCCTGAAGCCACGCTCTAAACTTCATGTTGGAGCTTTTAATGTGCGTACACTGTGTCAAATCGGTCAACAGGTTGCCTTAGCTAAAACATTAGAATCTCTTGCAATTGATGTATGCTGTGTCTCCGAAACACGCATACAGGATCCCAGCATGGTCATCCGTTTGACGTCATCTAGTCAATGCAACGAAACAGCACACTTCACTCTTCGTTTATCTGGAGATCCTACAGCTAGCTCACGTGGCCTTGCTGGTGTAGGCGTAGCACTAAGCTTACGAGCAGAACAGGCTCTTCTCGAGTGGATTCCTGTAGACAGTCGTCTATGTGCTGTCCGTCTAAATGGCACAGTACGAACTCGGAAAGATAGGGACACACGCCGATGCCTTTTTGTCGTCTCTGCTTATGCCCCCACTGATTGCAGCACAGATGAAGTGAAAGACGACTTCTATATGAAGTTCTCTAGCCTCCTTCAGAAAGCCAAGCACTCAGACATAGTAATTATTGCAGGAGATTTTAATGCCCAAGTAGGTAGACTAATTCAGGCTGAAAAGCACTTAGGTGGGTTACTCGGCATCCCAGCCCAGCGAACAGACAACGGAGATCGTCTGTTGCAGTTATGTTCAGACTACCGTTTATTCTTAGCTAGCACAAACTTTAAGCATAAGGCGATACACTGTTTAACCTGGCGACCTCCAACATTTACACAACGATGGACACAAGTTGATCACATCGGCATCAGCTACCGTTGGAGAGGTTGTGTAGAGGACTGCCGCTCTTTCTGGGGCACGTGCCTAGACTCTGACCATGCCCTAGTGAGAGCATGTATCTCTATGCGTTTTACTGGTCGCAGAAAGGTTACATCAGGCAAACCCTTTAGATACCACTTTGAGTCTGAGAACTCTAAGATTGCATTTATGAATGGTTTGGCTAAGCATTTAGTTGCCCACCACCAACAAGTTCATCCCGAAGTAGCTTGGAATGATTTTAAAGCAGGTGTATACGCAGCAGCGCTATCAGTATCTAACCCCAATCCAATAGTTATGAAAGACCATTGGATCTCTAGAACTTCTATGGAACTGATGGAGGCTCGAAAACTCATTCCAACAGCCTCGGAGTATGATGAAGAGCGACGACAATTGAAACCTAGAGTAACAAAGAGTCTGCGTAAGGATCGTGAACAGTAGTGGGCAACAAAAGCAAAAGCGATAGAAGCATCGGCAGCGGCGGGCAATAGTAGACTGCTGTTTCGACTTATTAAGGACACCGGTATCAAAAAATCAGCAGTTAGTGAAATCATCTCTGAAAAAGATGGGTCGATGATCTACTCTCAATCTAGAAGATTAAAACGATGGGCAGAACACTTTCAGGAACAGTTCAACTGGCTCCCAGCCACTCTTAGCTTACCCACAATCTCCAAGCTACCCGAATGGAAAACTGACACAGGTCCCCCAACTCTCAGTGAAGTTGAAAACGTCATAAGTAAATTGAAACGAGGGAAAGCAGCAGGACCTGATATGTTGTCTACCGATATCTTCAAGGATGATGGTCTAGTTTTAGCCTGCAGGTTGACTGATATATTAGCCAAAGTCTGGGAACTAAACACCATCCCATCTGACTGGTCTCGATCGCTGATCGTTCCAATCTACAAAAAGGGACAGAAATCCTCTTGTGATAACCACAGAGGAATCAGTTTGACTAATATAGTATCTAAGATATTAGCCACTATAATCATCCGACGTTTAACCAACACTTGGGAACAACAGACTCGAGAAAACCAGGTTGGTTTCAGACCTGGCCGGGGTTGCATTGATCACATATTCACCCTGCTCCAGATCCCCGAACACAGACATATGTACCAACGTCCAACTATAATTGTATTTATTGACTTGAAAGCAGCGTTCAACTCCGTAGACCGTGAAGTCTTGTGGCAATGTTTCTCATTAAAAGGCATACCTCAAAAGTACATTAACCTTATAAAGGCTCTCTACTCCATCACCACTGGTCGAGTCAGAGCATATGGCGAATTGTCACGAGAAACTTCATCCTCAAGTGGAGTCCGTCAGGGTTGCCCCTTATCCCCATTTTTATTTAATTTCATCGTAGACGTACTGTTAGAAATCTCTCTCACTTCTTTTAAGTCCTCTGGGATTAGTCTCCTTCCAGGAGGCTCTCTCGTCGACTTAGAATATGCAGATGATATAGTCATATTTGGTGAAGATGCACACAACATTCAAGGTCTCTTGAACACGTTGAGTAACAACGCAGGCATATTTGGGATGCGCTTCTCCCCTCCCAAATGCAAAATGTTACTCCAGGACTGATCTGCTTCTTCCCCCAAATTATTTATAGGGAGTGAAGTAATTGAATGCGTTGATCGCTTCACTTATCTCGGAAGTCTCATTACCCCTGGTGGGTCGGTGTCTGATGAAATCTCAGCGCGGATCCAGAAAGCGCGATTGGCATTTGCCAATCTACGGCACTTGTGGCGCAGACCACACGGCGTCCAATATTAGGCTCTCCAGTTTCTCAATAGGTAAAAACGAGAACTGCCGAAGTGCAGGTAAGAGCCATGGTTAGCCCACCAAACAACTTACGTATTATAAAAACGAAGCGAAAAGATCGTCTAAACTAAAAGTAAGCTCCAAGCAGGGTTTGTGACCTCATCTACATATAGAGGGCATGATACTACTGTGCCTACCACATCATTATATAGCAGGGACGGTTATAAGGCCTCATTTTCTAACTCTTCAGAATTGCACTTAGAATCTCTTTCCACAGAACGTTATATATATTTTATTATTTTATCATTATTTTTTCTTTTTAACATGTCGTACATCACATTGGCGTTTACTTTTAATACTACTTCGCCAATTTCACTTACTGAATTATTATACTCATCTGATGAAACCCAAAACGGTTTTTTCACAACGTTTATTGTAAATGAGTAGTATGTGATTAAAATAAAATAAAATTGACTCGGTAGTAATCAAGGTCGTAAGCGCCCACATGCTGTACTTAACCGATCAAAACTTAGCTCATTTAACTACCAGCGTAAACCAAGTGGCAAACTAGTACATGACACATTTTACTACCCTGTCGCAACTTTGTGAGAAATTCCAGTGCGCCAAATACACACCAGTTGCTCTAAGCCCTGGCAATCCTTCATCATACCCGACCGACTCAGACCGTGTAAGTGGTTTTACTCTCCTTCCTCGCCATTGTAATTATACTCCTGATGGGCAACTAGGACGCCCTCCATTTTATGCACATCGTCAACGAGCTGCCATGTTGCCTAACTCAAACTGCTCTGAACATCCTAATATCTCTGACTACTATAATAATTGTTTTGGGACCAGGTAGTCACTAGTTCCCTTATAAATACAGCTTGCTGGGACATTAGCTCAAGCAGTCAGACTGCCCTTTCAAACCAACATCTAGTTACATCAAACACGAACGACTTAGACAAAGATCTTATTCGATTCTCTACAATTCACTCTTCATTTCCGAACTTTTAGCAATTAACGCCCTCTAACTTCTTAATAAAATATCAACCCTAAGAACTATAGCCTTATTAGCTAAACCTTCTTTAATATTTATCACAGAAACATGGTGTTCCTCCTCAGTTACTGACTCAGAATTAGCCATTGAAGACTATATGTTATATTGCGACAATAGAGAATATAAACGGTGGTGTGGCTGCTTAGTATACTTAAGTTTTTGCTTTTCGTCCAATAAAGTCGATGATGAGATACTCTGTAAGGTACCAGAGCCGGTCTAAATCTCAGTCAGTACCCCGAACCACGGTTTACTTTTTGGATGCATATACAGAGCCCCTAATACTTCTAATACTATAGATAACATCATTATTAATGCTTTTGTACATTCCTCTGCCCTAAATTATAATCCGTATGTTATCGCAGCGACCTTAACCCTCCTACGATAAAGAGGAATGTCGGCAAGGGACTGTCATGTGATGAAGAAAACCTTACAACATTAGTCATGCGCTGTTAGACACAGTGTGCGGAGGCTCCCACGAGACAACTTAACATTCTTGACCTTGTTTTCTATCGTTATGTCACACCTGTCATTTCAAGTTAGCAAAGGGCTCGAAAACAGTGACCACGAAATGGTTCTATGTGTTCTTCCACTTCATTTTAGTCACTCCAATAATCATTTGTATGTATGTAAACTTATATCCTTCAGATCATGCCTGTGAACTGGCATGCTCTTATGTACACAATGATACTTGAGAATAAAAACTTTTGTTAAGGAAGTCGAACATTGGAACCACTGAATGCTGTTTGGCTGCATCGAGTTCCGTTATTACCAGCCATTTGTTCTGGAACGATTGAGCGAACGTTCGGGTTACTGTTGGAGTCAATACTATTCAGAAGTACATTTCTAATAATTTTGTATATTTATTGCCCTATTTTAGACTATTGTTATTGCTATTGTTGTTGCGATTGGTATCGTTGTTGCCATCGCTGCTATTGTACACAGTAATTAATCGTTTTCCGACGACTTCTTGTTATTCCTTTGTGTTTTGGGGAATAATAAACAAGATCGATGCTCGATTAATTAGAAACTTTTGATCAGTAGAAGCCAGACAGTAGTGTTCTGAACTCCCGTAAGCCATCAATCGTAGCAATTCAGTCGGCCGATTTAACAACTTTATTTATTTATATATTACAAAAAACTAGACAATATCGAGATTATAGAAATGTGGACTGGAATCTTCTACAAACCCTCTGAAGTTTCCCTGAATGAAACAATTTTTTCTTATATAACAGTCTTACGGATGTACTCAGTGGTGATATCTCCTGCATTTTAGGAAATGTGTTAATGATCAACGACCATAATATTATAACAAACCTGTTCAGCGATTACTTTGCTAGCAGGAGTTAACACCCGACCGTGCTGCTACCGTGACGTGGTGGTCGGGCTTGCCTATCGTGATGACTCAATCGGGCTATACTGGATGGAACAATCGTCCCTCAAGGTCCTACGTGTTAGGCAGGTCGGTTGAAGAGCGGTGAGACCAAAAGCAGCAAATATGAGGTCCGAGGACGAAGTCGTACTGCCGGCTATGCCGAGGTGTGACGGCAGTAAGGTATTTTCTTCGGACAACCAGCATAGCAGCGATGCTGCCTTCCCACAAAAGAAGGGCGGGGTTAGAAAAGGTCGACCCTAAAAATGCACACCCCACCTTACTCCACGGATTTCCGTCTCCGGCAGTAAGGCCTCAACAAGTACGGAGCTACAACAACGAAAACCTCTTTCAAAAAGGCCGTGTGTGACCAACCTCAAGCAGTTGTTCCTTGGGCACTGCGGTCACGCTTCCAGGTCTTACAAACCAACCCTAACCCATTTTGCTTTTCAGGTGCATCAAGAGGAACCCTTCCACAATGTAGGCAACTGGGAATAGATAACCGCCCTCATACCTCTAACAACACGCAAGATCACCACCATTTTAATCAAAATCCTATTCCTAATATTTATTTTGCCCCTACCTCCAATCCTAAATCCCTTTCTTCAACTTCCTCCTGTGTCATTAGCGCTAACGATTCCGGCCCACGAGATAACGTCCCGAGTATACTAAGACCACGCTCCAAACTTCACATTGGTGCATTCAATGTACGAACACCGTGTCAAATAGGGCAACAAGCCTCCCTAAGACATTAGAATCCCGCGCCATTGATGTATGTTGTGTCTCCGAAACACGCATACAGGATCCTAGCGTGGTCATTCACTTGACCTCATCTAGTCAGTGTGAACAACCTTCGCTATACACACTTCGTTCATCTGGCGACTCAACAGCAACTCCTCGTAAGCTCGCCAATGTAAGTATTGCATTAGGTATGAGAGCAGAACAGGCGCTTCTTGAATGGATTCCTGTCGACAGTCGCCTATGTGCCGTCTGACTAAGTGGTTCAGTAAGAACTCGGAAAGATAGAGACACACGCCGCTGTCTTTTCGTTGTTTCTGCCTACGCTCCCACCCACTGCAGCCTGAATGAAGTGAAAGATGAATTTTACCGAAAACTTTTTGAACTACTTCATAGGGCCAAACACTCAGATTCGGTAATCTTGGCAGGTGATTTTAACGCCCAAATAGGAAGCTTGAACCAGTCTGAAAGACATTTAGGTGGATGCTTCAGTATTCCAGCTCAGAGAACGGATAACTGCAACTTTGCTCAGATTTTTGGTTATTTCTAACGAACACTAACTTTAGGTATAAGGAGCGACATCGTGTAACATGGCGACCTCCTGGCCCTACTCAACGGTGGACTCAAATAGACCATATCGCGATTAGTCACCGTTGGAGAGGCTCGATAGAAGATTGCCGATCTTTCTGGAGTACATGTTTGGATTATGATCACGCTCTAGTGCGAGCACGCATTTGCTTGCATCTTACTGGGCGAAGAAAAACGACTACAGGAAAACCTATTAGAATTCAGTTCAGCAATGAAACAGACAAGATTAAATTCCAGGAACAACTGAAGAATCACTTAGGCAGTTATAAAAATGCGACCCAACTAGATACTACTTGGCATGATGTCCAAACAGCTGTGGCATCTACAGTGAAATCTCTCAAGGACTTAAATCAACATGTTAAGAAGAATCAATGAATCTCAATGGCTTCTGCTGATTTGATAGACTCCCGAAGACTTAAATAAATAAATAAAGTTTTTATTCTAAAACTTCCCACTATTTCGAGACAGCCAGAATGGAAAGTCGACTTAGATCCCCCGACTCTTGTCGAAGTCGAAAAAGCTATAGCCAATCTAAGGCGAGGCAAAGCAGCGGGTCCAGATGAATTATCCCCAGAGGTCTTTAAGGACGGTGGTCCCACTTTGACAACTAGGCTGACTGATATTTTGACTTAGGTTTGGGAACTAGACAATTCCATCTGACTGGTGTCGATCGTTAATCGTCCCAGTATATAAGAAAGGGTCTAAGTCGCCTTGCGATAACCATAGAGGAATTAGTTTGACTAATATAATGTCTACAATACTAGCTTCTATAATTATCAGACGCTTAACTGCAACTCATGATCTACAAATACGAGAAAATCAAGCCGGTTTCAGACCTGATCGCGGTTGTACAGACCAGATATTCACCAATCGTCAGATCTTAGAACACAGACATACTTTTCGGCAGCCGACAATAGTGGTTTTCCTTGACTTGAAGGCGGTATTTGACTGTGTAGACCGTGAAGTCCTATGGCAGTGTCTTTCATTGAAAGGTGTACCCCAGAAGTACATAAATCTTGTTAAGGCTCTTTATTCAAACACTATTAGTCGTGTCAGAGCATATGGTGAACTGTCATCTGAACTTGTAACATCAAGTGGTGTCCGTCAAGGCTGCCCACTTTCCCCATTTTTGTTTAATTTCATAGTTGACACACTGTTGAAAATTACACTTTCATCGTCTGACTTTTCAGGAATTGATCTCCTACCATGAAACCCACTTATTGACTTAGAATATGCTGACGATATAGTCCTGTTTGGCGAGAACGCTGATAAGATGCAGAATCTTTTAACAGCAATAAGCTCGAATGCAGGCATTTTCGGAATGCGTTTCTCCCCCTCTAAATGCAAACTATTGCTCCAGGACTGGTTTTCGTCAACACCTGAACTAAAGATAGGGAGTGAAGTGGTTGAGCACGTCGACCACTTCATTTATCTTGGAAGTCTGATTAGCCCTAATGGGTTGGTCTCTGACGAAATCTCAATACGAATTCAAAAAGCTCGTTTGGCTTTTGCCAACTTACGTCACCTATGGCGTAGACGAGATATTCGTCTCTCAACGAAAGGGAAAGTGTACTGCTCAACAGTTCGCTCTGTCCTACTGTGTGGGTGTGAGACGTGGCCATTAAGGGTAGACGACACTCAAAGGTTATTAGTTTTTGACCATCGATGTCTTCGAAACATCGCTCGCGTTAGTTGGGATCACCGAGTAAGTAATAAACGAGGTCAGACGATGGGTGTTAGGCAAATGTGGTAAACCAGTCGATGAGGTTGTGAATCTTCATCGACTGTGGTGGTTAGGACATGTGTTGCGTATGTCCAACCACCGTCTGCCTCGACGCGCAATGTTGGCTGATACAAGAATAGGATGGGAGAGAGTTAGAGGCTGCCAAACTGAAACATGGCATCAGTCCATGAAGTCAATGACTGCCGGTTTAAGTCGTGTCGGTAGCTGCAGACTACCTGGATGGGGTCCTCGCGATTTTCGCAACCAGTGGCTAGAAACACTGAGTGACATGGCCTAGAATCAGTCACAATGGCGCAGATGCATTCACTCATTGTCCTCTTTTAAATCATGAGTTTTAAATTATTCCACAGCTTTCTTTTTACGTCTTCTAAACCATATTCCATATGTTCACACTCGTTGTTACTATTATTATTTTATTTTGTTGAAGTAACTTCTACTAATAGTGGTGGTGCTAATCTTACGGTGCCATGGAGATATGGCAACTTGAACCGATGCACTTGTATGCCAAGTTCTATGTTGATTATACATACATACATACATACATACATACATACATACATACATACATACATACATACATACATACATACATACATACATACATACATACATACATACATACATACATACAGACATACATACATACATACATACATACATACATACATACATACATACATACATACATACATACATACATACATACATACATACATACATACATACATACATACATACATACATACATACATACATACATACATACATACATACATACATACATACATACATACATACATACATACATACATACATACATACATACATACATACATACATACATACCATACATACATACATACATACATACATACATACATACCATACATACATACATACATACATACATACATACATACATACATACATACATACATACATACATACATACATACATACATACATACATACATACATACATACATACATACATACATACATACATACATACATACATACATACATACATACATCATACATACATACATACATACATACATACATACATACATACATACATACATACATACATACATACATACATACATACATACATACATACATACATACATACATACATACATAATACATACATACATACATACATTGTAACAATTAGTTAAAATATCATCAGTTGCATAAACATCACAAAAAATTAACGGAAATGACTATCTCATCGAAAACAATTTTCTGTTTTAACATTTACTCCGAATTATAGTTCACATTGGATTAATTTAATGTGATGAATATTTAGCAAAAATCGCGCTTGCGAGAATCACTACCAAGTTTTTCACTTGATTGTATTTTCAGTGATCAAGCATTCTCAACAGAAATGAGCTAATTACAATTAATAAAATGATCACGCATTGAGGAACTACTCATAAAATATTCTTTTTCCAATCGTCAGCTATTAATCACTTAAAATTATCAATTCCGATAAATCTGTCTTAAGGATGTTATTTTATTGAATTAGTTTGATCGTTAATGAACACTAGTACTGTAGTGAATTCTCAATCAAATATGTATCTGATCAGTAAAAGATAATTTATTTTAATTTAGTGCGCCTTAGCAGTGTTGGTTTGCAACTATATTCGTTAAAATTCATTTAAAACTGTGAACCATCACATAACCATTTGATAATCAACTTGTTTTTTATTGTCGGCAATTCATTATTTCCCCCCCCCAAAAAAAAAATTTAATTCACTATAAGTCGTACTCCAGAGTAGTTGCCGTGACATATTTGTGTTAATAAAATTTTCACTTTGTATACTTGTTATATTTAATCAATGATTTCACTTTGACTTGTAATCACTGTAAGTTAATTAACATAAAATCGAATGCATTCAAATAAATGTTGTTTGAGTTTTCTCCACAATACAACCTTCCTTGAAGTCTAGTCTTTTGGAGTATTTGTGGATTGGAAAAGAACAAAGCGTGGTATTCGGGTCTGAAGTACCAATATTAGGGATAACGTTTGCATTAACGGTATTGAGGGGATCAGCTGCATACCCTAGATCTATTAACTGTATTGCATCGCGAAACATACAAAAACTATATAAACCCACACGTTTTTCACATTAAGGATATACTAGTAATTATGGACGATCTTAAAGCTATTCATTGTAAGTTCGTC
The DNA here is from genome assembly GCA_034768735.1 of Schistosoma mekongi. Lineage (NCBI taxonomy): Eukaryota > Metazoa > Platyhelminthes > Trematoda > Strigeidida > Schistosomatidae > Schistosoma > Schistosoma mekongi. The sequence continues at coordinate 77,261,838 of CM068305.1, read as the reverse complement.
TAAATTACATGTTATTAGATATATCAATGTAAATAAGATTGCACGTTTTTCGTTCAAAAATAAATAACGTTTGTTTGTCATCTGCCTGATACTTATATTGCTCCAAATAAACAAATTATCATGTCATTAATTTCCAAGCTATATAATTCCCTTCATGAGCTCAGTTATTATTAGACCTACCTTTATAAGGAAGCCTAGTTATTAGCATGCAAAGGTAGGTAGTAAATGAGTGCATGACTCATTCTGTCCTCTCGTCGGTATCTGAGGCGCCTGAAAATATAATGTAATACAAGTAACGTGGAAAAATCTTGAGAAGTCCCAAAGCAAACTGTTTCCCATCTGAATACATTATCCTGTTTAAAAGTGTTAGGCTGGTAATTAATTAAATAATTATCAATATCGAAGAACTTGCTTTTTATAGGCTTAATTGGCTTTTTTGACTTAATAGTTTCAATAACTACTGAGTACATATTTAAAGCAATTTTCTCATTTTATACGAAATCATGCAGAATTTAAGCATTGTTCTTCACTCAACCTAACCTACCTAGTGTTGACATTCATCGCTCTTCACTTTTCGCGTTTATAGCGACTCTTAAAAGATGCATAATTAGCGTCTAACAGTTTTTCTAAGTTATACAAACACCTTCCAGATACAGTTAACCAAATGGCTCTCATTTTGCTTTGAAATAGTAAGCCTCCACTCTAATTCATCATCAGCACAAGTATCTAAAACCGTTAAGCATGTTCGTAATAAATGTAGTGCTTCTTTCTTCAGTTTGGGTAAGGTTTATGTTTTGGTAATTTTTTAGTCATTTTGTGTACTGACTGTGATATTCGAGAATATCTTATCTCCATACTTTTTTCCACTTTACTTTTTTATACGGTTGTGGTAATTATTATTTTAGCACTCATGAACTGTTCATTTTGTTGTTCGTTTATGTTTAGCATTCACCAGTTTTATTAATGGCCCAAAAACGTATTTCATTAATTTCCTAGACTCTCTTTCGTGTTACTAATCCTTGGTTTACCACAAGATCTTACACATCAGCTTCCAGCACATTGTCAATAATTGAATCGTCAGATCTTGGAAAACCAGTCACGACAAAACATGCAAGAAATGAATCAAACAGGCACGTCCCAATGGGTTCAGTTCAATTAGATCTAAAAAATAATTCTGCTGCTTATGTGGTATCGCTAAATCTTCATTCAAAATTAAGGAGACCTAGAACACGGCCAATATATGCACACGAGACAAATCATTTAGATATTAAGAGTGTGTCAAACTCAATCAATTCCATTAGCTCGAAGCAGTTAGATCAATCAAATTCATCTGAGCGCGTTGATGTATCCTCGGAGAGCATAAAATCAATTCCTGTCAGACAAGCAAAAATACGCTATGAAGCTCTTGTAAATTTGTGCAACTCTACCGATTGGCCTAATGGTAAACCTCAAAACAGTCGAGTAAGTTTTTATTGTCTTGAACTGCAGTATTTTTCGGCATTTTTATCATTCATAATAATAAGCTTCCATAATAATGTATTTCCTTAGTCGTCAAATGATGGTCCAGAAATTATTTCTAATTAGTTTATGCAATAAACATTTTGTATACATACATGTCTTGTCTCATGTGTTACAATGTAATTGTTTACATTTGTTTAATAACCAACTTTCTGTTCTTTAATTACTACTAATTCGCTTCGTATAACCAGTGAATATTCGATAATGGGCATGCATAGGCTATAAGTGTCTTCAAAACATCACTCGCGTATCGTGGAATTGTATAGTGTGGCACTTAGTCTATCAACCAAGGTAAGTTGGGCGTGTATTACATATACCCAACTACCGCCTACTTCGCCACATTATGTTGGCTGGTTTAGGAGTGGGGTAAAAGAAATCTAGAAGCGATCAGAACGTGACGTCAGTCTATAAAGTCATTGACTATTGGTCACCACTTATCACTCTAAATAAAGTATTCATTTGTGGTATTAAGTACCTTATAAATTTCTAGGAATATTTTCATAATAACTGCTTTGCTATCCGTAATTATTCATTCGTTTACTATGATTGGAGCTATTTTTAAAAAATGCACGGTGGTGAAATCTACAATATTTCTCAGGAAAAGAATTCTATTATTTTCACACACATCTGCATCTATTTTTTGTAAATTCTTATGTAGTCACTAAAATTTTATGTGATTAATTTTTTACTTTGCTAACTTTTTGGGGATATGTTGAATCTAGTATTCTGACTTATCTTACTTATTAGCAGGCTTCTAAAAACTTATTCCATGATGTTATAATTATGCTTTTCTCCTGATCCATTTCGCTTACAGTTAGTTTAAGTTATATGGCATTAGACAAATTTATCCAAAATATATTTCATACGTTTCGTTATTTCCTCATTTGTAAATTGCAGTTTCTCCTCCGCTTTTATCTCTTAACTTTAGTCTCTACGTTTACGTTTGCCATATCGGATCAATCCGGGTGCTGGTGTTTCAATAAATGATCTGCGTTTACTAAATCAAAGTGGGTTTTTATAATTATTCATGATGGTCATCAGTATATTAAATTGAGACTTTCTAACTGGTAAACGAAATTGAGTATCCCCTCCGAGTTAGTAGTTGACGACCATCCTATCAAGACTAATTTATAAGGTGGTGTTCCTGTTTATCCATATCACTCCTTATTCTTCAAAGGAGTATTTACGGAGACAGTTCATAGTGTATGAAGTTGCACTAGTTTATCATCCTTCCGGTATAATTGTTTCTGAGGTCTATAAAACCTTTTAAAGCGTTGCTTATGTGAATAGCGTACTAGACTCATGAACTTTCAAGCTAACTATCTGCAGCGCTTGGAACTACACGTATATGCCACGTAGTTTTCTTTCCTGTGCATTTTTTTGTACAAAGCAGTGTAAATATTTCGTCGCTTTTAATTGCGTTCATATTTGTTGGTATGTAGTTTATTCTTAGTTTTTAAAGATAATATCCTGGATGATGGTTTTCTTTTTATTATTTTGTAGCTGTGAAACATGGTTTAGGTAACTAGACTCCACTAAACAAGTATTGTTAAGATCCTACGTACACTACTAGATGAAAGACAATTGGGCTGATGAGTCTTCAAATGCTGTACATTCTGAGTGACCATCTCAATAGTTTATGCTAGTATATGAATCGATCGAGAAGAGAATATAATAATGTGATTAGTTCACGATGTTATTGACTAAACCATGTTGAAAGTTAGAACCTTCCATTTCAGAGTTTCCGAAACATTCGTTTACAGTTAGAAACCGTAGGTGACATAGCTAGTTAATCTCAATGCTGCAGTTAAATTTACTAATTCTTAATCTTACGGTGCCATGGAGGTATGGCTACCTGAACCGATGCACACATATTCCAGGTTCTGTTTTATATACATACATATACACAGTGAGTAAACCCCTTGATGACATTCAGGTAGACTTTATTAACTTGACTACTAACCATATGGGATCCGTTTTCTTCACTTATGATAAAGTTTGTAAATCCATGAACTCACTTAAGACGTTACGTAGTTATGGAGTAGATGGCATGGCATCCATTTACTACAAAGTCGTTTGACCTAATATTCTATTAATCCTATTACAACTGTTTGACCTTTCATTATTAACAGGTACTTACCCTTTTAGATGGAAAACCTCATACATATGCCCTCCATTTAAATCAGGTGACAGGACAAACTTACATAACTCTAGGCCCATAATTATCGTCCAAGTTATCTCTAGAATAATGGAAAGAATAGTATGTGACGAAATATTTGATTATTTACTCTCTGAAAAAAACATCTTTAATTACCAACATGGTTTCCTTAAAATTAGGTCTTGTGTGACTTGTCACCTTGAATTCTTTAATTTAATTCTTACTAAACGAAGCTTTGGGCAATTGGTATTTGTATTGTACTTAAACATAAAGCTTTTGACATGGTTGATCACAGGCTTCTTATCGGCAAACCCTCCTTTTATACGATTAGGAATCCATTACTTGCTTGGCTAAGCTCTTACCTCAACTACCGACACCAAATTATTAAAACCAACTTCACTCTTTTGAAGTCCGAACCTGTTACAAGTGGCGTTATACAAGAGAGCGTCTTAGGCCGACTGCTCTTAATAGCTTATGTAAACGATATATGCGAATGCTTCAGCATGGATAGACTGTTTGTATGCGCAGATGATCATAAAATAGTGTAATCATTCTCTTCCCACGAATTTGCACACATTCAGTAGCGTCACTGCTGAACTCAGCAATGTCGTCGTATAGTGCTCGAAATGGAAGTTATATCTTAATGCTTCTAAGAGTGGTTGGATATGTTTTAGAGATAATCACCTCGATTTCGATCTCTACATAAACGGTAGTAAGTTGTCTAGGCTTCGGTTAGTAGTTGACTCCAGGTACTCTTATGATCTGTCTTTTACAGAACAGGTCACTATACAGACATCTGAGTCACATCAACTACTGGGTTGCATACTCTGCAACATTAAAGACAATGATTCTCGTATTCCACTTTATGAAGTTTGTGTCCGACCTTTACTAGAATACCGCACATTTATTCTCAGTAATGTTTCATTTAAAGGTAAACTCAGATTGAAGTCTGTCCAACGTCGCTTTATTCTTCATGTTCTTGAGACTGGTCCTACTCTAGACTATAAAACTAGATGCACTAAGTTGGGACGAGATACTTTACGGACACTCCAAATTAAGTTAAACCTAATCTTCTTTAACAAGATACTGAACAAATTAGCGTTTCTATTGTCCAATACAATTCAGCTCGAGGAACCTTCTTGTTATAACTTACGCAATTCAGCCTCGAAAATGAAATGTCACATTCTGAATCTACTATTTATATGAATTACTTTGCAAATAAACTCCCGACAACCTTAAACAATTTGCCCCAAGACGTTCGGAAAAGATCCATTTTCTCTATTTGCACATGTTTGTGATTTCATCTCCTCTGATATCACATTAAAAATGTCCACACCAACTGTTATCTCTTACTCCACCAGTGAAACAATAGGGGCTCTGAACGTGTGACCACTAATCACCTATCGTAGTCATATGCCGGTGTTCTTCCATTTTAATCCATTTATAAACAGAAGTATAAATATTAATTCTGCCCATCCGTTTTGTTAATCCCGTGATATCAGTGCTGTTGTTTTGTGTTCTCTCTGCTTTCGTTTTGCCTCTAGTTGTAGATTATTATGTACAGAGCAAGTATGGAACCTACTGGCACAATACTATTGACTTCCATGCCCAAGTTCCAAGTACTCTTGGTCTTATCCCACATTTGGACGTACACAATGATTAGTTCTATCCACTCTCGGTCATTTTTTTGAATCACAACGCCCTGGTCAAGAAGCGTAGTTGGTTTAGTTCTCAATTCATACCTTTCTATGTTGTGAATATCCTGACAGTGTAGATCCATTAAAATATTTGTATATATGTAAACCCATATCGTTCTGATCAAGCCTGTAAACTTGCTTGCTCTCATGTACATAATGATACTTGAGAACAAAAGCTATATATTTACTCTTATAGCCTTAAAATGTCTGTCGATTGTCAGTCTTGATTCACTACTGAGTCACCTAATAACGCTTAGTTGTTTTAGCTGCTCGGCACTACTTCCACCCAGTAGGCACTGGTGACTATGCCAACCTGCCTACCATAAAATGCTTACATTTTCTTTAAGTTCGTCGTTAATAGGAGACCACTGAGAACTGAATCTAAGAGATGACAAAATGAGGAAATTGTACGAGATACACGATCAAAATGTCACATAACTGCCTGTAAGGTTCAGTCAGTTAATTTGCCAAAGCTATTCACTTATGGTTTAAATAGGTCTCAGTAAACCAACGTTTACTGATAATATCCGCTATCAGGATTATCCACAGGTCACAACATATCTATGATATTTTGTGAATTTAGTAAGACACATCCATACCATGACTGCCTTCCTCTATAAAACTAATGGGCATGGTGTTATTTAAGGCAAAGCCATAGGATATGATAATCATAACGAAATGATTAACTTGTACCGTGCACAATAGACTTTAAAGTTATCATGATTTCAGTTTCGACTATCACACTGTCATTGTTTCAGGCTCGTATTCTTCGTCATTTTGATCGATTGTTTTTATTATTATATGCACGTGCACCCTATGTTATTGTCAAATTGCCAGCTCATATTTTTTCTTCAGACTCTTGTCACATAGCGCTCTGCGCACCCTCAGAATACAGTGTAATTTATGCCTGTGCGAGAACGCTACGTCATTGGATATGTACGTTAAACAGCAAACTTAGATTTCCCGTACGTTTTCTTATCATCATCTTGATTATAATTTAACAGCCTGTAAAGTTTGCTTGTTAGATAGCCTGGTAATTACTGTTGGGGTAGGTCAGGCCAAAATGATCGTAAGCCTTTATTATTGTTATGTTTCAAACTTACGTACAGAATTCAGGCCACTTTACAAGCATGGCCATAGTGATACGAGAGAACACAAATTTAACATAAATAAGTACATGGGCAGCAATAGCACTTACAATATGCGAGATGCAGATGAGGGACGACTACATGCTGGGGTGAGGGTACTCAACTATTCGCCGCCAGCCGGAAGGTACTTAGTATACTTGAGGGAGATCATAGATATTTACTAGCGCAAGTAATTAACCTCTGTAAGGAACGTCATATGCTTAAAACTGAAGTAATCAGACAACTGAAAGTTGTTTCAAGTAGTTATTTGTGGCATTTAGTGCGGACATGACCGTGTAAACTCAGTGTTTAGTAAAAGAAAGCGGGAGATCAGAAGGACCACACTGAAGTATCATGTTTGGACCGCCAGTCCGCGCTAATGTTGTGAGCATAAATACTGAGTACTAATACCAAAGGGACCCCGCAACTTTTTCCTGAACTATCTAGAAATCCAGACATGATAAGTCACGGACCACCTCATATCTAGCATACGAGTTCACGGCTCATATATCAAGCATATGTCATTAACCTTATGAAACCTTACCTTTCACAATGACCCGATCGGGTCAGATCGATCTGAACACTACTATTGTACACTTCCGAAATAGCCAACCAATCAAGGATAAAAATTTAAAACTTGCCAAATAAGCTTTAATATCCAAATATTTGCCAGTTCAAACAGTCATACTTTTCTGATTGCTTAAAAAATCAGAGAAGTATAGCTGTCATAATACTGTTGCTCCGTTCTGTTGTTTGTCCTCCTTCTTTCCTTTCAGAACTTGGAGATTGCTTTATATTACGTAAAAGGTTGGACGTCTACATTTTTTTTCAAAATGTAACTCTTCGTATTGGTGACAAGAACCCATCCTGTTATTCTCCCGCATCACATGGTCGCCCCGAGGCCATGTTCGTAATGGACGCTAGATAAATGGTGGTTTAAAACAAAATTTATCATTCCAATATATCTGTACATCATTGAATAATGAGTCTGCATAGCAGTTAAACCATTTTAACTATCTGATATGATATTGTTGATCTTGCCTGTAAAAATGGCTTGCGCCTGATATTCAGGAAATTATTATTATTATTAATGTTAACATGATGCACCAGTTGGGTGCTGAAAAGATAGGGGGGAAAAGCAAGAGGATACAAATGATCAATAAAGTATGACATTTTACGGTGAGTATGAAGGTATGTAAGCCACGTTAAATGAGGCCTATTTATTATTTTTTTCTGAGCACGTCGATGGATACTGGAGATAACTAGGATAGTTTGAAGAATAGAGATCTCAGAAAGTTTAGCATAGCAAGGGGCATATTCGAAAATTTAGTTTGTGGTGAGCACGCATGGGAACATAATAGTTATCGGTGAACTTTATGTTGCGGTGTCATAATTAATAAATTCTTATATAAGTGCGATTTTGCTTTATTAGGTATCAACACCTTAGTACGTAGCGCGGGAGTCTGGTTTACCCTGTTTCAAGATAACTTGTCAAAGGCATAGCTAACTAGATGTTATATGCGAGAGCCAAGGTAACAGACAGAGAGACATATCGAACAATATTACTGACTGATTGTTACAGCCAAACCATTGTAGATTCTGTTCTACGGACTGTGGTAATTTGAAGTTATCTTTGACATCACCATGTTTGTTGGCTAGAATCTCAACCCACCATCCCTTAGTGGTGTTAGGTACGTATATTTAATGGTTTGAAGGGAACTGTTGTCTCACACTCCATACTCTGTGTTGCAAACTTTATTAAGGTTATCATAGCAAGTACCATACTACAGGTCACACAGACTGTCATAGCTTATCACCAAAATTCGAATACTTAGATGCCAGTGCAGTGTTATTGAGAGGACTTTTGGGAAAAGTGTGTAGTGATAAAAAAGGGGCATGATGTTATATGGAGTGATGAAGAAGATCAGGTGCCTACTGGACCAGTAAAATGATAGGAAAGGAGAAAGCAGTGATAAACTAGCAGATAAATTAAGTGGTAGGCATAAATAAGGAAAGAATGGTGTACAAATAAATAAAATCCTATAAAAATTGATTTAATTAAAATTAGAGAAACAAATAAAAGTAAACCTACCATAGGTAGTGGTCCGTTGTAAACCACGTCATGTTCAAAAGTTGTGCAGTGGTTTGACGAATAGCTATCATGAAGTACTAGTTATTATGCAAGGCCAGTATTTCGTGGTGTGGAAAATAAAAGGTAGAACTCCTGTAACAGCCTTGCAATACATAAATTTTGAGGGAGTTTAAAGCATGACCTGCCAGGAAATAAGGTGTTTGGTTGCCAATAAAAGAACAAACAAAAATTCTTTCTGCAAATAGATTTTGGAGGGGAGGGGTTGGTTTTATGTGGTCGGAAAAAGGTTTTTATAACTGATGCACATGACAAATTAGTTCATGTGACGTTGTGCGCGGGGGTCTACAGTAACAAATGCCAGATGGTGCCTAGCCGGTACCTGTATGTCTGCCCAGTGACTAGTAGTCCCTTGCACCAGGATAAAGAGGAAAAGACAACAGGGTTGATCACCAGACAGAATCAAATCATATTTTAAACAATCCTTTATATATACGTAAAACCTGACCACCCGGTTGATCGGTTAGAAAATTTGTATTGATACAAATGAGGGTAATAGCGACTGTCAACCGGAATGACGTATAATAATAATAATAATAATAATAATAATAGGAAGTTGGTTGGCCATAGTTCATAAAGGAATGCAATGAATGGGAGGATAGGGCAAGTGGAAATTAGTAATAATAGGAATAAAATGTTTACTTTGCGTCCATCCAAAATAAATGAAACATTAAGAGAAAAATAGCCTTGGACGAAAATCACTCTTCTTTATATCTCGGCATGTAAGTCGCAAAAATTAGAAATGTCCACCTGAGACTGCGTATGCCCAACAGTTTACCACATCACTTTTCATGCAATGAGAACCGGGCTAGCAGAATACCAATTCAAATAACCTTACTAATTTCACTATTTAGAGTAGTCTCATCCTCTTAATTTCACTAATCTATAAACGAAGCGATCAGATTAGATTATAACACATCTGAGATAGCTAAGAGATTGTTTTTATGCTCCAGACATTAAGTCGTGACATATACAAATGATAAAATTGTGTACCTTTGGCAAAATACTGTAAAGCACAATCAAAACCATAGTTCTACTATTGTTTCATCTCTGTATTAACGATGCTAATTTAACTCCACTTTACTTAAACACAAAATAACAATGTCCGCAATGGCTATTGCAGAACTAATGATTCCCTCCTTCGGGTAGGCACTTGTGGTAGTTATACAGTAATCCCAATAAACTATCATCATCTGAGGTATATTTCCGTTTCGTGGGCAATATCACATTTTTCAAAAAGCCTGGTTACTGTGGATAGGATGAACCAAACTAATGGTAACATCAAACGATTTAATCTCGAAGTAAGACATTCGTTGCGCGTTTCAGCAAACACGTAATTGGGCTTAAGTTAGCTAACGATCATGACCTGGATATGCAATTCCATTTTCATAAGTGAAGGACCGGGTCAAAGAACAAACAGCAATAACTCTTACAATACATTCTTGCGGCCAAAAACATGTTTTGATTTCTTCTAAGGACGACAGGTGAAATCCAGGGTGTCACAGTGGTGGAACTGTAGTAGAAGTTCTGTCTACTAACGTGCGCCACCTATGTATAGTATTCCTAGATTTTGCGATTCGTACACCCGTCAAGTTGTGAAAAAGGCTCAATTCATAGACAAGAGTTTCGGTGCTATATTAGTATTGATCAAAACGTCAGCCAAAAAATTGCCATAACCGGGCCAAGCTGCTTCACAGGGATCGACGAGTCTTCCGAAGGGCTGTTGCAATGGACCCGGAAACTGACAACAGACAATTAGAAACTCACTAGATCAATCACTTAACAAGACAAAAAGGGATAGAAATGAGATACAAGAAACATGGTTTTGACAATACTTTGTCAGATTGATCAAATAGTTTAGTAGCAAGCGACCAAGCATACTAACTTCAGTAAAATCCCAATCAATCTCATGGTGGTGTAAAAAGCATTATGAACAATCAAAGATTATATAGTAGCATAGTCGTTAGTCAGAGATAAGCTTAGCAGACACTACTAAAGTTGTATATTATATCTTGAAAAATACACGTCAATCTCAGTGCAGAGGACGTTGCTAGTGCTAATCAGTGTAGACACACGTTTACCCTGTGACTAAGTCCCCAAACCCGGAACAAAGGACACAAACAATTGAGCCAACCACCAGACAATCAAGTACTGTTTCGCTCATCCCTATACATACATAGAAAACCCAAAGAGAAAATAATACTTGTACAGAACGGAAACAATACTGACTAGTAGCTGAGGGTACAGACAGATAATTAATCGGTTGTAGCTCATGAGTGACAAAAGATATGATAACAGTTTACGAGTTTAATGGGAAGTCAGAGAGATGGGAACATGACGATATTAAAAGTAAAATAGTCGATATAAAAATACTCACAATAAATGAAGCAGTTTTCTGAAAAAGCAGTTCGGAAGGATAGTCATTGATCTTGAATCTCTCGACACAAAAGTATGGAGCATTAAAAAACAAAATACCGAAACAAGAATGATTACTTGTTCTAAATGTGTGTTGAGTGTCTTCGTTTCGATTGCTGGATAGTACAGCGATAGATTGACTAACATAGGATAGTGTAAACGAAGTTATAAAAGTTAGAGGAAAATCGGATGTATAATAGTACAAACATAGTGCAAACATTTTTTGTGGTCGGAATCTGTAAACTATGGAACTATTTACCTAAAGAGACAGTAATGATATCCGTGTCTACCTTATTACTACATATACTGAAGGGTAATATTCGGGAAGCAGCTCCGTTTTTACTCCAAGTATTAACTAATCATTTCACCCTTAATTTTCAAAGAGAAGATATGAAGTTCAGTTTCCTCACATTACATAAAGCTCTCTCATATCATTCGTTTCACCAGCTCTTCCTAAAGAGGTTTACAATTCTGAAGTTTACTTTTGATGGTCGTGAAAAGAACAACCATATGTGGACTAATTAACTACCAATTTGTCTTTCCAGGATTGAGCATATCCAGTTTGCTTTTAATTATCATTAGATGTTTATCCGGATTTATTTTCAGATTTAAAAGTACACCCATTTGAAAACTCCCGAGGAATATAATTTGCCAATAGAAACAACTAGTGTCTCTCATCTCCAGAAGTGACCTCCCCAAAAATATATGCCCATCCATATTTATCTGTGTCGACGACGTAAGACTGGAGACTTATCGCATATGATGCCGATGTGCACAGGTTACAATAAGGCACATATACCTTAGAAAACTGGCCTCGTACAATTGTTTTTGAGTTCAATTTTAAGTAGCACCATATCTTATATTTTCACACCACTGACGAGAACCACCTTGTCTACGAACTTTGCTGGAAAACTATACTAAGCACAACCTGGGCCTACCTCTTACACAGGGCTTAGACAACGGCACCAACTACTCAGGAGCCACATCAAAAGATCCTGGCTATTTTTACCTCGTCCGCAGATAGCTCGGCAAGTTGATACCAGAACTATCCATGACCATATTCAAGACATACAGCAGACCCTCGTTTGAAGTTCTCAACACCCTTGCACTTCAGGTTCTCCGGAGAGAAATGAATATATTAAAGACATTTCGAGACAGGCACCCGAGTACAACTTGCATTTAATCAAGTTACGCTTATAGTAAAGCCACACTAGCTTCTAGCGGTTAAACTCGCACAAACAAATAAGAACAAATCAGACGGCAGTGGTGAGTGGAGTGGAAAGTATATTGGACTGTAAGTAGAGCATAAAAGAAACGGCAACATCTATGCTGGCTGACTAAAAGATGAGTTTTTTCCCGCAGTGCGTCGTGTCGTGATCGGGTAGTGATACTAAACCCAACACCCTCAACTAGTTGTGTTCACCAAAACAAACATGGTCAGCTTCAATAACGAGAGCCTACACAACCATTTATTTAGAAAATATCAACCACTGCAATAAATACAGGATGCCACAACCGTTCTTTTTAAGGTATAGGAGACTTGGAGGTGATCTGATACCTTTCTACAACTTCGTCGGTACTCCAGGTCACCCCAGCAGGGCTGTACTTTCTCTTGTCAACAGTCTCAACTAGTCAGTTAAACTACAAAAAGTCAACTGTCAAAGGCTGACTACTCAAGTGGGGTCACGCTTCTACACACTTAGAGTCAGCTAAGCTTGGAATACACCTAGCAGATCCATCGCAAGCTCAACTATGAAGCACTTTAAAAGAGATTGAACACTCATATTAGCATAACATGATTTTTATTTGTCAACATCACTACTACTACTACTACTATCGTAACTGGGCAGCTAGATAACTCTCACAGATCACCACCAAAGATTTAGTACCGAACTAGTAACACCATGTCGCGAGCGTCAAAATATCACTCTTCACGACGATATTGGATATTGGACTGGCAAGGATATAAACTTTGGGAAACGTGATCACTAATTTATGCTTCTATCAACGGCTCGGCGTTTTGCTTTGAATAAATTCGATAAGTGCACTTGTGTTAAGCGATGTAGTGCATATTACTCCCAGAGCTCTTCGGATTCTTCAGAAAAAAAGTCTCAGCAATCTGGATGGAGTGGAAGAAATGCGTGGAAATTAGGTTTCATCACTTTATCATGTTCCGGCTTGTTTGGGTTTGGATTTGCCTTGGCTACATGGGGTAAGGTAGATAGTGGTTTATCCATTCCTAATAGGTCCCCCGAGAAAGGATGATAATGGCATTGAAGTAAGTGGATAATTTCCTAATGTACCGATTAGATTGAAGACAAGTTTAGTCGAAGTAAGCCGGAAACACATATTTATTAAACCTCAGCGCCATTAATTTGGGGCTATATCTGTAGAACATGGAGTTCTTTGCTAGAATTTAACCAAGTAAGTGACTAAGGCGAATACTCGATTTCCTTAGAGCATAAAGGACCCAGTCAGTGAAAAACTTCTTCCAGATCCTGTACAACCTCCGTACTATCAACCCCCTTACACTCTCGTTATGGAGATGACCGACGTACTTGTTCATCCTGATTGGAAGGTATTGTGTTATCGGTAGTTTAGTCACAACCAACAGTTTCGTACAGGTTGGCGCTTCAAGAAAAGACCAGCACTAGAATTGTTTTTGCAACAGCTTTCTCCTCATTATGAGGTCGTCGTCTTTACAAATGAGTCAGCAATGGTATGGTTTGATATTTTTTTAGGAACGTTGGTTCATTGATATATACACTACATATTTCATCCAGTATCGCTCGTGTTATCATGACGATCACATTCCTTTCTTCATTGTGTAGTAACTTGCAAAAATACCATTGACTATTGTGCAGAGTAATCCTGCTTGCTTTCCATGTGTTGTTTACCCCAGTAGATGTATGTAAACATAGTGGGTCCCCCCATTATTTTTAGTGAATTATGGATCAGTTTTGATATCCTTTTGAGTCGGTTATGTGAATCTTATGGTAGTATATAGTCTGGGAGCTATGTATATGATGTTACCACTGATTATTCTTACAACCCGAAATACCCTTCGTTTAGTCTAAACATGACGAATCTCAAAGTACCATAGTGCATCTTGTAGATACCAAACATCCCCCCGGTGATTTATGTATTGCTACTCAAAAATTTATTTTCGTCAGGGTTCACGCTATGTGGCTGTGAATTTCATGTATGCACAGAATCTATAACTTTTAAGTATTCGTTTAAAATTATTCCACTTATCTGTTTTGAAGACCGGTGGACCCGTATTAGCTCAAATGGATCCTCAAGGACAATTCATCCACTTCCGACTATTTCGCGAAGCGACCCGCTATAAAGAAGGCAAACATATCAAGGACTTATCGTGTCTTAATAGAGATCTTTCTCGTGTAGTGCTAGTAGACTGGGATTCGACTGCGGCTCAGTTGCAACCTCGCAATTCACTGATTATAAAACGTTGGAATGGTGATGAGTCAGATAAAGAACTGATAGATTTGGCTGCCTTCCTCAGGAGTAAGTACTGTTTTTAACTCATTAAAAATGCAAAACTCCGATACGTTTTCAATATGATGACAATAGCAAGTCTTCATTCCATAAATTTACAACTAAAGTCGTATCCTCCAACTACTTATTTCATAAACGACGCCTAATAATCCTCACTTGGTTATCCAGTGTTTTGTTAATTATCATGTTATTGTACTTGACAAAACGTCTTTTTGCTTTTTTTGATATAAGTTTATTCCGGGCTTATATCACTAATTTATCCTCGTAAGTGGTTATCGCCCAACCACGTCATATCATTGTGCTTCATCCAACAGTCAGCCTTTAGCTGATTCATTTTAGCACCATCATCATCATCATCATCAGCAACGTAGAACCGGGCACAAACGCCTGTAGGTTCAAGTTGCCATACCACAATAGCACTACGAGAGTATTGAGGTAACGTATAGACAGAATACAAGAGAGAAGAGTAAGTAAAGATGTCCAGAAAATAACAATAGAATTTAAGATCTAGATGAGGTTAAAGAGTGAATACACTTGCGCCACTGTGACCGGTTCTGAGCCATATCACCTAGTGTCTCCAGCCATTTGTTGCGATCATCACGCGGACCCCAACCAGGTAGTCTACATCTACCTACATGGCTTAGACCAGTAGTCAAGGACTTCATGGACTGATGCCATGTTTTAGTTTGGCCGCCCCTAACCTTCTTCCATCCTATTTCGGCCCTAGCTAACATGGCGCGACGGGGTAGACGGTGGTCGGGCATGCGCAATACATGTCCTAGCCATCTCAGTCGATGAAGGTTAATGACCTCTTCAACTGATTTACCGTGTTTCCCAAGAACCTTTCGTCTAACCTTACTATTACTAGTCCGGTTATTCCATGGAATACGAGCGATGTTACGAAGATTCCTATGGTCAAATATCTGGAGACGACGCATATCTTGAGTTTTCATGGCCCACGTCTCGCAGCCATATGTTAAGATGGCGCGGATTTCTGCGCAGTACACCCGGCCTTTCGTTGAGACACGGATATCTCGTCTGCGCCACAAGTGCCGTAGATTGGCAAATGCCAATCGGGCTTTCTGGATCCGCGCTGAGATTTCATCAGACACCGACCCACCAGGGGTAATGAGACTTCCGAGATAAGTGAAGCGATCAACGCATTCAATTACTTCACTCCCTATAAATAATTTGGGGGAAGAAGCAGATCAGTCCTGGAGTAACATTTTGCATTTGGGAGGGGAGAAGCGCATCCCAAATATGCCTGCGTTGTTACTCAACGTGTTCAAGAGACCTTGAATGCTGTGTGCATCTTCACCAAATATGACTATATCATCTGCATATTCTAAGTCGACGAGAGAGCCTCCTGGAAGGAGACTAATCCCAGAGGACTTAAAAGAAGTGAGAGAGATTTCTAACAGTACGTCTACGATGAAATTAAATAAAAATGGGGATAAGGGGCAACCCTGACGGACTCCACTTGAGGATGAAGTTTCTCGTGACAATTCGCCATATGCTCTGACTCGACCAGTGGTGACCGAGTAGAAAGCCTTTATAAGGTTAATGTACTTTTGAGGTACGCCTTTTAATGACAAACATTGCCACAAGACTTCACGGTCAACAGAGTCGAACGCTGCTTTTAAGTCAAGAAATACAACTATAGTTGGGCGTTGGTACATATGTCTGAGTTCGAGGACCTGGCGCAGGGTGAATGTGATCAATGCAGCCCCGGCCAGGTCTGAAACCAGCCTGGTTCATTTTAGCGATCCTAAAATATGCTTCGTCATTGCTCATCCAGAAGTACTTTTTGTAACCGTCATACTCACGTGTACTTTTAGTAGAGTTATTTCAGTTTCACACTGCAAAAACATGGATATTGGAAGGTTGGTTTCTTAGTCAAGCTAATGTTACCTAACATACTTGTAGCGTGTGACGAGATGTTGACTACCACTGCTTTATTCCATCTTGAAGACTTCGCGTGTGTTTCATATTTGGTTTTATAAGTTCTCATTTACTCAAATGCTCGTAAACTGCTCTTATTATGTCCCATTGTTCTTAACTATTAATTTTTTAGTGATTGCAATGGGGAGCGTAGATGATGTTCGCTTAGTGCTGGATTACTACAGGGACTTCGATGATCCTTTAGCCTTTTTCCGTGAGAAGCATGAAGAACTCATGGTAGGTCAATGTTCAACGTAATTTATGTGATGCCATTGGTTTTTTTAGTGTTGATAGAAACACTATGTTCACTAAGTAGTTTTCAAAGTATCTATTACAAATGAAGCAAGGTTTACTAAGAATAGTGCTGACTGTCGAGGTTTTTCACACATTTAAGGCAGGAACGTCAGCATTTGCAAAATACGTTCAGTTCAATGTATTTCGTTGTGCCCTCTTTAGATACATACAAGTTTCTGATTTTTGATAATTAGAATTGTTAACATGCATGTACATTAAGAAACATAATATTCATGGAGTATCGTTAAATTATTTGGTAGGTGAAGCTTTTAAGTTAAATTTAGAGTATTTATAGAGAAAATTGATTATAATTCAGGAAATGTAACTATGTATTATAATGACGATTCATAACAAATATAACAAACTCAAACGAAATGGTCACGTAGGTATGACAGTTCTAGAGAATAACTGAAAAGATTTGATTAATAATTTATGAGCATTAGTTTGTTGTAAGTGTATGAAGATATGAAATGTGAAAACAGAACTTACTGCAATGTGATCATGGAAAAAATAAATTAATAACATAAATATCAAAACTCCGTTCCTGTTAACACGGTAATTGGAGGTTATCCACTAACTCCTTTTAGTTACAAAGGTCATGTTTTAGTTTTTCAATCCCAGCGGCTTCAATGATTTGTGGTTTTTATTGATTATTTGAAATGCATTCATTTTATCCACTTCCTCTCCCATGATCAGTAGATGGTGTGAAATCGAACTTTTAAAACTGTTCCTTTCTTTTGAACATAGGTTCTTTGGGGTCCGTTAAAATAATACTAATAATAGTAATGGTTATTATTATTCATAATATTATTATCGTTATAAATAAGTATACTATAGACAATACATAATACTAGCGTGTATGTTTTCAGATATTTTGTATTTGAGTATTGTCGAAGAAGTCATCAACCTTCATCGACTGAGATGGCTGGGACATGTATTGCGCATGCCCGACCACTGTCTACCTCGTCGTGCGATGTTGGCTAGGGTTGAAGTAGGATGGAAGAAGGATAGGGGCGGCCAAACCGAAACATGGCATCAGTTCATGAAGTCCTAGACTATTGGTCTAAGCCATGTAGGTAGATGTAGATTGCCTGGTTGGGATCCGCGTGATAGTAGTAATAAATTGCTGGAGACTCTTGGCGACATGGCTCAGAATCTGTCACAGTAGCTCAAGTGTATTCACTGTTTAACCTCATATAGTTCTTGAATGCTATTATTATTTGCTATACACCTTTACTCTTCCCTCTTGTATGCTGTTATTATGTTACCTCCGTTATCTCGTAGTGCTAATGTGGTATGGCAACTTGAACCTATGGGCGTATGTGCCAGGTTCTACGTTGCTGCTGCTGATGATGAGAGATTGCCGAATTTGCAATTCGATATCACGAATTAGTTTGAGTTAGACAGCCACTGAAAACCAGAAAGCACTGGTCAACTGTTTCTTCCTAGCATAGGATTCTCTGTTTGTGCGCATTTGCGACCCACCATGGAATCCAACCCAGGACCTTCAGGCTTTTGACGAAGGCTTAACCAATAGACTACTGAATCGGCTTTTATCTGTTGATGTTTCTAATTCGGTCAGTAATTTTCTCCACAAAACCTGAAGGTCCCG
This sequence comes from Schistosoma mekongi, assembly GCA_034768735.1. NCBI lineage: Eukaryota > Metazoa > Platyhelminthes > Trematoda > Strigeidida > Schistosomatidae > Schistosoma > Schistosoma mekongi. The sequence goes on along the minus strand of CM068305.1, from coordinate 77,243,411 downwards.
GGTTCGATTCCCCAGTGGGTCGTATGTGCAAATCTCTGAAAAGTTCCTTACTAGGGTGGAATAATTATCTCGTGCTTCTTGGTTTTCAATCATCGTTTAACTCTGGCTACTTCGTGATATCAAAGTAACAGTTATTTTGAATTGTGTAGAATCAGTAACCTGTATTTAGCCGATGAGAATTCATCTAGGTTTGTTGAAATCCCCCCAGGATATCCGACACTACACTCAGACTGACGTTAGTAAGAATCAAAGGTGATTTGGGCTCGTATATACCCTCTTGGTTTCCACTGTTCGAGAATAGATTTAATACATCACACTACTAGCAGCTTAGTCATATAAGCTTGATTATTACCAATAGGGAACTGCGAATGGAGGCGGTAATTAATATGCTTTAGATGGCTCTACTGGAAGTTGGTGTTTGCGAAAATACAGTACATTAATCAACTCACCTAACTACATCTCATAGGGTGCATTTCACTAAAAGTTCCGTAAAAGTTTAAATTTTATATAGACGCTATTTAGATTCTGGGTTTTAGCAGCCGTTAAAAATACAAGAGATATAACTCTTTGAATTCGCTATCACTTATTACAAGTGGCTCACACAGTATATTGTTTTACATCCTTTTAGTCTTGATGGTATTCTCGCATCCATGCATACATTAAGTAGTGTATACTTAAATATTCCGTGGTATTGTTTATCATCATATAAGCTTTGTTTAGTATTTCTCTTATAGAATTAACAATCTTAAATTTTCTATAAGTCCTTAATGACTCATTTGGTAACAGTTTCTTTAAATTATTCTTACGTTACTTTAAACTTTCTGTTTTTTATTTAGGAAATTCAAGCCAAACGTAAACATGAAACAGAAAAAGCCTTATCGAAGCGTCCTCGACCAACATTTTCATTTACTGGCATGGCTAAGTCATGATATCGTTGTTTTCACCAGCAGTAACATCACGCAGCATTGTACAGGAATGACTAAATAGGGTTTTGAAACCTTGTCTTCATGTGAATATAATAATCAAATATCTGAATGCTTTACTTGTGAAATCATTCGTAAATTTTACGTTTGCAGTGTGGAATATGTCTCAAACTTGCAGCATATCAACTATGACCATAGATTGATTTCCTTATGTCACTAGTTGCGTTGTCATTAATTGCTACCTTCGTTGATTTAGTGATGTAAATCTGGTAGTTGGTGTTTTATGAATGTTTCACTCCAAGCAATATGAAATAATGAGTTGCATTTATCATAGAAATAGTTAAAATATAAATATGTAGAAATGATGACTGTGGAATATACATTTGACAGTTTATTGCCACGTTAATGCCCTCCGATTTTAACACAAGTTTCTTAACTATACTTTCTATAATGAAGGTAATTGAAGAGAGAATTCCGAGATACTGATTACTTTATCCTGATATTCCAACAGTAGTATGAATAAAGTCGTAAGCGTCTCAGGGTGATTAATGCAGAACGAACCAGAAACCCACAAATTGATTCAATTATTAAAAGGATATTCGTGTACTTGACTTTGAGATATTTTAGAATTAATAATACTACTGGGTTACTAATACCAAAGTAGGTGGTACGATTTTCGAACTTCTGATTTAGTGGCTGAAAATTAAATACATTAATCAGCATTTCACCGCTGTGGAAGATCTTTAACATATGGTCTAGAGCGTTATCGAACAGCTAGTTTTCTAAGTGATGTCTTACACCATAATCTCAAAGTAATCGGCTGGTTGCTTGGAAATAAGTCGTCGTGGAGGTTCATCCGTTTCTTGTCTTAATCTATTTCATTACGATCAAGTTCTTTTTGGTTGTCACCATATCATTGATTACTGTTTGGTTGTGAGTTTAAAATGTGTTTATTCCTTAGGCATTGTCTACTTATATACGATGTCCTATGGGTCGTTATTATTGACAGGCTAAACTTCATTGTTTGTTTTCGAGGTATTCGTAGTTGCAAATGAAAATGGCACACGTAATCAAGGTTCATATGCAAAATGTATCTGAATTTTTTTTCAGGAAACATTAATTAAATAAATGTGAACTAACTGATAACTAGTGGCGTTAAAAATCTTAGCGTAATGCAATAAGATATGTAATGTTTAATGGCGGAAGCCTTCTAGAATTACATTTTAGTTCACTATGTGCGTCTGACTTACTGAATATCGGTTTCACTAGAATCAACTCTAAACAAGCGAAATGGCTGATTTGTTTATTCATACATGCTGAAGTCTCTGCGCGTATACATAAGGTCCGATTAGCTTTTTGGAATTTGCGTCATCTGTGGCATAGGCGAGACATCCGACTACTGACCAAAGGACGCGTTTACTGCGCAGTAGTTCGGTCTGTCTTACTTTATGGTTGCGAAACATGGCCACTAAGGATAGAGGATATTCGTAGGCTCCTGGTATTCGATCATAGATGTCTTCGAAGCATTGCTCGTGTTTTCTGGGACCACCGAGTAAGCAATACGTGGGTTAGGAATAGAGTACTAGGTAGATACGGTAAGTCTATTGATGAAGTAGTAAATCTTCATCAGATAAGGTGGTTAGGACATGTGTTACGTATGCCTGACCACCGCCTACCTCGACGAGCAATGCTGTCTGGTGTAGCAGTAGGCTGGAAGAAAGCTAGGGGCGGCCAAACCAAAACATGGCACCAGTCCATGAAGTCATTGACAATTGGGCTGAGCCATGTTAATAGGTGCAGACTACCTGGTTGGGGTCCGCGTGACGCTCGTAATAAATGGTTAGAGACTTTGGGTGATATGGCTAAAAATCGTTGGCAATGGCGCAGGTGCATCCATTCCTTGTCTTCCAAATCCTAAGTTTCTGAACTTATCATAATTTTCTCTTTACTGGATCATATTTTCTTAAATGTCCTCGGTCTCTATTCCCTTCCATGAATACTAACTCTGCTACTATGTTCCCCACTCTGGGATTTGATTCGACAATTTAATCTCTATCTGCTAATTGAGGCATGGCAACTTGAACTGACGTACGCATGTACCAAGTTCTACGTTGCAACTGTCTGTCTGTCTGTCTGACATGCTAACAATTACTTAAGACTCGTATACTATTTAGTGATATTGCTGCTCGATGTTTAGTACATTGGATTAGTCATTTCATTGAATTGCAACCATTTTCGGTTCAATAACAAGATTAAGTGTTCGATGGTCCTCAAGCAGTTGACGTATCCTGTATTGTTGATTGATTACCATAGATCTCAAGAGAAGTCATCCTAATACTTCATCCTTAATATCGTATTCTTACTACTTGTAATAGTTGATAAGAATTGTATGCTTGAGGCTACATAGGGTTGATCAACTCATTCTACTTTGTCCACATACATTTGGGCTAGATTACAGAGCACAATTCTTGCTAGCTCAGACTAGATTCGGGGATAATTTTTAGAAGGATTATCACCTTCAATTTATACTACAGAATATGGCATAGTTTCGTTTCCACACTCGTGTTTTGGCTTTATTAAACCTCAGAAAGTGGTATGAGGTTTAAGACTAAAAATTACATATAGTGGTGTCTGACTGTTAGTCATTTCGGTTTATCGGTTTTCGTTTTTGACCTTTTAATGAATTGTCATATCTGCTGACCAATTTAGGAACATCAACGATGGCCAAATTTTTGTGATACTGAGTAGATGTCCACTGACTTTTTGTACATTCATGCTTCTTGTGACTTAAGTAGTGTTACAGCATCTTAAAACTTGGAAAAAGTGTTTTTACACTTTTCAATCATCAATAATTTTTGCTATATGAAATTTAGTGCTTGTTTGTGGTTCTAATGTGCAGTTATGCCTACAAGTTATAATGTGTTCTAGAGAGGATAACATATAAGATCCCAATTTTACGTTATCTTTCATTATGAATTGAGTTATTGTGGAGTTTCATTTGCTAATTCATGTGCACTCTTTATAGTGCGGTTAGCATCTAAATTTCAGACTGGACGAAAGAGGTGTTCGGTAACATAACGTTTTCCATGCCTACTGGTCAACCTCTCGTTGTTCAGTATTTAGGTTTAGATTTTGATAATTCTCCCCGGGTGTATATACATTCTGTGTGAAAGCTCATATGTCATCGTATAGTTAGAATACTTATGTTTGGATTATAGTAAACACTAAAATCCGAGTGAAGCGCTTTGTTTTATTTGCGACTGGTCATTCAGATGTGCTTGGATCTTAAGGAATGATGTAATAGTTACTGGGTTGGATTCTTAATGAATCATCGACTCCGTGATGCAAGTATATTAAGAAAACAAGTTTTAACCCATGGCACTTGGGTTGGACTACTGACCACAATATGGATGCACTTCTGATTTTGTATGTAATGTACAGTTTAAAGGCTGAAATGTGTTTTTTTACTATTAACTCAACATGGGTGTTCTTATTGTGCTATTTTAATTTGTAGTTTTAGTATTACAATTAGTAGTGTCAATAAAATCGCAAATTATCTGTCTAAACTTACGAGTTATTTATTGAGCTTATCCTTGAAATTTTGGGAATTCATATTTATACTACTCAAATAGTATAAATATCATGGTAACGATTTCCCCTGTTTTTGTCCTACCAAAGTAGTAAGTCACACCTTGGGCATAAATCTGGTTATCCATCTGCCAGCAAGTATGGCTTCGTGTTATTTCTGGATATTGTTGATAAACTAAGTTCATAACTTAGTTTTGAGTTTGATAAACACTTTAGAAGCCCTGCATTTGATAAACACTTCAATTGCACATTGAAGATCACCGTCAATGAAATATTTCATTTTTCAACGACGGCTGGACACTTGAATCATAACAAAAGTGCATTTTACACAGTGTAAAGAAACTTTCAAGGAATCATGCATATAAGATACATTTTAGTTGAAAGGAAGATGTAATTTTTATAGAAGAGCTTATGTTCCAAAATTTACGCAACCCACTATATTCGTTTCATACGCTTTTGAAAACTCGTCGTGGAGTCTTGATGGCCTGTCACTCTTATGCTTAATCAACGTGTATTTTGTTGCTTGCTTGATTGATGCTTTCTATTCCAAAGAACAGTTGTCTAGTTTAATCACCGTATCATTTTAGATTTGTTATCATGTGAGAAAACTAACCAGATGTTGTTTTGTAGTTTGAAAATGTTGAATATTTGCGACGTTTTTGGAGGATCTTAAGGTCGATTGTATGAAATGAAGCATTGATATGAACTTCAAGCTGGCTTTGCACTTTTATTTATAGAAAATATGCTAATTCATAGTATAAACAACGAATACGCTACAAAAACACCACTAAATGGAATGACTTTGTTATAAAAATACTGAAGCGTAAAGTGCTACGCAACAATAAAAAGGCAGACAAATATTGTTTAAATGATGAGAAAACTTACAATTTGCTTTCTTGTTTATGGAAAGAACAAAAAAAAATTAAGTAAGTCACATATTAGTCTCATCTAAACTACTGAAACTGATATTTACAAACATCTTGGTTGACTAACCGTTTGGTCCGTCTCCTAGTGTAGTAATGATAACGATATGTTGAGAAGTAGTTATAAAATTAAGATGTCGAGCATGTGCGATTTAGACAGGCTTAATTTGTTATGCATAACTGTTTGTAGATCCGTGTTATGTGTCTTTCGTTTTACATCTAGTCTTGTACTCTGAAGTGTTAAAAGTAGATTAAAACAGCAAATATCGCTGTAGTTCCTATTTTTGATTTCTAGCTCGTCTGTTATAGAAGGAGATAATCGGCTGTAGGTTTTTCTAAATGCGTTAATTTTAATGATACATGTTACTTATAATTTAAATATCACAATTTTCTAGCAACTTACTTAGCATTGCGACTGAAAATAGTTTATATGTATTTGAAAGGTTTGTATTCCAGTAACTTTTGTATATAATGCACTGTCACTAAAGGCTTCAGTATCTACTTTCTGAAGTAATTAGACACTCCAAATTGTCGATAAATCCTTTTACCTTCTGAAATCTTGGTAGAATATCAATGGACATCTGCTATGGCCTGTTGGCTAAAGGCTATTGTAGTGTAAATATACTAGTGAAGTGGTACTCATTGTCCTAAGTATAAAACAGTTCTGGTTTCAGGGTTTGATGCTGAGAAAGGTTGACTTTAAAATGCTAACAGTTGTCAGGGATGAAATATGTCTTCACCTCTTTACCTAGTGATCGGGAAGACACTTCCATGGTAATTCATGAACTTTAGTCAAATATTGATTCATGAAGATTCATTCACTCACTTCCCTGTTAACCCTCATGGAGAATGGATAGCCAACCGGCATTCTTCGACCAACTCTGTTCTCAAATCTTGTTTATAGTTCTTTTCAAATGCTATTCATTTTCTCACATCTGCCACCAATTTCCGACAATCTATTCTTCGGTCTTCCTCTTTTCTTTTGGGTTTGAGTATTCCAAGTGGATGAGTGTCTTGTAATACAATTTGATGATTTCCACGATCGGTGTCCTGTCCACCTTCGGCATTTTTTAATAATTTCCTACTAATCTGGAAGTTGGTTTGTTCTCTACCACAGTAGGATGTTGTTGATGGTGTCTGGTCAACGGATCCAGAGTATCTTGCGTAAACAGCTGTTTATAAATATCTGTTCCTTTTGAATGATGATTTTTGTAGTTCTCTAGGTTTCAGCACTATACTGTAGAACTGTCTTGATGTTTGTGTTGAAAATTCTGACTTTGGTGTAGGCTGACAGTTATTTTAAATGGCAAATGTTTTTCGATCGTAGAAATGATGTCCATGCTTTACGTCACTTTACCAATCCATGTCTTCATACCTGCATCAGATCTCCTTGTTTATCGATCTTTGATGATTACATTGTCGTAAACAATATAGTTTAATGAGAATGGTAATTTTAGTAAACATGATTGTTTATCTATTTCTAGCATTTCACTTTAATTTTACTTCCTGGAAATGATGAGCAGAATCATACTTCATTCTATACATAATTAACACTGAGAAATGTTACTGTTTTACTAGAGAAAGTTTAAATACATAGATAATAATTGTTGAATATAATTTTTTTCGTAAAATGACTTACATCATCTAGCCAACATACTACTAGGCTAGAAATGTGTCTACTATTGATCACTGTGCTTATAAATTTGCTATTCATTACCGAAAAAAGGATTAAGGCATAAATTACATTTTTACTACTATTTACATAATAACTAAATTGTAGGCATATATTTCTACATTTTAACAGTATGATGATACATAATTTGTAAAAGTTAATTAAACTAAAAATAAATCATTCGAATTATAAGTTATGCTTAGTAGTTTGAGAGTAGTATGTATTTAGTCGATTGTGTTCATAAGACATTATGAAAGATAATGTATTGTATGAGATACATAAAAGAAGATTATTATATAGTGTCCATTACTATGATAACTTCGTGTCATCGAGTGATGGATTACATCTAATACAATAATGAATACTTACTTATCTTATAGGTAAATATTTTGACCTGAATTAACTTCTAAGCAGTAACAAGATGTATATTGGCTGAAGTATATCTTAAAGTTGGGCATGAGGAACTGATTGTAGTTAGACAACCTTTGAAATCCGGATAACTCTAGATAGCTGTTCTTATCTTTGTGCTGGTCTCTTTAACATTACGCACCTACTACCCCACCAGAAATCGAACTTTGTACCCTAATTTCTTGAGGCTAGCGCTTGATTTATGGACCACTGAGTCAGCATTCATTAAATGACATTTGCCTAATTTAACTCGCAATATCGTGGCTGATTGCCTTGTACAGGATTGTTAAACTTCACTAATTACATCTGTTTACTAGGATTATCAAATTTATTTTGTGAATTTAATCATTAATAAACTCATAATGATGGTTATTCTTAGGTGGGTACATGGTTTTGTATCACAGATTAGTCTGAGAAAACAATTCATAGCCATCTGCATAATACCGAATAATTACAATGAAACATATTTATTAAAGTTTATGACATACCTGATGGATTAGGTGATAGAAAACTATTTTGTCCCACATATGATCAAAGTTAATTTCTAAGGATCAGTCAACTTGGATTATTCACGTACTGATAGTTATTTCAGGAGATTTTTTCTTGACTTACATAAAAACTTACAATTAACCTGAAAGTAGGATTTCGTTATTCACAGTTGCAGGTAAACATAACATTATTAAGCTGCTTGGTTAAAAATAAGTGAAATTCATCAACTGTAACAGAAACAATGCGAATATATTGAAAGTTGTCAAGCCAACCTCTAACAAACGTCGAAGAAAGCTTTCTTTATAAAGATATTAGTAACATTGTTAAATACTAGTCATCGTCTAGAGCTAAATGAAGAAACTTAACGAGTAACTGGACTAACATTAGTACCACTAACTCAGCCTTTAAAATAAGAGTAAAAGGCTTTAAAGAAACTTAAAAATAGAAAGGATATAGTCATAATTCCAGTTGATAGAGGGTATGCTGCATATACTATAAGTTTGTTATGAGCAAAGTGATCAACTGGGAAATACTCATGATTTATCCAACAACGTTTTCGATTGCACAAAATTCATGTTTGGAACGGAACCAAGCAGTAAACAGTCATTCTTGGATGCAGTGATAACCAAGATAAGCAGAGAAAGATTCAAGACTCATGTATATCGGATACCAATACATGTTTATCAAATCTTTAGTTACATTACCAATAACCCAATGACTCAGAAACCTAGTTGTAAAAAATCCTTGTTCAAATGTATGAAGACCCGACGCTAGATTATCACGAAGACATGAAAAGAAATATATAGTGGATGTGTTTCAAAAATAATGCTTACTTACAAACTTCACCAACAAATGATTGCCAAACATGATTAAGCTGCTTGGTTAAAAATAAGTGAAATTCATCAACTGTAACAGAAACAATGCGAATATATTGAAAGTTGTCAAGCCAACCTCTAACAAACGTCGAAGAAAGCTTTCTTTATAAAGATATTAGTAACATTGTTAAATACTAGTCATCGTCTAGAGCTAAATGAAGAAACTTAACGAGTAACTGGACTAACATTAGTACCACTAACTCAGCCTTTAAAATAAGAGTAAAAGGCTTTAAAGAAACTTAAAAATAGAAAGGATATAGTCATAATTCCAGTTGATAGAGGGTATGCTGCATATACTATAAGTTTGTTATGAGCAAAGTGATCAACTGGGAAATACTCATGATTTATCCAACAACGTTTTCGATTGCACAAAATTCATGTTTGGAACGGAACCAAGCAGTAAACAGTCATTCTTGGATGCAGTGATAACCAAGATAAGCAGAGAAAGATTCAAGACTCATGTATATCGGATACCAATACATGTTTATCAAATCTTTAGTTACATTACCAATAACCCAATGACTCAGAAACCTAGTTGTAAAAAATCCTTGTTCAAATGTATGAAGACCCGACGCTAGATTATCACGAAGACATGAAAAGAAATATATAGTGGATGTGTTTCAAAAATAATGCTTACTTACAAACTTCACCAACAAATGATTGCCAAACATGATACCAAACACAAAATCATCAGCCACAATCAATAAGCGGATCATCCTAACCTATATGAAGAGCATTTTTGAGATTGTAAACTGACTGTCAAGGGCTGTAGCAGTAAGTGTAGCTCATAAGTTCACAATCGGTGCTACACAGACCAAAACTTGCAATGACAAATGAAGACAAGTAAAACGTTGTCCACAAGATTAATTACAGGGATTGAGACAAACACAACATGGAATTAACCGGCAGATCCGTCTGCTTACGTATACATAAACATCAACTAGCTGTCAAATTATATGATCTATCTTCGTTAGCATAAATGCATGTGGACAATGATGGACGTTAAGTTGACTGATAAAACATCAAAACATTAAACCATGGAGATGCAAATGAAATCGGGGAATCTTTTGAAGCTTGGAACTAAGATTACCCATTAGTCACATAAATAAAAGAAGATAAATGGCTAACAAACACACAGTTAGACGTCAGGTTAATAAAGAAACAAGTCTCAATGCATATGCATATGGCGACGTCCTAGTTACGGATAATAACCAATTAGATTGCAGGATAACAATTGATCACTTGTGGTGAAATTCTAAAAGTTCATTTCTCTGTGAAGTATATGCCGACGAGTTTGGCTAGTAAATCAATGAGATCTTTGAAAACAAACCACTCGGTTTAGCGAAAATAGTACTTTCCGTAAACTTATTAATTTTAATTGAAAACTAATATCTTCCCTCAATTTCAACTGATTATAATATTGTAGATATAATTTAAAATAGAATTTACAAACATTTACTTTACACTGCACCAATCAGTGAATGGAGTTAGCATTTAAGTTCGCAATAGATCTTTCTACGTACTTCTTACTGATAGCAAATACAGTATCTGTATATTGAAAATTTCCAAGTTATCCTGATAACACTAGAATTAATTTTTGTTTAACATGTAATGCAGTACTATTTAGACTATTCAATTTCTATTCATAAACCGAATAAACAACATGTTAACATTAAGATAATGAATCATGTTGATAACCAATAAGTTATAATCATAGTTAAATAAAATTAACTAAGCGCTGATTATAAACATGTTGATTAAATTTCTCATGTAATATGAGATTAAAGTCTATTTCTCTTTTTTTTGTTTTAAGAAAATTTGTTATTAATTTCAATAAAATTACAAATTCTATATTCTTAAAAGTAGAAAATTGAATTGAATAAGAAGATAGTTGAAATAATACGCTATAAAAGGCATAGTATCAAAACGCTAACAGATATTGACGATATCCGGAACCATATATTGCAAAATACTGTTAATTAGATATATAATTTCATATTCTGTTATAGATATATGCATATCTTTATAGCTTTGGAAAGTTGATGTAAATTTATATGGTTTGTAAATTTATAGATAGTTAGTTTACAAATGATATTATGGAACATTTAAAAAAAAATCACCCCGATGAAAAAATAAATATTTTTCGGACTTTTTCTTATGATGTTCTTGATTTTGGACTTTATTTTAGATACAAAAAAATCTTCTAGAACTATGGAATAATCGAGGTAGGCAGTAATTTTAATTTAAGATTCGTCTGTGTTACTAACGTGGTGAAAATCACAATGTTTTAGTTTTATAGAAATTGAATATTTTTATTTAATAGAAATAGAATTGATATATGATGACGGTAGCTAAAACATACATCCTAAAACTACACTGTTTATTATGTAAAAATTGTCGATTAACTGTATATATGCTAAACTAGGTGTAAGACTTAAAGAGCCTCGGTTAGATCATGCTTAAGGTCATGGATAAACAACGTTAAAGAGACCTTGTCTAACACATTAAGTCTCTCTAGTATTGTCTACACTTTAGTCATCATTCAATTAGTATTAGTTTATGTTTGGAAAAACCTGTTTAGGTGGATACAATTATTGCTTACCAAGTTTATTGAATTATTATTGTTCGGACAAAAAAAAATCAAAGTTATTACTTTCAGACACAAAAAATAAATAACTCTGAGACGAAATAAATCATGTAGACTAATGATGTAAACTAACAAATTGATCACTTTTCTTGATATAAACAAATTCATAAAAGTTACCTTCTATATTTAAATGGATGATAAATTTGTATTCTAAAAATTTAGTTAATTATGAATTCGTAGAAGTAGTAAAATATATTTTGAAATGGAATTGAAAATTTTAATTAATTTTTGAATCAAGTTTAGTATATGCTTTGAATAAGCTAGTTAATATATATGTTGTTGTCATTCATCGTTTATGTTGAATACTTTACCTTACTAAGTACACAATTTCTATTCAATTATTACATGATTATCATAGGAATGAATTAGAATTGTTAGTTTTCCACTACTCGGATTTTTTATATTTAGTATGAATTTATCAGAAATGTTTTCAGTGTGCTATGTCAGAAAGTTTTATTGTTTCCTTTCTATATTTAATAGGTGAGTACTGCATGTTAGGATGCAATTGCCGTTTATAATTATGTTGTCTGTACCTACAGCTATCAATATCTGTCATTCATTAGCATATCAATTGCATAATAGTATGCTACGGCAGATGAAAAATGCAATGTGTACGTTAAAATTTAGAATGAATTCCTTGATGAAAACTACAGTTGAATATGCGGTACATACAAACTAAATGATAAAAAAAATACTAATTATAACATAAGTTCAATTAGGATGGTTATTTTCGTGGAGATTGGTTATTTTATTTGATTGAATATATCACAGATTGATGTTGGCAGGGTACCATTGAAAAGCAGGGAGCACTGGACAGCCGTTTCTTTCTAGTGTGGGACTCCTCAACAGTGAGCACCCCAGATTCCACACCAGCGGCTTCAGGTAGACACGAACGCTTAACCATCTGGACCACTGGGCCAATATCCAATGGTGACTAACTCCAGGATGTTCCCGAAGCTCTGGTGAGAAGTCGTGACTGGTGGAGTTCAGACTTGTCGGGAGTGAGACAGTTATCACCAATGACAATGGATGATCGTCGCGCTATAATATATATCACAAATTGATGGAAGTGGGAATTCTACCATTGGATGCCGATACAGTGGTGCAGATGGTTGGGCGTTCGTGTCTACCTGAAGCCGCTGGTGTGGAATCTGAGGTGCTCACTGTTGAGGAGTTCCACACTAGAACGAAACGGCTGTCCAGTGCTCCCTGCTTTTCAATGGTACCCTGCCAACATCAATCTGTGATATATTCAATCAAATAAAATAATCAATCTCCACGAAAATAACCATCCCAGTTGAAATATATAAAAGGAATAAATTGTTTTTAAAACGAAGACGTTTGAACGAAGAACATTCTTTACGATAAATGTTCATCAGGTTCTACATTTATTAGTACAAATTTATAAGTGACAAAATTAGTCAGTTCCAAGGCAGATATTACATCATTTAAATATCAAGGATAATTGGATATAAATGTTCTCTTCGGGTTATTTATATAAATACGAATATTAATGTTAAAATAATCATCATCATGTAACTTGCGAAACGTAAAAGATAATTGAAATAAGCAACATTATTAATCAAATATATATAGGTGTGTCTGTATATGGGTGACATAGGAGATGGGGTGGTGGCTAAATACGATTAGATCAGGTGTCTATAAGCAAAGGCTGAATCCTACTTAAAATGTAACCGGATAGGTAAGAGATTACAAAATGAAGTGAGTAAAAATCAAAATTAGTCAAATAGTAACAATAACAAACTCCGCCAGTATCTCTCCTCGGGTTACTGCCGGTCCCAAGCCCGGGTAGAGAAGGAGGGTTGTGCAAGGGGCTAGCATTCCCATCCCGTAAAACCCAAGCTTACTAAAAACACGCAAACCAGATTAAACAAGATAAGCCATTTAAACTCTGCCCTTGGAGTGGAAGGATTGTTTATGACGCCTCATGATGAAAGCCGAAATTCTTCGGAAGTCATGAGGCCGATACCTCCCCTTCTAACAACCACAGCAAATATTTTTATAGGTACATGGAATGTTCGAACAATGTGGGAGAGCGGGAAGATAAATCAAATAGCTGCAGAAATGAAGAGATACAACTTGACAATACTCGGAATCAGCGAAACCCATTGGACTCAAGCTGGACAGAAAACATTGGCCTCGGGAGAGACGCTGCTATACTCCGGCCACGAAGAGGAAAATGCTCTTCACACCCAAGGAGTTGCTCTGATGCTGTCCAAGGAGGCACGTAATGCACTTGTGGGATGGGAACCAGATGGACCCAGGATCATCAAAGCATCTTTCAAAACAATGAAGAAAGGGATTACAATGAATATTATCCAATGCTATGCACCAACCAACGACGGCAATGACGAAGACAAAAATCAGTTTTACGATAGACTGCAATCAATTATAGCAAAGTGTCGAGGAAAGGATCTGACAATACTGATGGGGGACCTAAACGCCAAAGTCGGAATGGACAACGCTGGATATGAAGAAATCATGGGACGACAAGGACTGGGAGACAAAAATGACAATGGTGAAAGATTTACAAACCTATGTGCCTTCAACAAATTGGTTATAGGTGGTACAATATTCGCCCACAAACGCACACACAAGGCTACATGGGTCTCACCGGATCATACTACAGAGAATCAAATCGATCATATATGTATCAATAAAAGATTCAGAAGATCAATGGAAGATGTAAGAACCAGGATAGGAGCTGACATAGCTTCAGACCACCACCCGGTGGTTTCTAAAATAAAACTGAAGCTAAAGAAGCAGTGGACAACTGGAGTGGCAGCAGTACAACGGTTCAATACAGGCTTTCTCCGAGACACTGACAAACTCAACGAATTCAAAATATCTCTCAACAACAGGTTCTAAGCCTTACAAGATCTGCCGAAGGAAGAATAAACCACTATGGAGGATAACTGGAAAGAAATCAAAGAAGCACTAACGTCAACGTGTCAGGAGGTTCTAGGCCGCAAGAAGCACCATTATAAGGAATGGATCTCCACTGAGACATTGAGCAAAATTCAACAAAGGAGGAACAAGAAGATAGAAATCAACAACAGCCGAACAAGAGCAGAGAAAATAAAGGCTCAAGCTGAATACTCAGAAGCAAATAAGCAAGTAAAGAAGAGCATTAGAGCTGACAAACGGAAATACATCGAAGGCCTTGCAACGACAGCGGAGAAAGCTGCAAGAGAAGGAAATATGAAACAGTTATACGACACAACGAAGAAACTGGCAGATAAACATGGTAAACCAGAGCGACCGATCAAGAACAAAGAAGGCAAGACACTCACTGAGATTGAAGAACAAAAGAATAGGTGGGTAGAACACTTTGAGGAACTTCTAAATAGGCCAGCTCCACCGAACCCACCAGACATTGAAGCAGCACCAACAGATCTCCCGATAGATGTCACTCCACCAACGATGGAAGAAATCAAGATGGCCATCAGACAAATGAAAAGTGGGAAAGCAGCAGGTCCTGACAATATACCAGCTGAAGCACTCAGGTCAGATATCGACCTAACAGCAAGGATACTCCACGTTTTATTCAAAAAGATCTGGGAAGAAGAACAAGTGCCGGCAGACTGGAAAGAAGGATATCTTATCAAGATACCAAAGAAAGAAGATTTGAGCAAATGCGACAACTACAGAGGGATCACGCTACTGTCTGTACCAGGGAAAGTCTTTAACAGAGTATTGTTGAACAGAATGTAAGATTCAGTGGAGGCTCAACTTCGAGATCAACAAGCTGGTTTTTATTAGGATCAGTCCTGCACAGACCAAATCACAACACTACAGATCATCGTTGAACAATCAATTGAGTGGAACTTGTTACTGTGCATCAACTTCATTATAAGAAAGCGTTCGACAGTCTAGACAGGAGAACACTATGAAAACTTCTTAGACATAGCGGTGTACCGGAGAAACTCGTCAACATCATCCGGAACTCTTACAATGGAACACATTGTGAAATTGTGCATGGAGAGCAGCTGACAAATAAAGACCGGAGTTAGACAAGGCTGCCTACTCTCGCCTTTCATCTTCCTTCTAGTAGCTGACTGGATCATGAAGACCTCCACATCTGAGGGGATGCACGGTATTCAATGGACAAGTAGGATGCAACTCGATGATTTGGACTTCGCAGATGATCTAGCTTTCTTAGCACATATACACCAGCAGATGCCAGCAAAGTCAACCAGTGTAGCAGCAACTTCAGCAGCAGTAGGCCTGAATATACATTAAAGTAAGAGCAAGATTCTCAAATACAACAGAAGGAGCACCAAATCAATTTAACTTGATGGAGAAACTCTGGAAGAAGTGGATACTTTCACATACCTGGGGAGCATCATCGATGAACAAGGAGGGTCGAACGCAGATGTAAAGACAAGGATCGGCAAAGCCAGGGCAGCATTCCAACAGTTGAAAAACATATGGGACTCAAAACAAATATCAACTAACCTTAAAGTCAGTTTCTTCAATTCGAACGTCAAGATAGTGCTGCTGTATGGAGCTGAAACTTGGAGAACCACCGCAAGCATCATCAGAAGGGTGCAAGCATTTATAAACAACTGCCTACGTAAGTTACTGAATGTCCGTTGGCCGGAAACCATTAGCAACAGCTTACTGTGGGCGAGGACAAACCAACTTCCAGCCGAAGAGGAAATTAGGAAAAGACGTTGGAAATAGATAGTGCATACATTGCGAAAACTATCAGACTGCATCACGTGACAAACATTAACATGGAATCCTGTTGGGAAACGGGAAAGAGGAAGGCCAAAGAACACACTGAGTCGAGAATTGGAAGCAGACATTAAAAAGATAAACAGCAACTGGAAACAATTGGAAAGGATGTCTCAGGATAGAGTTCAGTGGAGAATCCTGGTGAGCGGCCTATGCTCCCCAGTGAGGAGTAACGGGCGTAAGTAAGTAAGTATCAATATTAATAATAGAAAAAAAATTATAATCAGTTCATTTGTTCGGTTTAAAATGTTGCAAAGTCAATAAAATTAGGAAAGAAGATTGTGTGATATTCAAATTCATTCTGTGTAACTTGATTAATAACAATGATATAATAATAATAATAATAAATATGCATATTTGTGTACAAAGAGAGTAGTATTAGGATAGGGTAGACTTAAATGGTACAAATACACATAAAGGGGGAAAGATACATATGCTTTATTCAAATTAAATCGTCGTATGATTAAGGTGGAGATTGGTCTAATGGATCTTTCGTCGGTCATGGCAGGAGAAGGGGTTGAACGTACTTTTTCTGTATGCACAGTTCTGGCCTCTTGACTTGTATATTTATTGCCTCTGCCGTTTTAAGGACTTTGAGTCTAACTGATCTTGGTAGATAACTGTTCACGCAGAAAATAATTGTGAATGACTAATTTATGCTCGCCGTATGACCTGTTTGGATTAGGTAAGCTAGTATTGAACTGTTGATATTTCTGAAAACACCTTTGGTCAACCAAACTGGAAGGTGCTCCCTGGCAAGGCGGAGTAAATTCCTCGAGCATCTGCCAATGTAACTTGCTCCACAAGAGCAGTTGGACTGATAGATACAAAATGAAGTGGCAAGCTTGGGTAATTTATATCCAACTATCCTTGATATCTAGATGATGTTATATCTGCCTCAGAACTGGCTATTTTTGTCACTAATAACCTTGAACTAATAAATGTAGATACAACATAAGTAGCAAAGATTCAAAGCATTAAAAATAATCTAAACAAACGATATGCAGAGGAATTTCTGAATCTAATAATTTAAACCTAGAAGGCAGTTAAATTGAAAAATATGCTGTATAATCTGTTAAGCTATACTTTTCTAAGCAGATAATTTGTATGCACTAGTGTTAGTCATTTTACTCTAACTTATCAAACGTTATATGCACTTAAGGATAGAATGATAAATCATCACAACTTCAAGTTGTAACTGTTAGCTACCAATAAAAAATGAAATAACATAGAAGGTTTAAAGTTCGTAGGTAAATGATTCAAGTTTAAAGCAACCAATGCTGTTGCTATTGTTGTATAACGATGATAACATCACATCTAAACCAGCCAACTTGACGGAAAAGATATCTAATGCGAAATTTCTTAAAACTACTCAATCTAAATCTTGCTAGGTAATCAAACGCTATGAACTCTTAACCATCTACATCACGTGACCGGATTTAAGTAGTAGAATTTCCTACCTCCTGTCAATCACTGGTAAAGCGTTCGAAGTGAGACCCGAAAGTCATTGGTCTGATTATCTGATGGAATTGAGGATACTTACTACTAAGAACGAAACAGCTTTTTTCAATGTTTCATAGTTTTCATTGGTACCCATCCGACATCAATCTATATTCATTACATGCAACAAAATTATCTGTATATTATAAAGTTTACATGTTATTTATTCCGTCGATTTTATTATTTTATTTACCTCATAGAAGTTTACTTATTGAAAAAAAGTCTTACAAGTAACTTAAAAATTCATCATTAAGTTCTTTGTTTACTGTTCCATGTAAAAAGGAACATGAAAGAAATATAAAAATTAATACAATTTCGATTAAATAAAGTAAACTAAAGTAACAAACATATTTACACTATAAGTTCATTAAGTTGAATGACTTAACTATCAGTCTAAAAAATACACACTACTTTCCTTTATCTCTCTCTGGATAAATAGTACAATAGTAGAATACGTAAACATGGAATAAAAAAGTAAAATGACCTAATTGACCCTTTTTCAACAATAATTAATTGATTCTTGTCAGTTATAATTAACAGAATTGTGTATTTTTATGTTACATTGCATCATAACTTAACCATCTTTTAATATGTCTATTTATTTTACCTTACATTTTAATGTAATAAAAAAAGAAGATAGAATAATCATTAGATACTTTATTTATCACTAACTATAATTCATTATTTAGCTTTATTTTTCCACCTTGCACATAGCTTAGTTATAAATTCACAAAAATATATTGCACATATATATACATATATGCATGAACATATATTTGATAAATAGCACAAATATGCGAACTAGTTAATTGAACATAGGTACAAACTGACTACCTAACAAGTACTGGTATATGTCTGTATTTATGAGTGCATAGTAAACTTAATTATATAATAAAATACAATTCACTACTCGATAGTTAAATCAATCACGTGTACACTCTACACAGTAATTGCAAATGTTTAAAGATGTATACTTGCCAATCATTTTCTTTATTACATCACACCTTGATTCCTTTCCTTTCTATTAACTAACACTCAATCTGTTGAAACCCCTATCTTTCATAATTTTTTATTTTGATTTCAACCTTCAATCACAGATTGTATTTATGATACATTGGTAAATAATTTATGTATTACATTTAAATGAATAATAAATACTGACTTCTACAAGACGAACTTTAATGTTGATAAACATTTGACCATTTGAACATAGTGGGTATTTATGTATATTTAAACAAAATAAATAGTCTATATATTAAATAAACATTTAAACTACTTATATTTTTTACATAATTCAATGATTATTTCAATTTGTCAACATTAAAATCATATTTTTCACAATGAATAGAAAAAAACAACATTATGAATTTTATAACAAATTTATGAAGTTTTTGATTCCATTTATTGTTTTTCATACATTTCAAGAGCAAACATTTAAGGTAAGTAAATGTTTTTGTGAAGCATTTGAAAACTTTTAAATGTTCAATTTATTCTGAGAAAAATGACAAAGCTGAAAATAACCTTGAATATTTTTAATGATTCCACTATGAACATCAACATTAGGATGCAGGTACATCCAGCTGATGAGTCCTAAATAGGACGAAACGCGCGTCCTGGATTTCACTCGCTAGTCACAATCCAACTAAATTAATGTTTAATAAACTTTTTTATATTCGTTTATACGTTCATTTAGTGGATAAATTCTGCAAAACAGAATGTAATTTTTAATGTAGATTTCATTTTAAGTGTTTAGGTTTAGTCGTAACTATTATTATTTTTGAGTATTTTGGTGTAGCGGTGTCTGATAAAACACACACAAAATATAATGAACGTTAATGCATTATACTTTTGACGAAAATTACACTTTAATAAGTCAATCAGTCAGTTACAATGTAGAACTTGACAGGTGCGTACATGATTTCAAGTTGCCACACTCCAATTAGCAGACAGTGATGAAATTGTCTGACCAAATTCCAGAGTAGTGAAGGTATTAACAGAATTAGAATTAGTAGACAGGATTAAGGATTGAAGACAAGATTTAAGAAAATATAATTCAGTAAAAAAAATTACGATGAATTCAGGAGCCTAGAATTTGGAGGGGCACGAAGAATGCATGCACATACGCTACTGAAAACGATTATGAACTATATCACCCAAAGTCTCTGATCATTAGTTACGCGGACTTCAACCAGGTAGTTTGAGCCTATTAATATGGCTCAACACAATTGTCTATGATATCATGAACTAGTGCCATGTTTTGGTTTGACCTCCCCTAGATTATTTCAAGTCTATTTCTACACCAGACAGTAATGCTCGTCGAGGTAGGCGGTGGTCAGGCATACGTAACAAGTTCAGACCACCTTAGTTGATAAATATTGACTACTTCATCAATCGTTTTCCTTATCCTTAACCAACGTATTGCTTACTCAGTGGTCCCAAAAACCACGAGCAGTTCTTCGAAGACTTCTATGATCGAATATTAATCATCTGCGAACAACCTCACTCTTAATGACCATGTTTCACACTTATAAAAAATAAACGGGCCGGACTGCTACGCGGTAAACTCATCTTCTGGTCGACAGACTAATGTCTCACCTACCCCACAAGTGACGCAGATTGGCAAAGGCCAATAGAACCTTTTGCATACTAGTCAAGATTTCATCAGACACCAGACCATCAGGATAGAAGAGACCTCCAAGATAAATAAGACGGTCAACATGCTCGATTACTTAGTTCCTTATGATTAATTTCAGTGCCAATGCAGGCCAATCTTAGGGCAACATTTTGCATTTGTAGAGGAGGGATTGAATTAAAACATGCATGCGTTGATGCTTAAGGTGGCTGAAAGACTGTATACTGTCAACATCACTTAATAGAAATACGTCACCTATATATTAGAAGTCAACCAGTATATCTCCTGGATAAAGGTTAACTCCTGAGAAATCAGACGGCGCATAAGTTAGCTCAAGAAGCATACCAATGACAAAGCTAAATAAAAATGGTGAAAGAGGGAAACTTTGACAAACATCACTTGAAGTAATCCTTTCAAAGGACAGTTTGTCTTAAGCACTGACTTGACTGGTTTTATTAGGATAGAAGCCTTCATAGGGTTAGTGTACTTCTTTGGCTCGCTTTTTAATGACAGAAATTTTTACATAGCTACATGTACGACAGAATCAAACATCATTTTAAGGTCAAAGAATATAACTATCATTGGACATCGTAAAGTGCGCCTATCTTCTAGAATCTGCCGAAATTCGAATAATTGGTCTATACAACCACGTCAAGGTTTGAAACCACCTTGGTTTTCTTGAGTTTGGTCTTTACGAGCATTACTTAGGCGTCGAAGTATTATTGAAGTTAATATTTTAAATACTATATTCAAAAAACTGGTTCCTTTGCAATTGTCATACGAGGACTTTTGTCCTTCCTTATTGACTAGGATGATTAGTGATCTAGACCAGTCAGATGGGATTACGTCCAGTTCCCCGATTCTAGCCAAGATCTTAATTGATCTCACTACTAAGACTTGATTGCCATTATTAGATAACTTCGGGGTTAATTAAGCCTGTCCTGCTTCTCTTCTTTGCTTTAGACTTTGGTTGGGGGGGGGGCAATAGATAACGGTTTACAGCTACTTTAATAAATAGGAGCAGCTGATTAACTGAACAAAATTGTATGAATTCACATACGTAACGAACGTTGAAAATGATGTAAATTAACGCGATTTATTAATTTTGGAAGCAATTGAAGGTAAAAAATCTCTGGTGATTTTTATGATTACAAATTACTAACTTAACGTTACAAAACTTAAATAAATTGAAAGTTGTCAATCAAAATTGCTCAATTCTTAGTTTTTCTGAATTAATTTCGGTTGAGTACCATTAAAACCGCTGTACATTGAACAACTGATACGTTGCAGCATAAGACTCCTCAGCAGTGCACACCCTTTGAACCCAACATAAATTTAACTGAATATCATAATTACTTGAAAAATGCTGCTTTTGTTTTAGTGTACTTAAGAATATTCGATTTTCATGGCACACATTAATTAACAACCTACTTTGAATCAATGATCATAGAATCTGTAAATACTTGCGTTTAGATTGAAAGTGTGTTTTATTTCATTCAGAAGGCACCTTACTGTTATACAGTACGAATAGACAGTTAATAGGGAATAATTGTTCCATAGAATCATGAATTAATGGTGGCGTTTACGAAATAAGTGATAACGGTTTTTACTAAACGCAGCATACATCCACTAACTGTTTTTATGTTGCTGAATCCATGCCACGATTCAGAAGTACTGTAACTTGGAAGTTATCATCTTAGTACAACTAGGGAATGTGATTAGTAAGGGATAGACTAATATATATATTAGGTGAATTGGGGATTACATATAAGGTTCATAACAATAGCGTCAATCATAAAATATTTTGATTATCTATACAACTACTATAGCTCTTTCATTGTGTATATCATTTCTAATTATGTTTAGCACTAGTTGATAATCAATCAAAATTCGATGAAACTGAATAAATTAACTACCTTGAGGTTATCAATATTCCTCACAGATGAATGCCAATAAGTTCCTAACATTTCTGTGATCAGGTGCACAAATTTAATGATAAGTGTGATGTACTGTTGCCTTCGAAATCGACTCAAAAGTATATAGTTGATAAACTTTTGAAAGTTGAACTGAATGGAAAAATTATACCAATTAATGTTAGATTAAGAGGTCGTAAACTTATAAAGTTATTCTCGATTCCATTTTTGAAAATATTATACTATTTGGAATAAATTATCATACATACTACATGGGATAACAATAAGTTATCATAAAACCATATTGTCATAATCGTTGAAATAAGCTACTTCTTTTGAATGAAAATAAGTAAACGAAATACTCAGGTGGAGGGGGTTTTGTGAAAAATAGTTTTTTAATGTGTTGTCTGTATTCTTCATAGATTGATCTCAGTTTGGTATCTCTATAAGATTCTCACTTCAACCAGTTTGCAAATATTTGAGACGATCATTTAGTCCTATTTATGATAATTATTTCACTTATTGTTGCTGATGATTGGCCGCTCACCGCAAGACCTGAATATCCTAAGCTTTATTTCTTGATAAAATCGACTGTGCAAACTGCTGAGGAGTTAGATTCTAAAATAAAAACGGTTGTTCAGTGCTTCCTGGTATTCAGTAATACTTAAGTAAAACTAATATGCAATGAATACAAACTATATGCAAAACATTTATACATTTGTTTTCAATGAAGCTTTGAAATTAACACTTCAAAGTTACATACAACAACTGTTTTCAGTTAATATTCTTAATAGGAGTATCATACACAAGACACATGTTAACAAAACAATCTTGTTGACTGGTTAGTCTTTGCAATAAAATAAATGCCAAGTAGACTTTTACAATATTTTGCAATTATCTTAACTGTTCTTATTTACGTTATCATGTCAAGGTTTGTTTTCATGATTCGTGTGTTGCATAATGTCACATAAAAATAGAGTCGTAGCTTTTGTGAGTGACAATGAACTACTATTTGTAGAAAAATTTCATCAAGCCAAATATTCACATATAGCTTAAAAGTTTGCTAATGTTATCGTATTAAATGAATTATAATCATTACGTTTCAAGCTCCACAATCAATTAGATCTAAACAACTTTCCGGTTGATAGAGTAAACATTTATGAGTGAAATGTATCAATAAATCAAAGTACTAGACTCATAATATTTAAAGTTTTCCTTATTACCAGTTGTATCACATATTTATTGGTTGTAACTTATTTTACTAAATTTTATTTTCTTACACACTCGGTTACTCATCAGTAAGGTAGCCGATATATAGGGAGTTTTCTATTTTCTCATTTATCTATACTCCGTGCATTGATGTTATCTTATTTAACATAAAGAATAAAAAGTGTTGTTTTAGTCGATAGGATTAAGAAGAAAAATAACTTATTACTTTACCTCACATTGTAGCAGCTAATGTAAATCTAATCGTAATATTTTATACATTGTACTTTTCGCTGTTGTATGTGTGCTCAAAATGTGACTGAACTCAGTTTGAAGGTCACTTTCCCCCGACGTTTGTTTCAATTCTGTGATCGTTGGATTCACGTTGTGTTCAAATATAATTATCGTAAATTCATCGTTACTGACTCCTAGTACATACACTTACCCACTTGTTTGTGCATGTGTAATAACCAATATGATATACAGTGATTCATTGAAAAATACATAGGATTATATTATTACTGAACATAGTGCTATCGTAATCCAGTATTAACGGGCATTAACTATTAATATATCAAATCGTCAATCAAAAACGTTGCCTAAAAATAAATTATACATTTCTTATCATTTATCATAATATTAACTGTAGTCAGTCGGTTTCCCTTAAACAGTATCTATTTCTTTTAATTCAGTTTGTTGGAACGACTTACTCTTTACTGTAAACGCTAAAAGTAATGATTGAAAATTTCACAGCATTTTTGTGGTAAAATATTCATCAAAATAACCTTCCTAGAACTTATAACTGCATCTAGTTAGTTATTAAATATGCTTTGAAGAAAACTGGACGTGCATTTTTTTATTCTAAATGACTGGAAGCTAACAAGTTACTTGGGCTAACACCCATGTCTAAAGTCTGACTGATAAGATTAAATTAGTTATTTAGTACTCGTTACTTTTAAGTAGTCGATTTATATATATATATATATATATATATATGTATATGTATATAAACGAACAGTAAAGGTTTCGGGTTGTTAGTTTCGCTTCAGCTTCTATTTTACGCAATGCAATATATTATTATAATAAGTATATGTAAAGCTTAAATGCTTGTCATTCCAATTCAGATTTCTGTCGAATCTAAAAAATGTAACTCATTCGTCGGCGTCACTTTTTTAAACTTTACTCACTTGCCTTTGGCTACATATTTTTGAGGTGTTTTGGTATCCCTTACTTGCAATAACCACTTGTAATGATTTATTTTGTGTTCTTTCACCTTGCCACTAGAAAAAGTATTACAGGATTTATTTATTCAATTAACAACAAATTATTTTAAGATTCAGTTGATTGTATCCGTCATAGATTGGTGTTGGTTAGGCACTAATAGAATCCAGAGACCATTGAACAGCCTTTCGTCCTCGTACGCGACTCCTCAATAGTGCACATCCGTGATCACTCACGGTTGAAGACCGCTTAACCCTCTCTACGAATGGTACTGAGTCCAATGGTAGAATTTCCAAATTCATAAATTTGTGGTGTAGCGCTGCTATTATCTTAAGATTAGTTTGAAAATTGATAAAACCAAAAGTGAACTCCATTAACATACTGGCAAGACTTATAACACTGGCTGCTTGTAGATGACTGCAAGTTGATTAGTTTTTAACATGAGGTTTTTAAATATTGTATAAATTCTAAAAAATGTTTTACTACTAATTAATTATCGAAAATGATAAGTTAAGAATTATAAAGAATTAGTTATTCAAGGTCTTCCTTATTTCCTTATTTTAAATATCGGAAATCCCATATACATATATATAGCATTAATCTATGAATATCTGCATCTTAACTAATGAACATTCATCTAAGTACTAAGTGATCTGACAATTACATGGAGTTTGAATAAATAATGGTTATTTACATAATCATGAGTCATAACGTGTTGCATATAAAAAATGTAAATCACTACTTATTCAATAAGAATACTGCTTATTACCATTATGCTTACATACACTTTGTTGTTTCTAAGCATCGTTGGTAACGTCAAGTAGATTCATAAAGCATATCATCACTGTACGCCGTAAGACACTATTGATTAATTACGTTATAAGAATAGTATAATGAAAGAGTATATAAATATTTTAGATATCTGATTTTAATTTGGCCATGTGCATTTAAGAATTTCTTATTCAAATTAACACTAACTGGTATCCTGGACTGTCATTTTGAGATTAATGTATCCATAGCATTAAATAAATCATGTTACGAACATCTGTCAATTAATTCTTTATTTCTTTATAATGTCTCTTAGTCAGTAAGAGTAATTACGTAATGTCAGAATAAGCACATCAACCAAGTTAGTTGTAGTAATCTCTTAGCCATGCATATAGTACATTTCGATATATTTGACGGCATTCAAAATCATAATTTATTGAAAAAAATAACCTTTCGTCAATAGAATACAATGAATTAATAAATAACTGCTATGTAACAACGAAAGACAGTTAGTAATTATATTTAGTAATAATGGTAACAATCTACAGCACAACATTCTAATGTGGATTATTTTGAACAGTCTGAGGTGGGGGTGGGGGTAGAAAACTAATTTTAATCCAGACCATTTTGACTTCAACTATTCATTTAATTGAATTTATCAGTATATCAATATTTTTATGAGAATAACGAAATGTTTCAAATCAAACTTTACGAGCTACTATTCATTAAATCTATGCGTTAATCTATTCACATTTGAAGTGTATTACAGAAAAAAAATTAGCAACTTTAATTTAACTAAACAGTTTACAGTTAACAGAATACTGATTAAGTATCATCTTAAGAAGGGTGTAATTAGTAAAAATATTCTTGCTGTACTCCTTCTACTATTTGTTCTTTTTACATTTATAGAATATGGTTAACTATATGTTGTCTTATCTGTTAATTCTGTAGTGTTTCAATTGAACATTGAATAATGTACAATAGAGAGAAAATAAATCAGCTGTAATTCAATTAATTTAAACATGCCTAGTAAAAAATTTATAGACGTTTAAATCAAACAAAAAAATTTATGCCAGGTGTATTGTGAGCAAATTGAAAACTTCTAACATTTGGATAAGATCAATGAATTTGACTTTCTTTAGAAGAAAAAAATTGGGAAATAATGTTACATTTAGTCAAACTTTGGTTATTTTGTGTAGATACGAATGTACTAGAATACTGTAAAGTTTATAAATTGAATGTACAAATTAAGTACTATCTACCACATAATATACGCTTGAGATTACATGAAACTAATATGGAACGATCGTTGTTGAAAGACAATATATCTTAAAATTTATAGAACGGCAGTGTTGTGTAGTAATGCGTTTTGTTATCCAATTCGGTCATTGGTGCTAGTTTATATTAAATAATAATTTTAAGCATATAAACACAGGAAACAGACTACTTGTGATGTCTAAATAAATGACATCTGTCGCTAGTGTTTATTAAAAGGTAGCCAAAATGACAGACAGTGAACATGGGGTTGTCTCTAGGCTGCCTGCATAAACACCTTTGTCACATACTTACCATCCGCATTGAAACTTTCCTTGATTTCTGTTTTTCCTAACTGACAAATTATGCATGTGAGCTCAGAAAAGTTAGAAAAAATTTATAAACTTACTTAATGGCAAGTACTTTTGGATTTGAACGAAACTAACACAATGATTAATTTCTTTCCTCCTTTGCTTGATTTATGATTAAGCATAATGTAATCAAAATAGGAGTGATGCATCAACTATTCCAGAGGATGTGTTATAAGATACAAGTCAACGTAAAGTATATACAAGTCTGTATGTGAGACAGCTAGCCACTGCCGAAAAGCCATTTTATACTAAAATTAATTATTTTCTGCAGATAGTTATAAACGTGTCTTATTCTACAATCTTAGTGATATATTAACATTTAAATTGAATATTTTACTCAACATGAACTTGATTTCAGTTTTGTTTGCATTACAGATTGTTCTTGGTGACGTAATATTTCAATTTAATATAACTCCACATAACGTTTCTAATTTCTTCAAAATGTTTTCGTGTGAACGTCACAATGATGATTCAACAGATAGTGTATTTAAAAATTTCTATGATTATACAGAAGATAATAAAGTGCCATCACCATATATGAAGAGCTGTATTTTTGCTGAAGTGAGTTTACGTGAGTTTAGTCAAAGACGTAAATAATGAAAACACTTTTACAATTAATGTAGTTTGTTTGGTCAATGAACTGAAAATATACCTTTGGTCCAAATGAGCAAAATAACCAGCATATTGCTTGAAAATTTCATGTTCCTAATATAAAGAATCATGATCTCGGTAGTTATATTAAACATAGAGCTAACCGCTGTAACTCGTTGTTGTAGTGATTATTGAATTTGAGTGGTTTATTGCTTAATGACTTAAGTTAAATAATCAGTTAGAATAATTCAACAGTGAACAAATATTTCTACATAATAGGAAGCTCCACAGAAGTGTACACACAACCCCGTCAATTAATGAAGCCCAAGATTTTCAGGTTTCATGGAGAAAGCATAACTGTTAGGCTAATGAGCCAGCATACACTGGTTAATACTTTTGGCTTCAGTCAAATGGAGATATATTTACGCAACCTCATCCATTATCATGGGTAGATACTGCCACATCTGACATAGTTAAACTTTATTAGTCATGTCTTTCCACCAGGACGCCAGAAATTTCCAAATAAAATTAATACCAACTTCGTGACATTGATTGTAACTGGATGCTGGGAAAACTATCGATATTTAATTAGACGTAAACCAATTTAAATACTTAAAATGAGATGCACCTGAAAATAACATTTAGAAATGTAATCCATTCTGTAAATTTCATTTGCATAATGAGAAAACAGAGTTTACGTAAATATATTTATAGTGTTCTAATGGGATAGTTGAATTTCTGAAATTTTGCGTTGTAATATAAGTTACTCCTTCACTTATTCAGTAAATATATTGATTATAGGGAAGCTGAAGTTGTGACTAGACCATATATAAGAACAGATTACTGGAAATTTCTAAGATTATTCCAACTTATTTTAATGCAAATCTTTTACATTTTGCGAAATCTTCGATTAGTCGTAAATTTTCTCCTGAATTCAGTGGTCTTATAGATGAAGCAATATGTTAGTTAAATCAACAATACTCAACAATAAGTAGATGTAGTGAAATACGTTTTTATAAATTTAGTACTTATCCAAGTTTATCCAATCTATTTCATCATTTACATTAAGTGCCTTGTTTCTTCCTTCATTGTATCTCAACCAAATTATTTGTGACTAACATAAATTCTAAGAATTTTTCGAAAATCTGGTTGCGTTTTGCTCAATATTTTTCACATTCAAAAACTTGATCAGCTCAAATTTGTTGTAATGGTTTTCTCATAGTAAACTGATGTGATAAATGTTGATGATATACTGTCGTTTATTGTTATGATTTTACTGTACAATCAACAGTTAAATCTATAGACTAACTCAACTAACCACTTAATGAAACGTAATCAATTTATGTGGTTAATCTACATTTTGATAAAGGATAAACTGAGAATAGAAATTTAACAATGAAAGGTATGTATTACCAAAATCCCTGATGAAAAAAAGTTTGGAGGTTTCTAGTGTTATCACTGCTTGCGTATCAAATAGGATTTGAGCGTGAATAAATGAATTAGGTTTAGAAGATGCATAATATTTAGAAGATGTTCATCAACTTTGTAGATGATTATGTACCATTAGTTTGTACCAACTAAAACCTAATGTTCTATGGAATACATATTATCTAAAACAAATATGTAAAAGATAATTTATATTAATATTTTCATTAAGATGTTGATTTAACTCTCTTTTAGATATGTTTGTTACCGTTTACTGACTTGTGGAGCTTTAATGATTTTGCAGATTGTAAATATGGAATCACAACTCATATCTTATCAGAGTCGAACTCCTTTAATGAAAGCGCCAAAAGCAATTTGTCGGTAGTATATAAAGATGCTTGGCCTGTAAGTCAATTTGATACCATTAGGTATATATATATATATATATTTATATATATATATATATATAAACATTCAGGAATACCAAACGAACAGAAAATGTAGATTTCGGCTCAGACTTTGAAAACCATACTTTTAGGGAACTCATGTGCAGCTGACAATTGTACAAATAAACAACTTAAGTTGAATACCGTGATGCAGTACATTGTATATTTTACAGCAAACATAATCTTCATAAATTGTTTAGTTTAATCTATGAATTTAAAAACCTATGATTTTCAATAAAAGGAAGATGATCAGTTGTTTAAAATGAATGAACTCACAGTCAACTTGCCACTCATATAGCTGTTTGCCAACTCTTTTAATCTCAATAGTTTATAGATGAGTATTTATAGAAAAATAAAACAAATAAATTTATTCGATTGATTTTTTGGTTTTACAGTCAGTAAAAAGAAGCATGAATTATAGTTGTACTAATTTTTCAAGAAAACGTACAACGAACTGACAATAATCAATTACACTTGTACCGATTAAATAAGTCAGTCAGATATAATTGTAATCATGATGAAAATAATTCATTCAATGGGATTTAAACCAACATCAGCCAGCTTACACATTTTAAAACTAAACTATTAAAATATTCAAGCTACGTACAGCTAAAATAAAACAGATATTCCTGTTTCTATTCATTATGGACTTAATCATCACTATACATGTGATTAATGTTATTAATTGAAATTGCGATGAATTATTTTGTAAAATTCACATGAAAAGATACATATTTAGCTTAAAATGCTAGAGAGTACACAAAAACATTATTTAGTTAATTGTATTCATCACAGACTGATTTTTATTAATCACCACTAAAAGCCAGGGAGCATTGGACATCCTAAAATGGGACTCGTCAGCGGCGCACACTCTCAACTCCGCTAAGTAGTCGGACCTAAGGCCTTCAGAGTGACCAACGCCAGCCAAGTAGTGTAGAGGTTCAAGCGTTTTCCAACCTAAAGGCCCTAAGTTTGACTCCCTGGTGGAATCGAGAGTGCATGCTACTGAGAAGCTTCATTCTAGGACAAACAGCTGTCCAGTGCTCCCTAATTTTCAGTGGTACACAATAATAGTCGATCTGTGACAAATACAATCAACTAAATTTAAAAAATTATATTAAGAAACCACTTGGATTCAGAAGCACTCTTTATTACTTATTCGCAATTTTTCATTTATCACAGATTTCCTTATTGTTACTGTTTCTATTGCATGTTCTTGAAGAAACCTAATATTAATCGCTTCACTTTCAGGAAAATGTTCTACTGGTTGTACAACTGAAAACATGTTGCTTTTCGAATGAAAGTTCAGGTAATGTAATCATCATTTTTGATATTATGTAATATATTCAGTAATTTGAATGCTGTATTTGCTAATATTTACTACTAATGAAGGTTTAAATTAAATCTGAATAGTCTTTGTATTACCTCTGTCAGCCTTTCATGTCATCATACAATAAACAAGAGGTTTTAGTTTTTCTGAGGTTGAATTCCGTTACTGTACATACTCATAATACTTGACTAACATTATAGAATATAGAATGGTGTATTTTATAAATGATTAAAAATACTTTACGCATTTTTACCCAGATAGGGATATGTAGGTGGTGATCTGAAGTGTATGAATAATCCACCTATTCAGTAGAGTTTGTTTATTTTTAATTATTATATAAAATGGTATAACATCTTGGAAGTAAGCTTTATTAACAAGTGAAAGGGTTACTTATGTTTCACAGAAAACTAGTTATTTTCTATTGTATGACATCCTGTCAAGACAAGTTCATGTACTTTAGTCATCATGTTTAAGCTCATATACTTTCACAACTTGCATTGATCAACATTTCATATACGTCAGTCTGTTCGAAAAGCTAAATTATCATCATATGTAATCCAACTAGTGACTATGTCAATGCTTACTCGGTTAAGGCAAATATGTAACACCATTCCATAATGTTCTAAGCGTTTCACAATTGAGGCTTTAAACTTTATCAAACAGGCATAATTGATTATACGTTTTTAAAGCAAATGTAATGGTGAACAATAATCGTCCAATCGTTTCAGAATTATTTCTAATGTTGTTCACAAAAGTAAATTTTCTGCAAACATAATTTACTATGAGCATTTTAGAGGCACTTCAGTACCTTGAAGGTTTATACTGTTCGTTTTGCGTACTAGGAATTTTTATCATCAAATAGTACATGTCATCGTCTTGGTGACGGTATTCAGTCATATCCCCGTTAAACAAACCTAATAATAAATAATTAATGGGTCTTAAATATTACTTTCACTCTGAAGTGATTATAATTTACTTCTGCTAAAGGTAATACCCTTTAGTTATTATATAGCAGCACTTTCAGTCAACTCTATTAATTTAAACACTAATACTCTGCACTCTCATATTTGTGCAGGCATATTCTCTTCAGGAGTCGAACCTAAGGTGTTTATGCTTCCTAACGAATTGGCACCTAATGACTTACAACTCTAACTACAATTAATTTGTCAATATTTCATTGATATTAATCATAATTATACCCATTTCTTATTTATTTTCATAAAAAATTCTCTACGAATTTTCTGTAACATAAATGAGAAGGGTTCTGTTGACATTTGAACTTTTGTGGAGTAAAATTAATTTACAACAATCATAATTCCTCATTTTCACTGATTATTTAATTCACTCTTAGAAAACTAATCGTTAGTTAATTTCAATTTATTTCCATTTATAACTGATTGCATTTATCACATATTGATGTTAGCAGGGTACCATTAAAAACCAGGTAACACAGGAAAGCTGTTCCGTTCTGGTGTTAAACTCCTCAGTAGTGCGCACCTCTCAAATTCCTTTATAAATGTAATGAAAAAACAGGTAGTCGTATATGCCAACGCGGTTGGAGGGGTAACATGTGTACTGAAGGTAAGGTATGTTTTAGACAATGTAGTTGACTTGTTGATGGTAAAACGGTTACTAATTAACTACTATATGAATTAAGTTTACGACGCAAGTGTTAACAAGGCTTCTGCTTTGTATAAATAATCAAGTATTATCCTGCTCTTTGCTTTATAAGATACCTAGGTAGCTGTTTGTTCAGCCATATAATCGAATTGTAATCCGAAGTATAAGATAGAAGGATTTCTTAATGATAATTATTATTACTATCAAAATGATAGTATCCAACACTGGATAAAGAATGAGACCATAAGCCTATTTAGCGTATTGGCGAAATCTTTGTTACATCAGCTATTTTTATATAGTACGTTATCAGTTGAAACTGTTGTTTAAATATTCATTATTTGTATCGTTTTCTGTTTTCTGTTAAGACTATCTTTTTAAACTAATTTCTATTGGATCGCATTTTCTTTGTCTAGTATTGCTTTTTACTATCAATGGTGATTCTGCTACCTCTACCACTTTGATTTACAAAGTGATGATTCCATCTCTCCAGAGTGATGTGGTGTGGAAACTTGAACCAATACCCTTATAAACTAAGTACTTTATTGCTTACGACTAGCTTACCGAATATTAGTTTGTATAAAATGTATTGAAATATATTCATGTTGTATTGAATTGATAAATTATAAATGAAGTGAAATGTTATGAAAACAGATACAAGTTTCAGCTTTACTGTTCATTCATATCATATTAATAGAGGTGTTTGAAGATGCTAAGGCCAGTATAACTACAATTAATTTGTCAATATTTCATTGATATTAATCATAATTATACCCATTTCTTATTTATTTTCATAAAAAATTCTCTACGAATTTTCTGTAACATAAATGAGAAGGGTTCTGTTGACATTTGAACTTTTGTGGAGTAAAATTAATTTACAACAATCATAATTCCTCATTTTCACTGATTATTTAATTCACTCTTAGAAAACTAATCGTTAGTTAATTTCAATTTATTTCCATTTATAACTGATTGCATTTATCACATATTGATGTTAGCAGGGTACCATTAAAAACCAGGTAACACAGGAAAGCTGTTCCGTTCTGGTGTTAAACTCCTCAGTAGTGCGCACCTCTCAAATTTCGCCCCACGGGCTTCAGGTATATGCATTATAAATTGATGGAATTGGAATTTTACTATTGGATACCATCCCAGTGGTGTAGAGGGTTGGTGTTCGCCAACCTCAAGCTTCTGGGGCGGAATCCGGGGTGACCACTGCTAAAGAGTTTAACACTAGAACGAAACAGCTGTCCAGTGCTCTCTGGTTTCCAATAGTACTCTGCCGACACCAATCTGTGATGAGTCCAATCAATTAGAAACATTAATCTCCACGAAAATAACCATCTCAATTCAATTATTACTATTTATTTATAGACTTGAACCATTTAGGGTTTCATAACCAAGTTTTTACAGATTTAATTACATAATTTTCAAGATTTAATGAAAATGTATTAAAATTTATTATTGTATATTTTGTTCATGAATTACAGCGTTTAATAAAACTTGGTATACTTTGCAAATGAAAGGTGTACGTCCATCGAAACAGATACACAGTGAAATAATGATGAACGTAACATACGATATTGCCAATTTGAAAAATTATAGTAAAGATTTAAGCATTGATTATCAATTATCATGCGACGATAATTTCTATGGTCACTATTGTGAAACATTTTGTCAAGAACAAAACGGAATTCATGGTTATTATAAATGTAATGAAAAAACAGGTAGTCGTATATGCCAACGCGGTTGGAGGGGTAACATGTGTACTGAAGGTAAGGTATGTTTTAGACAATGTAGTTGACTTGTTGATGGTAAAACGGTTACTAATTAACTACTATATGAATTAAGTTTACGACGCAAGTGTTAACAAGGCTTCTGCTTTGTATAAATAATCAAGTATTATCCTGCTCTTTGCTTTATAAGATACCTAGGTAGCTGTTTGTTCAGCCATATAATCGAATTGTAATCCGAAGTATAAGATAGAAGGATTTCTTAATGATAATTATTATTACTATCAAAATGATAGTATCCAACACTGGATAAAGAATGAGACCATAAGCCTATTTAGCGTATTGGCGAAATCTTTGTTACATCAGCTATTTTTATATAGTACGTTATCAGTTGAAACTGTTGTTTAAATATTCATTATTTGTATCGTTTTCTGTTTTCTGTTAAGACTATCTTTTTAAACTAATTTCTATTGGATCGCATTTTCTTTGTCTAGTATTGCTTTTTACTATCAATGGTGATTCTGCTACCTCTACCACTTTGATTTACAAAGTGATGATTCCATCTCTCCAGAGTGATGTGGTGTGGAAACTTGAACCAATACCCTTATAAACTAAGTACTTTATTGCTTACGACTAGCTTACCGAATATTAGTTTGTATAAAATGTATTGAAATATATTCATGTTGTATTGAATTGATAAATTATAAATGAAGTGAAATGTTATGAAAACAGATACAAGTTTCAGCTTTACTGTTCATTCATATCATATTAATAGAGGTGTTTGAAGATGCTAAGGCCAGTATAACTACAATTATCATAAACCTGAAATTCCGTTTATTTCTTGTTATGTAGTTAAAATGTTAATATAACTGATTTCACTGAAAAGTAGACAAGTTTTAGAAACAGAAATTACTTATTACTGTACTGTTACGTGAACAAACATATTCTAATTAACACTTTCATTTCAAGTATTTAACTAACTCATAAACTATATTATACTTTTTTGTAATTTTAGCTATCTGTGAATTCGGATGTCAACATGGGAAATGTATAAAACCGGGTTACTGTCAGTAAGTTTACGTCTATGTTTCTATTAATCAGGTTGTTTTTAATGAATTTTATTACAAAATGACTACCATTCGTAAAGTTTCTCATAGAAGGTTTCAGAATATTCGTATCAACGTCAATTCATGATAATTAAAATACTTTTATTTTCGTTTCATGTTTAGTTGTGATACTGGTTGGTATGGGAAAGATTGTAGTCAGTGTCGTGTTTATCCTGGGTGCGTTCATGGTGGTTGTGAAATTAGTAAACATAACTTTACTCTAATTCCTTTCACTTGTACATGCGATCATGGCTGGGGAGGCATGCTATGCGACACAGGTAAATTAATCATACATGTATAATTTTGAAATATGAATATACACTTTTATTAATATATAGATTCTTAAAGCGAAAAATAAGGCGTAGTTTTTAAAACAGAATTAAAGTTAACACATACTGGACTGTTCTAAAACATATTATTAAATACCATTCTGACTAGCTATAAAACAGATTGTGTAAGTCGACTGCTAGCTACATCCTTTAGAAACTCGTGGCTAATGAACACGTAGCTTCGGCAGGATCATAGTTTCAAACCAGACAAGTTGGCTGCACAGAAGTATAAATACAAAAAATATGTACTACGGTGGTTTTATCGTTTTACTATGGCCTTAGCCATCTTTTGTTATCTATGATTATTATTCAACTGTTTTTAGACTTTTTAAAATATGTGTTAATTAACATTTGTTGCATCATTTAATTATTTCATTATTCATATTCGTTAAATGGACAATCTTTATCTTAAGAAATCTTCAACAGATATCCACATTGTTACACAACCTGATTTCATCTTCTTATTACATAACCCAATTTGTGCTTGAAGTTTTTTCCAATTCTTTCTTATTGTATGTAGATAACTTTGTTACAATATGATAATATAATTGTTATCTTCTGTTAGCGATTATCACATGCAAGTGTACAGCTAATCTAGATTACATCGTCGAAAATAATTTTTTCTTTGCTGAATATTCTTAATCCTTAAGTCATGTTTATTCATAAAAGTTTATTCATGAAGGATCATTTCAGTGTAAGATTATACTAACACTTAGTTCATAAAATTTGTCTTATTGTCACAA
Organism: Schistosoma mekongi; assembly: GCA_034768735.1. Taxonomy (NCBI): domain Eukaryota; kingdom Metazoa; phylum Platyhelminthes; class Trematoda; order Strigeidida; family Schistosomatidae; genus Schistosoma; species Schistosoma mekongi. Next base: position 77,206,940 of record CM068305.1, on the reverse strand, counting down.
TCCTTCAATGAACTTGTTTCTGTACCATTTCATAAAGTTGTTAACACGGAAACCTTGTACTGACAGTTGCCTTAAAACTAGATTACTGCTCACCATTTACTTTAAATTACTCCTACTTTCGATTTCATGTAGCTGATGGTGCAGAAAACTCACCTTGGTTAAATTACTAGTGATCTGATGATTTTATGTTGGATGGTACCTTAGATATTAAAATAAAGTGGTTGATATAATCATTAATACTGTTGGAAATTTGACATTGATGAACCTAGTGAAGAACGGAATACAAATATGCAATTAATCAGGATCTCGATTAACCAGTAAAATACAATGTTTGGAGATGTAAATGTTTAACATATTAAAACTCAACCTGATTCACGTCTAACTAAAACTGCTTATAAATGTTTCAAATGAATAGTAAAATATTTTGTTTCAACTGGCTTACATTTTTATATCCACCTCCAACGAAAGTTGAAATTCTTTTGTTTTATGGCATTTTATCTTACTTAGTCATGAACAATAATTCTGGTCTAATAGATTTGCTAAACTCATTGTACTCGCATTTTGCTCTAGACTTACGCTACTGCAGCAGCCACCCCGATATATGTGATAATAACGGAATATGTGTAAATAATGATGCAAAAACTGGAATGCCTTATCAGTGCATTTGTCCACCTGGATTTCATGGTGACTACTGCGAAATACTTGATTATGACTGTAAATTTCATGGATGCAATGGGAATGGAAAATGTGTCGTTCATGATATGGAAGCAGTAAGTTAATCTAGTATTATTCCAGTTAATTACTAATCAGATACAGTATAATTAATCAGTTTAGGTAAGAAATTTACATTGTTAGAGGACTGTAAGATTACCAGTTAACACTTCTAAAAGTTATAATTATTATCAGTTTCTATGCTTCTTCAAATTGACATTAAAATGTTTATTATATAATCTGCTTAAATTTAACCTTTGCATTAATTGATCAACCCACCCTAACTAACGTCATGTTATCAAGTCTTTACTGTTGCTCAAATATTATGAGTTTAGATGTCACGTGATTAATGTCTCATTACTATTGTACTTTCGCTTAATATATGGTCATTCGAGGAAATCGGGATAGTGTCCGTTGGATAGACTTTTAGATAATTTAAACTTGTTAGCCAGATATTTCAGTAATATTGGCGTACAGATTTGACTTTTCACCAAAAGTCATATTCTATGATTTAGTTTTAGTTATGGAAACCATTTATTGAAACCTTAAAACTGAGACAATCTTTTGATTCATAGTATTTGTAGTGGACAAATAAAGTCTACTAAATTTAATGATTTTACTTGCCTGCGAAATAGGAAAATAAGAAGAGTATTTGTAATAAACGGAAAAATTCGTATATAACTCCGTTTTAAGTTATAAGACGCCAAAAATATGTTAAAATTCCGGTATTCCTCAATATTCCAGGCTAAATGTTACTGTCTTCCTGGATATTACGGGACTCTTTGTCAATTTAATCAAACAGTTTGCGAAGAATTCCCATGTCAGGCAACAGGGTCAACATGTACAAAACGAGAGGATATGGATTTCACTTTTTCTCTAAGTGACCAAAAGTTTATATGTACCTGCCCTCCAGGATTCAATGGTATCAACTGTGAAATTAACGTCAATGAATGTTCTAAAGCTCCGTGCAAAAATGGTATGTTAAATTACTATTTACATTCGCTAATTATTTCTGTGTAAAGAAACGGTAGAGCTATAACAGAATTCTTAGATCAGTCTTTGCTTAAGTAACAATTAGTACAAAACGCGTAATTAGTTCAAATCAGTTCTGTAGCTGCTCGGTGTTATTGTCTCTTACAATCAATCAATCGATTGAACAATTAATCAGTCAATCAATCAATTAGTGCCTGTTACCCCATGTGGAGCATAGGCCGCCGACTAGTATTCTCCAACCAACCCTGTCCTCCTGGAATCCCCCTAGGGTTGCTGCCGGTCCCAAGTTCTGGTAAAGGAGGAGGGTTGGGCATGGGGTAGCAACCTCATCCTGTAAAAAAAACCTTGCTGAAGAATCCTTATCAGAAAAATCCCTTATAAGCATTTTGACTCTGCGCCGCGTGTTTGAAAGTCTTTATTTTGAAGAGTTATGATGCCTCATGGTGAAAGCCAAGTCTTTTGGAAGTCACGAGGCAGATGCCCGTTCTGATAACCAGAGCACCAATTAATATAGGCACCGCTACAATCATATATATATATATATAAGCCTGTGGTCAAAGTAAATTATTTCAGTAATACTACCTAGATGAAAACTGGTACCAAATAATGAATATTACTCAAAGTTAAGGGATATTTCTGTTTCCAATAAGGAACAATGTATTACTTCAAATGGAATAGTATTTAATGGTTTTGTAGCAAGACGAGATATTTTTCAGATAATTTTTTATAATTATGTAGTAAAATTCTATAAAGATTTATCCAGATTAGTCAGAATGATCCAATTCAATGGTTTATCTAGGAAAATCATTTCGTCAAATTTCTTACATTCTCCTTTTTATCATTTTGAATCTAGGTGGATTTTGCAAAGATTTGGTTAATAAGTATCAGTGTGAATGTCCATCTGGCTATAGTGGCGATCAATGTGATGTTCAGGAAGATGAATGTTCTACTAAACAATGTTCATTTGGTTATGAATGCCTAACAAACAACACAACAACACTATGTGTTTCCCCTAACTCTCAAACATCCTCGGCCTTACGTTCTTCAAGCGGTCAGGCTAAAATCGCAATGACATCTACCAATTTTCAACCCAGTTACACAAAATACACACACGATTTTCCTGGTCTCTCAACTGTGATATTTACTATACTAACCTTTTTCATTGTAATTATATTACTCCTTTTATTCATATATATCTTTAAGTTGACACCGTCCAAACATATCGCCTATTTTAATCATGAATCTGATGCTGAACTAAATTGCTTTCAAAACCCAGTAAATATACGAAATATTATCCCAATAAACCAATGGAATAACACGAAAGAAAGTTGTTATTTGAAAAGTAAATCGTACATCGGTCATTTTGAAAGCTTAAACGATATGAAAGATGAATATTAATAAAGAAAGAAACGTACCGTAGTCATTAAAGATATATATGACAATCATATGTGGAGTCATCATTATTAAATTGTCATCATGAATTTTGTGAATATAACCAATTGTATATTACTGAAGATCTTAAATAACATTGTATTAAAAATTATTTTACATTGTGATGTCTTGAAAGTACACAAATTTAGTTTTTATTGAAGCAAAATTTAACTCATAGTGTCATGTAACAAAATTTAAAACATAATCAGTCCTTATTTTTAAAGTATCTGGCTAATTGTTAGATGTACGCAAACAAAGTTTCATGTATGTGTAAAGTTCTTAATTAGTTTATGTCGAATATTGGTGGGGGGGGGGTGGCATTTTTATTATCAGATTAGCCAGCTTATAAAGGAAATTTTCTAAAACATCCTAACATGCATTGTGTATCATTTGTATTTATCTCTACCGTACTTCATGTATAAATCTTTGCATTACTATAAAGTTAACTGACGAAAGTTAGTATCTATATCAGTATGGTTTTAATGTCTTCCTATGTTTGATGTTTGCATTTATTAATTAGAGAATTAAATATGTTAATTATTGAAACTGGGCAAAAATGTAGGGAGTAAAGCCTTATACAGACTGCAACTCCTCCTATTGAGTGTGTTAATTTATGTAATAAGTTACAAATACCGCACTAAAATGGTTTCATTTATGTGTGGACAGAATAAATAAAACTTTGTTTAACGGAGTTCTATGTCTAGGAGTAATGGATGAACAGTATTTCAAGGTAGGGACCTAAGCATATAAAACATAGAGGGGATGAAATAAGTTTTCGTAGGTTAATAGACAAAGGAGCATAAGTGATTGATATTGTGTAACTGTTTGTAGTTTAAATGACTAAAGTATCCCAGTCGTGATATCTTGGGGAGGGGTGTTTACTGTTTTTGACAGGTTAACTAACGCTGCGGATCAATGTGAAAGATTAGAGGATAGTTAGCTGTAAAAAATAAAAATTAATATGTTTATTTAAGCAGTAGAAAGATTGTGATGAGTAATTATAAGTGAAATACAGAATGTCCTGAACGGGGATGTTGTATAGTGAATGTTTGCGTATCAATAGACGTAAAGTTTTCACTTATTAAGGATTAGTGTCATGCGCAGCAACCTAAACGTCTGCTTATCTTTGCAGAAAGATGTCTTGATGGATGGTTACAGCCAGCTAGGCGTCATGTGTGCGAATCAAAGTGATAAATATGGAAACAAGTAATGCGCTATTTTTACTCGGCGGCTGCAGTCAAAACCAGTGTGTAACAGTTAACATACACCTGAAGGAAAATTGTTAAAAGTCTATATGTAGCTCAGATGAACGACTTTGGAACTTTTTGGGCTAATTGTTATCTGTGTTTATCTACCCATCTTTTAAGTGGCGTTAGAACATATTATAACGCTAACCTATAATTCCAATTGTTTACTGTACTGGGATCTTCTGTAAAGAGTAATAACCCAAAAGATGCCTCCGTGGGAGAAAGTTGTTTACACAGATTAAGGAGAAAAGTGGTTTGACAGCTGAACCCTAAGAAACTGTATTGGAATGCCATTAGGCTTCAGAAAGTGAGTAGCTTACTGTTACCTCTTGTAGCCATTCCATAATAAGGTCTAACAACTTAAAACTGGAGACTTTATATCTATTTGTAACTGTTTGTAGGCCTGATAGCGAAAACTAACTCTATCAGGGGCTGTTAAGAAATCAAGGTACATTAAATCTACTATGCTATTTCTATTAAAAAGTTTGGTCCAGGCATCCACCGTAGACAGAGGACTAATGATACAACAATGTCTTTTACAAAGGATATACTAATCGTGTACGAAGAAATGTGGAGATAATATGTGAGTAGGCCACTAGAGATTACGGAATTAATAATCAGTTCCTTATTTCTATCAACAAGGATATTCTAGATATTGCAAATTTATTGTCACTACTTCGAGGAGATCCCCATGTTTCTATAATCCCTAACAGATGAGTATTACTTGAATAACGTGATTTATTTTTTACATCCATCTTGTTCAGTAGACAGTGTGTCCATGTATGAGTGCCTGATGATTTTGTTCGAAATGCATTAGTGCTTTTTCACTCCTAGTTTTAATTTTGTTTATAAGGCTGGGCGCGTTAGGCATAAGTAAAATGATCTTTAGTTAAACGATATTTCCTTCCTCCTCTTGTCACTTGGTTTTTCACAATTTACAAATGTGATGAGTAGTTCAATGTGTTCATAATCCACTGGTCAGTCTATCGACATTTCTTCTCAAAATAATATATATTATACATAAATATTCTAAAGTGTATAGGCAGATTCATGTTACTTTATGCTTTAACCACTCGATCAAGTTTTGTTTTATAAGTAATCCTTCAGGGATAAAATCAACGTAGGACCTTATAATATGCAAGATCTCTATACTCCTAAAATTCACAATGAGCTCATGTCAGCTTTGGTGTCATTCATTCGACATCATCTGCAACATGGGGGTTCACGAAGTCTAACGGCAGGGGATTACGGTCAACAATTACTTTTAATTTTCCAGTGACCTAAAAGTACCATTAAGTGACATTGTTTATAGTGAGTAATCACTGTTCCATATACGAGGTTTTGTGGAATCATTTATTTTAGGTATAAAAGGAAAATAATCATGAAGCACCCTAAATAAGAAAAATCTCAACCGGATAATTTACAGAAAAATTACACCAAACGTACAGTTGACAGGAAGTTTAAACAAGAGTATTGTTTTTCAAAAATTCATTAAGCATTTAATATCAACGGAATTTATTCTGTAAAACTACTTCTTTTAAGTGAACATTAATTTATTCTTTATATTCATTTTTCACTAGAGATTTGTTTATATTTTATGTCAGTTTTTTTAATCATACATTTGCTTAGAACGACTGTTCCTGGACTCTATTTTACAGCAGTTCTGGAGATACAGAGTAAGTTTTTCTAAGAATTTGCTTCACTAAACAGTTATACGCAAAAGGCTATATAAACAGATTATTTCGAATCCATTTTCCTTTGGTTTTGGTTTACTTCAACTTATCGATGAGATTCCACTGAGCAGTGGCTTTGTCACCTACCATGTCTGGAACTAGGATTAAACAGGCATAAAAATGAAACAGCCGCTGAGTGTTTAAAAAAACAGCAGATCAGCTCACTTCAGATGCTAAAATGTTTGTAACCTTGATTTAAAGTATTAAGATTTTCAGTAATCAACCCAGTTCCAATAATCTAGTATATGGCCTACATTTCACTTTTTTCTTTGGAACTATGAATTTTTATTAGGTACCAGCTTAGATATTATAAGTGATGATAGTGACATTAATGACAAAAGTGGACTTCGATTGAAGAAATTTTGTTAAAGTACTCTAAATTTCACAATTATCGACTAGATGGTAAATATTTATCTGTATATTGGCGATGCCTGACAAAGAGAGATTACACTAAATAAGCTCACTTTCAATTTATTCTCTTTTCAGGATGACTCACTTCACTCGTTTCTATGGCGTATAGACCGTTAATCAGTTCAGTATAATATGTTTATTGGTTTTCATTAATGAGTTCATGTAAACTCAGACAGTCATATGACTAAAGTACCTGAAATTTCAGGGCTCTTAAAGCATACTACAGAGCATTATATATATTTTCAGTATGTGTGGGCATTTGTTTATTTGTCTGCTCGCTTCCTTTATTACACAGCACTTGTGTACTATGTTTACATGACATTCATACCCCGTGCTTATCGTCGGTCTTTTCCATTCACAATTGTTGTGTCTAGTCACGTTTGAGACAATTTTTAAACATTTTTTGGTATTTGGACATTTGGATATATTGGTCATCGGCTTACTTGATTGTGTGATTCCATCGATAGTTAATGCAACAAATTTCCATCATTCCTTATGATGAATTTTCATTAACTCATTTTGTGACAATGATCGAAACTTCAAAATTCTAACTAAACTACAGTTGACATCAAAAAAAATTATTGTTGGAAATCATAATAGATAGACAGTAATCCGAGCAATACAGGATTTTAAGCAAAATTAAGCTAGAGGTATTTCACAGCCTAACCAATTTGAAAATACAAAAACATACGAAAACTTACCTAGCAATATATTGTATATATATACGTATATATATAAATGGCGGAAGTAGGACAAAGACCACACAGAGGGGTATTCAGAGTGGTATATCCCTTAAGCGACAAAATAGGTTGGGCAAGCTAAATGAAATCAATTGATTGATAAATATGTACAATCCGATGATTAATAAGTCAGATCCGTTAATCTGACAATTTAGAGAAGTGTCTCGTGTACATATATAGCCAGAATACTTGACTATGCCCATTCAATTAGTAATACCTTTTTTAACTAATATTTTCAGGAGAAGTGACTGTAGCGGTAAATAATCCCCAAAATAAATAGTTACATGGGTCCTCGACATTAATGCTGACCATGTTTGTTTTAGCGGACACTACTAGTTTAAGACGCTCGGTCACGCATCATTACCAGATCACTTCACGTCTCACCGTGGAAGGCGTCTCTCCCCCTAGTTTTCAAGGCTAGACGTTGTTATCCCATGTTCGCACTATTCACGATCAAATATAATATCTCTTCCATTCTTCATTGCCTTCTAATTTATTCTCATTCGTAAGAGTGGGTTTAATCGTTAGAAGTTGCTGTGGTAATACCGCAAACGTAACTTGGTCATATACCGGGTGCACTTCATGACTATTGTCCACAAAGTCTTATAGGTCGTGGTGTTACTTACCGCTACAAATCAAACGTATACCCCAAACCACACAGCAGAAGTAGAAGACAATTCACATTAGTTATTTTATATAATAAACTACTATATGATATCTGTTCGTTTTTCGTCATTTCCCTAGGCGTAGGTTTTATGAGGATATCCCTAAGACGTCCCTAAGTCAAAAGCAATATCCTGTCAGTTGACTACCAAACTTCATCAGGAAAATGGAAATCATCACTTCAGTAATAGGTTTCTCCTATGTCTGTAAGTGCATTCCAAATAGGGTTAGATCTATTAGGAAACAGTTGTGGCCAGGAACAACAAACGAATTCAGATTTAAATAGTCCCAAGACGAAATACTTTTAAAATTTTTCCGAGTGTGTTTGTATATAGCAACGAAACTGACAAAATACTATATACAACAGTTAAATAAAAGAGTGGAAGAATACTACAGCTACTAAAGTTAATTTTTCAAAATACCATTAAGGCAGTTGATAACTTGTGTAACAATAGCTTGTTTATTCACATGAACAATGGAATGCTTGTGCTTTGGCGCTTGCTTTGGTCCTCATAATCTAGATGGAGGTCGCGCGCAGTGTAAGTGTTCTGTCTGATTTCGACATCGGAAAGCAACTTGGTCGTGGAAAGTTCGGTACTGTTTTTCTTGCTAGGACTAAGAAGTCTCATTTTCCATGTGCAATAAAAGTAAATACTTTGATATCAAGTAAATCCTGCAGGTTATTTTCAAAAAGCAGATTGTAAAAAACAAACTGGAGCACCAAATAAGGCGAGAAATTGAAATAATGTGTCATCTGCAGCACCCTCACATTCTTCAGCTATACACATATTTTCATGACCACAAAAGGATTTATCTAGTGCTAGAATATGCCATTCTTGGTCAGATGTATACGGAGTTGAGGCGACTCGGTCGCTTTAGTGAGGCTCGTTCAGCTACTGTGAGTTCTACTGCTTTTTTTTATTCTTTCAGTACGTTTATCAGCTTTGTGATGCACTTATCTACTGCCACCGGATGAAAGTGATCCATCGCGATATCAAACCTGAAAATTTGCTGTTGGGTTTTCATCAAGAATTAAAACTGTCGGATTTTGGATGGGCTGTTCATGCCCCGTCGCTCAGGTACTTTTTGAGATCGCCTGCCATATTTCCTGTATTCTGTATATTGATTGTGATAAGAATACTTTCTGCAGTTACCCCATCACAAATATTTATTTGCAGAAGTAGGTACATTAGTTAGGTCTATTGTTTTCATTCTTCTGGAAGCTTTGTAGATCCGTTTAGGCCAGTGATAGTGGTTTGTGCCCATCTTGTCTCTCATTTGTTTATATCCACTTCTTTATAATTAATAAACTTTATCTGTGTATTTATATTGCTACATAACTAACGCTTTTCATGTTGAAATTGTAATCAAATTATTAGTCAAGTCTGCTATTGAAAGTCTTATTTTCTATTCTTTTATTGGTATCTGTATGGTAATTTGTATTTGAGTAAGCCCTTCAATTTCTAATTATTTATTGTCTGAATGCATTCTCAACTACTAGTTGTTTTCACAAAGCAACAAGGTGTGATAAGCTTTCGCGTTTGTCAGGTATGTATATATGCACCTGAAAATAAATTTTCACTGAATGCCACGGGACCTGACACATGTTAGCCAGCTCAAGTTGTCACATAGTATGCATCAACGTTTGCAATAGCAAATTAACTGGAAAGCTAAGTATGCGAGCTGTAAATCACAGCTTTTAACATTAATCCATCGTCAATTATAATGTCGAAGATTGACAGACTAATACAGTCTATCGGTCAGCTAGGCCAGATGCTACCTTCAGACAATAAAGTAAAACAACTTAGTACAGGCACATATGTTTAAGAAAACTTGTAGCCTCATACGAAGTATACAGCTTGCTTAGGAATAACTAAAGGATATCTAACAAGTGCACTCATCTTGATATGTCAGTTTGACATGAGTTTGTCTTTAAATTCTGGATTTTATTCACACGGTTCTACTCTCACGCTCTAAAATGTCAACTTGATGCACACTGTTAGTATGTTTTTTGATGGATTAATTTTAAACTATGTTGTTCCGCTGATTCTTTTTATGCGTTATTAATTTGATAAGAGCCAATTGGTCTCAAAAGAGAACAGCCTAAATAATGACCTACGATAAGTTTACGAAATGGTCTCAAGCATTAGTTATAAACTTGAGAATGAGATTGAAAACAGTAGTCGCTATTGCTAACGCTGAAAGGCTGTTTACACAGGAATTCGGGTTATACAGTGATTAGCAGAGGAAACAGTCGTCGGATGGACAAGTCAGTTATTCATTCTCAGACAGACAGAACAATGAGCAGAATAATATGCTAGACACTTCATCTAACAGTTGGCTGCTCAATTTACTTTCTTTCCATCAACGTAAAGTTGTTTGTCTTGAGGCTGACTATATAGGCCTTCATATGACTAGTGCTCTTTATTCACATTTATTAATATAGTTTCTGAATTCCTTCCGTAATCACCCAGCATTTAACTGGAGAACTTCAGAAAACTAAATGAATTTGGAGCTTGGTAATGAATACATTATCTAGTTCTTTACCTCATGTCCGATTTCAAAACTTACAAATACTGCCACTCAACTGACCCCATTTCTTTACTTGAAGATACTTAGCTCCATTGGTTGCTGAGTTACTAAAATATTTACCAAAGGAGTATATCACACTGCTAAAGAAATGATTAAACAGCCGTGGTCGATTCATGAACCATAATGAACTGTTATTCTTATTAGCTATTATCAAGTGATATTCCCAATAGTTATTAACATGTATTTCAATTCAATCTCGCCATGCATATTCTTCTTTAAAATATGTCTTGCGGATAGCTTATCCGGCTATCTTGAAGTAGAACAGTATTAGCTTTTTCTGATAGCAAATCCTGGGATGAAGTAGTCTCTAAAACCTAGTCTCACTGTGGATGTCTAGTTAGTTGAGCTTATTGGGCCTTAAGTATTTTAATACCCATCCATGCATTAATGGTTAATGTCACCTCTATACTGATACATGTAGTCCGTTTTTCACTAAACTGAGTCATCTGAGATGTAGGAAACCTTTACCGGATACTGGGTACCTTACAGTCCTTTTCATAACATACCACATTTGTTGCGAACTTTCTAGGGTGGGAGGTATACGTATATTACAAGCAAACAATCGGAATAGTGCCTGTATAGTGTAAGTGGATTTTCAGGATACTAGGTCGAAGTTGATGTTGAGAACGTTCATCAGATGATACGGTTAGGTGTTATAAATCTCAAGGTTCCATTAACCCAGCCAGGCACCTACTAACTTAAGACTTTTCTGAGTTAATTGCTTACAGCTACTAAACCAAGTGATTGTAATATCTCATTTCACTAGGCTATACTATGCAATGTAGATTCTAACTCGACCATATCTGTATTTATGTAGCCTAATGATCAATAATGGAAAGTCTAATGCAGTAAGCTATTTCACTATATTTAGCCCTTCACACGACTCCGTAAACGTGTTTTAGTAACTTGTCAAATGTATGGAAGTGGACCTTATATCCATTGAGTTTCGTAACTAATTAAATTCATGTAAGATGGTTCTAGTAACTGAATAATCAAGTGAGTAAACCAGTGGCATTAGTAAATATAGTAGCTGATTTCAGATCTCATTAGATACACCAAAACGAACAGTATTTTAAGTACATTTGACTAAGGAAATTCAAATAACAGAGTTATGAAGGTTTATTTCATTTGATAACCGTCACCAAATCGACTTCTTGGTCTGATTCCACACATTTTTAAACTTGGGACAAATGTTGCTTAAAAATACCGATCAAATTGTATTTACTATTCATTTAATGGTGCTTTACATATCTTTTACCAACACATGGTTAGATGTATTGCTAATTTATACGCTTTATTCAACTACTTAAAAGTATCGTTTTTTGTAGGAGACGAACACTTTGTGGGACAATCGATTATCTAGCTCCAGAAATGGTTGCTGGAGTTTCGCATGATGAACGTGTAGATCATTGGACTGTGGGAATTTTATGTTACGAAATGCTTTGTGGCAAACCGCCATTCGAACATCCAAATACACCCGACACTTATGCATGTATCAAGACTGTTAAATATACCTTCCCTCCTGTTATAACTCCGTTAGCACAAGACATGATATCTAAGGTAATTCTCTAAGCATTTCACGTGATTATATTTCTCTTTCCATAATAATGCTTTCACACCGAACATATTTAGTATTACTTCATGAAGGATTCTAATCAAGTTAAGTAATGCTTGCATATTCCCTAGTAAATACGATGTTGATCCGTTTACCATAACTGAAACCTTAGGGGTTGTAGTTGAGTTAAATTGAAATAAAGGAAATCAGTGATGATCATTTTAATTAAAGTAGAAGCCTATGGAAGTCTTAAGCCATCTGGCTAAATAATTTGAAAGATTATAGTTCATGAGGATAAATTCCTTGAAATAACACGATTTGGCTGATTACATTGTGCGCCAGTAAGCAAAGATAGACAACCTTGTGAGGAACACATGATGGACTAATTTGGTATTGCAAATGACTTCCTCGTATTCTGTATCTACGTATATATACTGTTTGGTTATCGGTACCTAGTTTTTGATCAGTCTGTCGGATTGGGTTGACCGTGTTCATGTTATTTAGTACAGTTCACGTTATGATACCTTGTTTGAATCGTATTTATTCTATGTTTTTACTTTGAATAAGTAGTATCTAACTGATTTCGCTTTTCATTTTTGCGTTCATTTGGGAAGTAGTTATTTTGGATAGCTCTTGGCACCTTTATTTTTAAATAAGTGTATCTGACCGTGTTGTTGTCATCCCATTGCCACTGTATCAAAGTTGACGATCAACTATCCAAAATAAGTATGTCATCATCATCATCAGCAACGTAGAACCGGACACAAACGCCTGTAGGTTCAAGTTGCCATACCACAATAGCACTACGAGAATATTGAGGTAACGTATAGACAGAATACAAGAGAGAAGAGTAAGTAAAGATGTCCAGAAAATAACAATAGAATTTAAGATCTAGATGAGGTTAAAGAGTGAATACACTTGCGCCACTGTGACCGGTTCTGAGCCATATCACCTAGAACTCCGCCTGTAGCCCGCACAGGGTTGCTGCCGGTCCCAAGCCCGGATAAAGGAGGAGGGTTGGGCATGGGGCTAGCACCCCCATCCCGTAAAACAACTATCATGCTAAAAAACAGTTCACGAGTAAAAACCCATATAATAATTCTAACTCTGCCCTGGGAATTGGAAGGATCAATATGACGCTTCATGGTGAAAGCCGAGTTCCCTCGGAAGCCATGAGGCCGATGCCTCCCCTTCTGACAACCGGAGCAACAATTAATGTACTCGACCGACCTCAAACAGCTGTCCCCTGGACACTGCGGTCACACTCTCAGGTCATCACGACCTCCTCTAATCCTCTTTCTCTTTCAGGTTCCTCAAGAATGACCCTTCCACGGTGTGGGCAACCGGGAAGTGATAACCGCCCTCATACCTCTAACAGCACAAGAGATCATTTTGCTCGAGGTCAAATCCCACCCTCAACCCTCAATAACTCCCTTATTCCCACGATTAACCCGACGAGCCTAACCTTATCACCTCACGCCTCTAATGCTAATGGTTTGAGTTCACAAAACGTTATTCCTGGTCTCCTGAAACCTCGCACTAAACTACATATCGGAGCTTTTAACGTTCGAACCTTAGGCCAAATAGGACAACAGGCCTCCCTAGCCATGACCCTTAATTCTCGTTCCATCGATGTCTGCTGTGTCTCTGAAACGCGTATACAGGATCCAAGTACAATCATTCACCTGACCTCACCTTGTGAAAACAAAGAACCGGTCCGGTTCACCCTTCGTGTTTCCGGAGACCCCACCGCTACCACTCGAGGCCTTGCTGGTGTAGGTATAGCACTAAGTTCAAAAGCTGAACAGGCTCTCCTTGACTGGATTCCCATAGACAGTCGGTTATGCGCTGTCCGTCTAAACGGGACGGTAAGAACTCGGAAAGATAGGGACACATGCCGTTGCCTCTTTGTTGTCTCTGCCTACGCTCCCACTGATTGCAGCTCAGATGAAGTAAAAGATGAATTTTACAGAAAGCTTTCAGACCTCCTTCGTAAAGCTAAGCGTACTGATGTAGTGATTATGGCTGGTGACTTTAATGCCCAAGTAGGTAGATTAGACGAAACTGAAAGGCACCTAGGTGGATCCTATGGTGTCGAGGCCCAACGAACAGATAATGGCGACCGTTTATTACAACTGTGCTCAGATAATCGTCTATTTCTCGCAAGCACTAACTTTAAACATAAAGAAAGACATAAGTTGACATGGCGGCCTCCACAGTCAACTCAACGTTGGTCTCAAATAGACCACATTGCTATCAGCCACCGTTGGAGAGGCTCGATAGAAGACTGCCGCTCATTTTGGAGCACATGTTTAGACTCAGACCACGCCTTAATACGAGCGCGTATTAGTCTGCGTCTCACTGGGCGTAAAAGACCCACGGCAAAGATCCCCATAAGAGTCCAACTTAATGATGAACAAGTCAAGAATATATTTCAGGAACAACTTAAAAATCAATTAGTCAACTGTATAAACGATACCCACCCCGAGTTAGCTTGGAATGATATCCAAAAAGCTGTTGAAACAGCAGTGATATCTACTAGTAAACTAAACCAAAAAGTTAGGAAAACTCAGTGGATTTCAGCTGCATCTACTGAACTGATAGATGCTCGGCAACACATCCCGTCTAGTCCTAAATACGATGAGGAGCGAAGGCAACTTAAACGCAAACTGGTTAAAAGCTTACGAAATGATCGTGAGCAGTGGTGGGTAGCGAAAGCTAAAGAGATGGAAAAGGCAGTGGCAATAGGTAACAGTAGGCAACTGTTCAGACTTATCAAGGAAACGGGCATCAAAAATCCAACTGTAAGTGAAACTATCGCAGAAAAAGATGGGAGCACTATTCACTGTCAATCCAGAAGGTTGGACCGATGGGCAGAACACTTTACGGAACAGTTCAATTGGCCCTCGGCGTCATCCCAGTTGCCCACCATTCCCAAACAATCTGAATGGCAAGTTAATACTGGTCCCCCAAGCCTTAGTGAGGTTGAGAAGGCTATAGGGAACCTAAAGCGAGGTAGAGCAGCAGGACCCGATGGGTTGACCCCTGAGATATTTAGAGATGGTGGTCCAGTTTTAGCAGCGAGATTAACCGGGATCCTGTTTAGAATCTGGGAATTGGGCGTAATCCCACCCGACTGGTCTCAAACACTAATTGTTCCAATCTATAAGAAAGGACAGAAGTCCTCCTGTGACAATTACCGAGGAATCAGCTTAACTAATATAGTGTCCAAAATATTAGCTTCAATCATACTTCGACGCCTAACTAAAGCTCGTGAAGAGCAGACTAGAGAGAACCAAGGTGGTTTCAGACCTGGACGTGGCTGCATAGACCACCTATTCACACTTCGGCAGGTTCTAGAACATAGACACACTTTTAGACGCCCAACAATAGTTGTATTCCTTGACCTTAAGGCGGCATTCGACTCTATCGATCGTAAGGTTATGTGGCAATGTCTGTCAATGAAAGGCGTACCAGAGAAGTACATTAACCTTATACAAGCTCTCTACGCGAACACCACGTGTCAAGTGAGAGCTTATGGCAGATTGTCATCAGAACTGATTACCTCAAGTGGTGTTCGTCAAGGTTGTCCGCTTTCCCCATTTTTATTTAATTTTATCATTGATATACTTTTAGAGTTGACATTTTCATCGTCTGACTTCGGCGGGGTTGACCTCCTTCCAGGAGATAAACTAGCTGACTTAGAATATGCAGATGATATAGTCCTCTTAGGCGAAGATGCTGATAAAATGCAGAATCTTTTGACTACCTTAAACAAGAATGTAAGGATGTTTGGGATGCGATTCTCCCCACCCAAATGCAAAATGTTACTTCAGGATTGGATTGATTCGACACCGAAGTTAGTGATAGGGAGTGAGGCAGTTGAATGTGTTGACCGCTTCACTTATCTTGGCAGCCTCATCAGTCCTGACGGTCTGGTGTCTGCTGAAGTCTCTATGCGTATACATAAGGCCCGATTAGCTTTTTGGAATTTGCGTCATCTGTGGCGTAGGCGAGACATCCGACTACTGACCAAAGGACGCGTTTACTGCGCAGTAGTTCGGTCTGTCTTACTTTATGGATGCGAAACATGGCCATTAAGGATAGAGGATATTCGTAGGCTCCTGGTATTCGATCATAGATGTCTTCGAAGCATTGCTCGTGTTTTCTGGGACCACCGAGTAAGCAATACGTGGGTTAGGAATAGAGTACTAGGTAGATACGGTAAGCCTACTGATGAAGTAGTAAATCTTCATCAGCTAAGGTGGTTAGGACATGTGTTACGTATGCCTGACCACCGCCTACCTCGACGAGCAATGCTGTCTGGTGTAGCAGTAGGCTGGAAGAAAGCTAGGGGCGGCCAAACCAAAACATGGCTCCAGTCCATGAAGTCATTGACAATTGGGCTGAGCCATGTTAATAGGTGCAGACTACCTGGTTGGGGTCCGCGTGACGCTCGTAATAAATGGTTAGAGACTTTGGGTGATATGGCTAAAAATCGTTGGCAATGGCGCAGGTGCATCCATTCCTTGTCTTCCTCCAAATCCTAAATTTCTGAACTTATCATAATTTTCTCTTTACTGGATCATATTTTCTTAAATCTTCTCGGTCTCTATTCCCTTCCATGAATACTAACTCTGTTACTACCTTCCCCACTCTGGGATTTGATTCGACAATTTAATCTCTATCTGCTAATTGAGGCATGGCAACTTGAACTGACGTACGCATGTACCAAGTTCTACGTTGCGACTGTCTGTCTGTCTCATATCACCTAGTGTCTCCAGCCATTTGTTGCGATCATCACGCGGACCCCAACCAGGTAGTCTACATCTACCTACATGGCTTAGACCAGTAGTCAAGGACTTCATGGACTGATGCCATGTTTTGGTTTGGCCGCCCCTAACCTTCTTCCATCCTACTTCAGGCCTAGCTAACATGGCGCGACGGGGTAGACGGTGGTCGAGCATGCGCAATACATGTCCTAGCCATCTCAGTCGATGAAGGTTAATGACCTCTTCGACTGATTTACCGTGTTTCCCAAGAACCTTTCGTCTAACCTCACTATTACTAGTCCGGTTATTCCATGGTATACGAGCGATGTTACGAAGATTCCTATGGTCAAATATCTGGAGACGACGCATATCTTGAGTTTTCATGGCCCACGTTTCGCAGCCATATGTTAAGATGGCGCGGATTTCTGCGCAGTACACCCGGCCTTTCGTTGAGACACGGATATCTCGTCTGCGCCACAAGTGCCGTAGATTGGCAAATACCAATCGAGCTTTCTGGATCCGCGCTGAGATATCATCAGACACCGACCCACCAGGGGTAATGAGACTTCCGAGATAAGTGAAGCGATCAACGCATTCAATTACTTCACTCCCTATAAATAATTTGGGGGAAGAAGCAGACCAGTCCTGGAGTAACATTTTGCATTTGGGAGGGGAGAAGCGCATCCCAAATATGCCTGCATTGTTACTCAACGTGTTCAAGAGACCTTGAATGCTGTGTGCGTATTGACTAAATGTGACTATATCATCTGCATATTCTAAGTCGACAAGAGAGCCTCCTGGAAGGAGACTAATCCCAGAGGACTTAAAAGAAGTGAAAGAGATTTCTAACAGTACGTCTATGATGAAATTAAATAAAAATGGGGATAAGGGGCAACCCTGACGGACTCCACTTGAGGATGAAGTTTCTCGTGACAATTCGCCATATGCTCTGACTCGACCAGTGGTGATGGAGTAGAGAGCCTTTATAAGGTTAATGTACTTTTGAGGTACGCCTTTTAATGACAAACATTGCCACAAGACTTCACGGTCAACAGAGTCGAACGCTGCTTTTAAGTCAAGAAATACAACTATAGTTGGGCGTTGGTACATATGTCTGTGTTCGAGGACCTGGCGCAGGGTGAATATGTGATCAATGCAACCTCGGCCAGGTCTGAAACCAGCCTGGTTTTCTCGAGTCTGTTGTTCCCTAGTGTTGGTTAAACGTCGGATGATTATAGTGGCTAATATTTTAGATACTATATTAGTCAAACTGATTCCTCTGTGGTTATCACAAGAGGATTTCTGTCCCTTTATGTAGCCTGGAACAATCAGCGATCGAGACCAGTCAGATGGGATGGCTAATATATCAGTCAACCTGCACGTTAAAACTATACCACCATCCTTGAAGATATCGGTAAACAACATATCAGGCCCTGCTGCTTTCCCTCGTTTCAATTTACTTATGACGTTTTCAACTTCACTGAGAGTTGGGGGGACCTGTGTCAGTTTTCCATTCGGGTAGCTTGGAGATTGTGGGTAAGCTAAGAGTGGCTGGGAGCCAGTTGAACTGTTCCTGAAAGTGTTCTGCCCATCGTTTTAATCTTCTAGATTGAGAGTAGATCATCGACCCATCTTTTTCAGAGATGATTTCACTAACTGCTGATTTTTTGATACCGGTGTCCTTAATAAGTCGAAACAGCAGTCTACTATTGCCCGCCGCTGCCGATGATTCTATCGCTTTTGCTTTTGTTGCCCACCACTGTTCACGATCCTTACGCAAACTCTTTGTCATTCTATGTTTCAGTTGTCGTCGCTCTTCATCATACTCCGAGCCTGCTGGAATGAGTTTTCGAGCCTCCATCAGTTCCCTAGAAGTACTAGAGATCCAATGGTCTTTCATAACTATTGGATTGGGGTTAGATACTGATAGCGCTGCTGCGTATACACCTGCTTTAAAATCATTCCAAGCTACTTCGGGGGAAACCTGTTGGTCATGGGCGAGTAAATGCTTAGCCAAACCATTCATAAATGCAATCTTAGCGTTCTCAGACTCAAAGTGATATCTAAAGGGTTTGCCCGATGTAACCTTTCTGCGACCAGTAAAACGCATAGAGATACGTGCTCTCACTAGGGCATGGTCAGAGTCTAGGCAAGTGCCCCAGAAAGAGCGGCAGTCCTCTATACAACCTCTCCAACGATAGCTGATGCCGATGTGATCAATTTGTGTCCATCGTTGCGTAGATGTTGGAGGTCGCCAGGTTAAACAGTGTCTCGCCTTATGCTTAAAGTTTGTGCTAGCTAAGAATAAACGGTAGTCTGAACATAACTGCAACAGACGATCTCCGTTGTCTGTTCTCTGGGCTGGGATGCCGAGTAACCCACCTAGGTGCTTTTCAGCCTGATTTAGTATACCTACTTGGGCATTAAAATCTCCTGCAATAATTACTATGTCTGAGTGCTTGGCTTTCTGAAGGAGGCTAGAGAACTTCATATAGAAGTCGTCTTTCACTTCATCTGTGCTGCAATCAGTGGGGGCATAAGCAGAGACGACAAAAAGGCATCGGCGTGTGTCCCTATCTTTCCGAGTTCGTACTGTGCCATTTAGACGGACAGCACATAGACGACTGTCTACAGGAATCCACTCGAGAAGAGCCTGTTCTGCTCGTAAGCTTAGTGCTACGCCTACACCAGCAAGGCCACGTGAGCTAGCTGTAGGATCTCCAGATAAACGAAGAGTAAAGTGTGCTGTTTCGTTTCGTTGACTAGATGACGTCAAACGGATGACCATGCTGGGATCCTGTATGCGTGTTTCGGAGACACAGCATACATCAATTGCAAGAGATTCTAATGTTTTAGCTAAGGCAACCTGTTGACCGATTTGACACGGTGTACGCACATTAAAAGCTCCAACATGAAGTTTAGAGCGTGGCTTCAAGAGACCTGGTATGACATTTCGGGAACTCGGGTAACCAGTAAAAGTGGCACGCATAGAAAATTTAGTAGAAGAAGTGTTACAGGTAGAGACCAGGGAGGGAGAACGTGTTTGATCATGAACAAGGTGAACTCTAGTGCTATTGGAGGTATGAGGGCGGTTATCACTTCCCGGTTGCCCACACCGTGGAAGGGTCATTCTTGAGGAACCTGAAAGAGAAAGAGGATTAGGGTAGGTCGTGATGACCTGAGAGTGTGACCGCAGTGCCCAGGGGACAGCTGTTTGGGGTCGGTCAAGTATATTAATTGTTGCTCCGGTTGTCAGAAGGGGAGGCATCGGCCTCATGGCTTCCGAAGGAGCTCTGCTTTCACCATGAAGCGTCATATTAGTCCTTCCAACTTCCAGGGCAGAGTTAGAATGGTTATAAAGATTTTTATTCGTAAGCTGTTTTTTAGCATGGTAGTTGTTTTACGAGATGGGGATGCTAACCCCATGCCCAACCCTCCTCCTTTATCCGGGCTTGGGACCGGGAGAAACCCTGTGGGGGCTCCAGGCGGAGTATGTAAATAGTAATTAATCGGAAAATAATGCACACACTGCATAGAGCTTCCGTATAAAGTGTTCTGTAAAAATGTAAAAGTAAATATGTCTTGACGACATGTCGTTTATCCACTAGTTGTACCTCAAACAGTTTGTATAGTGTGTTCTAATAAAATACATCAAAATATTTGTTCATCCATCTTATGTTATAACTTCACTCAAAAAGTAGAAAAGAAGTGTTATGTGAGATAACCAGTGGTTTTTGTCTTAGGGCAAGTTGTTAGTTATATTACATTCCAGCTCCTTTGTAGCTATTATATTTAAGCTTCTTCAAGTGTTATATTTTATTCTTTAGCTAGAAAGGATCTAAGTATGTTCTTCGTAAACGTTATGTAATTTACATGACGGTAGGATTGTTTGTATTACTGGGAGCACATCAAAATCAACTGTCGAATAGTATAATGAATTTCATCATTATAAGCTCAATAAAGCAGCGGCATTGATATTTGTTGTACAAAACTCATGGTAGATTTTAACCACTTTGTGATCACAGCCATTGGGTCTTTATTTAGAATGTTCGTAGTGAGGTGTTTTTCGCTAATGACAGATTGATAGACATAGTTTGTTGGTAGAATCGTTCGTTCATCAGTTCGTTGGTATTAATAGGTAGTTGCACGTCTACAAACAACGGTAACGAATGCCCGTTTGTGATTTAGACATAATTCGATGGGTTTTACTCGAAAGCTCATGAAAAGCATTCATTTGTATTTAGAACAATTAAACGAAGCAATGTATCCAACCATGTGTTTCCCTCAATAAATAAGGGATTTTAAAAAATCTCAAAGGTCAACTGAATGGATTGCGGTTGCGATGGCAGTCTACTGAAGTTCAGTCATCCTGGTACATCCTGGTACTTTAAACCAGACCTTTTAAATAAGTTCAACTACTTATGGACTAATAAAAACAAGAACTTAACGTTGTGTGATCAATCTTCTTTTACTAATTTTTTCAAACTTTTAAAGTAAGAGCTAAGTGTCTAATTGTTTTTGTCTATGTACTTCCACTTTCAATTGGCAGTTTTCATCACATCGACCAGTACATTTAATTAACTTATTGCCTTTATCATATTCTTCTGCTGTATTGGGTGAGTTAAGGAAACCAATATCTGATGAGCTTTTTAAGTTGGGTTTTCATTAATAGTTCCAACTGCTTCCATCATAAATATCTGTAAGTTTCATTATAGGTTATACACCAACTAATATCTGAGTTGTCATCCTAAAAAATTTAAGTAATGGAGATTGATCGATATTCTTTGAGATATATTTAATAGATTTGCTGGATTAACACACCTGTGGTCGTTAATATCAGAAGGCTGTTGTGGGACCTTCGAATATATATAGATTAAATTAAGTGTATAAGTAATGGTGGTTCTACAATAAAGTATTATTAGTTTGACTTGTTACTTACAGTTGTGGTAATTAGGCAACAACAGTCTTTTATTTGTAGTCAGAAACGTAAAAATAACTAAACCAAGATGGCTGATCAGTTAAATTATAATTCAGCCAATAGGAAGACAATAATTAGACAGACCAGTTGCCATTTTCCAATCAGATATGAGGAAAAAGTTACATAATAAATTTTTAGTTGAATTGACGTGGTTATATTTAGTATTCGTCACTTAATGTCGGTTGGGTGCTATAGACAAACACATCGGGAGTGGGACATCATCTGCGACACTGGTTGATCATTGCGCTATATCATAAATTGATGGGAACTCTTCTACCGGACGACATTCCAGTAGTGCAGATTGTCAAGCGTTCACCATGAGACATGAAGACCCTAGGTTCGATCTGCTGGCGGAATCAAGGATGGGCACTACTAAGGAGTTCTATGCTAGAATGAGACAGGTGTCCACTGCTCACTAGTTTTCTCCGGTAGTCACCTGGCATCAATCTGTGACAAATGTAATCAACTAAGCCTTTATTTACTTACGAATAATATAATTATCATGCCTATATATATGTACATAAATTATTTATCATTAATTTATTTATCAATACTATGTATACAGATCCTTCAACGTTATCCGACTGATCGGTTGTCCCTAGAAGGTATCATGTCTCACCCATGGATCCAAAACTTCGCGAACAAAACTTCTTTCCATTCTATTGTCAAACCTAGACCAAAATCCTAGTGTTTTTTTTGTTTCAATATTTGTTCGGTTTTTTATGTACCTCTAGAATTGATAACTTTATTTTCATTGTTCATTAATTGTCTTCTCTAAGTTTTTTTACTTTTGCATCGGGCTGATAATAAATGTTAAGCGTTGCCTATTAGTTTATATACAACTGTTAAACTGTTAATCACTTACTGTGTAACAAATGATATTACTACATGAATTTAATTCAGTTGATCATCACAGGGTTATCTAAATATACTGGTGTGAAAATTCATCTTATTTTATTTATGTTCACTCTTCAATACTAGCAGAGTTCAGAATATCTTAAACATGGTTATTTTATATGATCCAACTACCATATCGTTTTGGTTTGCAACGTAATTAACCAATCTACCTTACTTGTGCTAAACTTCGTACTTAACCTTAACACAATACTTTAAATTTATTTGGTAGAAAATGTGTTTATATTCTACCTTCAGTAGATATGTTATAGTCAGAAGAGCTAATATCATACTATATGATAAGATACACTTTACCCTGTTTATAAGCTTGTTAGGTTTGATTCCTACTAGTGACGAAATTTGCCACTAATTCTCACCTCAAGTTAAAATAAAGTTAAAAGATTTATATTTTAGGCAGCAATCTATTATTTGGATCACATATTTGAGGTTTTTATGATAAAATACGTTCTCCTTGAAGTAGTTTGTAACGTGAATATTTTCCTAGTATTGACGGTCATCTGTTTGTTTACTAGATTCGACCGGTTTTTTCACTCCATGTAACGCTGATTTGGTAGAGGATTTTAGTTTACTTTCTCGTACACTCTGTCGGTGTACTTGTTTTCTCTCACTTTCAACTTGATCCGTCCCTTCTAATGTAGATCTAAGTTTTCCTTGATAGTTTGGCTGTAAAATTGTGTGGCCTTAAATAAAAATGACAAAGTAATTGGCATTGAAGTAGGCTAATTAGATTTAATAAAAACATAACTATTATCTGAATAAGATGTACGCGGTTCAGGGATAGGATTATGTTTAGTGATAATATATCAGTATGTAAGATTCTGAATACTCAGTTATTATGGAAATATTCTCCAATCTGACGGTTTTGAAAAAGGTGAAGAAGGAATTAAAAAATACTTAGGTAACAATAACAAAAAATTTCGAGTTAGCTAGGCAAATGGGGAAGACTTAGGGAAAATGTGTCAGTTCCATAGTAGAATGAACGTTTAAACACAAGGTTCAAATTTTAGTCCGGAACAAGATGTAAGCTATAGCAATCATTAAACGTGATTTAGAGCATCAAACTATATGGTCTCTGGAACATAAAGATTGCCACTTTGCTTTCCGCGCTAGGCATCGTCATACCCTAATGCCGTTAATGGCCAATGATAATCCTACAAACTGTTGGAAATCATTTCAAAAATATACAGCAAGCTTGGATCACTTGTGGCTTATTTTTAACACCAATATCAGCAGATAATTTCGTTAGTTGTTTTTTCATACGTGTTTGCGTAAGGCATACGGCTTTTTGTGCAATTACGTTATGGATAGTAACCTTAATATTAGTGTTCTGATTCATTGTCTGAAGCGTTTACTTCAATATGCAGTTTTATTGTAATAATCGATTCTGCAGACAGACTGATGGGACAAGGATGGAGTTAACAATTCGCCCTTCACCTGGCTAGTTGCTTTACGGTTAGTTTTAGGATTATGATACATGTTAGGGATTCGAAATCCCTAGAAATACAATTGTTCATTTTATCCAGTTGTATTGATTTTTTGTTAACATGATTTGTAAACTTTCATCACTTTTATGTGATCACATTTGATAACATTTAATTGTATTATTATAAATGTTGATAATTTCAATTTGATGAATAATCACTACGATTATTTTGTACATACAAAGGAATGCGTGAAATATAATACGAATCTGAATCTGATTCCGATCCTGTCTTGGTTGGTCTATCAGCTTGTTCTATCATCTCTGGCTTAGGACCGAGGGGCAAACACGCATTATCAACTAGGCACACCTCAATAGGCGTCCGCGCACAACAGATCAACATTTGACACATTATAACAATACCTAAACCAATAATCGTGTGCTTCCACTCATATATGAGATATATGAATCATTTGTGACGAAAGTCACTTCAAAGTCTTTTTGGATAAATTAGATAACTGTCAGTTAATCAAGCTCACACTTGATTTAGTGGTGATCACATATTTTATTAATTCGTATACTGCTTGTAGAGTGCGTTTCTTTATCCTACCGGTCTATTCAGTTATACCACTCTAGTTATCAGTAATGAAATACTAATGTGATTTACCAAACGTACATCTCAATGAAATGTCCATGAACTAACAAAACCAGGAAATCGAAAGCCTTTGTACACTGCAGTTTGTCGTTGTGCTACTATTTTCTAACAAGTTAAGTTTCTTCAGAATTTCACTCCTGAAGAGTGCCATGTTGCATCATCTGGTTGTTTGCATGAATTAGGACTGAGACTGTTCTAAAAATAAATGCTATCTTGTTTCATTGTTTAGGATAGTGACCCTTAACTTTATTGGTCAGATAATATTTTCCCCTATTTGGTAACTAATTGTTTGGGGAACGTATACCATACGAAAGTCGACAGCCTTGTAGATCATTTTTCTAAGCTCAGTAACATTATTTACCTGACTTACTAAAATGATTAACGACAAATTGCATAGAAGAATAGTAGCTCGAGCCAGGTGCTCTGCTTAAAGATTGTGATTTTCGAAAATGTTTGGTAGTTACGATTAGGTCTGTAAACAACTTTCCTTACCTTCACAATGTTGATCCCATAGCGGTAAAGCTAAATTATTAGCATACGTAGTATTTAACTGTTTAATAGGGAGTTGATTCATCGTTGGTTTAAATGAATTTATAGAAGGATAACAAGTATTACTACTGGTTTTATTAAATGATGCTGTTATGTCAGGTTGAATTGATGTTAAACGACTCGAAACTGCAAAGTCTATAAGTTGCTGAAGTCGCTGAAATATAATCATATCAGGATTTGGAGAAAACCGTGTGTCCACGTCCAACATTCGCCCAATAAGATCCCGGAATGTTCCAAGCTTTTAAAAATAAAATAATAGATAATTCAATGTTAATGTTTCTAATTATATCTGGGGATAACCAAACTTAATGTTTTAAGACTGCCTATCCTTTTTAACTAGTCAAATATCCGTTAACTGCTTATTCAAATGATCGGATATATTAATATATCTAATCTAGTGTATAGGAATCAATGATTAGTGTAACGACTATTATGATTCAGAAGCAAATTCAGTGTACCTTCATATTTCTGGTAAATATTATATTATGACTACATGCTTAACCGGAGATAGTTTATTTCCTATGGTGTGCTTATACTCACGAGTAAGGAGACTATTACAAATAAAAAAGGTATCCTTGTCACTGAGACTTTTGTAAATTCCTTTTTCTAGCATAAAATCAGCTTTGAAATTTTATCGAAAACAATCAGTAAAATCATCATGGAAATGAAAAAGATCTTAAATAATAATTGTTCATTGAAATAGTTAGTCACTAATGGATCGTAAACTACAAGCTGTACATGATCGATAAGTGATGAAAAATACAATATTTTTTAGATCAGGTGTTGTGAAAATTTTTGTATTTTATTAGAGAACAAGTGGAAACCAGAGGCCACTGGTACTAGTGATAGTTGAGAAATACCATACATTGATTAAAGTAAAAAAGGAAACAACTGGAGGCCGGATCAATGGTTTAACAGTTGGGCGACTACTTTATGGCCTAAACGTCTTATTGTGATCTCTAGAGTGGTTGTGGATACGCATCAGTGAGTAGATCCACACTACGACGAAACAGCTGACCAGTTATTCCTGATTTATATAAATTATTTAACTGATATTAGACTATGTTACAAAACTTTATAACTTATTATTGTAAATGACTTTTCCTTAATCTGGTTTTATGCTGATGAACTTTTAGTGTTGATACATGGTCCTTAATTAAAACATTTGAACCAACGTTTCTGTACTCTTCGTGATCTAATCACAATCCTCAATTTAAAATGTCAACCTTTACATTTTTACAAATTCTACCTGTATACCAAATACAAAACAAGAAATTTCAAATAAATTGAGCATTGGATGAGTAGAAATTAAAATTTCTGACGTTTCGCGGCTTAGTGCAAGTCGCTTCTTCAGAGAAATGAATAACCGAATTTAATTAACACAAGATTAAATAATACAATGGAACAGTGTATTGTAGAAATTTTAATTTCTACTCATTGGAATTTTACAAATATATATCATTTATTATAAACAAAACAAGAAAGTTTCAAATTTATTTTAATGAAACTAAGAATAACTGAACTTAACTCGTTCCATTTTACTGTATTTAAATGTGTCTAGACATCTAGCTAATATAACACGTAATTTTAGTGTTATTTATGGGAAACTTTGACATGTTATGAAGTATTTACTCTTGAAGTTTCTTTGAATTCCAGTAACTATGACAGCTCATATGACAAACCTCATATGTTTTCATCAAAAGACGTAGTTTTTTTAATTGATCAATTTACTATAAATGTGAAAAAAATCAAATATTAAGGTCATTCGACTATTTATTTCATATCGCGAGTTTCGCTATATGAATTTTGTTCTCATAACACTCTCTTATCTTACTGTGTGCTCAAGTTTTATTTTGTTTGCTCAGTTTTACACTTATAACGTTTTTTGATCAATTATCAGAACTCCATCACATATTCACCCCCACAACTTATCAATGGAAACTGTATTTCAAACACACTAATTTGTAACTTACAATTATGTTTTATTCGCAGATATATTGGATACTTTTTAGGTAGGACTATAAATCCGTTACGTTGTAAGAGGCATTTAAGGGCATTTTTCCTTTCGTTTAGCGGGTTAATTCAATATATTTTGGCGTAATTTTCACCAGATTTAATTTTTAATGTATTGGGTTATACTCAATTTTCCTATATGAAGATATTATTGTAGCGTTGACTGATGAAAAAAACGTACATACTGAACATAAGCAGTTGACATCTTTAGTAAAACCCTACTTCAGTATCTAACACTCATCTATTAAAGAAACGGAATAATGACCATGATCGCCAACTTTAGCAAACCGACTATTGGGAACGTTAAGTATAGCCTTAATCGAAATAAGATAGAACTTAAGCTTACAAATTAAAATTCATAAATTACATATTTTATGCCAAACAATTATAATGCTGACTGTGTACTTACTTTTTTCTTCTTGGCATGTACGTCAACTAATAGACTTTTTGCCATTTTAAATGCTTCATATTTATTCTGTGAATTTGAATGTTGATGCTCTATCAGTTTTTGAAGTTTTTCTGTTTTTTGTACTTGAAGTTTTAAAGATGTATTCAATTTTTCAATTGTTTTATTAAGTTCATCAATTTGTTTATCCTGACAGTTAATTTTTAATGAATATTAAATTTTTTTTAAAGAAAAAAATTCTTTTTATTAAATGAAAGATTTATACCAGTAATAAATAGAAAAGTGTAATACATACATAAGAAGGTAATTTGAGTAACTTGTTCCCACGCAAATAATCAACACCAGCTTTTAATATTAGTAACAGTAACATTGATTAATCACCGAATAGTGAGTGACCAGTTTCGCGCTTTTCTAGTTCTCCGTGTAAATTCAACTTTATAAATCAAATCGTAACTTGGCTACTAGTCTAAGTGCCTTAATATCCTGTATGCTATGTTGTTGATGTTAAGTTAGTTGGAAGTGGTCTGGTGGTTTTGGTGGGCTTCATACTAACAACTTAGTATGTAGTCTCATAAACTTACTACATTTACGAACTTTACAAGCGATATGATTAGAATGTTCTGAAATTCACGACTTACTGTATCTGCTTTTTGTATTTCGAAGTTATTTTTGACATTATTCAACTCTAGTTGTTTACTTTCAAGTTCTTCTTGTAATTTGGCTAAAATGTGGTCGTTACACTTTGGATGTTGTATATTTATTTGATGCATTCCTTGAATTTGTTCAAATAATTCATTTAATTGACTGCACAAATATTTTACTAATCTCTCATTACATACAGCACACAATTTTTTGACTGATTGCCAATCTTTTAGTGGTAACTGACCTTTGTTTTTAATAACTTGATCGGTTAAATTTTCAATCTGTTGATGATCACATTCGACTTCTTGTATTGACTTCCCTGTATTCATATTACATGGTAGATGTGACTGTTGACATTCCACATCGTGTATACATTTATGTGAATTATCACAGTTTTGAATAAATTGTTCATGGTTAATTGGTGGTTCATGATTCTTGAAATGATGATGATCACGTATCTCACTTGACTGAACACAAACCCAAGGTAAGCAACCTCTATTCAAAAGGTGCTCGATGCGATCTTCGTTAATTATGAAAAATATTATAAAAATATATGTTTATTGGAGTAGTTATTATTGGGTACTGCTGTATACAGGATAAAACTTCGAACTAATGTAAACTTTAACTGTTTTTTAATGTGGTATATGAAATTTGTGATAGAATTCCTTAATCTGTTTTTTAACAACAGGTCAATATAATGATACTTCTTAGATAATGCTGACAAAAGATTATCAGACAGGGATATCTACAATCTGTTACAGGACTTGAGAATTACTTTTATGGTTTCAATTAGTAGATATCACTCATTAAATTGGATATAAAGAAGTTAAAAGTGAATATAACGTAGTTCATGTTAATTCAATTTATTTTTAGTTGATATAAACTCTACAGTATTAACTTAACGTAACACGAAGGTTGAATTCTATTGGATTTTACATTTTTTTCTGATATGGTCGTCAATAGGTTAGTTTATTCACTTACCAGTAACTTATTATCAGATGAAATACAAGGAGACTAAATAATTCCAACATTCAAAAATAGTCAAATTTTTTTTTATATTCATTCTACTGTTCAGTGTGTGATATACTAAGCCAAAAGTGTATTGTTTTGTTTTGTCATCTATGTTTACCTGTATTCGTACTAAGGCTCGGGCTAAATAGCTCTCGTTTCAAACACTTTACTCATTCTCCCCTGAGAAATTGAGTTTAGATAGACATTAACTTGTTCAATCGTTGTAGTATTTATGTCTTCACCATTAAATGTTACAACTATCTTGTTGTTGGTATACGGGACTGTATTTTGATCAGTCCTTGTTGATACGTGTTTATCGTGAGTCTCGATAAATCAAAAACGAGATAATTTAAACCTTTACTGAGTTTAGTAATAATATCAAGTATTTTAGGAAACTTTACAAATTGACAAGTTGAAGTTAGCGATTTAAGCGTGTTAAGGATGTGCATTTAGCATATCGTGAATCGATAAGTTTCTAACATCAAGCAGTTCGATTTTTCGAAATTCAATCAGATATTAGTTTATTAACATAACGTATCAGTGTTGAATAATTAGAAATCTTTAAACTAACTGACTATATATGCATAGTACCAAAACAGTATAATTTAATAATAGGGTTTAGATCTATGTACCTGGCTAGAAATTTTGAGGTTTATATTGGTAAAATGTTCTTTAAATCTGTTATGTAGAATGATCATTTCTATATTTGTATTATCTTTTTTTAAATTGAAAACGCTCATCGAGAAATGTAAAACAAGAATTTGACCTAGTAGATAGATCTTTTCTCGTCAATTTTGTTTTCGAGATGAATAATATGCATGAAATTTTAGTAGCTTAATTACAACTGATCAAATGTGGTATCAACAATAGTTGTACAAAAACTTATTATTATTATTATTATTATTGTCGGTATCATCATAATCATTACATTAGGCTTTTATTCAAAGCACGTCATAGAAACTATATAATTGGGTGTTAGTTGTTAAAGATGAGCTGTATTTAAGTTACGTAATGTGATAAGTTATCATGTATACCCCCCCCCCCATGACATTACTGCGGTTGATCAATTTTAATTGTATTATTAAGATCATATGTGCACATGAAAATTGAAAATGAAAACGATCTCATTGGCGAACAAAATTCATATCTTTCACATGTTTACGTAGTCAGAAGTGTGTATAGTTGGTTTTGCTCTTCATACGTTAAGGCATTTTCAGAAATTGTTTAAAACACTTAAGCGCTGATTGGCTAAACGACTATAAAACCATTTACAGAGCGTTTTAAAATTCCCTGAAGTAAAAATGAATTCACCGAGAAAAACAATATCGTAAATACAGCAGGATTTTATCTTTGTTCAGCTGCGCCTTAACTTTATTCTCGTAACTAGTGGATTTAAATTATTCTGAATTGATGAAGTGATCAGTCTTCTGGATATATGAATAACAAGAACAGTTCTATCATAGTTCACGTTAAAGAAGTTGCCAAGAGTATCCCGACTCTGGTGGAATTTAGCTTGTCTTGTTATAGTCTTATTACTATTAGAAACAACACACCATATTAATGGTTAATACAACAAATTTGTAATGAATTTCTTACCTAGACAAGCTAAAATCATTTCAGTTGAAGTGGACTCTTGATGATTGGTTTGTATACCCAGGTATTCACACAGTTGGATTAACAAAATTTTCACCTAATTAATGAGGAGTAGATTTGGGATTATAAACGACGTGTAATTAAAGCATAAGGCAAAACAATCATATTTCGGCAGATAGACAAATAATGGATGATTTAATACTTTTAAAACTTTGAGTAAAGTAAAATTTATTGTGATATAAGCCTCATGTAATACATACATTTGATTGGCAACTATGAGGTATTTTAAGTAGTCACCTTCCAAAGAATACACTTTTACTTAATATTAGTTTGATTTAAGTTGTAAAAAAACAAATGAGCAACACTTTGATGAAACTATAGAACAGGGTTGCTTATAGAAAATGAAATGAAAACCTTAACAGGTCATTGCTAATGTGAGTAGACTTATGGCTAGTAATATCAATACCACTGTTTCTAATCCACTACTGCGCACGCTATCTTATTTATAAAAATTACTTCACGTTGTCTGATTACTAACATAAGTTTTATTATGATACTATGGAGTTGGATTTTTGTTGTATAAATATAGTTATGCATAACGCAGGAGGACGGTATCGGTTGTACTGATAAAACACCATACTTCCATTTATACTTCATGGAATGTATCCTCATTATGATTATCTAAATCACTCTCATCAATTTTTTCGGTGGGTTATCTAGTAAAGCGACTTATTTCAAAATCTAAATAATTTAAACAAGAAACTTTTATTATCATGATAAATACTATGCAAGAGAAATAGGGGAAATCCCTTTCTTCAGACACTTATATTTAAAATTTCACTAGGCATTACTATTAGAACTTTTGTAATCAAAACAATCTGTTGAAAATACAGTCCGTTTATTTTAAACTTTATTAGACATAGTTTAAGTTGAATTGTGAATGGTAAGCAGAAATCAGAACTCGCGTTTCTTCATATTTGGAACTCTTCCGTCGACTGCTGTGAATACAATGGAACATAAAACCTGGATACCGCTTGCCAACCCCACTCCAACTTAAGTCATTTCCGTGAATTTCAGTCGTATCGAAGTATTCCACTCAGGATGCACTTATGTTGACAGCGACTGGTCACTTTCAGTCCATATTAAATCAATCGAACGATTCAAATAGCATCAAATTTACTGAATCAAAATGATCTATCTTTTTAAGACTGATAAAAAAACTAAACAAAGATGCTTGGAACTATTCAATAACGTATTTATAATGTTTTTGTTTAGTAAAACGATCTACTAGATAGCGAAGCTTTTCATTTATTTATATTGTTAGAAATTAGCAATTGTTTTAACAGTGCTAAATTGGTTTTTAACATTCCAGTATAGTACAAAGTGATTGATTAGTGGCTATATTCAATATTGTCAAACTAGATTTTGCTACAAAACTCAAGACATCGATGAACTAATCAATCATTAGAACAACACATAAACGAACCGTGTTGTTTCCAATCAAACCTTCATCAAGTTTTACCTTAATATACAGTAATATTAATATGGGAATATCGGAAATGTTAAACCAATCAAAATAATGTTTGTATCAATTGTGACAGTGAAGTTGATGGATTATATTGACACTGACGAAAGATAAATTATCTGAATTTGCCTCTTCTATACGCACATACAGATTGTGTATTTTGGTCTTCCCCTTTACTTTTAGCCTGTTTTGTGATGCAGTTCAATGATTTATATATCATGTGACTTCGACAAGTGTGTCACATTTTAAATGATGATTTTCGTAGTTCTTCAAGTTTCAGCTCCATACAATTGAACTGCCTTCACGTTTATATTGAAAATTCTCACTTTGATGTTGTATGACAGCTGATTTGAGTTGTAGATGTTGTTCAATTTTAGAAATTATGCTCTTATTTTATCTCGCCTTGCCGATTCATGTCTTCATAATTGCATAGGACCTTTTTCTTTCACTAGTGATGCCGTTAAGGTATGCGAATGTTTCCACATGTCCCAGTGCTTTTCAGGTGTGATTTGGTTAGTATTCAATGTGTTGTATCTAATAATGACCATACTTTTTCGTTTGTGCAATTTGAGAATAACTGATGTAGAGACAGCCACTACGCTGCTCATCTTCACTTGCGTTTGTTGGTGTGTATGTGACAGAAGAACCAGACCACTTGCAAAGTCCAAGTTATCCATTTTATTCCGTGCTTCGCCCAAAATGTTAAGGTTTTAATGATTCAGTCAACCATATAGAGATTCTTCATTTGTTTTCAGTTCTAAAATATTTTCTTAAAAACTCTCTTACAAAAAAGTGGCACATATCAGTCAATCTAATAGTTTATTTCATTACAAGTTAACTTGATTTGAATGTTGTTTTAAAAAATATCGAACCAAAAGATGCCTATTTAACCGATTATTGTCTGTAAATGTAACTGGTTTTTATTTTTCTATATTTATTTTATTAACAACCACTGTACAATAATCATAATATCAATTAACAAATGCAACCAACATAAAATAAGCTATCATGAAATAATAACTAAGATACGTTACTGAGCCATGAGTTCAGAAGCAGGTCAAATAGAATTTACAGAATTAAAATTTTAATTTAGCCCCAACTTGGAATGATCTATCTTAAAACTTTTAAATCTAAGTTTGTGATGTTGCCGTAAAATATTTTATAAATATTACTATACTAATGAAATTAGTTTAATCACTGAAGAAAAGAATTTCGACAAACAAACTATATATAGTTGTTAATTATGTAACGCATTACTACTAACTTTCTCTTTCAATTCTTGATCTTGTTTGTATAGAATATGAAGACCTGATAATTCAGTTTCCATTCGTGAGCAATCCGTCTCAGCTTGTTGTACTCGTTCTCTCGCATGCTTTAATTCTGTATTCATTGTTAAACCAGATTTATATTGTGCTTCAAATTGATTTTGAAGCTCTTGTACTTTACTTTGAAAATTATTTCCTGCCTTAAATGAGTAAAATAAGTGATAAAATGAATGCTTTAGGCAAATTATCGACTGTAATACCATTGACTAAAATGAATTATAGGTGTGGCAAAGGAAAAAATGCAGGAAATTATGTTGAGGAAGATTATGTACAATAGTAACATTATTAGAGATTATTTAGTTGTTTTCCAGAAATAGTTGATAATACGAGTAAAATTTATTTCACATAACTTTGATTGCATCATTTTATATAGGTAACTATGAATAGGAGCTTGATTAGGTAAGCATTGAAACACTGAACATAAATATAAAGAAAACGAGAATTTGTAGAAACGTGGCACTTCCATCATAGGTCAATCAATAGGTATGCCTAAGTAGATTTAATCTATCAGCCAATTAGATCAAGAATAAATAACGAAAAGGTAGAAAGAAAAGTCTCGGAAAAACATAATTACGACAAACTCTCAAACGACGGTAATCACCTATGAACGATAACCTATCAGACTCGAGACTGCTAGTGCAAATTTCTGGTTAATTGTAAAAAATTTTCTTCACCTTGCTTCTTTTTGAAGTTCATACTAATGATTTTACATAGACAGACAACAAATATTTACTTATAGAACCAACCAGCTAAAGTAAACCAATGCTTTGAGAATTCAATTCCAGTGCTACAAATCTTTTCTGTCAACCTTGTAATAAACTGGGAAAGTATAACTGGGACTTGATTGAGAGAGACTCTACTCTTCAGTAAAAATAATAGTAAAATGTTAATTACATATTTCCAGCTGCTCTATGGGTTACCTATCTAAACCTAAGTCAATAAATTGAAAATGTTTATAAACTGATAATGTACTAACCTCGCGCATTTGTGCGATCTGATCTAACATTCTGGCAATAGATTCTTTTACATCACTTTCGGTCGGCTTACATGGTTTATCAATCGTTGATAAAGATGCAGAAAGTGATGTTCTAGTGCATATAAAGAAATAAAAGTCAAATATTGAAGCGTGTTTGGTAATTTAATTAATACGATACTATGTTTTTTGAAAAACCAATTTATTCAGAAACTGTTATTTCTATAAGTCAATAGCAAACAAGAAAATATCATTAATAAACAGTTTTTAGTTGTTCACATAGGATTCCTCAACTTCCCAACTAATACAAGAACGTTACATGATGATCTTAGATTGTGATAATATGGTTAACATTTTATTCATTATAGTTACCAAGAGATAAGTGATACCTTTAAATAAAATCAAGTGACGAGTATTTAAAATTTCCTTAGAATCTAAGGTAATATTTTCAAGTATGTTATTATTCAGAATGTGATATAAAGACCGTTTCATTGCAATGAATAAATTAAATCGATGAATAGAGGTTTGAAGCATCCTACTATTTAGACAGTTCATTCCTTCATTGTATTTTTATTTAATTGATGAGCTATAAACATTACTTTCCGCTTACTAAATTATATTTATGAATACTGAAAACTAAATACTGGAATGGTCATGGATGAGCACTGCTGAAGAGCTTCATACTAAGACGAAATAGCTCTTAATTACTTCCTGGTGGTCATTGGTTGTCTCATTCAAACCTATTCGTGATATGGAATTGGTATTCAACAATCTCCATAACACCCAATTACAATAAATATTGTATTCTGTAAAGAAATATGCATTTCCTTACAATCGCCTTATGTATTCTTTTGTCCTTTTTGTTTCAACATAGGATGCCGCTTATTATTGTATTTAGCTCGAATGGTAATTTTTACCATTAGATTGAACTACTTAATGCAGATTTATTGCTAAATTAAAATTTCATTTGTGCTTATACAGTAAATTTTGGATATGCAAAATACATTAAATTCACTTCACATAACATTTGTCGTTGTCAAATTCAGATGTTTATTAAAGTTATTACAAGTATTAGATATGCCTCTGTTTATGGCATACAATGAAAAGATTGTACTTTAGTTTAGTTCTTTGAAAATGACAAAATATCTGAATCTGCTTATCTGGAGATTGAGCCGATTAAATTTACGTTCCACTCTACATTCTGGGTAGTTGTTTAAGTACTGTTGTCAGGGTGACAGACTATGCGTGATGAAAGCCAGAATGGATTATACTAATCTTGGCTAATCTTGGACAACAGTGTGTCATCAATGTTGAGGTTTGGCATCATTTGCTTAGGAAGAGGCAGTAATGGCACAAAATTTGGTATCACTATCTTGAAATACTGACGTCAGTGATTTAGATGTGTCAATTAAAATTTCACCATAGATGCTTCCACACGGCACATTATTTGTCCAAACTCTCAATGGATAAAAAACGTAGGCCTTTATCAGTTTATAACATGAATTAATGCTAACAAAGAATTCACATATATCTGATTATCAAGATTACTTGGTCAGGGTCCGGAGGTCCATGCAATTATGTGAACTTTTAATAAAAACAGTCGAATCCGTTGCTATGATACGTTGAAGTCTACATTAAAACCAGTTACAGACAAAATACCAAAGAAACATGGAAACATTGTACGTTAGGAATAAATTCTTCTCATAACTATGTATAGTATAATTTATTAATAATTTTCCGAAGAAATTTCCATCTAATACGCTGTCACTACAAATGGTTACATAAGCTGTGCATAGTTTTACTTACAGTAACGCTTTCATTTGTGCACTTTCGACTTGAAGTTTGAATGTAGTTTGTTTATTTTTTTCTTCAATTAACTGTGTATTGTTTTGTAAACCATCTATTTGATTACGTAGATCTTTAATGATAACTTCTTTTGCTTGTGACATATTTTGTAATAATGTCAACTGTGAAGTTAAATCTGCATTTTTGGCTTCAAGTAAATTTATTTTCTGTTATCAAGTAAAAATGATTTTAGAGAGAAATAAAAACATGTTTAATTTATATCAAAACAAAGTCAAAACTATGTGGCAGACTGATTGTAAATAAATTAACACCAGATAGCTATTTTATCCTAACATGAAACTCATACATAATGTGTACCTACAATCCAATCAGTGATAGTAACAAAGAAATTTACCCCCCCTTCCCGCTCTCCAAAGCAAGTACTTAACGTTTAGAACATTGTGTTGGTGTCCATTGGTTATTAGTTTTTGTCTCAGTCTTTTTAAGGTGCTGTGAAGCTATTATTCAATGCCTATAATGAGTAACAGCCTCATGTGGCTAAATTCCACTGGCCAGAGTTACAGTCAGTCAGTGATACATTTTACAGTACTCGGCAATTTCTGATAGCTAGTCCTATCCTGAAGTTTATTTTAATTGAAGTTTATATCGAATTAACTTTGATCAATTCCTGATGTTATAATAATGAAATCTTAGTTTATCACCCAATTTTCTTTCTATTAAGTCTGAAATGTAGTCATTATCCTAAGTGACTAAAGATGAGACGGATTTCATTATTTAATTTCAGGTGGTTAAAGATAATTGTAAGTATGTTTTGTTTGCCTCTTAGTATCTGTTAGTAAATTATATTTCCAAATTACTAAACGCTTACGAAGAAACTTCAATTTATAACTATTAAGTACTGTATTATAAAGATCGGTTTTAAGTGGATGTCAATTCTTTATAACGGCTATACGTAATCAGTTTGTAATGCTATTTTAAGCAGATTTTTAAACTACTGTCTTTTGATTAGTTGCAATCTTACTGTTCGTCTGAATTGAATTAGTTTCCCGGTGAATTCAGTTTATGAATTGTAACAGAAGTCGAACAGGCTATTTACATTTCATGAATGACAACAGTAATATTCTATCCAAATATTAATTACAAATCTTCAATATGTTTAGTAGAATCGGAATTATTTGGATAACATTCGTTCATTAACAAGAATAATTAGTAAAAATAGAATTGATTTATCTTACATAGTCACAGAATTACCTTATCTAAGATAAATCATTCATATTTTTGTTTTTATTAGCGAAATTCTTTACGTATTTCATCTACATCAGTATGATAGCTAGCTCATAGTCACAAGAAGTATCAGTTTTGAGGCAGATATAACATCATTTAGATAACAAGGAGAACTGGATATAAATTTTTCGACTTATTTGTAAAAGACGAGTGTTAATGTTGAAATAATCATTATATATATATATATATATATATATATATATATATATATATATATATATATATATATATATATATAGGTATCTCTATATGAGTTAAATAGGAGATGGGGTGGTAGCGAAAATGCAATTAGATCAAGTGTTTGTAGTCAAAACTTGGATTCTACTTAAAAGGAAATGGACTAGGTAAGACTTCGTAAAATGGAGTGAAAAATTCGTCACACGGTAGCAATAATAGTAGAAAAAATTATAATCTGTTTATTCGTTTGGCCTTAAAAAGGTTA
Organism: Schistosoma mekongi; assembly: GCA_034768735.1. Taxonomy (NCBI): domain Eukaryota; kingdom Metazoa; phylum Platyhelminthes; class Trematoda; order Strigeidida; family Schistosomatidae; genus Schistosoma; species Schistosoma mekongi. The sequence goes on along the minus strand of CM068305.1, from coordinate 77,168,555 downwards.
TAAAATAAGTAAAGAAAATTGAGTGATATTTAAATTGATTCTGTGTATCGTGATTAATAGTAATAATAATAATAGTAATAATATGTAGATTTGTTAATTAAGAGAGTAGTATGTGAATAGGACAAACTTAAGTTGTAGAAATGCATATGATGAGAGAATGATGCATGTGAATTGCTGCAATTAAGTCATTGTATGATTGAGGTAGAGACTGACTTAATGGGTCTTGCGTCAGTCATAGAAGGAGAAGAGCTTGAATGCACTACTTTTGTATGCGCAGTTCTGGCCTCTTGACCCGTGTAGCTATCGCCTCTGTTGTTTTAAGGACCTTGAGTTCAGCTGGTCTTGGCAGGTAACTGTTTGCACAAAATATTATTATAAGTGACTGATTTACGTTCGCCGCATATCCTGTTTGAATTGATTGAGTCAATATTGGACTGCTGACGCTTCTGATTACACCTTTGGTTAACCATACCGTAAGGTGCTTATGAGCACTAAGGAGTAAGTTTCTTGAGCATCTGTTAATGTAAGTTGCTGCACAGCAGCAGTTGAACTGATGGATTCAAAGTAAAGTGGCTTAGGTAATTAATACTTCATTCTCGGTGCCACCATAGGGCGGGTAGAAATACTAGTTGCAGTAGAACGTACTGACTAATCCATTAAAATACTTGAAATGGATATATATATAACTTATAAAACATAATAAAAAAAGTAAGTTCGCACGCTCATTGCTGATGTTGTCCTTACTTCAGAATGAGTATTTTAAATTAATTTGGTAATAATATTAAGCGATGATGTGTATCGAGGGTATTTAAGTCGAAACGAAATGATGTTTGAGCACACCGTTAATGATTGTAAAATTTCAAACAAAACTGAATGGACAAACCATCAAGTATAATTTGATGTTGAAACACTGAATATTTGTTATCGTAGATACTACTAAAACCTTCACTTTTATTGACTCACATAGGGATTAGTTGGGATAGCTGTGAGTTGAAAGATATCATAATATTTCCAGTTATTTGATTTAAACCAAGCATAATGACATAACAGTCACAGATTTAACTGTACTATCAAAATTTTAGTATACAGAACAGAACTTATTAGGAGTTTATGGAATTACAATGAATGTTCGCTTTGTGTTCAATGTTCCTTATGGATATAACATTTACCCTATTAAAAGAAATTGCTTTACATTTGAGTAATATTAGTATCATATGTGTATGTATTAATAAAATTAAAGTTTTTGGTTATCTTACTTCATTAAGTATTTTTCTTTCATGTATGTATTCTCCGCTCCTTTTAGTTACTTCTTCCGTACTTTGTTTTATTGAATTCAATTCTGTAATGGTTCTATTTAAATTAGATGTACTTTGTGCACATCTAAGTTCAAGTAATGCCGCCTCATCTAAACGCTGTGTAATCTAAACAAGATTATTATTTGGAAAAGAAGTATTATTGAAATACTGAGCTCAAGGATATAACAAAGAATATAATACGTACATATGACTGATATATCGAACAATATGCTTAGTTTTATTATTTGATGTATCAAATAAAATGCTTCATTGTGCAGTGACTTGAATGGCATAAAGTCTTATTATGAAGTTATAGTTTAATGAGACCAAACTTCACAGAAGATAGCACAATATTATTTGTAGATAACAAATAAAATCTGCAATAAAGAATCTATAAGTTGCTTTTCATTTATATTAATATCATTCACCTAAAAACATTGATACAAAGTAAATTTCTATCCATTTTGTGAAATTATTTATTGTTATGCTATTTTAATCCTATCACTAATGCAATCTCCTTAAAAATAAGAATATAATTTCCTGCTAATATTTTATTTTAAGGTCCAGCGACTGTAAATGTGAAGTATACTGATTTTTATCTCAAATGAAACAATAAACATCTGTAAATATGAATAACCTATGTAATTCATAGTATAAGGTCAAACTTATAATAAGTTTATTGTAAGAGTTGCTAATTACCACCAATCACAATAATTTTCACCCTTTTTTGGTGATGTAATGAGAGGAGAAAATTGATTTAACAATTCGTCCTATACATTTTGAACAATCTTGTCACATATACTTGCAGCATAAAATTGTAAAATTAATTGAAGGGTGTGGGGTGGGGTGGGGGGGTTAGTAAACTAAAATAAAACTTCGACTGTGGCAACTAAAAAAAACAAAGAGAGTGCGATAGTGAATGGGAAAAAGATGTTATGAAAGGATAAACTAACTTTGACTACCTGTTTTTTATTGATTTAATTTAGATTTCAAGTCTTAATAGTTGCAGTTATCATGCCATTTATGTACCAAAACAAACGATATAAATCAACAATTTCAAGGTGATGTAAGTGTGCTTGCAATCAGACATGTGTCAAATTTCAAATAATTGTTGGAGAACATTGAAAAAAAAACTTATTTCCTTTTGTTCTAGCTCATGAACTAATATTTGTTGGCATTATTCGATAACATTGAAATCTGAGTTGATGAAAAATAACGATATTCTAGTTTAAATCCTTTTTCCCTACATTCTACTATTACATCTACTATTTTTCCACAGTTTCAGAAAGTACTTAGCACATGACCTTCGTGGAAAGACCGTTGAATATATTCTTTAGTTACTTTATATCAAAAGAACATATTTTTGTTTCGCTTTTGACTATTTTTAAATATTTAGTTTGTGTACCGGACCTCTGAGATGCAATGCATTCATCACAAAACGTTTTGAAAAATAGTCCTTACTTTTTCTAAAACATTGGAGAGGTCTGCATTGACTTCAGATAAACCCATTCGACGTCCAAGTTCAAGACGAAATTCATTGAATTCATCGATCTTTTTCTGAAGATTTTTTTGTTCAGAACTTTGGCTTTCTGTAAGATTCCTGTAAAACAACAGGGAAGCTTTGATAATAAGTTTTAATCTACTACATAGACAAAAACCATACATTAAATAATACATGAGGTACTAAATAACTTATACATTCCCGACAATTATTTTAGTGTATTAAAATAACGCGCCAACACATTTATTCGTATATTATCTTTTTCTTATATTGTCTGGATTAACGAAAGTTGATTACTACAGAATTCATGCACAATATACATTGTGTGATGAATAATGATTTGATGAAACTTAAACAAGTAGTTCAGATGCATTTAAATAACAGTTGGCGACATTTTTAAAATGTTTATACATACTTCTTGAATATTCAGAAGTTAAATGTTTATAAAATGGATAGCTTGTTTTGGTATCCAACATTTTGTTCAAAGAATTCTACATGCACTGTAATAAACAGTGTATAATTATCATTGATTTTAGTCTTCCACTTATCTTAATAAACTAACTAGTATCACCACATCGAAAACTTACCGGCCTGATAAATATTAGTAACTGAAATCACTATCATGTATATATATATATATGTACCTGCATACCTTAAACGTGTTTCTAACTGAATAACATTATCTTGAGATTCTCTTGCTACTTTTTGAAGACCAACCACAGCTGCTTGACTTCGATGTTTTAATAATTCATATGTATGTAAATCATCTTCTAACTTTTTAATATTCTCTTGATATTGTTTCAATTTTTCATTAGCATTTCTTAAAGCAGTTTCAGTTAATTCTAAGTGATTTTTAGTAAGACGTGCTTCTTCACGATATTTTTCTTTTTCATATTCTATCTGATGATACTTGATTTCGAAAAAAGGTATATATGAAAATGATAACTTTATTGAAAATTGAATGAACATAGTTAAATGTTTATTGTGTTTAAATGTTACACTACTAAAAGAAAATCTAAATTGATCGAAATATTTAAATATACTAAAGTTTAAACACACCATAATATTCAGAAGATAACACATAAATACTTCGCTTAATAAACTTAATGACTATTGAGAACAATGGCGACTAGTGCCGACTCGGTGGTCTAACGGTAAAGCGTTCGCGAGCGGAGCCAGAAGGTCCTGGGTTCGATCCCCGACGGGGTCGTGGATGCGCACTGCTGAGGAGTCCCATATTAGGACGAAACAGCTGTCTAGTGCTTCCAGGTGATCAATGGTTGTCTGATTAAGATCAATTCGTGCTATCAAAATTGAATTAAACAGTTAACTATCTCTACAAACTCCCCTAATTATATTTTTATTGTTTATCAAATCTGTCACATTCACCAAAAATAGCAAATGATTTTTTAATCTTTTTTTGTTGCAGAACTATGTTATTATGACACATTATTATTGTATGATTACGTAAACGGAAATATGTGTGTTGTTTAATAAATGCCAAAGTAAAGAGATCTTAGAGAGTGAGAACAACAGAGGCATCACTGTGTTATCAGTACCAGGAAACAACTTCAGTCGAGTTTTGTTAAACCAAATGAAACACCCTGTAGACTCCAAACCTTAAAATCAACAGGCCGGATTTCGCAAGGGTCGATCCTCTACCGACCAGACAACGACACTACTGATAATTGTTGAAAAAATTAATTGAATGAAACTAATTACTTTACATCAACCTCCTTGACTATGAGAAAGCGGAAGAACATTATGGAGTTTTTTGCCACATTATAATGTACCCGAGACGATAGTCAATATCATAAGGAATTCTCACTACGAATCGCACTGTGAAATCATGCATGGAGGGCAGCTCAGAGATTCATTCCAAGTAAAGAACAATATCAGACAACGCTGCTTTCTCTCGTTTTTTTTACTTTCTTCTGGCGGTTGACTGCATAGTGAAAACCTCAGTATCTCACAGAAAGCATAAAATACAATGGACAACTTTTATGCAGCTTAAACTTTGAAAATGGTCTAGCTATTCTGTCCCACACACACCAACAAATGCAAGTGGAGATGAGCAGCGTAGTGGTAACTCTGTATCACCAAGCTTTAAACTGGACAAACGAAAAATTATGGTCATTATTAGGTACAACACAGTGAACACAAACCAAATCACACTTGTAATGAAGAAAAAGCACTGGGACATGTGGAAACATTCACATATCTTAACGGCATCAGTGGTAAACGAGAAAGGTCCTATGCAATCATGAAGACATGGATTGGCAAGACGCGATAATGCAAGAGCATCATTTCAACAATTGAACAACATCCACAACTCAAACTAGCTGTCAGACAACATCAAAGTCAGAATTTTCAATACCGACATGAAGGCATTTCAATTGCATGAATTTGAAACTTGGAGAACTACGAAAATAATCATTCAAAAGTATAGGTATTTATAGACTGTTGTCTGCACATGGTATTTATCCGGGATTTGTCAGCCAGACACTCTCAGTGCAAACCCACTGTAGAAGAGAACAGACCAACCGACTGTTGTCTGAAGAAGAAGTTATGAGAAATTGGTGTGGGTGGAAATGTGACACAATATCAAAGTCACCAGACTGTTACGAGACAAGCCCTAACTTGAAATCCTCAAGGCCAAAGTAAAAGAGAAATACCGGAAAACGAAATTATAGGTAGACGTGAAATGGACTGATATCACTCGAGAATAACTGTAAGAAATTTGAGGACATATTTGGTTGAAGAATGCTGGTAAATGGCCCATATCCCACGAGAGGTAACAGGCATTAATTGGTTGATTGATATCGTGATAGATAGTTGATGAATCTCTATGATATTATATAATTCAAAATCTCTCTTGTTCGAGATTCATTTCATGACTTACTGATTATTAAAAGTTAAAATATGTTCCATTGATTACGAAAAAAATAGTTACCTTAAATAGTAATCGGAATTCATCTCATTTAACCAAGAATGAAATCGTGTCAGTTCAATGTACAAAAGCCTTCATGTAATGCCCAATATGATTATCAAACATAATGCTAAATAAAACAACAGTTTATAGTGATTGCAGGAGAAAAAATTCATATAAATTAGTTTAGTAGAACATGGAGGAATAAAAGCTTGTCATTCACCATCTTGAAACTTACTTTCTTTTCATATGTTTCAGCAGTTAGTCTGGCTTCTGCTATATCTTTTATTGAGCTGTCTTCCATTAGATAAGATATTGTTGGCAAAAAATTGGAAACAATAGTAATTTTCACTATTCTGCAAATCAAACGTTTAATTGCACTTAATAAACTAATTCGTACTATGTATAACAATTTAAGAACACCAATTATTAATATTGCATTTAACTGGTAATTAGAAAACTGTAGAATAGAACTTTCACGTTCGGTGATTCAATACAAATAGATGTCGATGAAAAAGACAATTTATTTGAGAAGAGTAGATGAGTTGATTCATACGTGCGTTTTGAAACTGCAACTATGTTACTAATAAGGACTATATTTAGAACTAACAAGTCTAACGAATTAGCTAAGTAATTGTTCATCAATTAAAAAAATACCACATTAATTAAGTGATTTTAGTTAATATGGTAAGCTCTAAGCTTTCATGCATGGAAATTTATTACATATATTCATATATTCATGATATTTGAAATAAATATCAGAGCAGAAATGTTCAGTACTGTTTGTTTGTGAATTCAGATGTGCTTATTAAAATGTGTATTCTTGTCCAATCACGATAGTAAAGGCTTCTTTCTTTAACGTTTCTATGACTATATTAAACTCTACCTAATCACTGTAAGAGTATCAAATATAAATCCTGTGTTTCAATATTCCTAACCATCTAGACTAGTCAAATTGTTTTTCAGTATAAGAAAAGATATTTTAGGGTAGAAATTACTGATTTTCCGACGCCTAACACACATACACAATAAATTTATAAACAGTGCGCTAGTAGGAGCAGTCTTCATAATACTGTATGCATTAACTGGTCAGTTATTTAATCAGGATTACATGGACAGCCAAATTTTCTAGGTAGAGTAAAAAAATACTAAGCCCTTTGTTCATTAATATTGCAATGCTTCTTACGGTTTTTAAAAAAATGTCATCAACGAGATGAAAGTACCAGAAATCCATCATATGTACTTTAATCAAAGCTTAATTAAATTAGGGTACATTTGTCATAAGCTTGTCCAAATCAACTTATTCGCTTCATAAATTATTGATATTCAGTGTACGGATATATGACATAACTTGTTTAAGACGGCTCAACATTGCATTTAAGACAATACAAATACTAGGACGAAAAGATTTTAAAATTAAATTCTAATTTTTTAATGTGTTATAATTTATGGAACTTCATTTTATATCATCCATAATATGTATTTTGTGTTTTGACTTTAATAATATTACTAGTGTAGAAAACAAGATGCTTTCAGCTCATTCTATGCTTTTGGAGTGAGGCTCCTTTGAGATTTTAGAGACCTCTTCAGATACCTTCTTTCGTTTGAGTTTTCCGGATACACATGCTTCCTTTTAATCTACTCGCAACTTTATCACTCCGATTCGGCGGCGATCTGTCCTCTGTTCTGGTTGGATTGTTTAGTTATTTGCCTTGGAACTTTTATGCTTTTCTATTACCTTCCTTTGTAGGGTTCATTTAAAAGATGTCTTAATGTATCTGAAGTAGGAGTTTTGAATAAAATTTAGTTGCACGTACTGCTCTTTCATCATTTCTGATAAGGTTTAATTATCTTGCCCACTGGCAGAAAATTGCTCCAAACCAACTACAGTAATTTTACAGTATTCATTCAAAAATTCCTACTTTTTACTGAGTGCTACCTTAGTGAAATTTAGTGAACACATTTATACCTACCTGAAAGCTGTGGAATGACGTTTCGTTCTTGTGGCTATCAGTCTATTTATTTGGTTGTATACGTTTAAAGTTCAATCAAACTCATCTAACAAACGAGGATCTTATTTGTTGCTTTTTCTCTTGGCTTGGCAAAATAGGGGGAGGGGGATTACTAGATCAGACGTTAAAATTTAGTTTACCATCCAAATCAGCATTTCATTCCTTTTCGTTTATAATGACGTTATTTGAAGTATATCACTGGGTCTTTAGGTTTATCTCTTGAACTGTAAGTGATACAGTCTAAACGGGTGAGTAATCCCATTCACTGTGAAGAATTGTTTGGCTATAGATAAATTTCCAAGTGTTATTTCAAATATCAGACTAGGCACGGCACATACTCTGGTCACTTTATAAAAGCAACCACGACAAACAAATAAATTTTTCCTGGTAGACGATTAAATTACTTTGCATAGTTTCTTTCCCAGAGGTTGTCTGGTTTTGGTATCTATTGGAACTTACTCTTTTCAGGGTTTTAGCGACTTATTGATAAAAACTGGAATTGAGACACTTCTTTTTAGTGCCATAGTCCATCAACTATCAGCATGCATAAGGCTGTTTAGTGACTTCATTTTATTTATCCCACAAGGACAACTATGAGAACTATTTCTCGAAAAATTCCAGGACAATAGAGTGGCCAGTTATAATGTTTGAATCATTAGTTGTTTAAGAGTCTTGACAAAAATCTCATAAGGTTCTCCTTGGAACGTAGAAGTTGCTTATTTATTGATAAAACTATGAAAGACATCTAAGGTCCTTTCCTGTTCTGTAGCTTTTAAGTAGTTTTAAATAAAACCGATGATTCAAACATTTTATCATCCGGTTATCGGTAAACTTTCGTTTTATTCTCAATAGCTCTCACTAGCATGTCCCCTTGTTTAAAATAAGAACCACTTAAACTTAACAAGGCCTAAGATTGACTAACTCCATTTATTATCCTATATTTATTCTCAAAATAGTAATGCGGAGGCACTATTATTTAACATAATGGCTACTTCGGTTTGCATATAAGGTGCCCCTCCAAGTAGTGGCATATTATTACTTAACAGTGTGGCCGCAACTAATGAATCTTCTTTGCAGCAAAAATATTAAGGAGGGATACCTTTCCCATCTATCCGTAAATTTCCTCGGCTGCTTCTACTGATCTTACTACATTGGTAACTGCTCCATTCTTTTAGGCATCTAAGGCAGTCACGATCTGTCAGAACTCTTTGCATTGAGCATATAAATGATTCAGTAAAAATAGCTTCTTCATTTTTTGAAAGTTGTTTATCATCTTGATGACCAATTACTTTCTGTATTCTTTAATGAAGCGCCTAGGCCATGGATGATAGAAGAATTTCCACTATGACTAGTCAATCTAAAGAAGAACTGTTATGTAGCCATGTCGGTTAGTCCAGATATGATAATAATTGTTTTGACTTTTACTGAGCCTTGTTCTCTTCGATCATGTTGTTGAAATTTGACTATAGCTTGGTACAACACTGGCAATGGAGATGGGATGCTTTCGGATTATTCTAGACATACGGAAACTTCACTGCAGTTCACTCTATCAACCCCATTTACATATTTTCCTACACATTAGCATTAACTATTTATTCAAGGATAAAGAGTAATTTTGGTTGCGCTTCTGACATATGTGTGTTGTTTATGTTTGTTAGTATCCAAAAGCAATTCTATTTGTTCTAAAAGCATTTGTAAGTGCTTCTGATGAGCTTGGTGTGTGTTTATTGATAATAACCAGTATACGTCATTCATTTGGTTTACTGAACACAAGATCAGGTATTTCACATGGTAATATACTTAGGGGAAACAAATATGGACTTAACTCAAATAAAGCCAAATTAATAAAATGTTTTTTATAATGGCTTACAACTGGCCTATTGGATATAGTTGAGGACTGGGACCGAGTCAATTTTAAATAAGAGATTGTAGTATAGATTTAGACTCGGCTACAACAGAAGTGAAAGTAAGAATATTTATGATTGGCTTCTGATTTCCAGTGTTCAAATATATTGTCCCTGAGATCCAATACGTTAATATAAGCTTCATTCTTTGAAGACTCTACATTATGAAAACGAAATTTTAAACCATTCACAAGTTAAAATAATTTTCTACACTATCAGTGTACGATATAAGAATAACTGATCCCGTTTTATTCCGAATTTCCAAACCTCTATGTAGAAAGCGGAAATGCACAGATGTATGTCGTTTTTTAATCTTGGGTTGTTTAGCGGTGGACTTATATACCTCATACTTCCTATGAAACGCAACTGACTGAGGATAATTACACTTGCCTAAACATTTGTTTTATTATATTCGGAGAACTAAGAGAAACGATTGAATTCCATCATTACTAGCACAAGAAGACTTTATTATATTAGCTGGCTAAAGACTGACTAAGGCTTTAATGAGGTCTAGCTTACTGAGGCTAATGTCAATACATCCTACACGAATACAACTAAAACAGTTACTATGTAACCGACCAGTATTGCAATCGAGAGAGATTTGAATTAGTTTAGTCATTTAAAGCCAACTCGGCCTGTCGTTTCTAACTGATTGCAACTTAAGTTATCATCACCCCTTGTGGATTTCTTTTCACAATCACTCATAAAGTCGTTAATTACATTCCATACCCAAACTTAACTTCAGAAGAATTGGGAGGATGTCATCATTAATCCCATTTCCATGTGCAGAAATAGGAATTTGGCATCCAACTACTAACCTGTCAGTTTAGTCAGTTTAATAGTTAAAACATTTGAAAAAATCCTGAATAAATTATTTGCCATGTAGAGTCACAAAAGCTATTGAATTAAAACTGACATGATTCTTTGAGAAACTTTTCTATGTTACTAACTTACTAACTATGAGAGACAACTGGATGTCATCTATAGGTAGCGGACTGGTCGCAGATGTGATAACTACTGATTTCAGCTAACAAATTTGAGTAGCATTTCAAACTTCAAGATAGTGTGATCAATTTAAAGTTGGATAAAAAGCTTTTTGTACAAGCCAAGACAAAGAGTACGACACACTGACACACTGATAATAATTCTACAGGTAAAGGAACAGTAGAACTTAAGGGTAACTGTATGTAATAACCAGAAGACCGCTGCACAATTCACCTCAGTAGTAGCCGTAGTCACTTGTCAGGACAATCATTAATTTGACAGAGATATATTCTGGTTTCCTTATTACATGTAGGTGAGCCTTCATTGCATCCAGGTCACAAGTCTCTATCATAAAAAAGGTTGTCAGGACATCTTAGAGAGTCTAGTGGTTAAATATTGAACCGGTAATAGGTCCTTTAAACCACTTTTATAATGAGTTAGTGAAGAAATAATCCAATTTCTACACCTATTTTATCACAGAACACGAAGTGACCTCATATTGACATTCTGTATCCTAAGTAACGATTTGGGTTGTTAATTCTGTCTTACTTCTTTGCTCCTACTAAGAGAACCATCCTAAGAACTATTGTGCAAATGTCCAAAAATGTGATGGAATAAGCTCAAGATTGGGTAACATTTTTCGCACTGAGTGTTCTATAACTGGAATGAACTTCTGGAACAAGCAGTGTTACCCCCATCAATTGATGCTCTCAAGGATAATCTGGATATTTACTGGAAATATTACTCCAGGGATTAGCCCATGTCACAAAACCAGAACCTGTAGACAATTTAGGAAATACACGATCTTTATAAACAGCTCCAAAAATGGTGGAACCTTGTCATTAAAAAGTAACTAGCACGAATTTTGATTCTGTACATTTAATAAATTAGTGCAGATAAGTCGTGCCATATACTGAATTAAAGTCAACTACGGAGTAAATTGACGTCACTAGAGATTTAAGTGTCGTCTAAACTTCGCCACTTTTTATGTACGATAGTGTTATTAGAAAGATGTATGAAGAAACATTGTGTTTATTGCTATTTACGATAATGTAAAAAGTAAGCGGTGCATTGCAAGATCCAATAGTATAAAAAAAACCAAATATCACGTAGCTGACTTTTATCAAGCAAATAATTTCAAAAGAGTGAAAGCCAGTAATATTATTTTACGAACACTACAAAGTTTGAATTACCTCAGACGCTCTCTAAAGTGACTTGACTGTTATAAACAAACTTAACTTCACTTGGACGAATAAACAAACTAATGATCCTCATGATCTGAACACAGATTTGATGAATGTTCTTGCTTCTAGGAAGCATGAAACGGTAAATGATTCCCTAAATAAACAGTTATATAAGCTCTGGACATTGATGTTGACCATGTTTGTTTTGGCGGACACGACTAGTTGAAGTCACATGGTCATACATCACCATTAGTTCACCGCAAGACATGACGTGGGGAGAAATTCACTCCCTAGTTAGCCATCCTAGACATTGATATCCTATTGACGATCTACTCAAAATCAAAATATAACTTCACCTACATCACTTACTGCCGTCTGAGTTCTGATTATTCGTACGTGTGGGCTTAGTCGTTAGAAGTTACCCTGGTTATACGACAGACGTTACTTGGTCATGTACCAGGTGCATTTCGGGCACAGAGTCGGTTATATTACTCATTTAATAGAGAAGTAAGGGCCTAAATCAAGATTTAAATATATGAATCTTCAACATGTTGCCCCTACAATATTGTACATTGCTACCCACGAGGCCTAGATATTCATCGAGTCTTCTCTTAAAAGATATGACGGAAGGCACCAACACAAAGATAAATAGTTTTGGGTTTTGCTCATCTTGAAAGGGAATATTTATTCATGAACTTTTATCTGAGGCCTGAGATGCACCCGGTATATGACCAAGTTACGCTTGCGCTACTACCAGAGCAACTTCTAACGACTGAACCCATTCTTACGAATTAGAATAAATTAGAAGGCATTGAATTATGCGAGAGAAGTTAAATTTAATCGTAAATGGAGTGTTTATGGGATAGTAACATCTAGGTTAGCAAACTAGAGAGAGATGCTACCCATGGTGACGCGATCTGGAGGTGATGAGTAACCAGGCGCCTTCAACTAGTAGTGTCCGCTAAAGCAAACATGGTCAGCATTAATGTCGAGAGCCTATGCAACTATTTATGTAGGGAATTATCTACCTTTACAGGCCTTCTATGTTCCATTATGTAAGGATGTCCTCCTGGGTTTAGTTTGGGATCTAATCTTTATCGTGATTTACCAGGATGAAGGGGGTTGTAGACCATTCGATACATCAAGATCGTACTCCTTGACCCCGCTGTAATGTACACAGTGCATATTTAATTTTTTGAGTTGAGCTGCGTAAAGTTTAGTTTTAGTCCCATTACCTTTTGATTGCTGTTCTAAATGTAACACTATACTTCTTAAGATTGTAGGATATGATACATTGAGTTTTATCAAGATGAGGTCTTAGGTAAGTGGTGTAAACACACGTGAAAATTTTCCAACCGAACAACCTAGAGTTATAACAGGAACTTCGAGACTAATTTGGTTTCACTAACTGTGGAAAGTCAATGGGAAGATACCGATAGAACACAGCAGAAATTAAAGCCCAGATCCTTTTTCCGAGATAGAAGGAGCAATACTGTGCCCACCAAGTGTGTGTGCAGATTACGCATGCCCAATGTCCACCATTAGCAATTCGTACTTATTGGTAATAAGTGAATATGGGATGTTGGAAACATACCTATGCATACTATGCAAGTCCTCATAAAGAATTATGCTATCAGCGAGACCTTAGATCCCCCTCCAGAAATTACGATTTTTTGCATATAGAAAGCTTTGTGACTTAAATAGCTGGGTGTTCATTTGTAAACAATAAAAATGGAGTGGTTCAGTAATGGAACCTTGTAGTGCTCCGATAGTCATCGTTAACCAAATGGACAAACAAGGCTCACGCTGGCCACTAAAGATCTGTCACTGAGGTAGTCTTTCAATTATTTCAATAGATACTAATATCCCTTCGATTTCAATTTCCTGCAAACGATTGGGTGATCTACTACATCGAGAAGGTTGAAATAATCTAATGTAGCAATATGTGAGAAAGAGTTGTCCCTTGCTAATAGTTTTCCTACTCCACACCATCGAAAGGTTACTGTTGCATGGCATGTCTGGAAGAAAGTCGTGCCAAAGTACAGATTGTAAAGTATTATTAAGAAAATGGTTACAGGGTTAAATTTCAACTATCTTTTCCATGACCTTTAATGAGATGGGCATCAATCAAGCAGTAGTCGGAATCCTCTACTTTGTTGCCCCTCTTAATGTATGGGTATGACCTCACTATCCTCTCACCCAATGGGTACCTTTCTCGAGACTAGATAAGACAAAAAGGAGGTAACAAGGTATAACCACACATCTCCTAGGAACTACAGATTAGGTTCCATTTAAGCTAAGAGACTTATGCAGATAATAAGAGGCTCAAACTCCACTACACCTGGCTGACTGGGTAGTTAACAACCGAGGTCGGGGAATTAATTAGATAGGAATTAGATAGGAATCCCTTAGCTAGTGAATCAGCAACGTCAGAATGGTAGGTGTGTAATATTATTACGTCCTTATTCAACAAACTGCGAGTCGAGTTGACCCTTCTCTACATACAAAAGCCTGCTCTCCAAAGACTTCATCAGGGCGGTCTACAAGTATTTCTTATCCCTTTTGATTTGGAAGGTATATTTATCACGTAGGACCTTGCAAGATATCCAGTTCATCGCATCATTAGGGAATTACCGTGGGTTACAGCAGCGAGCAGCGGGCTCCTGACGATTTTGTGGGTTCTGGGCACTAACCAGCAGTGAACCAAGGATTATTAAGAGGCCGATGAGGAAGAGCATGATGACCAATGGACTGAAGGAGAGTGTTTTCAATTCAACGCAAACAAGTTCAGAATCATTTATTTCAGGGAAAATTTGTTATTACTTCAAATTCGGCAGATCTAATTTCATTGGTTGTAAAGGCATATTTTGAATTCTATGGGAGTATGACCAATCCACAATGACAGCCAACCAAGTGTGCCCATGGCTTTCATTTTCAGCTCTTCTCAAGTGCTTTCCATTTTCTTTACGTATGTCTTCGATTCCCAACGCAAAGCATTTTTGAGCCATCCTCTTTTCCTTTGAGATTGTGAATTCCAGGTTAGTGTTTATTTTATGACACAGTTTAATGGTTTCCTCAATGTGTGTCCTAACCACCACCAGCGTTTTTTCTTAAATTTGTACTCGGCTTAAAGTTGATTAGTTCTCTGCCATAAAACGTGCTGTTCATGATATCTATTCAACAGATTCGAAGTATCATACGATAGCGGCTGTTTATAATTACATGTATATTTTGGATGATGCTTTTCGTAGTTCTCCATGCAAGTTTCAGCCCCAAACAACAGAACTGTTCTCACATTTTTATTGAAAACTTTGACTTTGATGTTGTCTGACAGTTGGTTTGAGTTCCCGATGTTTCTCATCTGTAGAAATACTACCCTTGCTTTTCGAATACGCGCCTTCACATCTGTATCAGACTCTCCCAGTTTATCGATGATGCTACCCAAGTATGTAAAGGTTACAACAACTTCTAGAATTTCTCCATCAAGTATAATTGAGTTAGTGTTTTTCGTCGTTTTGTATCGAAGGATCGTGGTTTTCTCTATTTATATGTTGTGGCCTACTGTTGGCTTTAGAGGCCGCTGCTACTACGTCCGTCTTAACATGCATTTGCTTCTGTGTGTAGGAGAGAAGAGCTAAATAGATCATCTGCTAAGTTTAAGTCATCTAGTTGCATCGATGTTGCCCATCGTATTCCAAGATCTCCTTGAGATGTTACAGTCTTCATGATCCAGTTAGAGACCAGCAGAAAGGGGATGAGTGACAGTAAACAGCCTAGTCTGACACCGATCTTCATTGCGAATGAATCTGTGAGCTGACCTACCTGCACGACTTTGCAGTGTGGTCCGTTGTATGAATTCTGTACGATGTTGACTATCTTTTCCAGTACGCCATAATGTCGTAGAAGGCTCCATAATGTTCACCTATCCATACTGTCAAATGCTTTTCGCAGTCGATGAAGTTGATGTAAAATGGTGAATTCCAACCAAGTGATTTTTCGACAATGAACCGCAGAATCGCGGTTTGGTCAGTACACGATCGGTCTTTACGAGATCCAGCCTGTTGATCTCGAAATTGGGCGTCAACTGGATCTTTTATTCGTTAAATAGCACGTTTCCTGGTACTGAAAGAAGAGTGATACCACTGTAGTTCTCGCAACTTCTAAAATCTCCTTCATTTGGTGTCTTGATGAGGTACTCTTCATTCCAGTATGGTGTCACTTCTTCTTGCCAAATCTTCCTGAAGAGAATGTGGATGATCTTTGAAGTGGCTTCTATATTTGACGTCAGTGACTCACTTGGTATGTTGTTTGGTCCTACTGACTTGTCTCTCTTGATTTGTGAATGACCATTTTGATTTTTTCGACTGTTAGTGGGTCAGTGTTTATAGAAAGATCCGTAGCTGCTGGTAGGTTCAGTGGGGCTGGTCCATTCAAGAGCTCTTTGTAGTGCTCTATCTACCTGTTTCGTTGTCCTTGCATCTCAATGATTGGTTTACTGTCCTTGTTTTTGATTGGTCGTTCGGGTTACTGTATTTTGCAGCCAGCTTCTTCGTTGTATCGCATAGGTGTCTATTGCTTCCTTTTCTTGTGGTTTTTTCTGATGTCATTGCTATGTTCTCCCCATATTTCCGTATACCAGATCCAATGCTACTCTTTACTTGATTATTGGCTTCTGTGTATCCGGTCTGTGCCTGGGCATTCTCTGTTCTTGTTTGTCTGTTACTAACTGCAACCTTTTCGCTCCTCCTTTCATTGATTTTTTCCAGAGTATTAACAGGAATCCTTTCTTTATGTTGGTGCTCCTTGCGACCCATAATCCCCTGATATATTGTACTTATTGTTTTCATAATCTATTTCCAGTTGTCCTCCATAGTAGTTCCACCTTCTTCTAGTAGATCATGAAATATCTGGAACCTGTTATTGAGAATTATTCTAAATTCATTGTGTTTGTTGGTATCCCGGAAAAGGGCGGTATTAAACTTTTGTAATATTGCCTCTCCGATTGTCCAGTGCTTCTTTGGCTTCAGTTTTACGTTAGCCACCACCAGATGGTGATCTGAAGCTATGTCAGCTCCTCACCTTGCCCTTACGTCTTCCATGGTCCTTCTCAACTTCTTATTGATGCAGATGTGGTCGATTTGGTTCTCTGTGATTTAGTCCGGTGAAACCCATGTAGTTTTGTGTATACGTTTGTGGGAGAATATGGTGTCACCTATAATCACTTTGTTAAGAGCACAAAGGTTTGTAAATCATTCACTATTATCATTTCTTTCTTCCAGTCCATGTCGTCCCATAGTGTCTTCATATCCAGTGTTGTCCGTTCCAACCTTGGCATTGAAGTCCTCTATAAGAATAGTCAGGTCCTTGGCTGAGCATTTATCGGTGATTAACTGCAGCCTTGCATATAACTTGTCTTTCTCATCTTTGTGGCTGTCGTTGGTTCGGTGGACAGCACTGGATTATATTGATTGTAATCCCCTTCATCTTTGTCTTGAAGGATGCTTTGACCATCCTAGGTCTTAGGTCAGAGGTCTTTTGGATTATAGTAACTAGTACCATAGGATTTCGCAAACTATACTTATATGTTCAACCTGCCCATATCAAGAGCAGCAACTACAACAAAACTAGTGAATAACTTTTCTCACGAGAAACATGATTTAATGCTTGAAGGTTTTGAAATTGCTTTAGAAACATTCACTGGCTTTATTAAGTTAAAAGTATTATTTACCTGAAAAAGTCGACGACTTAAAAGGATTATATACTGTTAACAATTAAATATCATCTTCTGTCCGGAAATTATTAGCCGGGGAATACAAATTAATACTATTTATTTATTTATATTGAGAATTTTTCATTAATTGAAAATCTATGCGACATAATACGCATTCAAATAGTTGTAGTATACATTTTCTTGCAGATGAAGGTCTTAATCTGTTATTGATCTGTTGGTACAAACTACTTAATGAGTGGACTGTATTTTGCACAAAATATAAGTGAAATAGACATGTACTCCTATTTTCTGGTTTCGTAATAAAGGCTGGATATTTCGCTATTGTCTAAACTCAATAACATACTATATGAAATATGATGTTACCACAGTCACATTATTTTTCAATACTTATGCTTTTAGAGACAAAATTGCGTCATTAAAAAGTTTACTGAAGCATTGAAATCCGCATATAGTATTGCAGGCATAATGTTGACTAGTTACTTACAGTAATATGTTTTGACAATGAAAAAACTGTCGATATTGTAATCAAACTGTAGTCAGGGAAATAGTATTCCGGATTATCATGAGCAAAAGTGAAACATTCTTCTTTTCATCGTAGGCTTTATAACTTTTAATCACTTTTAATAGCATTGTTAGGTGGCATAACACTTTTTGTATTCCATTGACTTTTAGTTGACTAATAACATAAATCTGTATTCAGTCGTAGTATATATCACTATCTGACAGAGCTTTCTGTAAGTGAATATACTTTTGTTCAGGCATCGTAATCAAAAATAATAATAAATATGTATAATATATACTTTGTCATATATTTTAAAAGTAATGCGAACAGTATTACATAATTCTTCAACGCATTTCAATTTATTTGACATACTGTTTAAAACCAGGAAGCGTATATATAATGCCAGATTACTACAGTGTTTTAAACTTGCATAACTACACTATTTGAGACATTCTGACTTCTGATGCTTCTTTACGTTACATTAATTCGAGTACATCTTCCTGTAGAGAATATAAATATTAACTGGCAGTAGTCGTATATATCTGGGTTAACCTGTCTATTATGTGTCAAATGTTATGTACTAAGGTGGGCCAAACCTAAAATTGAAAATTATCATTGGAAATAGCCTAGTGAAGCCTACAACTTATTAGTTGAAAAGTAGATCAGTAGTTTGTTAATATAAACGGATAAATAAAAATACATTTAGCTGTAATAAATTTCCTGCTTGTTTTTCAGTTTACTTATTTCACGTAGCGTCATTAGCTAACGTTATTAACTATGTTTCAAGGGTCTGAATCATATACCATATTGAAATCGCTATCAAAAATAATCCACCCATGAGTTTTAATTCAAATTCTCAGTTCACTTAGTACATTGATGTCAGCCATTTAACAGATTAACCGTCCGATGAAATGGGTATATTTGTATGTGCTAAATTTATAATCCTACAATATGTTTTCTGATGGGAAAATTATGACAGTTGATGATGAAGTTATCAGAATCACTTTCATGTGCATTAGACTAAGGAAAATAGATATTTGCCTTTGTATTATATAATACAAATGTCGGTATTATTTGATATGCTTTCATTATGTTACAGTATTCAAAAACAGTATTAATGTGTAGTAACTCCTTTTATCTTCCGACTATCAAGACAGATAAATATCTGTATATGCATACAACTAAATAAACAGGTACTCTGTAAATTAGTTTAGAACAAAACATTGTTTATTTGACAACATCAAGGTGATTACACAATAGTGAATTGAGTGATATCGGATTCATATATTTACAACATGGAATGTGAATAAAGTAAACATCAAAATAATTGAAATACTTTTCATATTTGTTACTTGTTTCATTTATTAAATTAATATTGAAATTAACATATCGGATATATTTACTTGTATTTATTCATATGAATAATTGTATAAACTGATATAGTGTACTTATAGTAAGTAAAATCGACTGCATAACAGCTTGTACTGTGTTGTTTTAAGCGTTTCTTTTTAACATGAACTAAAGCGAAAAACTAAAACATTGAAAATGATGAAATGAGAACACGATAAATGTTTCACTCGAGTTTGAAAACCATTGAAGTTAGATATTCATAAACTGGAAAAGGATTAAATTCAATCTATGTATAAAGTATATTGTTACTTAGCAGCTAAACGCAGATTTATTAACAGATGACAACTCTTTACATGACATCAGTCTATGCTAAAAGGGCCGTTCAAAGTATACGAAATTCTTCGCAAAATCAGCTATCTAAACTATTAAAGCTTGAATATTAATGACGAGATCCTTATATTCTAGTGAAAAGCCTTTATATGTATAATAAGACATGTTTAAACATACATTACAGAACTTTTCAGGCTTCATGACTAGAATGTTATCTATAGACTATTTCGTTGGCACCAACTAGTTCCTATTTACATTGTTCGACAATATGCTGTAATGTACAATCTTCGCTTATTGATATCGGTTATATTTATTTCAATCTTAAAGTGACTGAAACTGACGAAGTGCACATTCCCCAACGCTCCTCAAACTTCGATCTTAATAATTCTTTATATTCATCCTCTTACTCATTCAGTGAGTTGATGGTTTCACGAAACTTAATTATTATAAGTCTAAATGTTAAATTTGGAATGATAAATGAACTGTTATCTGTGTAACGCTATACATTATTATCAGTTGTGGAATGGACGGACAAGAGTTCATGAATGTCGCTATCGAAAGAAGGCTGTGATTCGAGTACGATATTCCAATAACTATACTTCGTTACGCGATTGACTAACATCGACTAATCACAAACACAATCGATGTATATTAAAAGTCAGAACGAAGAGTAGATGGAATATTTATTTACGAAACAACTATCAAACGTGAGGTCGAGAGTTAAAAATCAAAATTGTTACAAGTTAAATCAATGTGTTCAATGTAAATATAAATGCAACAACCAAACAATGTATAATGTTCTGATAACAGTTCGATGCTTATACACAGAAAATAGTCAAGTTGACATTTGTCGTTAGCGTACAGAAATCAAACACTCAAACATTGTCACTACTCAGTAACAGAACTTATCATGAACCTTAATTGCTACCTTAAGCAGTAATATTGATGGATTATTATCTCATTAGAAACACGGTTGACACACACCAGTCATAACCATTTACTAAAACTACATATATTTCATATATGAGTAAACTGTGAGTAAACTATTACTCAAATCCGAAGATACTTTTATTGTAGTCGCCAAATAAAAGGAATTGGTGACTCTTAAATGAATAAATGAAAGTACATTAGGATTTATGATGACTTCATGTACATTTTACGTTTAATTCATGTCCAGGTATTTGAAATTACAAAACATTTCTCTTTAAGTTATATAGCTTAACACTAATAATCTGAACCTCATTTCTAACGAATTACACTCATATTTAAAAATTAGTAAAACAACACATTTTAAAATTTGTTCTCTAAATACGAACTTATAAATCTTCAAGGTAAAACTTCGTGATGAAAAATTGACAATGAGTATTGATTAGTAGCGAAATGAGGAACATGTGTGTTTCCTTATGAAAGACTTTTTGATTGAATTTACTTTCATTTAAAGAATGATGCAAAATCAATAATCACTAATTCAAACCGCCTACGAAATTTTTCACCAAGCAAGTGATTCATAATTGTCACTGATTTTGCAAATTAGTTAGTTTCTAATATTGTTATAGGTTTACAATTTTACATTTACTCATCATTTATATATACAAGATTAAATTAATAATGTAGATGTATTCAAACTAAAGTGGTTTTGTAAAGATATGCATTAAGCTTAGTTATTCACGTTTGTTGCAGATTGATATGGGATGAGTGAGTACTAGTTAAGACCACAGAGCATAAAATAGTTGTTTTGCTCTAGTGTGCTGCTGATTAACAGTATAAACTCTAGATTCTTCCTGGTACTCTGATCAAAAGGCTTAAGGTCTAATGACGGTGGTCTAACCATCTGTTCCACTGAGCCAATGTCCAATGATTCCATTAATTTACGATATAACGTGATGATTAGTCAATGCTGTTGGTGACGAGTGTTTTGCTCCTGACGTGTCCGAAACCTATTAGTCATAACTTCTCACTAGAACTTTTGGAACACCTTAAAGTTAATATTTAGTGAGCTGATCAGTGCAATCAAAATTTGTTTTATGTGCAGAGCGGTATTATGCTTATCGCCGACCTATATTGGAAACTGACAAAGGTGCGAATTCTATGATTAGACGCCAGTCCAATGGTAAAGATTAGATGTTTACCGTAAGAACCTGAAAGTTGTGGGTTTGATTTCATAACTGAATCGATTATAAACATTGGTGATGATTTCTATGCTAGAACGGAATTATTTTATCAAATGCTCCTTGAGTTTTACTGTATTTTTTTTAAACAACATCAACCTGTGAAGAACACAAATAGCAGAAAAGTTATATGTGAACAATATAAATGCAACAACCAAACAATGTATAATGTTCTGATAACAGTTCGATGCTTATACACAGAAAATAGTCAAGTTGACATTTGTCGTTAGCGTACAGAAATCAAACACTCAAACATTGTCACTACTCAGTAACAGAACTTATCATGAACCTTAATTGCTACCTTAAGCAGTAATATTGATGGATTATTATCTCATTAGAAACACGGTTGACACACACCAGTCATAACCATTTACTAAAACTACATATATTTCATATATGAGTAAACTGTGAGTAAACTATTACTCAAATCCGAAGATACTTTTATTGTAGTCGCCAAATAAAAGGAATTGGTGACTCTTAAATGAATAAATGAAAGTACATTAGGATTTATGATGACTTCATGTACATTTTACGTTTAATTCATGTCCAGGTATTTGAAATTACAAAACATTTCTCTTTAAGTTATATAGCTTAACACTAATAATCTGAACCTCATTTCTAACGAATTACACTCATATTTAAAATTAGTAAAACAACACATTTTAAAATTTGTTCTCTAAATACGAACTTATAAATCTTCAAGGTAAAACTTCGTGATGAAAATTGACAATGAGTATTGATTAGTAGCGAAATGAGGAACATGTGTGTTCCTTATGAAAGACTTTTTGATTGAATTTACTTTCATTTAAAGAATGATGCAAAATCAATAATCACTAATTCAAACCGCCTACGAAATTTTTCACCAAGCAAGTGATTCATAATTGTCACTGATTTTGCAAATTAGTTAGTTTCTAATATTGTTATAGGTTTACAATTTTACATTTACTCATCATTTATATATACAAGATTAAATTAATAATGTAGATGTATTCAAACTAAAGTGGTTTTGTAAAGATATGCATTAAGCTTAGTTATTCACGTTTGTTGCAGATTGATATGGGATGAGTGAGTACTAGTTAAGACCACAGAGCATAAAATAGTTGTTTTGCTCTAGTGTGCTGCTGATTAACAGTATAAACTCTAGATTCTTCCTGGTACTCTGATCAAAAGGCTTAAGGTCTAATGACGGTGGTCTAACCATCTGTTCCACTGAGCCAATGTCCAATGATTCCATTAATTTACGATATAACGTGATGATTAGTCAATGCTGTTGGTGACGAGTGTTTTGCTCCTGACGTGTCCGAAACCTATTAGTCATAACTTCTCACTAGAACTTTTGGAACACCTTAAAGTTAATATTTAGTGAGCTGATCAGTGCAATCAAAATTTGTTTTATGTGCAGAGCGGTATTATGCTTATCGCCGACCTATATTGGAAACTGACAAAGGTGCGAATTCTATGATTAGACGCCAGTCCAATGGTAAAGATTAGATGTTTACCGTAAGAACCTGAAAGTTGTGGGTTTGATTTCATAACTGAATCGATTATAAACATTGGTGATGATTTCTATGCTAGAACGGAATTATTTTATCAAATGCTCCTTGAGTTTTACTGTATTTTTTTTAAACAACATCAACCTGTGAAGAACACAAATAGCAGAAAAGTTATATGTGAACAATATAAATGAATGAATAATTTTCACCAACTAGAAAATATCAATACTTTATTTAAACAATAATATTGAACTTTTCATATTATTTGTATTAATGAAAACCTCAATTTTTAAAATATCTATGAATCTTTATCTATACCCTGTTAACTAACATAAACCTATATATTTTTTCATAGATTATTCTATGAAAAAAAAAAAATAAATATTTCAGAATAAAATAAATCTACCATTGATGGGAGGAGAGGTTGAGTGAGGGGGGGACATAATAGGGAGGGTTGGAAAGAGGTTAATAACCTTTTATTATTATATTTTCTTTTTCTTTTCAAATAATATAATCACAATAATAACAGTGTGAACTCGTAAATTAGGATATTTATTTACTAGGTTAATTGGACAGTATTTTCTTTCTAGGTCATGAAGATTCATATCTTATGGATAGAGAAAAAAACAGAACATAGGAACACATTGTTAAATGAGGCGTTTTTATTCAAAGAAAATATTTTATTTAATGAAATCTAGAATAATTTGATTAATATTGTTGATGTTATTTTTTTTTCAGAAAAAATAATATTTTCAATAATTTCTATCGAAAATGTTACCTAGTAATCTGAATGTATATTGTTTCTAAGATTTATGAAGTGATCGAACTAAGTCCGTTGAATATACAGTCAAATTTTAGATAATAAATCTTAATGTAGAATGCATATTTTCTACAAATCGGTTATGATAAAGCTATGCTTGAGTACGTGTATATGTATGCTATTCTTAAAACTATCAGTTAAGTTATTCTGCCTTTTTTTTATTATTATTGTTTGCAAGTTCCATTTCGTGGTGCATAATACCTATTTTAATATACAGTAATAAATTGTGTTTCTCATAGTACTCATTCTTTCTACTGATAATAATAATAATAATAATAATAATAGCTTTGTTCAATAGTATGTTTAATACAATATGAATTTTCAGCATACAGTGTCTCAAAAAGTTACTCTTTCTCCATCTCTATATATATATATATATCAACAAAAATAAGTGCTTGGTAATATCAAATAGTATATTAAACTATAAAACCCTCTTTAATGTTTGCAAAACTTGCGAAGACCACGATAGAACAGAAGTGAAAGCTACACCAAGATAAGTAACATTCGACGTAGTCTTAATTATAGAATCTCCAATTTTACAAACATCGTGCGAACTGACAAGAGCATTTAGGTCTTTTTGCATGTTTAAAACAGAATTGCCTGTTTGACATTTGGAGGGATTAAGTTGAAGACCACTAAAACTAGACCATTGCTCAACATTCGCTGAAAAACAGTTCATTTCACAACAATTTAAAGAAGAAACATGCACGTAAATAGTAGGATCATCTGCGTATTTAACAAAGGTATTTTTCATAGAAGAAGGTAAGTCATTCACCAAAAGTGACAAAAGAACAAAGGAAAGAACAGCACCTTGAGGCACACAACTTTCCTTAATAGATGAATGGAGCACTTTCGTTTGTACAAAGTTTATTGTCCTCCTACGGAGAAATAGGAATACAGGCAGTTGATTATCTAGCTTTCTATCTTCATATTCTCGAGTTTATTCAGTAACGCGTGCTACCAGCTATCATGATGTCTTCGCTTAGATATAACTGGGTTACTCACGATAGGTCGTAGACCTTTGATAAAAGTAGATGAGTACGCAATATGATTTTGGAACATGACTGGGAAATTAAAACAAAACAAAGACAAGAAAGTAACTTGTTGAGATATTTAGTAAAAAGTGGTAGCCCAAGATTTCAAACAGACCGTCACTAGATGACAAACAGTAGTGGTTAAATCTATTAAATATGTCATATGTTTACTTGTCGAAATGGCTCAAAACTGTGTTAACTATATTACTGATTCTTGGTGATTAGATGTAGATAACAGGAAATCCTAAAATTAACATACCTACAATATTTGAATGCATTGTTACTACTCGTGTTATCCAGGTTTAGAGTCTTGGACATTACTAAAGAGCAGCCTGAACTTCTTTTATGATTGAAATATTCAATTTGATTGGTTACTCAATAGTAATGATTGCGTATCTAATTTACTTAATACAAAAACTGAATATAACCAAGCATAAGACTCATTTCTTGGTATTCAACAACAAATTATTACTAAAACGTTCCCCGAAAAAAACTTTCAAGGAACATTAAATTTAAAAGAGATGCGACCGTAGGAATTTCGAAAAAATGTATTGTGATATTCCAAAAAGAAAACTTGTTAATCTTCATATTAATTTTCCTTGCCTGTCTATGATTAACTTACCTTAATGCTTGTTATAAATGCTACAAATATATAAAGCGTTTTCTAAAACCATTCCAAAGCATTTCTGAAAGTGACTTTTGAAAGTTAAGTGTAAATTTGTATCAGCCTAACATAAAGCATCCCTGGTCACACTTCCTGTCCACAATCATTCTTCAGTATCATCTATGTTGCAAAATGATTAGAGTCGAAAGTAGGATGGATTAATGATCTCTGAAGTGCTAATGCTTTGGCACATAATGCTGATCAAGTGGATAATTGTCATGGATTATTCCGTTGTGTAAGTTATTGTCGTCTAGCAACATTTTATCATTTTTTTAAACTAGAGTGTAACTTACTTGTGACATGTTTGATACTTTCTAAATACTTTATTATGTAATCTCCTTCATTATCTTACGGGAATTACTACTTACAGTGTTAGATTTCAAATGATTAATATTTTCGTACATGAAAGACATTCGATTCTAGTTTAATAATACAATATGGTGTCAAATTTATGGTGTAGCAATGTACAGTCTACTAGGTCCTACCTTTAAAGACACCTTCATGACTAATCTTAAGAACACAGTATTTGAAAGTGCAATCGGTGAAATGACATATTATTCCACATATGTTAGTAACATATTTACTGTGTGCTGTAATTAATAACATACAAATACTTATTAGAAATTTCCAGCTAAGGCTATAGATATTTAGTTTGCATGAAGCGTGAAGAACAAAATTGATTTCAATTTCTTATTATTATCGTACTGCGGTAAGAGGTCGGAACAATACGATGATTGATATGCAGAATGAGAACATGAGATGGGTTGTTCACTGACTGTTGATAGCTTCTTTTCAATCATTTAAAAACGCATTAGTTAAGAGGCTATACTTTAGAGCAGGAAATATCTGTGCTGCTGATAGATTAAATGTAGTACTTCTAAACACTAAACAGTGCCTAGGTGAAAATTGCTATTCATAAGACTTTTCAAGTACAGAAAAGTGGGAGTGAAATATCTAGTGAAATCATAGACTATAGAAAGCAAAATTTTATCCAGCTCTACTATAAGGATGAGGATGATGATACAACTGCAATGAAGAGAAGGTTTAACACAACAATAACAGGAACGTTTCCCGCAGTAAACTTGGTTATAGGGTATAAGACATCATGCTTCATAAGGCGATTGAAAATCGATAGGCACCCATCCCATTGTACCGCAAATTGTTTGAATGACAATCTCTTTATGTGTAAAAGCAGCTGCATTGGTGAAACAAAATGAAAAGCTTATATTAGATTTAATGGATATTTACTGAAATTTCTACAGTCAAAAAAGCGAAAACATTAAACAGTGATATTACTAGACATGCCATGGATACAATATGCCAGTTGGATATTTTGGGAGTCTATAAAGTGCTTAATAAGCAAACCACCTCTAATCTATTGGAGATCTCACTTGCAATCAAACCTGTATCCTAAAGAAAACTGTCATCAAACTTCCTTCACCTTAGTTACTCAACTCATATCTCATTAGAAATTATTATTAATATTTCTTCAGGCTTACTTGATTATATTTTATTATTTTAAAAATCAAATTCATTTCATTACATCGTTGTCACTTACTTACTTACTTACTTACGCCTGTCACTCCTCACTGGGGAGCACAGGCCGCTCACCAGAAGTCGTTGTCACTACTTATTAAAAATAGATTTCATATGATTAAGCCATCATATCATATTTCTAACTACAATTTGAATGAATGTACATGATTAACATCATTCGTTATTGTTATCATATGCCGTTTTAGTATTTCGTCATATACAATCACTTAAACTCTTACTACTATTCCGACTATTTTTTCTAATACTCTCTTCTACAACATTTTGTTTACCATGTTGACATATTTGAAATTTCAACCAACCTTATGATCATAAGTATTGAGTTGTTTTTATCGGTTTTAAGTTTATTAATTTCTATGCCTGATTCTAATTACCAAATAATAATAATAATAAAGGCTGTATTCAGCTGACGCGCACTAAATTCTACTTAAATCGTTGTCTTCACATGTTTTTTTTCAAGTCAATGAAATGAACACTGTGTATTAGATAAACACGATTGTGCATCTGAGTTCAATTACGTCGCCAACAAAAGAAGCTTTCTGAGAGTTAACTTTAATTTCTTTCCCAATAATGTAATAAATCTTTTCTGTTGTTATTAATAAAATTAAGTAAAATATCCTTTTCCAAAAATATTGAATATATTCAATCGAATGTGCTTTTTAAAATACTTTCAAATATTGTTATGTAATCATGGAAAGATAATTATCATTAACATGTATATAAACTGATAGGTTATAAGACTGAATTAGTATACCTAAATAATGAGTTTGTTAATATATTGAGCTGTATCAATATATTTCGTGTATAAGTGAATTGGAATAGAGTAAAAACACTATGCAATTATTATGTTGTATTGTCATTATCGTTCTCTTTCTATAATATAAAGTAGATGCTGTCTTACTATCAATTACATTATTTACTAGATTTTCTTCATTAAGCCAATAATGATATCTTTTTTTGACTGAAATATACAACTAATGCCAAATTTCATGTAGTGTATTTCTTGGATATACTTTTCTATGCGTGAACAATAAGTAATATATGATTGTTATGTCTTGAAGAATAACGGTTAATCACCATATATACATAATAGTGTCCTCACTAGGACCAATCGGAATGCACATACCTCTGCCTCGAAATTACTAGTTCCCAAAGCCGGAATGAGGAAGGCCAAATATCTGAGTCAACTACTCGACAGTCAAAATATATTTCACTCATCCATTTATACACATAGAGAATGTGATCGCACAGAGCACCATTAAGAAAAATAAAATTTATACAAAACGGAGACAATCATGACTACAGTCTGAGGGTACAGATACACAGTAAATTGATTATAGTTTCTAAATCACGAATATTGTGAAACACAGTTCATGAGTCTAGTGGGAGGTTAGAGCAACGAGAATATGACAATAATAGAAATAAAAAAATCAGCTTATATGTACTTAAAATAAAAAACAAATAGTCTTTGGAACAACAGTTCAAAAAGTTGAAACCATCTAAATAGGCATTGGTTTATATAAATAAATAAAATATTTTAAAAGTGCATGTTTGTATAGTATTCACTAAAGTTCAATTAATTGTGTATGCTGAATATAATAAATGATATTTCATTATTATAATTCCATTCAATATTCATTATAAGTTTTTACAAGCGTCTCTATGTCAGAATATGTGAATAATCACACTAGTGAGTGTGTAAGCCAAATCTCTTAATTATTGACTAGTTAACTGGGCCATTTTCATAGATTTCCGTTTATATTGATTACAGTATGATTTGTTTGTTATTTTAGTAGCAAATCAGATGCATTTTATGGTAGTACTGTATTGATGGGCCTCTTTTAAGCTTCAACTTTAGATACAATAGGCCAATATTTAACTAACCATTTACTACACTAATGGACTGTGGTCTTTGGAACGCATAAAATACAAATGAATTTAATTAACTATATTTCAGAAAAATCACCTTAGAAAGGTTTGCCAGATACACTTTAGGTATTAATATAAGCGTTGTGTACTAAAATTGTTCTCTCAACAGAAAATCAGAAATAGACTATTATCTTAGTATATTCTACAATGTAATGTTATTCTTCTAGACTTTACTAAAGTCAGCATATTTTCTGAGTACCAAGATAAATAACTGGCTATATATATATATATATATATATATATATATATATATATATATATAGTTAAACTGACGTATCAATTACTTTTCTGCAAAATAAAATTTACGCAGAACAACATATTTTACAATTAGCCCCATATTAATCGAATGCTATAAAAGCTGGCTAATTCCAAACTATACTTGGTAATAAGATTGAAATGAAACTAACCATTAGCCACAGATTTGTTAGTTATGCTCTCCATGATTTTCACAACAACCAATAAAAATTCATTATCACCATAAAGTATTGTGAGATTTATTGAATTAGTAGCTAAACATCAAATCATTTTTGGTAAATCAATAGATACTAGATATCTGCTTATGTTTCTGTACAATTTTTCGGCACTGGTCATAAAAGGCTCCATCGTGAATCGTGCCCAGAATATTCACATTAAACCAATATTAGCTAGTACATATACCTGACTCCGGTCATTTAGTGATATTGTTAAACATCATCCATCTGTACTGTTCGCCAACTATCTCATACTTGATATGACTGGACTCTACTTTCTCCATCTTGATACAGCTCTAAAAATATCCCTCGAAGTTAGTTACCAGAAAGGAAATAATGTTTGTTATTATAGAGTGTTGTAAAGAATGGTGAATTTGGAGTTTTACATTGCACTTTAACCTTTGTTATATCTTTTGTGTTCTTAATCAATGATTATAGATGTCTCAATTGCTTCTTACAATTAATTACTTACCTATCTAGTAATTCAAATAAATCCTAAACTTTAAAATTTAGAAATAAAATTATTTTCTCCAACAGTTCTTTAATATTAAAAAAATTTTCCATACATTTTGTTTAAAAACACGTAGATAAAGTGGTTATTTATTCCATCTCATTGCTTATTTTCTATTTCTACATACATTTCTTAAGATAATTTCGTGACTATCCCCAGAATGAATTAGATTACAGTGAAAATAATTATTTTCACTTTATTTTATACAAAAACTAAAGTAGTCATTATCGATGTGACTAAGTATCAACATTGAGAAGAGAGATATGTAAATATATATGAGAATATATGGATGAATTCAAGAAAAAATGAAATAACAGATGAAAACGCTTTTTTTTTCTTTGTCTTAATTCTTTTTATTTCTTCAAATTGTTGTGTATGCTTTTTATTTATTTGAAACTTGAAATGTTCATGTTATATCTTTATGATTTTCTTTGTCTTATTATCATTACTAAATTACTACTTATATTATTAGTATATAAGTAATCTATCTACTAAGTGATTTGTTAAATATAAATACAAAAATTCTAATTATATTGAGTTTTCTATTTGATTGACATTACAACAAAATGATGAGTAAAGAAGTGTATAAAATGTTTGTAATGCTTTCATTTCATTTCTATTCTATTCTGTTCATTATTCTGTCTATCATATGCCGATAATGACAATAAACTAAAAGATTTTATTTTTCGTTAGTTTTTACTTCTAGGTGTTTTTTTTTTCTTTCATATCGTAAGTTGTATTGATGTCTACGTGTATTCATTCATACTCATGAACATATGCATATTTTTTGTCATGATATATACACTTCTACTCTAGTTTATATCAATTTTCTATCAATTTATCAATGAGGTTGGTAAGAATTAATTAAATCAATTTCTTCTATCTAATATTAGACATTTATAAGAAAATTCTTAAGAAATTGAATGAGTTACATTTTTAGGGTAGTTATGAACCACTAAGGTTGTGAATACAGAAACATTAGTACTTTCAAGATGAATCAAAACATCACACCACAGGGTACATAAAATGAAATATTCTTTTATGTGATCTGTATTTTAAACTGTTTGATCATTTATGGAGGTGAGAAAGTAATTAACAAGAGAAATATCACGTACAAATCTAAATCTGATTTATTATTGTATTCGGTTGAATTGGAAGTTGGTTTATATTAATTACTTGTTAAATTTAGTTATCCAATGTGAAAATGTAGACTTATTTAAATCCATTTGTGTTTGAGATACACAAGTGTTGTTATGTAATGCTTGTAATAGGCTTTACTTATACTTCAGTTTTGTTAGTTGAAGTCAATAAGAAAAGTTATGAGAATCAAACTACTAGCGTTTAAACTGTCAGCACGTAACGCTGTTAAATGTTCTATAACTTCACCTCAAAACTATTGGTCTAGCGGTCATACATAGCTACTTAATAGCTAAATCATTGTTTCTATCTTTATTCCTTTAACCTAATAATTTGGTTAGTATTTTCAATAAAGTAAGTTTACTACTTAATAAATAATGCGCTGTCAACTGTTAGCAGTAACTAAGTTAAATAAAAATACCTTTTACATACTATGGTGTCTATGAAATCTAAGTGTTTTTGAGTTGGTTTGTGGCTGGCAAGAGGAATTCAGATAGGGCGTTTCGTTCAATTTGGGACTATATCGCTTGGAAAGGTAAATCATAGGCAATATTCCTATACTTACCAACTGTAAGTATTATTATTATTATCATCTCTTCACGTATGCAACAAATAATTTGTAAGTTTTATACAATACCAACAGATTCATTTGATCGACAAAAAGCCGCCACATGGTTATTTTACTTACAATGTATTAGAAAACTAGTTATGTTGTTTCACGAATCGAAATCAACAATAAATCTACTAAAAGCCATTAAATGTAGGATAGATATTTTAATCTAGTTTCTGACTTTTAAGCAATCTATACACTTAACTTCAAAGTAGATTAAACCCAAATCTTTGAATCAGTCCACTACAGAATTTTAAGTTAAAAATAAGTGAATGCAAACTATGAGACTCTAACCGATTATATCCGATTTTTGTGTTTTATAAAGGTTTCTTAGAGACCCACTTTATATGATTCGAATTAGCTAAAAAGTTGGTCGGTTTGCGCAAAACCCAAGTGAACTGAGCTCGGTTAAGTATTCGTTCACATCGTTTTTACCGAAAACACAGAAAGGTAAGAACAACAATGGGCAAACAATATTGTCTTCGAATAGAGATTAGTTTTAAGTCTGAATGATTGGATTCATTACAAATTGATGTCGTTAGGGTACATTTGACAATCGACTTAAAGGCTTTGGATTTGATTCCCGCAGCACAATCGAGGGTGTACACTGCTAAAGTCCCATACTGTATAGATGCCTGTATGTATGTATGCATGCATGCAAGCATGTATGTATGTCAGCATAGAATCTGGCACGTGTTCTTCAGTTCATGATGCCACACCTCTAAAGCATAACAAGATTATGAAGAGTAAACATATAGAATATTGTTCAGGCAGAAAAGGAATGGAGCGTTGAAAGTAAGTTGTGCAATTATTTTAAGCTCACGATTTAAGGGAGGACAATGAGTGGATATATCTAATTTTTTATGACCGATTCTAAGCTATGTCACACAACGTTTCCAACCACTGGTTATGGTATTCGTGCTGACCCTAACTAGGTAGTCTGTATCTGGCAACATGACTCAAACCAACAGTCAGAAACTTTATGGACTGATGCTATGTTTTCGTATGGTCGCCCCTAACACTTTTCCATCCTGCTCTCAAATAAGCTAACATAGCGCATCTAGGTAGACGATAGTTAGACCTATGTAACACATGTCCCATACTAGTAGGAAACAGTTGTTCAGTGCTCCCTGGTTTTTAATGGCACCGTACCAACAATTTTTGACGAATTGGGTTAACTAAATGTTATATTCACTTTGATCTTTATCAGATTATACTGTAATATACAAAATTGAAAATTAATGTTTGACCCAGTAAGATAATTTTGTATAAATGAAGATAATGGAATAGATGACATTGGAAATTATAAGAAGTAGAAGGTAGGAGTTGATATTATGATGGCATGTATACTAGTATTATATCAAAACTTAGGAAAATCAGCTTGCTAAAATAATAATTTCAATAGGATATTGTAGAGATTGTTCAGTTTGAATCAGGTATCATGAATAAACCTGGGTTACACAACCATTTGGAATCAAGTTAATTGTTTAATCCAGGTCGATTTTATAATTTCAATTTCGAATTCAACGATCTTCAAAATATCAAATAGCAATAAATATTGGTTCAATAGTAACCGACTTCAAATGGTAATTCCTGGAGAAGGCGTGACTAGTAAAGTGCAACAGTATTGGATGTGTTGAAAACGGATGAAGTCGAAACATTTATATCAACTTGTGATTACAAATATCAACGGTTATGCATTTACTGACAAACCTAAAGGTCATAGGCCTGACTCCTAGGTAGGGTTATGTATGCTAATTTGTGAAAAGTATTGTACTCGAAAGAAATAGGTTTAGTTTTCAATGGCCATTTAATCCGGATGGAATTGTGATATCAAATTAAAAAAAAAATAATTGTTAACAAATTACATGATAAAAAGTGTACATATAATAAGTTTACTCGCATAAGTTTAGATAAATAAGGATAGAATAATAATAGGAACTAATTCATTCCCCTTATAGAACAACAGCTTATCTAATATGTTCTATTTTAGAAATGGATTCACATCACTTTATAGTTGCTAAATGACAAAGTGATATCTGACCACAAGCCACTAAACTATGAGTAATTTACTTACTGAAAAAAAAATCCATAACAATTTCTACCTTCCAATAAAAAGTTTAAACAAACTATGTTAAACTTGTAGATGTCATTTCATATCTGATAGATGGCTTCAAATGTTTCTTTTTTTCTAGTGATTACAAACAATAAAGTAACGACAAAAGTAAAGATAAATGACAGAATTTTCTTCCGTATTTCCATTTAGCTAAATTTTCCGTAACATGTATTAACATAATGATATTCATGGAATGTAGAATATTGTTGAACCAATCTTTTAACATAATTTTCATTTCTATTATCACATAGTTCAGTAATCTATAATAATTGCATATACTACTGTATTGCTAGTATATAAGTAAGAATGATTTCAACTGTCAATTATTTAATAATAATGTTAGTTATCAGTATAGCATTTTAGAATATGTCAGCAATGAATGCTAATTGCACCTAATATACAAATTTAGCGATTAGAACAAAGAAGTAAACTTATTATAGAGTATTGTAACACAAAACCCAGGAACTTTAGAATCTAATAAACATTATGAAAGGAGAAAACAAATTCCCCTTTAAACAAATGTCATTATTAATAATGTTCTTTGAAATATGAAGAACACTTGATAACATCCTTTGATATTCATACAATATTCGATAGACATTATTTCTTGTGCAAGAGTAATTTTTTTCACAAAATAATATAAACTGAAAATTCACTGGAAAGCAGATACCAGTAGTAACTTTTAAATAAAATCGAATACGTGATCATATTTCGAGGTGTTTCTCTTTTTTTTGAGAACTCGATGGTGTCATGGTGATTCTTAAGATCGATTTATTATTGTAGATAAGCCAAAATAAACCATTATGTAATATAATAGATAATATATTTTTATGACCTCAACGTGTAAAAGCATTTAGTTTCTAACTTTTCAAGAAGTTAGTTTAAGTCACTTCCTCAGTGAATGAATGAATAACTAAATCAAATTAACATGAGTTTAGTCAAATATTGTCTATGAAGTCAGAAAAACAACTGCTCCCATCATTAGAATGCCATGCATGCCAAATGTATATGTTTATATGAATTATTTTAAGTAGGATAGGAGAATTTCAATATTAATAATGTGAAAGAGAAGAGTGAATGTAATTACAGTGTGCTAGCTTTATTAATGAAATCTACTCATATTAGTAATATTGCCACTCAAATTTTATTAGTGAACTTCTAATAGTCAGTAATTTAAGCCAACTTAGTCTATTTTTAATATTTGAACATTTTTAGAATAATTACTTATTTCTAGTACAATGAATATTCGCTGACATTGTTAACTAAGAGAATAAGTATACGACCAATACATATTTCCTAATAGTTAAATTATGAAATTTAAGGAATAATTTCATATATTTCAAGTATATGTTCAGTAAATAATTTAGACATTTTCGACTGATACAATATTGTTGTTGGTAGGGTACCAGTAAAAACCAAGGAGCACTGGACACCTGTATCATCCTAGTATGGAATACATCGGCTGTTTTCAGTGGTAGCCTAAAAACATTAGTCTGTAAGTAATCTATGTCAGAAGTGAAACAGTTATCATGAATGACAATCGATGATAGTCATTCTATATTACAAACTGATGAAAGCGATAATTCTACCGTTAAATACCCCCTCAGTAGTACAAATGATTAAGCGTTTGCACACCTGAGTTCGATTCCTGTGTCGAAGTTGATGGTGTACACTACTGAATAGTCTCATACTAAGATGATACAGTTGTAAAGTCCTCCCGATTTTTAAGGGTACCTCACCAACAGCAATTTGTGTTGAATCGAATCAGCTAAATTTAGTACCAATCTCTACATAAACCATATTAGTTGATGACAATCACCGAATAAATTTGTAAATCAAAATGATGTTTCAGTGGAAAGACTTTGTTTGATGGTGCAATTTACCGGTGCTGTACATTTACATTAATAGTAAATTTAGCAAAACAGTCAAATTTTTATGCATCCATTAAAATAAGGGGGGGGTCATAAATTATTCTTTCGAATAGTCATTTGATAAGGTATTGCGTCACATAACGAAGTTGTCGAAATTAATTAAACTTCTTAAGTAACAGATGTAACCTAATAAAATAACAGTCTTTAAATTGCAATAGAAAAATCTAAAAGATAATTATCAACTACATTGATATTAAGAAGAAGAAAAGTGAATATCAACAATAATTTATAAGACTACTACAACGTATAAGAGATGAAAATAAGTAATGAAATTAAGAGGGGTATTAAGACAGTGTTAAAATCAACGTTTGAACATATTTCTTTTGAGCAAAATGATCAGGACGGTATAGTTGAATTGCCATCTACTCTTGCATATACAAATTTATGATCTGAACTCCATTTGAACTAGTTCTCATAGCCATGTATACGATTTTAAAGGTTGATCCCAAGAGTGGTTCATGATTTGAATTTACCAAATGCTTGAAAATTAAACTGTTGACAGATTTGTATGAATCTTCACATAACAAGGTAGGATAGTTCTTGTATACTCGTTCGTTAAACTTGCCTTACGCAAACAATCAAACTGGTAGACATATAATGAATTGGCCCAAAGTAGCATTTTATCCACCACACTTCCTCACATGTGAACCCTGTTGAAAAGGATAGTTCAGAGTTCTGCCGAATGGAACATCATTTTTAAAAATCTTGAAAGTTGGTTTTTATTGACTTTAGCTGCATTGTTTTTTTTGAAGTCGATGTTCATGAGTATTACTTTTCTCTTCACGGCGGTGATTCTTCCGGTTTCTTGTTTCGGCTTTAAGTTATTGTTAATGAGTCTAGGAGAGAATAAATCTATTCTCCAAATGCGATTTCCAAATTTTATTCATTTAGTCGTCTGCTGTATTCCCAGTGAATATTTGTCTAGCTCTCAACAATAAAGAATGAATTAAACTCCTCTATCGGCCTGGTGACGCCTAGATTTGAAAGTTAGTACACCGTCCATTTCGTGTTGATTTTCCATAAATTGATCTTTTAGAGGGGTCATCTGGTCTTTAATCCAACAGAACGTCGTGAAAATGGAAACCAGAGTTCTCCTCCAATTTCATTAAGAACCTGATTGAATGGTGGCCATCTTTCAAATCATCTAGAATCTCAATAAGATCGCTGTCTTCATCACATACGATAAATATATCATTCATATACTTTCTACTGAATCAGAGTTTACCTGTTATTGGGTAGAAAAAACTGTATTTTCTAGATTTGCCATGGCAATTTCTGCTGGTTGAGGACTAAAAGGTTGTCACACTGAGGTGCCATCAATTATCCTTTAGAGTAGAATGAATTTTTGCAGAACAAGAATAGACATCATCTTATTATTACACATACGTATTCATCTGCATAATTAAATAATGTGTATTGTGAATATAAATGCATGTAATATGTATGAGTTCATCTAGTATATAAGCGAAGAATATCATAATCAGGCGTAGAGAACATTTGAAGACGCTTACTATTCCGGTGGACAAAAACGTGGATTAGATGGTAATCACTAAACACGGTAAGATGAAGTGATGCACTAGTGTAATAATAGCTGAAGATGGTATAAATAAACAAAATTAGTCTTCAGGTGGGGGGAAGGGGTTGTTACAATCGACAAGAATTCCAATATTTTAATGAACAGAGTTGGGATACCAATGTTAATTGTAATAACCATGAATTTAAGATGGAAATATGACAAGAATAATTAATGCAGTTAATAGGAAGGTAAGGAATGTTAGTAAAGTTTGTAGGTCAAACAAACAAAACAAAATAGTTGATATTTTCTATTCAAAGAAGGAAATGATAAAAGTGGACTACATACCATGGTAGTGACAAATAAACCGAAGGATTCACATAAAGTGGCGAATAGTTGATACGTCTAAATAAAGTGGAGGTCTACAGTTCCTATGTCTTTTAATTAGTCGGAAAGAAGTATTAGGTTCTACTAAGTGACCTGTATCCACTATCATCCTATGGTTCACCTTGAAGACTTAGAACCACTTTTATTAAATTCTTTTTGACAACATATTTTCTTTCCTTTCAACCTGTCGTACAGGCACTTAGAATGCTAAACACAATATGGAGCACAACTAACAGAAACAGAGTACATAAAATTTTTTGAATTCATTTCAATGCATATTACTTATTATTCTTGCTTTACAGATAAGAACATTTTTGATGCATTTCTTCACCTTGTAATTTTGTTAGTTCACTTAAAAGAAAAACTTGTTAAGATGTTTTCTTGTTTTCTATGAGTATTTCTCGTTTGTTCAAAAACTACAAGGATTCATTAACAGTAATGGAACTTAATATGTTTCTGAGTTACTCTACTAAGTTAAAATACATGGTGATTTCATGAACGAACATGAATGTCGTATATTTTACAGGAAAATATTACGCTGAAATGATATTATCCTAATACAAAATCTATCAAACGACGTACTGAAAAGAATATCGATTCTACCTGCTTACGAATCCTATGTATCGTATTATATCCCAGCCACAGAACCTGAATTAATCATTGGATATGTCAATAAAGTTGCTGAAAAATACTTTAAATCTGTGGTTGTGAATCCCACAGATAGTCTTGGAACGATAGAAATCTGGCGCAAATTTACAAATAATGTTAAAATATTTGCATTCATCGATTCATAAGCGTCTGTGCTGACTACAATGTTAGAAGCTTCATCCATCTGAATGACATTATGTAACATGAACTAGAAAATTGATAAAATTCCTAAATATAACCAGCTTGAAAATTCGGTCAGACAGATAAACTATCTTACCCCAAGTTCACAATAAATTTTCTAACAATTCAAATCAACTCTTCCTAGCTGTTGTCGCCAATATTGTGATACAGTAGCAACGAGTAACTGCCAACTAACAAAAAATAACACTGACAACAACTCTGATTAGTCAAAAATAACGATGCCTGATTAGTAGGAATCCCAAATAAAAATACAAAGAGAGTTCTGATTGACTGGAAACACTAGATTTATAAAGTAATAAATGTATTGTATAGCAGGTATGCATTTTTTAAAACTAAACACTTCGAAAAAGACTGCATACATGTTAGAAAAACGGCTAACTGAAGCTTTTAGTGATGAAGAAAACGTACTATAATCAAAAGAGGTAGGTACAAGCTCATTAAACTAACAAGCTCAGCGATACCTAGATAATATGGTTTACTTAAATAAATGAATTGCTATCCATCCAATTCTCCACATGTTTGCATCGCCATACCACTCAACAAAAAAATGATCTACTCGAATTTGTGAGTGTCAAAGAAAGATATATGATTTTGCTTGATGCTGAATCATTACTCAGTAATATCTAACGTAATGAGACAGTTTGCTGTATGTGCATACACTTAATGATTATACGATAAACATCAAAGTACTGGTATCTTGTTTAAAAATTTATTATTTTAACACGTGTTCAATGTATAATTTATATTCAACAATATAACTGAT
Organism: Schistosoma mekongi; assembly: GCA_034768735.1. Lineage (NCBI taxonomy): Eukaryota > Metazoa > Platyhelminthes > Trematoda > Strigeidida > Schistosomatidae > Schistosoma > Schistosoma mekongi. Next base: position 77,128,884 of record CM068305.1, on the reverse strand, counting down.
GGACAAAAAGACGAGACGGCTATGAAACCACTCCTAGGTCCATTAGTGACGAATGGCTGTTACTCCATCTGGAGCATAGGCCGTCGACTATCATTTTCCAACCCTCCTAAACAAACGTTAACCAAAAAAACCATTAAGTCAGTTTGGATAACAGTCAGTTAAAACCAACCAATGAGAACTCCACTTGTACATAAGTTAAAAAGACGACACTTTTCATTATTCATCACACCAACAAATGTCATCCTGGAATTAAGTTTACATCTGAAATGAATTACAGGTTATATATCTACTTTATTGATGGACTGACGACAAGGTAACGTGATGGAACCCTAAGAACCTCTACTTTTCATCCAGGACTGGTTAGCTTTTACACTTTTAAATCTGGGTCTGTATCAGTACAAATGAAAATTTGCTTATATTTCTCGTCAAAAGAATCCAAAGAATTTGTTGTCTAGACATCATAAATAAATAATGAAACATGCTAAGAAAAATGTTTACTATCAATAGATATCCAACTAAGGTCTATCGATATTGTATGAAGTCATTCATAATAACTTTATTCTCAGTGACTATAAGGTTACCATTCACTAGTTGACCTATATTAAACATCAATAATCTAACTAATAGAGATTTTATTAATACATGAATATATGAATTGAAGTGTAATTTGACCATTAATAATTAAAATGTAACTATTTGATGAGATTTTCACAGGTAAATAAAACAACAATCTTATAAATAAGTAATTAAGATTCATAATTAATGCCGACAAAAAAAACACTTGAAGTTACAAAGATTAATTCATTTAAAAAAAAAAGAAAGAACAATTAATTAAAATATGATTTGTTTAAATCAAATCAATTATTTGTATCTTAATTCAAACTACCAAGATTTTATTTCTACTGACTATTCAATTCACATATTTATTTCTTAACTAGTTTATACAATTAATGGTGTTTTGATAGCACGAATTGATCTGAATCAGACAACCATTGATCACCTGGAAGCACTGGACAGCTGTTTCGTCCTAGTATGGGACTCCTCAGCAGTGCACATCCACGACCCCGTCGGGGATCGAACCCAGGACCTTCTGACTCCGCGCGCGAACGCTTTACCATTGGACCACTGAGTTGGCTCCCAACGGTTGATATTTTCAATTCAGCCAATTCGTGATAGATTGCGCGACCTCCTCTATGCCATTGGTGAGTTACTGCCTCACACCCGACACGGTTGAACTCTACTGGTCACGTCGTCACGTCTCCAATGGTAAAGCGTTCGCGCGCGGAGCCAGAAGGTCCTGGGTTCGATCCCTGACGGGGTCGTGGATGCGCACTGCTGAGGAGTCCCATACTAGGACGAAACAGCTGTCCAGTGCTTCCAGGTGATCAATGGTTGTCTGATTCAGATCAATTCGTGATATCAAAATTGAATTAAACAGTTAACTATCTCTACAAACTCCCCTAATTGTAATGATGTTTTACTTTACAAATTGAAGTTAAACATGTAATTATTCAAAAAATCGATTAGTAATAAAAATAGACTACGTATTACATCAAAAATACACTCACTATGGAACCAAATTGATTACATTATTAAGGGGAACATTTATACCACATGCCATTGAACTATTATTCAGTGTATTGAGGTGGTTTAGGGAAGATAGGTATTTAGTGTAGTTAATTGTGTTCGTCATACACTGATATTAGTTGACTTCCATTGAAAACCAAGGAGCACTTGACAGGTGTCTTGTCGCAGTGTGATATGCCTCAACAGTGCACACCATTGATTATGTTATGGAATCAAATCTACAGCCATCAGGTTTAACGGAGAAATGTTAACAATCTATATCAATTGGCAATCCTTTAGTTAGTGAATTACAGCTTCTATCGGTATGTAATATAATCTCAACTACCATCCATTGTTATTAGTGTTAACTGTCTCACTCTTGATAAGACTGAACTCCACTAATCACTATGTAACTGTTATGGATTAACATTTGTCATTAATCTCTGGTTGAAATAAGTTAGGTTATAGCTTTTTACTGAATATTTTGAAAGTCCATCTAATTTTACTCAATACTACGATAAAAATGTGGTTGGTCTTTATACATACAGTTAGTTAGATGCATCAAAAGTTTGGAATTTTAGCAATAACCGTCAACCTTGATTGATACTATTTTCAGTGTTAGGTGAGTGGAATCAGCATACAGAAAACCTTAGACCAGGGTTGCGCGTCAATTTACGCCTATCTGCAATCCAGTAGAAACTTATGCTCCTTGTTAGATGTAAATCCAAGACAACATACTTTACAGTATGTTACGTGACTACAGAGTTATTTAGGTGCTGTCTTGCTGGCGATTGCCAACCTGAGTAAAAACTATCTACAAGGCTTTTTACAGGCTACTTACCATTACTTAACATTAAAACATAGTGTGTATAGCATCTGGTTACATAAATTTGAAAACCGTAACACAAAGTAATCGACAAAATTCATTCGGAGCTAAAAAAAGCTAGACAAGTATGACATTGATCACAACACTTTTGTTATTCAATTCTATCTTATTATAAGTTAAATTGTAATGGCTCAACTTTTTGTAGAGAAATGCATTGCTGAAGTGGGAACATTTTCATTTCACAATTCATTCTCGCCTATACATTTAAGTGAAATTATCAATTTGTTATATGCAACATCAATCCTACAAAATTCAATCATAAGACATTTAATCGTGCAAAACAAGTCTCACTAAATCCATGTGTTAACTTCAATAAAATCTAATTTTGAATGATTAGACCTAAGTATTATCATTTAATATTCGATACTATCATGAGACAATAGTTTTACAATTCTAATGGTTATATATTAAGTTCATGTGCAATGTAATACAGGGGAGGGCAACTGAATAGATAGTATTCAGATTACAATTGTTATCTAATACAGTATATTCTATTACATATATATCAGTAGAAATACAGTGATTCATTATTAACATCTAATCTTATTGTAAATTAAAGATAAGTTTGAAATTTAATCTATTCACTAGTTCTTGGAGAAATTCTTTATTATTTAACTGGACAAATCTATACTCTATTACAAGTTAACATAATTCAAGAATATACTACTAATATAATGTAGATTATTGTACAAACTTATGAAATATTGAATACAAAATTAAAAAGAACATCGTCTACTTATTTATCTAACGTAATTTAAAGCACAACTTTGTAGGTAAGTCAATTTATTCTTCAACATAATGAGATAATATAAATTAACATCTGGTTTATAATAAATGTATAGTTGATTAAATTAATAATAAAGTCTATTCAATTATCATTTATTTTGATTATTTCCTTAGAAATCATTTATACCGCTAAAAGATAACTACTAGTAGATTAAATATCATTTAGTACTTTTAAAGAATTCATTATGCATAGAATTAGATATTTTAATTTCAATCTTATGATCTTTATTAAATCTTATTCCATTAATAATTCTTTCAAATATTTAATTTGTACTCTAAATACTACTTACTGATAATAACTATGCAGTGCTACGTAGTTAGAATGTTAGTGAGTTTCAGTATTCAGTTGACATTATTTACTGGAGGGGGGTGGAATCTAGTAGTTTACGATGAGATATTGTAAGTATATCAACGCCATGATTCGATGATACCATTTTCATGGATTATTGACAACTTTTGATTGTGTTCGGAATAATACTAGTTGACTAGAATTGTACATTGTTAATGTCTCGTAAACTGACATGAACTACTTCTTTTCCAAAGAGCAGATTTCAAAGGCCTTAAATGCCTTCATACTAAGTAATTCAACGTTTATAATAATTCCACATATGAATATTATATTTTAGAGGAATTCTTGTCCATAAAAGAACGAATAGATCAAAAAACTTCCGTACCAAGCGTACGGATATTTTGAGTAAATTATAAACCACAATGTTGATAGAAAAGATAAACAGAGACAACTTCAAAATTAAGATTAAGATTAGATTGTGGCTGGATTTGCTTATATCTCATTGTTTTTATTTACACCTTGACCCAAAAAAATTTTTATTTAACTGCTACCATGTTCAGTATTGAGCCACCAAGTTTGAATAACCACACTTGTGCAATTGCTACATACATCATTTCGAACGAGTTTGTATTTTTCCATTGAAATTATTATAAACTGAAGCTGATGTCACTGTTATCACATGTAGTGATATTTCACAAATATAATTTGAATAACATTTAAAATATATATACACCTGATACATAAATGAGGCTCTTTGGACTGCAATACTCAATGTTGAACGTGGTAGTAATTGACACGAATTCGGTGAATTCAGGTCACTGCATGAGCGTATATCTACCAAACAAGTACTGAATAGGATGAAACGTGTTTCATGCATTTCACCTACAAGTCACAATTTTAATAATACATATGGACGAATATTGTATGGAGGCAATTAGCCCAATATGTATAAATGGAAATCAAGAGTAATCAGTTTCATTACATAACAACATTAGAGAAAAAAATATCATCATATCTAAATTATATGAACTTGAAAATCGATCAATTATAGATTGTTCATTTCAACTTCATACACAGTACCTTGTGTGAGTGAACATTTAACACATACTTATTTGGTCGTTAACTAATTTTGTTATAAATGATTGATATAGAAAATACAAGTATCAATAGTATCGTATGAAGAGCATGAATTACCTAAAGGTTGAATATGTATATAGCTGATCATTGATAACAAATAATAGGAATTCTTAATTGTTTACAATCAACAAACAATTTTATTAACTTTTGAAACTTGCTTTAAATGATAATAATAATAATAATAAATAAGACAATCAAAAATTTTATCATTTCTTTATTGTAAGATTATTAAAGGTGTTTCAAAAACCATCTTGATACATTTTTCATGTTGACTTGATTGCATATTACATTATACAATATAAATTTTATTATCTTGTATCTTAATCGAAATAAAGAACATTTTAAATTGTTTTCAAAGACATTATTCAGTAAATCAGCTTATACTTATTTCACACTTAACAGTTTATAATAAAACAGTAAGCTATAAGTAATAGGATATAATAGGAGAATGAGCATGAAACTTTCAAAAGAAAAAAACATAGGTAAATGCTTAGATAAACAAAATAAATAAATAAAAAGATCAGGGGTAGATATATAGATAAATAGGTTGATCAGAGATAGACACGTAGGTAGATCTAAATACACTTTTTATCGTGATTTACATTGTGGCAGTTTATTTGGTATTGTAAACAGTTTTGACAGAAATTTTGGTGGAGATAAATGATTAAAGTGGTAAAACTAAACTACGCCGCCGACCTTGAGAAGGCCAATCAGAATCGAGTTATTACTTTCAAGGTTGCGCGCGCATTTAAGTTCAAAATGCTTACTTTAGATCGGCTTATTGCAATTTTTAATGAGGACATTATTATTACTAATCTACAAGCTTTCGGACTACTTTGTAGAGAGTTCATTTGTGATTGTGGCCTCAATATGACTCAAATACAGAACAGAGACAGTCGAGATGGAGCAACGTTTCGTTGCAATGGCTGCTGGAGAAGAAAATCAATAAGAACAGGCAGTTTTTTCAGCAAGTCTAAACTGACACTGAGGCAAACTTGCACATTGGTTGCGTTGTGGATTATGCAGTTGCCTGTCACGCTGGCATCGTCTCATACAGATGTAAGCGAAGTATCGGCAGTGTAATGGTATCAGCACTGCAGAGACATATGTTCAGAAATCATGTTGCGCTTAAATCTGTCACACTGATGGATACTGGTCACGTCTCAAGGAGTTTCTTAGATCTTATAAATGTTCTAGAAACAACATGAGTTGGAGCCATATGGACGAGTTCCTATATCGTTCATATTTCGAATTTAAACTCAATGAACCCGTCTCCAACCTCCAGAAGTTCATAAATCATGTAAAAACAGTGTATCATGTGTAATTGTTTTTTAAAATTTCGTTTTCCATAATAAATAATGATTTTATCTACCAGTGCACTATCATTGGCTAAAAGGTACCTCAAGGTCAGTGGTGTAGTTCAGTTTCACAAGGTATTGAATAATAATATTCACTAAGCATATGGAAGGCGCAAGCATTTTACCGCTAATATTATACGAATATAGATTACTTGGTGCCAGAGAACGATATTGATATACAACCTAAGTAAAATACACTGTCGCTTAGTTACTTTTCGAGGCTGAACTTACAACTACTTTCGTGAATTCACATAACTACTCGCCTCATCTTTGTATTTTCCGACAACTGAAATAACCTTAATAATTCCTTCATGAATTTTTGAAGTCAGGTAGAGTTGATCCACCTTTTAGTATTGATTACCTCTAACTTACTATGTGAAATTTTTTCAGATTAATTAAATTTAATAAAATAGAAAAATATATTGACTTCTGTGAATTAAAATTACCCAAAACCCTACGTTATAGTAATCTTTACATCATCTTTATGTTGCTTTGAGTTTAAATAGCGCAACATATAAAAAAATTAAACTTGAATAAGTGAATTTACAATTTTATTAAGGATTAACATGTCATCCATTAATGTCAATCCCATCATTATTGAACTATTAAATACTAAAGGTAATCGGATACATTTAATGAGGTTGCCTAGTAGGTGAACGTAAAAGTGTTTAAATACTAATCTAGAAATAACCAATATATATCCATCTTTTCGCACTCATCATGTTGTCAGGTAGTTGAAATGCAGTTAAAATTTGCAGACTAAATCCAGGCATTTTTGAATTAATTCATCTGAATAGCTAAACAACACGGTAGATAACCGTATTAACCTATACTTATAGCAGTTGTCTGGTAAGTGTTGTCGTCTAATTCTGAACATATTGATAAGTTTATTTCTCTACTAATTAATATGTATTTTCTAGTGGATCTAAGTAGTGTTATTTATTTAAAAGTATAAGAAATAATGTTTTACCATTATCATAATTAATTTTGTCAACATTTTATGTTCAAGAATGAAGTACTTTTAACAATTTCGCATATTGTTATAATTAAAACAAATGAAAATATCTATGCTGTAAAGCAAAATTTCATTAACCTACTGTTTATTTGATTTAAAGTGTAAAATGACGGATATTAGTATTACTTAAGTTGGATTGTGACTAGTAAGTGGAATCTAACTTAAGTAATACTTTTGAATAACCGCTGTATCGAGGTAATCCGCTCAGGATACACATATAGCAAAAGAGACTGACCAGCTTCAGTCTATAACAAATCAACGGGAATATACAAGTTCATCCTAATATAGATATTAGTAGTTGTGAAACGTTTATTTTTCTATTCTTTTCATCTTGTTAAAGCTTAATGATAAACAAACCAAATACAAAATTAATGATTGGACGATTGATGAAAAAAATTGGTTAAATATACATTATGAAATGCAACTAACCAGTTGTACTTAGTTTTTCATCACTATCATCATCATCATCATTATCATAATCACTCATGTCTGTTTAATAATATTTCAAAACTTTAACCATAAAATAACATGAGCTAATTGTTTACTAATTTTTTAACGCCAAAAATAAGAAATGTACACATGGGAAAGTTGTCGTCTTTGCAACAAAAGGCACTGTTTTTAACGAGACCGTGTAATAATTGACATGAATAACTTGTAAAATTAAATAAGAATCTATAATTTGCCGACATTTTCATTTTAACATTATGTTACTTATCTGTCTTAAGTGGAGCTACTACTAGTTAAATACTAATTTGTGTTAATAAGAAATGTATTTACCTAGACATAATGATATAAAGAAAATATTTTACATCATTAATGAATTCATGTAATGGGTAATTACTTGACTTGATCCAAGGAATAGTAATATTATGTAATACGCGACATTTTGTAGACGTGTTGTTTCTTTCATGTTTTGTATCGTATTGTTATTTTTTCATTAAGCGAATTCATGTGTGTGTACCATTTTGTTTGATTAGATATGATTGATTACTATGATTGAATATTCTGTATCCTATACTGGGACTACAACTTAATCAAACGAATCGAAAGAACAGATTAACATTAAAACAAATCTATGAATTAAAAGAATTAAAAAAAAAGTCCGATTCAATTTTTTCGTTGCTAGTTTATTACTTTCTATTCAGTGAATAAAAGATTCGAACCAAAGTCAAAAAACAGGAAAGCGATTAAAAAAACACTTTTAAACCTTTTGTTTATAACCATTTAATCAATTCATTAAATAATAATAGTTTATCTGGTAGTTGACAGACTGTTATCAATACTACTTATATTATCCATTCATATTATGATGTTATTTTGTGAATATAAAAACACTAAGTTGCTTTACTTTGTGAAATGAATGAATTGAAGCGATTATTAAATCAACAATAAATGAATGTTGTTAAAGTGAATATTGATAATAACATATTATGCATCAGATTGACTGATAATCAATAATTCTACGAAAGCATAGTGTAAGCCTAATCTTTTCAATAAACATATGAATATATAAGTTGGATTATGACTGGGAAGTGGAATCCAGGATGCGCGTTTCGTCCTATTTAGGACTCATCGGCTGGATGTACCTGCATCCCAATGTTGATGTCCACACTGGGATTCAAATTCAGTCCGTTTCGTGTTGAACGCCACCGCGTTCACCACTAGACTACTGAGTCCAGACAGTCACACTTGTGCAACGGACACGTTGGTATTAGGATGAACTTGTATATTCCCGTTGATTTGTTATAGACTGAAGCTGGTCAGTCATTGCTGCTATACGTGCATCCTGAGCGGATTGCCTCGATATAGCGAATTTTTTTCACAAGTATTATATAAGTTGGATTGTGACTGGCAAGTGCAGGTACATCCAGTCGATGAGTCCCAAATAGGACGAAACGCGCGTCCTGGATTCCACTTGTCAGTCACAATTTAACTTATATAATACTTGTGAAAAAAATTCGCTACATTGAGGCAATCCGCTCAGGATGCACGTATAGCAACGACGACTGACCAGCTTCAGTCTATAACAAATCAACGGGAATATACAAGTTTATCCTAAAAACATATGAATAGTTGGTAAATAACTTTTTTCCGAATATAAAATTAGTTTTTTTTGGTTACATTTATGTTTTTACCGTCAGTTGATCTTTGTGTACAAAAAGTTTACATAGTTGTGATTGATGAAGTATTAAAGCTTACTTTGGACAGTGAGTATGATTTTTAAATTAGCGACAATGAAAATCACTACACTGGTAGTGCTTTATGGAGTTATGATGTGTTGCACTAGGTATCAGATATTTAAATTTACTTTTATCATTTATTAAAGATATCCTTTTTAATTTGATATCACTAATTGGTCTGAACTAGACAATCACTGAAAACCATTGTGTACTGGATGGATATTTCGTCCTGATGCTAAACTCTATAGAAGTGTGTATCCATGACCCACCAGGGATTCCAATCCAAGATCTTCAGGCGTTTATCCAGTTGACTACTGACTCGACCAGCTTACAACGGTTGATATTTCTAACTCAGTCAGTTAGCAATATTTGTTTGCGATCTCATCGATTATTATCGGTGGGAAGCTAGTTGAACTTCACTGGTTTTGTCTTTTCACTAAGACTCATAGAATTACTTTTAAGAGTTAGTCACTAGTAAACTAATATTGACGGCATTTGGGTGTTTCGAAGATTGTTGAGTGTTAATTTAATACCAGCAATTAGTCTAAACTAGACAACTGAGTTAGATTGGGTTAGAAATACCAATTTCTGAGAGCCGGCATGATAGTCTAACGGTATAGCGTTCTCCTCATCTCCGGAAGGTCATGAGTTCAGTCTCTGGTGGAGTCGTAGATGCACACTGCTGAAGAGTTTTATCATAGGTCAAAACAATTGTCTAGTGCTTCCTAGTGGTCTGTGAATGTCTAATACAGATCAATTTGTGATATCAAATTAGCATTCAACAATCTCCACAAAACCCAATTAAAATATTTCTTTTGCTTTGCAACGAGGAATTCTTAACAATCGAATCATATATATTAATTAAAAAAAATAATATTATGAACATAACTAAAATTTATTTAAGCATCAGTGCAGAAACGAGAAGTTAACTTAAAAATAATGATTAGACTAGCAAACTCTTTGAGATACTCGAGTAACGTGAATATTTCCTACCCACCACCTCCTCAAATAATGTTAGCTAACCCACTCGTTTTTCAAAATTACAGTATTATAGAAGTGGTTCTGTGGACAAATCCAACCAACCAAACTTAATGCTAATCTCTTCATTTAATAAATACTTTAGTACAGTTAAACAGTCTGACTATCTTGATGAATATCTGGACTAAAGTCCAGATTTCTGTATTTCAACGTCTGCTTTATTTGCAAATTTTGAGCTTGATTAGTCATGTATCAGAGTAATGTATTAACAGCTTTCGATTAGAAATATTCTATTTGATGATTTGTAGAGAACATGGGTGATAATTACCATGACTTGACCAGTGATTTGAAGAGCATTTAATTGTTTTATAGATGTGTTCATATCTATTTTAACTTTCATGTCACAAAATGTTTTGTGAAATCTGTTCGCATCAACAAACAAATTGATTTTGACTGGATCAAATTAACATTGAACACCAGGAAGCATTAGACCCGGAAGTGTCTCCCCCACCTCTTGACCTGATCAGTTGATCGAGCCTAAAGCCAGCTTTTGCTACGAAAAATTAATTATCAGGCTACCGAGCAAGCATCCAACGGTTAATATTTCTAATCATCCAATCACACCAATTTTCGTTGAGGAATAATTGCTATGGACGTGACATGGTTGAATTTTACCGATTATTTTGTAATACTTAGTTACAATTCAACAATCTCATCAACACTCTACTGAAAATAATAATGAACGATATCATCTGTTTGTGACCTTATATATCTGCTTACTAAATTGTACAATAAGGGGATTTTATAGGTACTCATGTCCACTGGAATTCAGTAATTTTTATCTATATTAATGAATATTCATGGTAAATTGTGTTTTCTTGATTATGTAATCAGTTTTACATAAACTGTGAGTGTCATGCAAGCAGAATTTACACGCATGGTTATTTTAATATTATTAAATTCAATGAAACTTGATGATTTTACAGTATTTTAACTAAGTAACATGTGTAAACCTTTTGCAGGTGATCGTTATTTTCTTCTCTTTTGATATACCATGTGAACTTTAACTGCACCCAGTATACATATTCAATTATAAGAAGACTTTAATGTGGTCTAAACAGCTTAGCAGTCTATAACTTAGCTGCTATAGTGAATACTACCAGTTAAAACCTTTAATGATCACTGGTCACTGTTTACTTGTTTTTACAGGACACTCTAATTATCTTAACTGACTGTAGTCATGTAACAAAATGTATATGATACACATCACAAGGTTGTGGTTACTATTTACCACTAAATAACTAATTGTTATAAAGAAATATAAAAGAAGTAGTGGACAGAAAATCTACATGACCTACATGTGATAACTGTACAAATCATTAAAATCGCTGTTTCTGTCTCGGCTACATTTATGTCTTAATATTCCTCTGTACGTTTAAATTAACTTTTTTATACTTCAAACATTGGTCCATTTCCAGTACTATTCTGAGAGAAGTAACTATAAATGCTACGGTGATATTTTCATCAATACTTACAACTATGCAATCAAGCCAACAAAGGATTGGGTCGAATGAATTTGGTAATTAAATCTATCTGTTTTAAAATGCATTTTGTGCATGCCATTTATAAGATACACTATCGAATTAATTACAGTTATAAAAACGGTTTTCAAGCATTTTCAAAAACTGTATATTTCGCACAAGATTTTCGTAATTACGTGAGCTATAAACACACCAGTCGATCTTTCAATCTTATGCAGAGTAGGACATAGCACGCATGTGTATTGGTCCAAGTTATCATACTTCATTATCACAGCAAGATAAATACTAAAGTAGTAATAGTTTTAGCTATATCAAAAGGAGTAAAATATAAAATGGAGACAGAGAAAATGATTCCTTAAGGAGTAACTCGTAGGAAGAAGTAAGAGATAACTTAAAGCCCAAAAAACTTTTCTGAGAACTTTCCCAAAACGAATCAATACCCTCTCTCGGCGTATCAAATTCACTTTAGAAAGTGAAAATGAACACAATGAGTTACCATTTTTAGACTGCCTAGTCAAAAGAAATTTAAATAGAGCTCTTAGTTTGAGAATTTATCGTAAACCCACACATTCAAATCAATTTATCGATTTCAATTCAGCATGTCTATCCAGTGCAAAAATATCCCTGGCTCTTAACTTATTCAGTAGAGCCATTAAACTCATTACATCAGAAGATGACAAGAAATCTGAATACAAAAATATAATCAGTAACTTACGATTTGATAATTTTCCAATGAGTATTATTAAAAATTTAAAAAAACAAAACGACCTATTACTAACTAATAGTAAGTCAATTGAAATATCATGGTTTAGTACAGCTGTTCTACCTTACCGCCATGACACAATTGATAAATTGCAAAGAATTCTAAAACAAAATGGAATTCGTACATTCTACAAAACTACCAACACTATTCGCGGTGCATTAGTTAAAATAAAGGACAAGATCCTTTTCATCTTTACAGGCTAGGTTGTGTCGACTGTGATGCTTTCTATATTTGAGAGTCTTCACAAGAAATCAAAGCTCCTGCCCAAGAACATGAAAGCTACACTAAACGACCTCTTAGTAATCCTGTTGAACTTGAAAAATTGCAATTTAAATCAGCGATAGCAGTCCGCACATGCTATCTACCACAACCATAAAGTAGATATTAAAAATATCCAAATTATTCAGAAAGGTTTTTCCAATTATAAGGAAAGACGAATAGCTGAAGCGCTTCACATTTTGTTAAACCCAACTACACTTAACAAAAGGGAAGGCCTTTCTATCCACCCAACATGGACTTTCTATCCAACCAACCACAATTAAAGTACATTCATGTGAACACGCATACAATTTTTATTCTCATTTTACATATTTTCCTTTCACATCATACTAACATATGTATACATGTCTCACTTCAAATAACCTTGACACAAATGACTTGACATGACACGATCAAACTCGCCTTTTGATTGCATAAACCTATTTTGATTTGTTCCATTGTATTATTTAATCCCGTATTAATTAAACTTGGTTATTCGTTTCTCTTTAGAAGCGACTTACACTATACCGCGAAACGTCAGTAATTTTAATTTCTATTCATTGGAATTTTAGAAATATGTCACTCATTTTATAAACAGCTTATCTAATGCTCAATTTATTTGAAATCAAAGCCCAAGATTTAAGAAGTACATTGTTTGAATGTAAATCTTCAGTTTGACTTATTTTAAACTATTACACGGAGTCACTGATCATTAGTTATGATAATTGCCTGGGTTACAACAAAGTAGTCGGAATCTGTCAACTCGGTTTAGATTTCATGTAAGATTTTTTGGTTTGAGCGTTTTCACATAAATACATAAAATACGAAGTCAATATTTCAATTATTTTAGAAATGATACTTTATTTTTCCTGAAGGAAAAAGCTTACTAATTATAAATGTTTCAGTCCTACAATTTATCAGTCGCAGCCCAAATAATGCACGGTATCAACTTAAACTTTAAGATTCAATGAAGTGGGTTTGAATCTTATAGTGAACACCAATCTCATCAAACTTGAAACTATATACTTCTGATGTGTGCCAATTAGTACGAAACATAACTCTAGGGATTGTTGCAGACAACCTTCAATCACTTAGTATCGAATTGTGGAGCTCATAATGGCTAGTCACATAAACTATTGACCGAAAACATGACACAGCAGAATTCAGCCAGAACTAAAAAATCTACACAAATATGATAGTCATTTTTTATTGGTCAGACAATCGTGTTTTATCATGAACTAAATTATGTTAGCTTAATTCCTTAAAGCGAAACAAAACTTAGATGGGAATATTTCTATATCACTATCACCTTGACAACAATGGACACTGTTGACAACAGTCTTGTCTACACACTTAAGCGAAATGATTAATTTATGATATATATCATCAGACATTTACAAAGCAATGATGATTTTGTCATGTTATATTCAAATATCATGCATACAACTATATACATAAAACAAAGATGTAAAGAATCTTTATAGTTATGTTAATAAAGATATACAAAACTATTAGAGAATTCATTTTAATGCTAATATAGTCTCACTTAAGTCAATTTAATAAGTTAACTTATTATCAATATGATTTATACGCATAGAAAATGTATACAAGAATAAAGTCTGATGATATACAATGATGTAAATCACATTATCATTGTAATATAGTACTAATAGTTCATGTTATACTTCACTTCAGTTTATAACACTTTTGTTTTAAACTAATCAAGTTATTAATTAATAGTTCAATTGGGATGGTTATTTTTGTCGAGATTAGTTATTTGATTTGATTGGATATATCACAGATTGATGTTGGCAGGGTACCATTGACAACAAAGGAGCACTGGACAGCTGTTTCATTCTAGTGTGGAACTCTTCAGCAGTGCGCACCCACGATTCCGCACCAGGGGCTTCAGGTTGACGCGAACGCCTAACCATCTGCACCACTGGAAGTGAGATAGTTATCACCAATGATAATGGATGATAGTCGCGCTATATATATCACAAAATTGATGGAAGTGGGAATTCTACCATTGGATGCCATCCCAGTGGTGCAGATGGTTGGGCGTTCGCGTCAACCTGAAGCCCCTGGTGCAGAATCGTGGGTGCGCACTGCTGAAGAGTTCCACACTAGAACGAATCAGCTGTCCAGTGCTCCTTTGTTGTCAATGGTACCCTGCGAACATCAATCTGTGATATATCCAATCATATTAATTAATAAATGTTTTAGTCAAATATCTTTTATACTACTAATAATCTAACTAAAATGACATAAATTACAATTGATGTGTTAACAGTTGCGTATTTAACAACACATTTAATAAAATAAATTAGTTTAAAAAACAAATAGCTTATAACAAACAAAATAAATTACTACGTTTATAAATTATAAAAATAATGTTATTTTATAAAAAATTTTAATAAAAAAAAATTATTTATTGTAATGATGTTTTAATTGATAAATGAATAGAAACTAGAAATAAATGGGTAGGGTGGGGGGGGGGAATTAGATCTACTTTAAACAAACTGTCTTGATAAATGAACACTGAAACTTTAAATATCATGTTAAATATAATGTTAGAAACGGATGAACAACATAATTAGTAGAATAGAATGGATTCATTATATTTTGATATCACGAATTGATCTGAATCAGACAACCATTGATCACCTGGAAGCACTGGACAGCTGTTTCATCCTAGTATGGGACTCCTCAGCAGTGCACATCCACGACCCCGTCGGGGATCGAACCCAGGACCTCCTGGCTCCGCGCGCGAACGCCTTACCATTGGACCACTGAGTCGGCTCCCAACGGTTGATATTTCCAATTCAGCCAATTCGTGATACATTGCGCGACCTCCTCTATGCCATTGGTGAGTTACTGCCTCACACCCGACACGGTTGAACTCTACTGGTCACGTCGTCACGTCTCCAATGGTAAAGCATTCGCGCGCGGAGCCAGAAGGTCCTGGGTTCGATCCCCGACGGGGTCGTGGATGCGCACTGCTGAGGAGTCCCATACTAGGTCGAAACAGCTGTCCAGTGCTTTCAGGTGATCAATGGTTGTCTGATTCAGATCAATTCGTGATATCAAAATTGAATTAAACAGTTAACTATCTCTACAAACTCCCCTAATTGGAATTCATTATATTTGACGGCTACTCATCAGTTACAAGCTGCCTTGATACATGCAATTATTATTATTATTATTATTATTGTTAGTATTAATAACATTACACATGCCTTAATCAATCGATAACACTGATTTTAAAGCAAAAACAGGAAAATCATATAGACAGGAAGAAAATGTAAAATATTTGCCAAAAATGGTAAAAGTAGTCACTTGTCACAGGGTATTAACATGGAGCTAAATGAAGCGAGCATGACATTTTAAAGAATAATAATAACTGAGTGATAATATACAACTAAGCTGGTAAAAATATACTTTAAAATGATATCGTAAATAATTGTCGCTGAAATAAAGATAACAAAAAAGAATCATTCAATTTAAATGAGTTTAATAAACTTAATTTCATCTGCCGTGACAATAAGTTAACCGAACTTTCCTTCTGTGTATTAAGGTCATTTTAAAAGTTTTTATTGGCAGCAACCTGTACAAGCTGAACAGAAGTTGTCTTTTTTTCAAATTATTTTAACAAATTTCTCAGGATGTGCTTAAGAAACTTAGTAGGAGCTCTTATTTTTTCTTTCTGATATACCTCCTACCACAATTATATATAAACTGTTAAATAAATCTAGTGGTAACTTCAGAGGGATATTGTTCTACTTTTGTTAGGTTTAAAGAACATTTGATTCTAAATACTGGAAATAATTAAGCTGCATAAAAGTTTCTTATGAGTGCCACCTTAATTCTCATATCAATTCTACTTGAAACTGCATCTCCTTTAAACGGAAGATAGATGAATAGTGTTTATTCCTGACTGAAGTATATTTGAAATTATTTATGAATTATTCGCTTACATTGTAACAAGTTTTTCACTATATAAAAACTCTTCCTGCTATTTGTCAAGCCCTATTAAATAAAGTTCTAACTAAATATCATTTGTAACCCATCTGGACAGCAATTGTTAATATATTTAAGTAGAGACGCTATCATATCTAGCTTCTGAATATAGTTTTCCCAATTGTACCATTTCCCCTTTGTTTTATGTTCACATATAAGCATTTAAATCAAATATTTCGTTTATATTTCATTGTAAACTTGTTATTATTATGTGCGTCATTGAATTATTGAAATAAATTAGAGCCATAATACATGTTATTGTTTAATTAAAGGGATGTATAAAGTTATCAATAATAACAATGATAATGATAATAATTGTATATTAAGGCCGTTTGTAGCTGATGAGTACCAGCAAAATAAAGTGATTTCATTCTGCAAATCACGTAGTTCTTGTGTTTCTTATGTATGTAAAAGGATCATGTATAAACATAGTTTGTTTAAACTACCGAAATTCAATTTAGTTGCTTTGATATTCGACTTAAAACAAATTATGATATAGGTTGATTCACATTTAACGCTATTCATCAGTGTCATTTATTGCAGTCATTTAACCGATATCAGTTTATATTCAAAAAATGTATGTGTTTGTTAGAACACCCCATTTAGTCTCTTCACAATAATTGTGTACTATTTTCTTCATGGTTTTCCGAAGTTGAAATATAGGACCTTCAATCTATATAATCATCGAAGTTTTCTTATACTGTTAGTCATCTTTGGCTTCTCTGTCAGGCAATATCAGTTTATAATGAAGCCTAACCTTCTATAATACTCTCTTTAATATGTCATCATAGTTAACAAAAAGATATTTCATTGACATTGGTTGTTAGTTTGCTATGTAATTTTTTTAAAGTTATTTGTTAATAATCCACCTCTGCAATTATTATTCATATGAATAGCTAATAGTAGTATATAAGTTAAAAACATTAGAATAACTTATAAGTTGTAGTAAATACAAGTTTATGTATGATAGTATAATGTTATTCTTGCTGTAGGATATATGAATTAGTTTTAAGAATGAATATAGTTATGTTGTTTCAATAAGTAGTAAAACAATGTTATTTTTTTTTCTTGTATTTATTATATTAGAATAATGAAACGTTTACATGTAATCATGTATGTAGGCATAGATAATATGTAACTAGTTATTTCTTAGACTTTATTTATGTTGATATCTTATCATATAACAGCATGAAAACATTTTCACTAATATAAATGTTATTGTAAATAGAAGAAAGTAGAATGTAATGAACATTACAGATGTAGAGAACTGTGATAAGAAATCGATAATATTGTTCAGTAATTGGATCGTTTTTGATGATTTCATTGTCAATGCTGTTCTACAGCATTGACATTGTTATTATTCCTACGCATATCGTTATATTATTAATGCTAACATTATTATTTTTATTCATCTCGTAGTCACATGAACAATGTTAGTAAATAGACACTCAATTTTACCATTTTGTATTATTTTGTACTTTAGTCTACCTTCACTCGGACATATGTGCTAATTTGTAATCATATTGTATATCCATATTTCACCTGTCAATATGTATTTCTTGTCTTGTGATAATCAATTTAAATTTCATTTTCTTATTCATCGTCTAACGAAATTCAGTTAGCGGAACCTTCTTGCTATAGCCTAAGCAACTAGGCGTCAAAATTAATAAGGAAGCATTTTAAATCTACTTTTTATGTGGACATTTTTACAAATAAATTCCCTTGGAATCTGGAAAAATTTGTATCAAACCATTTGTGATTTAGATTCACATTCTTTATTAGTACGACATATTGATGATTAATTTTCTTCGTGTGTTGCACTCAAAATGTTCACACCAACTGTTGTTTTTACTACACTAGCAAAATAATAAGGACTCTGAATGTGCGAGCACCATTCAATTCACTCACCAGACTTAGACATATGTTAATCTTCTTTCCTTTTAATTCATTCATGAACTTACATAGTAAGCCATGTCTTTCATTGCCCGTGTAAACATTATTTTTTCCCATTGGTTTCATTAACTTCAGGACACTAGTGCTGTTGTTTTATCCTTTCTAATTTGGTCCTTTCTCTTAATTAAGTCTCTTAATCATCACACGTGCCAGCAAAAATAAGGGAGTATTGGATAGCTATATTATCTTAGCATGGGACTCCCTGGTAGTTTGTGCTAGAAAATAGAACCCACGGCTTTCGAGTTGCATAGTGGACGCCTAACTGTCTACATTGCTGGTCCAGTATCTAACGACAGAACTCCCACTTCCATCAGTTTATGATATAGCCTGAACATCAATTATCATTTCTAATCTAATGGAATTATTCACCCTACTTTTTTTGGATATGATATATATGGATGATGTAAAAGTTGATACTAGTGTAGGCTGATAGCAGCTTGTGAAAGCTACATAATGATGAGTTGTTTAAAATGTATACATTCTATACTTTTGTCAATTTTCATTAAAACTATGTTAAATTAAAGCTATTAAAATAAGTAATGAAACTTATAAATTTAACAGTAATTGAAGAAGCAACTTCATTAAATTGTTGTTTATCTGATAAATGTACACAAATGACTGATTTATTTTCTATAAACAATCCTCAAAAATCTGATATACAGTAATAAGATATTACTGATATATTTTATTAAAAGTTGACTGTATAAGGAAACTGGCAAGAAATTTCAATGATTTTCAACATAAAATCTAGTTTTATAAGCTATAATATTTAGATTTAAGCTGGATTGAGACTGGCAAGCGGAATCCAGGACGCACCCTACGTCCTATTTGGGACTCATTATTTGCAATTTATGGCTATATCAAGAAAATTCACTCAGGATGCCCATATAGCAACAGAAGTTGACCAGTTTCAGTCCATGACTAGTCAACGTGAAGATCATATTTACGTAGTGAATTTCTTTATAAAATGTGGGCTCATTCTTTCAGTTGTCAATAACAATCTAGTAGTGTTTACTGCATATTTATTTTCAGAATACATTGGATTTAATGTATTCCGTTGTATTCACATCAGCTACATACGGCATGCAGTTAGTTGTAATTAGCATAACGTGTAAAGTTGATTGTAAGTTTAATGTATATGTTTTTGATTAAGAGATATACAAAATTGGATAGGACATAGTTCTTCAACAGAGTATTCATAGATAAAAAGAGTGATAGCTTTAAAATCAATTTAGATGCATTTGCAAAAACGTACATTGAAGAATATATATTGAAGTTACAAATAGACTGAACTTTTACATTTTTGTTAAACATAATCTAAAGAACATAAACCTCAGAGGATTAAGTATTTTACTTAGGTTAGTTACGAGACATGTTATAGATACGGGACATGTAGGGAACACATTAGACACATTTAAATTAATATACACGTAAAATATTTCTACGACGTTATGATTTGCTTAAGCCATTGCTATTAAAAGACTAATACCTCACCTACGCATCTTAAAAGATTAAGTAATAAACCTTCAGTCGCCTTGGTAAGTGATAAGTACAGTGATTATTAATTCGGCCATTTGCTTATTAGTACTATTAATGATTCAACTTTTTCTATTAGTTTTATTCATCTTCATCATTTATTATGTAATAGTCAATTTATGGCATACATAACATTAGCATTTTAAAGTGTTATCTGTTTATTATGGTAAGTTATATTATTTAATCAAATTATTAACATCTTAACAATTTATTAGTTCGGTCTAAATCTCTTCTATTTGAATCAATAGAAATTTTTCACCTTATATAATCAGCCCATTCCAAACTGGTTTGAGAACTATCATAGCTTTATTGAAAACTCCCTCCCCCCCACGGTTTTGTACATTACTTTACAAAGAATATGCACATTAAATTTGTATGTTACACGAATTACAATTAATTGTCTGTTGTATTTAGCTGAAGAGAATGCAACGAAACACATTAAATTAAGTGTATTCTGCAAATATTATTGTTCTAGCTTTATTTAAATTCGTGACGAGAACGGATTGTTTCAGCTTTATGAAATTAATGTAAATCGCTTCATCGATAGGATACATTTTATCTATATATATATGTAAATATATAACATGTTCAATTCGAACGTGAAGACAGTCCTGCTGTATGGAGCTGAAACTTGGAGAATTACTGCAAAAATCCTCAGACGGATACAGGTATTTATAAACAACTGCCTACGAAAGATACTGAATGTCCGTTGGCCGGAAATCATCAGCAACAGCTTACTATGGGAGAGGACAAACCAACTTCCAGCCGAAGAGGAAATTAGGAAAAGACGTTGGAAATGGATAGGACATACATTACGGAAACCATCGGACTGCATCACGAGACAAGCGTTAACATGGAATGCTGTTGGGAAACGGAAAAGTGGAAGGCCAAAGAACACGCTGCGTCGAGAATTGGAGGCAGACATTAAAAGGATGAACAGCAACTGGAAACAATTGGAAAGGATTGCTGAGGACAGAGTTAAATGGAGAACCCTGGTGAGCGGCCTATGCTCCTCAGCGAGGAGTAACGGGCATAAGTAAAGTATGTAATATAATATGTATTTCATTATAAAAAGTATGTTCACGTAGTATGTCTAAAAAGTATTATCATCGAAGAATTAGCAATAAAAATTTATTGTTATTAGGTTTTGTGGAGATTGTTGAATGTTAATTCGACATAGCAAACTGATCTGATTTAGACAACGACTGATCACTGGGAAGCACTAGATAGTTGCTTCGTCACATTTGTAATCAATATCAGCCCATTAGCGATTAACTCATAAAAGTAATTCCTAAAGTTCTAGTGAGACGATAAGACCAATATAATTAAACTATGTTGAATGTGAAACAGTTACCCACGAGTGACAATAAATATGGTCACGCAAAAATATTACGAACTGATTGAGTTAGAAATATCAACTTCTAGAAGTCAACTGACTTAGTGGTCTAATAGTAAAGCGTTCGGCAAGAAGCCTAATGGTCCTGAATTCAATCTCTAATAGGGACGTTGATGCACACTACTGAAGTGTCCCATACAATATATAATGTGTGTCTAATGTGTCCTGGTGACCAATGGTTGCTTAACTTATACCAACTGATGTTATCAAATTAATAAAATTTAATAATGATCAATCAATCAATGCCTGTTACCCCAAGTGGAGCATAGACTGCCCACCAGCATTCTCCAACCAACTCTGTCCTGGGCATTCCTTTCTAGCTCTTCCCAAGTGCTGTTCATTCTCTTCATGTCTGTTTCCAATTCCCGACGCAATGTGTCCTTGGGTCTTCCTCTGTTTCTTTGGCCATTAGGATTCCAAGTCAGTGCTTGTCATGTGACACAGTTTGATGGTTTCCTCAGTGTGTGTCCAATCCACCTCCAGCGTCTTTTCCTAATTTCTTCGTCGACTGGAAGTTGATTAGTTCTCTGCCACAACAGGTTGTTGCTGATGGTATCTGGCCAACAGATCCGAAGAATCCTACGCAGACAGTTGTTTATAAATACTTGTATCTTCTGTAGGATACTTTTCGTAGTTCTCCAAGTTTCAGCTCCATACAACAGGACTGTCTTCACATTTGTGTTGAAAATTTTGACTTTTATATTGACTGACAGTTGGTTTGAGTTCCAGATGTTTTTTAGTTGTAGAAATGCTGCCCCTGCCTTACCAATCCGTGCCTTCACATCCGAATCAGACCCTCCTTGTTTATCGATTATGCTGCCCAAATATGTAAAGGTTTCAACGTCTTCCAGAATTTCTCCGTCAAGTGTAATTGGGTTAGTGTTTGCTGTTTTATACCGGAGGATCTTGCTTTTCCCTTTGTGTATGTTGAGGACTACTGCTGCTGAGGCTGCTGCTATACTGTTGGTCTTCTTCTGCATTTGATGATGTGTGTGAGAAAGAAGAGCTAGTTCTGTCATCTGCAAAGTCCAAGTTATCTAGTTTTGGTTGATGTTGTCCATTGTATTCCGAGAGTGCCTTCACATGTTGCAGTCTTCATGATCCAGTCGATGACCAGTAGAAAGAGGAAGGGTGAGAGTAAGCAGCCTTGTCTGACACCGGTCTTCACTTCGAATGAATCTGTGAGCTGACCTCCATGCACGATTTTACAATGTAGTCCGTCGTACGAATTTCGTATGATGTTGACTATCTTCTCGGGTACGCCGTAATGTCGTAGAAGGCTCCATAATATTCTCCTATCCACGCTGTCGAATGCTTTTTCATAGTCGAGGAAGTTGATGTAAAGTGGTGAATTCCATTCAATTGATTGTTCAACAATGAACTGTAAAGTAGCGATTTGATCGGTACATGATCGATCTTTACGGAATCCGGCCTGTTGATCTCGGAGTTGGCCGTCGACTGGGTCCTTTAATGTGTTCAATAACACTCTGTTGAAGACCTTTCCTGGTACTGAAAGTAGAGTAATGCCTCTGTAGTTCTCACAATTGTTGAGGTCGCCTTTCTTTGGTATCTTGATGAGGTACCCTTCTTTCCAGTCTGCTGGAACTTGTTCATCCTCCCAAATCGTCCTGAAGAGAATGTGGAGTATCTTTGAAGTTGTTTCTATATCTGTCTTCAGTGCCTCCGCTGGTATGTTGTCTGGTCCTGCTGACTTGCCACTCTTGAGCTGTCTGATGGCCATTTTGATTTCTTCGACTGTTGGTGGGTCTGTGCTTATAGGGAGATCCGTGGCTGCTGCTTCGATGACTGGTGGGTTCAGTGGGGCTGGTCTATTCAAGAGTTCTTGCAAGTGCTCTACCCATCTGTTCCGTTGTTCATGCACTTCAGTGATTGGTTTGCCAGCCTTGTTCTTGATTCTCCGTTCTGGCTTATTGAATTTCCCAGCTAACTTCTTTGTTGTATCGTATAGGAGCCTCATGTTTCCTTCTCTGGCAGCTTTTTCCGCTGTCATTGCTAGGTCCTCAACGAATTTCTGTTTATCCAACCTGATGCTCCTCTTCACTTGCATGTTGACTTCGGTGTATTCAGCCTGTGCCTTGGCTTTCTCTGCTCTTGTCCGACTGTTATTGATCGCTATCTTTCTGTTCCTCCTTTCTTGGATCTTGTCCAGAGTACTAACAGAAATCCACTCTTTTTGGTGTTGTTTCTTGAGACCCAAAACCTCCTGACATGTTGAAGTTATTGTTTCCTTAATCTCTTTCCAGTTGTCTTCCATATTAGTTCCACCTTTTTCTAGTAGATCATGAAATGCCTGGAACTTGTTGCTAAGAATTAATTTGAATTCGTTGCGTTTGTTAGTATCCCGGAGAAGGGCTGTATTAAACTTTTACAATACTGCTGCTCCAGTTGTCCAGTGCTTCCTCAGCTTCAGTTTCATTTTAGTTACCACCAAATGGTGATCTGAAGCTATGTCGGCTCCTCTCCTTGCTCTTACGTCTTCCATAGTCCTTCTAAACTTTTTATTGATGCAGATGTGGTCGATTTGGTTCTCCGTAATGTGGTCCGGTGAAACCCATGTAGTTTTGTGTATACGTTTGTGGGAGAAAATGGTGCCACCTATAATCATTTTGTTGAAGGCACATAACTTCACAAACCTCTCACCGTTATCATTCCTTTCTCCCAGTCCATGTTGTCCCATGATGTCTTCATACCCGGTGTTATCCACTCCGACCTTGGCGATGAAGTCGCTCATCAAAATGGTCAGGTCCTTGGCTGAAAATTTCTTGATGATTGACTGCAGCCTCGCATAGAACTGGTCTTTGTCGTCTTCGTGGCTGTCATTGGTGGGTGCGTAGCACTGGATGACATTCATTGTAATCCCTTTCTTCTTCGTCTTGAAGGATGCTGTGATGATCCTAGGTCCATGAGGCTCCCATCTTATAAGAGACTTCCATGCATCTTGGGGGGGGGCGTTTTCTTCTTCGTGGCCGGAGTATAAAAGCACATTTCCCGGGGATAACCGTTGCTGTCCAGCTTGCAACCAATGCGTTTCGCTTATTCCAAGTATCTTCAGGTTGTATCTTATCCTTTCTTCAGCTATTTGCATGGTCCTCCCTGTTTCCCACAGCGTGCGGACATTCCATGTACCTATATTAATTGTTGATCTGGTTGTCAGAAGAGACATCGGCCTCGTGGCTTCCGAAGAAACTCGGCTTTCACCATGAGGCGTCATAACATACCTTCCAACTCCTAGGGCAGAGTAAAAATGGTTATAAAGGTTTTTACTGGTTAGCGTTTTTTTGGCACGTTTGCTGTTTTACGGGATGGGGTTGCTAACCCCATGCCCAACCCTCCTCCTTTATCCGGGCTTGGGACCGGCAGCAACCCTAGGGGATACAGGCGGAGTTAAAATTTAATAATAAGTTAAATTAAATTCATTATTTGCATTTCTCTGTTTAATTATAAAATAAAAAAATAGTTTGTATTGGATTTACGTCGGTTGAAAGTAAGTTGTTATCCACAGTACAAAGCTAATCAATTATCAAAATGTCAATCAAAACGAGAAGAATTAAAGAAGATATTAGTGCTATTATTATTATCATCATTATTATTGATAAAATCACATCCAATGTTTTGTTATTCAGAATGAAATATATCAATTAAATACATTTCCATTAAGTTAAATGCTGTCGTTATGATTTCCATTAGTAAATTGATAAACAAAAACACATATAATTTGTATGAAATGAAGTGATTGGTTAATTCTTATTGTTTTTTTTTTAATAGAAAATTTAGCTTATACTGATAAATAAAACAACTAATAATTTTTTACCGTGTATCTTATAGATTTGTGTTACATAGAAATGAAATGTAATTAGGATACACTAAACATGTCTATGACGTAATACCTGAAATGTGTGAAGAAATTGGATAAATATTTAAAAATTTAATATATGTGTACATATATACGAAATTTATTATTTTGTAATCGTCATGAATTGATATTATTTGGGTACAGTTAAAAATTAGGAAGTAATGAATAATTGTTTTGACTTTTAGTTTGGTGAACTGCCATCAGGGATGAGACCCAAGATTTTCAGGTTTTTCAGATAGTGTGTGATTATCATCATCAATGACAGGAAACATACTTCAGTTTATTTATGAGTGCGACGATCACTTAGTACTATTAGTCATAACAGTCTTATTCTGGAAATGTCTGAATCACTCACAAGACATTATGTGCAGAAAAGTAACATTCATGAAGCCTTATTTTAAAGAGAAGATTATTAGGTACTGGATTGTTGGGTTATGTTTCAGACAATGAAATTAAACTGACAATCAGGCTTGATACCTACATCTTATAGTAAAATACTTCATTTCATTATTTTTAAAGAAATATAGTTGATTAATGTTAGAAATACAAAACAGTTGCAGTTTCAACTCTGTTTCTAAAAAGTTAGGTTATCGACACGAGATTTGAAGGAAATAACTTCCATTCCTGATGGAGTCAGAGGTACTTAATACTACGAAGTACTCACATGATAGGACTTAACAATTGTATAATGTTTTCTGATTTTGATGGTTGTATAGCTGAGAATAGCTAACAATAAGAACTGTAACGTTCAACAGTGAGTAGCTACTTTTACACTAGACTACTATTATCTCTCCTTAATTTGATTGAGACCGTGTGGCGTTTCGCTTACATAAATCTCCGCTAAGGCCACTATCACATATATTCAGTCACATTCTACATTTCGTGTAACCGTCAAGCAAGCTAGGATTTTTAAACTAATTGTTATATTTTATTCAGTTTTGTTTAACATTATAAGTAGTAGATATCAAATATAACCTATTGAAAAACAAAATCAGGAGTCCTTTTAAAATCTGTCTTTCGTCAAGCGTCTTATTCTTAGAATCATATAAATAAGAATTCAATCTTTCTCCATTCTCAGTAAAGCTCTCTATAAGTAGTCGAATACATTTCTCACTCGTGGTTGATTTGGGCATACGATAGACTTCAAGTGAGCTAATGATACATGTCAATAAAGGCCAAATACATCTGAGTTCAGTAAGATAAAATATTTCATTAATAATTACGAATTTCAGAGAATATAACTGCTGAGTATTGTGATCATTCAACAGATTCATATACATATAACAAACTTATAAACCTGCCCGTTTGTAGACCACCAAAATTTGCAATCGTACTTCATAATATCGTTTTAAGGTACTTCAGGATGGATTAGTGCAAACTAAATCGCTTAACTGTTCTACAAAAAAGAATACCAAGACGATATAAATATTCAACACATTCAGGTTAATTACAATTGGAAAACAGTAAACAAAAATATGGAGAATGACTGGTAGGAATCATGTTGTCGATTGACATTAAATGAGTACACGAATAAGCAAAGTAGAAAAATGACACACAAAACTGACAATGAACCTCGTCAACATATCGTAGACGAAGTAAAAACTAATAAATAGTATGCTTTACCTTGTTTGAAATTGACTTGAAATGAATACAAAATAGAAATATTACCAAGAGAACGAAGTATTGCTGAACAGGAAATGAAAAAAACCATCGCTTTAAGTATCAAACGAAAGTAAAATGGCGCAGCCATTGTATTAGGAAGAAGAAAATATAACTGTTAAAACTACATTCGATTATTGAATAGTCAACGATCTAAGCAAAATAATTACGTGTATGGGAAACAAACAAATGTAATAAGATAGGCTGTAAGAGTATAAGAATACATGATACAACAAATTTCATGATAGCGAATAATATCTAGGTTATTAGATATATGCATATATATAAACTAGTTGTTTTGCTGATGAAGTTTGAAACATGTGGCATGACAACGGTTTTCATGATAAGAAAATAGTTAGCAATAAATTGTTAAAGCATACAAGAGAAAAAATATATAAATAGTTATTTAACAAAATCACATATCTTATTACCATTATTCAACTTAGAAACTTGAAGTTTCAACTCATCTAACAGTTAGACAGTTTTTTTTAAATAAGTTGATATTTTGACACGGCTGCTGGTAACTTACTACAAAATTTGAGTTTGCAGTACAAATCATGGTAAACAGTCAAATAGATGCATTAATGGCGGGATTTATGAGATGTGCTATCTTTGTCAGCCACTGTGTATGAAATATTTTATTCACTTATTATTTTCCTCCGATTTTCGACGTCATAGTAGTTTTCACCGGGATATTTTCTATTTTATCTATATTTATTTGTCAAATAAGTTGTATTTTTTGTTGCTTATCTTCAAAACACCATCGAGGTATACAGAGACATAAACCACTTTTATTATTTCTAATTGCTGAGACATTTTCCTTAAGCTGCTTTACAGACGGCTGTCAATTGTTTAATAATTTCTGGTACCAAACATATTTTCGGAAATGTTTTCCGCTGCTTTTCCGCTTGCTTCTGTAAGCCTTCGATAATAGAAGCTTTTATAGCTGATTAAACTATAAGATGTAAAATATATAAAGCGCTAAAGTGATTCTCCTGATACTCAAGAAGCTTTTCTGTAGATTACATAGCCTTTTGTGAGGTGTTTACATAATTATTCGATGACAGCAGGCCCATTAGTAGACTGAGACTAATTAGATGTTATGAAAATGAGATGTAAACTTACTACATGATCATTGGAAAGAAGAAATAACCCTTTAGAGTCTTTCTCAGCTTCAAATTATTTCATTTTTCGCACATTACTCGTAAATATAGCTGAGCAACTGGTTAAAAAGTACAGGAAACAACATAAACTGCAAAATAAACACATTAGTGTAACCTAGAAACAGCAACGCACAACATCTACAGCCTGCTGCTTATTTTTTTATACAGAGGCCTGCTGTAGTTATATATAGAGTAGCCTTGAGGTGAAACAGAAAACCTGTTTACTAAAGAGGTAACAACTTAGGATGAAAACTTAATAAAAAGAGTTACAATTGGATTCTTTTTGGTAGTTATCTCTCCTTGAAAATATTCTACTATTTGAAAGTATTCCTTTGATTTCCTACTCTACTATACATTAAGCTAACCAAGTAATCCTTACAGTTTGGAAGCATTTTAATTAAAAATATAATGGAAAACCATTCACCCTAACTTTGATTTTGCCGTTATAGAACATCTATAATTATCAACCGAAGACTGAAAATAACACTAAGCATTACGTATAACTAGCTAAATTCGTCGTTATATGCACAGCAATATGTTCTTCATCAAAACCTTAGACTGTCAGGTTTTCCATTCACTTTTCTGTAATTCGCATCTTTAAATTTGCTTGCATCTGCCAAAACAGTTACATTGGCAGACCTGAAAAACAGAATTACACTCAATTCCAAAAGCGACTTCAATAGAAATTGCATATGAAAGTTCCGAAAACATTTAACTGTGCCATCAAAAGACAATTCATCTACACAGGTCACATAATTGATACTTAGGAATTCTTGAGAGTAATTAGTAAATATCTAACTTCAACTCTTAAAATTCACTAAAGACATAGCCATTTAAGGTCTTAAACCAGACCTTTGTATTCAAACAGAGTTAATAGTTAGTTTCTGCTTCCCATGGTAATATTATCATTATTCGATTCCATCATTTAGCTTTTGTTCTTTAAAACGTTCCACTTATTTCGATTACATCACTTTTAAATTCTTTCAACTCCAAACCCCTAAGTTCGAAATCGGTTGATCTTAATTCACCACTCACTTGAATACAGCTCACTGTTACGCGATCAGTTAAAAATTTTTTCGTTTATAACTTTCTGACCTTCTGTTGTTGTTTTGGAATTCTCGCTGTTGAAATGTATCAGTTACTATTCAGTTCTATAAACTTTACTTCACCGTCTATTCATCATAATGATATTATGCATTCATTTATTACTGAATAATTTCACACATAAATATGCTACATTTTTGTTTTGTAATTATGATTTCAAAATATTACAAGTTGTAAACAGATGCTGAGAACAGGACGAAATAACGTAAACTCATGTTATTCTACTCAGTTGTTGTTCGTACTTAATAGAGGTGTAATATCCAAAGATTATTGACTCTAAGAAGTCTACTGGTAATACACTTTACAAAACATCTTTTCAGTTTGATGATGATCACACTTTCATTAATTTCAAACAAATTAAGCAGATAATTAGAATGTATTTGGATCTTTCCGCTGATTTGTCAAGGACTGAAATGGATAAATTTCTGCTGTCACACGTACATCCTAAGCAGATTGCCTCGATTTATTGATAGTTCACGGGTATTTAAGTAGCTGGTAAAGGGAAGACAGGATGCGCGTTTCGTCTTGTTTGGGACTCGTTAGCCAGATATGCCTACATTCGACTGCTACACAAAGTTAATATATTTTATGTAAGCATATTGCTTAATCTATCAGAAATGTAATAGCATAAATTTCGCCAACGTACGTTGAAGTATATGATCTTACTTCAAGAATTCATGATATAAAAGAAATATACTTCTTTACGGTAGTATAGACGGAAAGTGATAACCTGATCGTTGCAATACAACCTTCGAGCTTGCATTGGAGAGTATAAGCTTGTTTTGTTTCGTACTTCACATACTCACCCAAGTTCATCAGTTAACTCCTTAATAAACAAGAGATGAGTTTTAGCTGTAAGTTACAACCTACAATGCTTAGTAATGATGTTTCTGTTTTTCCATAAAAGAATCATTTCATTTAAATAGACTTTCGATTTTTCTTCAATTTGTACACATATGTCTGAGAAAAATTTTTATTCATGTTGTCTGTTTTATAGATTCACACCTTTCTCTTCACACCTCTTATCAAGAATACATGTATTTTATTACTACATCATTCTGTTATTGTTGTTGTTGACATTGTTGTTTTTTTTCATACTTCATTAATCATTTTCACAGACTTTGGTAATTTATGACGGATAAATTGTAACTTAGTTATAGACAATAATTATGCCAAGTGTCCTGTTAACGAAAAAAATCTACAATCACTATATGTATTTTTCTTTATGCAAAATGTAAATAGGCATAAAATGACCTGATCTGATTTATACCATTTTGTCCCTTGACATGAATTGATTAAGCAGTTGAATGAGAATATATAGGTCAAATTAGATTTTGTACAACGAAAGATTCAATAAGTTTATGTACTTGCATATATGTAAACATGTCTATAGACCATAATGATAGGGGGTGATCGTCTATGAAAGTTATGTATAAAAGATAAAACATGTAGTTCAAACTTTCACATTATAATGCATTTTCAGCAACTAAAAAATACATTTATTGAATGCATAAATTATTTAAATGAGCTATAAATAACATTTTTGTTGTTCAAATAATGAATAAATTGATTGTGGACTACTTATAGTATAGACGATTTGATTAACAGAAGTATAATAATTAACGGGAGTTAGGTTTGATCAACTTTGAAATTTAACAGCACATTCATGAATGTACCTGCACTAGGGCTCAAAATCCATAGGCTCCGTTCTCCCATCATTTATCTTTAGAAATTCATGGATGATCTTAGCCTAGCACAAAAGTAACTTTAAAATCATAAATCAGTCCTTGCAATGTTAACTCGTTTTCGATAGTTAGAATACTGAATAACTTTAATAGAAATAACATATAATTACCCTATTTTATCGTCTATTACTAGTCGTTTTCAATTTCCGTATGTACTACTCTATGAACCTACCAGTTTATGGTCAGGTGTTAACAAACAGGGTATATAAATATTTTTTACAAACATTCATTGCAACGTTCAAAATGAATTTAATTGGTTGATGGGTGCCTCCGCAAATGTTTAGGTTACCTTTTTACTGAACTCTGTATAATTTCTGACCGACTATACTGTCCCAGATTTGTTTAAAAGTAAATATAGATGCTACCTGTATGTATTAATCTGTAATTTCAAAGAGCTTTGAAATTACTTCTATACTGTATACAATACAATTCAAGTGGAAACATATCAGTTGCTAGGGTATTTTCCTTCATGCTTATCCCATGAGAAAACAAGAGACACATATTGGATTACTTGTGTATTGTACATGGTGAATATAAAAATGGTCATAGTAACTAAAGTAATAGAAGATTGAAAATGAATGGCATCCAATGAATGTTACAGTTTGATTTCATGCTAAATAAGTTCCTTATCACCTTTAAGTGTTGATAAGTGAGGCATAATTTATGATAAGAAAGTTGTGTTAATTAATTCAAATCAAATTTAATCAGATTTGGTTAGTGAAAAACATTCATTTTGTTTAGTTATTAAATTGTACATGATACTCTTGATAGATATCTAAATGGTGCAAAAATACAAAGGGATTTAACAACCACTTCATCTATATATACCAGTAAATTTCAATATGCTGAGAATAATCTGATGTAGTCAAATAATGATGAAAACTGAAGAAGCGCAATGAATAAAGCTTATTTAAATATAACTTATTAATATGTCGTAAAGTTAGTGGCTAAACTTTATGATCTGAATAAAAGTGTAGTAATTGATTGTAGTTTCATATTACTTCAATGATGATATGAACCTCGTAGTTAATTCGAAGTGTATGGCATAGGTTTAAAAAGATGGGTGTCTGCGGACAACATTTTCAAAACATGTATGACTGATCAAGCACTTAGAACATGTATGTATTTTATGGCAAATAAACTTCGGAGTTTACTACTTAATTAAATGGTTTGATAATTCATATTTACTGGAATTAGGTAATATAATATCTATTTTACTTCGATTTTGAAGGAAAATGAGCTTATATTATAACTCTTAGTCTTCGAAATATCAGAGATCGTAACACAGCCGGTCAAGCATTTAGCACTATAATTGTGTGTGTAGAGATCATTGAATATTAGCTTGATATGACGAACTGGTTTGAGTTTGATAAATAACTGAAACTAAGAAGCAGTGGATAGCTGTTTCGTCTTAGAGTGAGGCTATTCAGAAATACTCATCAATGACCTCGCTAGAGAATCCAGACCAGTATCTTCAAGCTTCATGCAATCCTTTAACCAATAGAACATGGAGCCCGCTTTCAACGGTTGACATTTTCAACTCGGTTAATTAGAGATATATTCTCACCGTAACTCATAAAGGTGGTAATTCCGGCAGTCCTAGTGAGGAGACCCAACTAATAGATTTCAACCATGTCAGGCATGAATGGATAAGAAACGTCAACCTTAGAAAGTCGCTCCATGTTCTAATTGTTAACAGTTCGCTATGAAGCCCGAAGATAGTGGGCTGGATTCACCGGTGAGGTAGTTAATGAGTATTGTTGATTAGTCTCATTCTAAGACAAAACAGCTATAAACTGCTTCCTAGTTTTAATTATTTATCTTACTCAAACCAATTCATGATATCAAGTTCAAATTTAATTTTAAAGCTCACTATTGACGTATTTTAGGAAAATAATTAGTTTATCTCAAATGAATATGAACATCATCGAAAATCACTTCCTGAATTCATACTGTAATTCATTTACTGTTTCGTTAACTTTAACTTAGTAAACATAATTTCATACATTTAACAATTGCAAAATAACAATTGATACCAATTAATACCTCATGGTAATTGTGTTGCAGAAACATTGAGTAAGAAAAAATCCCAATTCGACTTACAACCGAATATTTGTGCATAATAAGATGAATTCATTTTATTTCGTTGGTTTCTCATCAGCTGCATACAACCTAGAATAATATTTTACAAAATTAATATTTAAAACAAAGTTTAACATACTCATGAGAGTGTTTGAACTTGGTTGAAATCAAACATGTTAGACATGTGAACATAACTAAAATGTTGAAGAAAATTCGGTATGTATGTATGTATGTATGTATGTAAAAACAACATAGAACCTGGCAAATGTGTGCATCGGTTCAAGTTGCCATACCACCATGGCACCGCAAGATTAACACCACCACCACTGGCAGAAATCACTTCAATAAAATAAAATAATAATAGTAACAAGGAATGTGAACATATAAAATATGGTTCAGGAGGCGTTGAAAGAAAGTAATGGAATAATTTAAAGCTCATGATTTAAGGGAGGACAATGAGTGAATACATCTGCGCCATCGTGACCGATTCTAGGCCATGTCACTCAGTGTTTTCGGCCACTGGTTACGGTAATCGCGAGGACCCCATCCAGGTAGTCTGCAGCTACCGACACGACTTAAACCGGCAGTCAGTGACTTCGTGGACTGATGCCATGTTTTAGTTTGGCCACCCCTTACTCTCTTCCATCCTATTCCTATATCAGCCAGCATTGCGCGTCGAGAAAGACGGTGGTTGGGCATACGCAACACATGTTCCAATCACCTCAGTCGATGAAAATTCACAACCTCATCGACTGATTTACCACATTTGCCTAACACCCGTCGTCTAACCTCGTTATTATTTACTCGGTGATCCCAGGTAACGCGAGCGATGTTTCGTAGACATCGATGGTCAAAAACTAATAAGCTTCGAGTGTCGTCTACCCTTAATGGCCACGTCTCACACCCATACAGTAAGACAGAGCGAACTATTGCGCAGTACACTCTCTCTTTCGTTGAGAGACGAATATCTCGTCTACGCCATAGGTGACGTAAGTTGGCAAAAGCCAAACGAGCTTTTTGAATTCGTACTGTGATTTCGCCAGAGACTAACCCATCAGGGCTAATCACACTTCCGAGGTAAGTGAAGTGGTCTACGTGCTCAACTACTCCACTCCCTATATTTAGTTCAGGTGTTGACGAAAACCAGTCCTGGAGCAATAGTTTGCGTTTAGAAGGGGAGAAACGCATTCCGAAAATGCCTGCATTCGAGCTTATTGCTATTAAAGATTCTGCATTTTATCAGCGTCCTCGCCAAACAGGACTATATCGTCAGCATATTCTAAGTCAATAAGTAGATCTCCTGGTAGGAGATCGATTCCTGAAAAGTCAGACGATAAAAGTGTAATTTCCAACAGTATGTCAACTATGAAATTAAACAGAAATGGGTTAAGTGTGCAGCCTTGACGGACACCACTTGATGTTACATGTTCAGATGACAGTTCACCATATGCTCTGATACGACTAATAGTGCTTGAGTAAAGAGCTTTAACAAGTTTTATGTACTTTTGGGGCACACCTTTCAATGATAGACATTGCCATAGAACTTCACGGTCTACACAGTCAAATACCGCCTTCAAGTCAAGGAAAACCACTATTGTCGACCGCCGAAAAGTATGTCTGTGTTCTAAGATCTGACGAACGGTGAATATCTGGTCTATACAACCGCGACCAGGTCTGGAACCAGCCTGATTTTCTCGTATTTGGAGATCACGAGTTGTGGTTAAGCGTCTGATAATTATAGAAGGTAGTATTTTAGACACTATATTAGTCAAACTAATTCCTCTATGGTTATTACAGGACGATTTTGACCCTTTCTTATATACTGCGACGATTAACGATCGACACCAGTCAGACGGAATTATGTCAAGTTCCCAAACCTTAGTCAAAATATCAGTCAGTCTGGTTGTCAATGTGGGACCACCATCCTTAAAGACCTCTGGGGATGATCCGTCTGGACCCGCTGCCTTGCCTCGCCTTAGATTGACTATAGCTTTTTCGACTTCGATAAGAGTCGGGGGACCTAAGTCGACTTTACATTCCGGCTGTCTCGAAATAGTGGGAAGTTTTAGAGTAGCTGAAGGCCAACTAAACTGTTCCTTAAAGTGTTCAACCCATCGTTCTAAACATCTACACTGAGAGCTAATAAGCGTTCCATCTTTTCGGAAATCGTCTCACTAACGCTGGATTTTTTAACCCCAGTTTCTTTTATCAACTTGAAAAGTTGTCTAGTGTT
The DNA here is from genome assembly GCA_034768735.1 of Schistosoma mekongi. Taxonomy (NCBI): domain Eukaryota; kingdom Metazoa; phylum Platyhelminthes; class Trematoda; order Strigeidida; family Schistosomatidae; genus Schistosoma; species Schistosoma mekongi. The sequence continues at coordinate 77,093,362 of CM068305.1, read as the reverse complement.
ACTTATCGCCGCTGCCTTTTCCATTTCCTTTGCTTTCGTTACCCACCACTGTTCACGGTCGTTTCGCAGACTTTTCGTTAGTTTATGCCTGATTACTCGTCGCTCATAATCGTGTTCGGAGCCTGATGGATTAAGACTTCGGGAGTCTATTAAATCAACAGAAGCCATTGAGATCCATTGATTTTCCACGACATGTTGATTTAAGTCCTTGATAGATATCATTGTAGATGCCACAGCTGCTTTAACATCTTGCCAAGCAGTATCTAGTCGGGACGCATCTTTATAATTGCCTAAGTGATTCCTCAGTTGTTCCTGCAATTTAATCTTGGCTGGTTCATTACTAAACTGAATTGTGAAAGGTTTTCCTGTGGTAGTTTTTCTTCGCCCGGTAAGACGCAAGCAAACGCGTGCTCTCACTAGAGCGTGGTCAGAGTCCAAACATATACTCCAGAAAGATCGACAATCTTCTATCGAGCCTCTCCAACGGTAACTAATCGCAATATGGTCTATTTGAGTCCACCGTTGAGTAGGGCCTGGAGGTCTCCAAGTTAAACGATGTCGCTCCTTATGCTCAAAGTTCGTGTTGGCTAGAAATAACCAAAAATCTGAGCAAAGCTGCAGCAGACGATCGCCGTTATCCGTTCTCTGAGCTGGAACACTAAAGCATCCACCTAAATGTCTTTCAGATTGGTTCAAGCTACCTATTTGGGCGTTAAAATCACCAGCCAAGATTACCAAATCTGAGTGTTTGGCCCTATGAAGTAGATCAGAAAGTTTTCTGTAAAATTCATCTTTCACTTCATTCAGGCTGCAGTCGGTGGGAGTGTAGGCAGAAACAACGAAAAGGCAACGGCGTGTGTCCCTATCTTTCCGAGTTCTTACTGGACCATTTAGTCGGACGGCACATAGGCGACTGTCGACAGGAATCCATTCAAGAAGCGCCTGTTCTGCTTTCATACTTAATGTAATACCTACACCGACGAGCCCACGAGAAGTTGCTGTTGAATCACCAGATAAACGAAGAGTGTATCGCGAAGGTTGTTCATTCTGACTAGGTGAGGTCAAGTGAATGACCACACTAGGATCCTGTATGCGTGTTTCGGAGGCGCAACACATATCAATGGCGTGGGATTCTAATGTCCTAGCTAGGGAGGCTTGTTGCTTCATTTGACACAGGGTTCGTACATTGAATGCACCAATGTGAAGTTTGGAGCGTGGTCTTAGTATGCTAGGAACGTTATTTTGTTGGCCGGAATCTTTACCACTAATGACACAGGAGAAAGTTGAAGATAAGGATTTAGGCTTGAAGGTGGGGGCAGGATAAACATTAGGAATAGAAGAAGGAGTTTGATTAAAATGGCAGTGATCTTGCGTGTTGTTAGAGGTATGAGGGCGGTTATCACTCCCCAGTTGCCCACGCTGTGGAAGGGTTCTTCTTGATGTACCTGAATAGCAAAATGTGTTAGGGTTGGCCTGAAAGACCGCAGTGCCCAAGGAACAACTGCTTGAGGCCGGTCACACACGGCCTTTTTGAGATAGGTTTTCGTTGTTGTAGCTCCGTACTTGTTGAGGCCTTACTGCCGGAGACGGAAATCCATGGAGTAAGATGAGGTGTGCATTTTTATGGTCGACCTTTTCTAACCCCAACCTTCCTTTGTGGAAAGGCAGCATCGCTGCTATGCTGGTTGTCCGAAGAAAACACCTTACTGCCATCACACCTCTGTACAGCCGGCAGTACGACTTCGTCCTCGGACCTCATATTTGCTGCTTTTGGTCTCATCGCTTTTCAACCGACCTGCCTGGCATGGTAGGACCTAGGGGAACGATTGTTCCAGCCAGTATAGCCCGATTGAGTCATCACGATAGGCAAGCCCGACCACCACTTCAAGGTAGAAGCACGGTCGGGAATATATTGAATACAGAAGAATGCACCAGAAGGCAAAATAGTGTTCTGAGTTCAAATAATTACATAATAAGAGGTTGTTGGAAATATTTGATAATCATATGAATTGAGCTCAGTTGTTAAACTTAAAATGACCTGATCAAACACAAAAGTTGAACCCATCTATCTAAAAAAATGGTGATGTAACGAAAAATGTGATCCAACAAAGAAGTAATAGTTGAAATAGGCAATGAAGATGACGACACATAAGTCAGGCTACCAGGATAAAGAAAGGCTTATAACAGTTTCTTTTTGGACACATAAGTTTGGTTTCATCCTTTTTAATGGCAATCGCTTCAGCATATTTTAGGAGATGTGAAGTTTTTTGTCTATTGAATACTTTGAATGATTTATTGATACCAATCTGGTGTCCTGTGTCAATCAAATGTTTAGCAATTGCACTGTTAAATGCTTTCATTCCTGTAAGTCGTAGGTTTTTAGGGACATGTTCATTAAAACGTAGGTAGGCCCTTCTTTCTGTTCGGCCAATGTAACTGCTACTGCAGGTACACTTAAATTTAAAAAGACAGTTGGCGGTAACATGAGAAGGATACCTGTCGACTTTTGATTGTTTCAGTGAACATGTTGTTATGTACGATATGACCAGTTTTACAGCATAATAAGTTCTCTTTAAGGTTGAGCTAAATTGTCTTCTGATTGTTTCAACAATATCATCACCTTTAAAATCGAGTTGAAGGAAAACAGGCTTCTTATGGACTGTGATGTCGTTTGGTTTATCAGGTTTTTGTTCACTGTATTTGTCAATGAATTTTTCTGTGTAGCCATTCACTTTTTGGTAATATTTGATGTTAGCGAGCTTTGAATCTATCGTATCTGAAATTCATATCTTTTTAGTGAAAACAGTTGTTCTCAGAGCCAGCATTTTCTCCAACATTTTAGTTATGTTCACATGTCTAACATGTTTGATTTCAACCAAGTTCAAACACTCTCATGAGTATGTTAAACTTTGTTTTAAATATTAATTTTGTAAAATATTATTCTAGGTTGTATGCAGCTGATGAGAAACCAACGAAATAAAATGAATTCATCTTATTATGCACAACTATTTGTTCTTGTTCTCTTGAAAATTATAAAGGGAACAAAGTGTATGAAATTACAACAGAAAGTTTTCCCATTTCACTATATAAGGACGGTTTTCTCGTAATGATATTTTAGTATGATATCTTATTCCTTTCAAGATTTATAGAAGATAAATATTCATTATTGATTGATAAATTTAGTACACTGGTAATCTCGTACTTTAAATCTGTCTAATCGTCGAAACTGCTTTAAATAATTTGAAATCATCAATCAATCAATGCCTGTAACCCCATGTTGAGCATAGGCCACCCACCAGCATTCTTCAACCAACTCCGCTTGAACCCCCCCTAGGGTTGCTGCCGGTCTCAAGGTCGGATAAAGGAGGAGGGTTGGGCATGGGGTTAGCAACTCCATCCCGTAAAACAACAACCTTGTGAAAAAAAACTAACCAGTACAAAGCTTTATAATTTGAATTCATGTAAATAGTTAATTAAGAAATATTTATGTATCATTTTGCACAGCTGTTTCCTTCACAGCTTTATCGTTACTTATGAAGTATAAATAGCATATGACAATTTCTCAGTTTATATCTGAACAAAGAATTCTTGTGAACAATAAAGTTTCTTATCGCTTATTCAAATTCGTGTGGTTCTGGAGACGTAATTGATGATAAATTATCATTACGGAATTTTTGCAATCGTCATTTGTATATTCATTTAATATTAAAGATACATAAAACAATCATTAATTAGTTATCTTCTTATTTACAAAGACATTTCTCGCTCTATTCATTGTTCACTTTAATTGTTTATATGACGATTGATTCATGTCCAACTGCTCTTATTGTAAGTTACATTTAATCAAACAATTTATGTTATGTTCTTTAGCATGATAAAATTAACTTGAACAATCGAACTATTCAATTAATGATTCATTTATTAATTATACAACATTGTAATGTATTTTCTATGATAATCTAATTAACAATTTGCATATTCCCAACAAGATAAGTTAATAATGCTGTATGCCTAGTATGTGAATGCTCTAATTGTGGATATTTCACTAAGTTATAAAAACTAGATTGTTGAATAAATTCTAGCTAAAAAGGATCATATGACTGAGAGTTATTATGCATCAATCAAAAACCGATAAGCCTACAAAATGTATATAAATGTCAGGTACAAAAAAAAAACAACATAGTAGCATAAAAATGTGTGATATGTATTTGTAAAATTCCAATGGTTAGAAAGTGAAATTTCTACTGTTTCGAGGCTTAGTCTAAGTCGCTTCTTTAGTGAAATGAATAACCCAGGAAGTGACTTACACTATGCCACGAAACGTCGGAAATTTTAATTTCTATTGATTGAAATCTTACAAATACACGTGCATCACTCATTTTTATAAACAACCTATCCAATGCTCAAGTTATTTGAAATTATCAAATTGAACCCTGGTAATGAAATGTGCAATATAGGAGTATATTATTCCATATAATCTATGATGAGCTTGTTTCTAGTTCTAGACTAGTTTGATGTTATTTTTCCAACATTTTATTAATAAGTAATTGACCACCATTACAGTTAGATATGTAAGTGTTAGATTCAATATTTTAATGTAGAAATTGTCCTAAAATTGTTTATATACTAAACTAAGTTCACAACAAGGTCATTAGTATACCAAAGCTAAAATCAACGTAATGTATTCTAGACTGAATTGCTAATATAGAAAACATCTAACACATAATTGTAATTTTCGATAAGCTATTTAATAGACCTTACAGTTGCACCTCCACATTATAATAACTAGTCATTTCATACTTTCCACTGATTCCATATATATATATATATTAGCACAGTATCAGAATACTAAGGAAGACATTCCATAGAGACCAATGAGGCATAAGATTTTGTTTATAACTGACACCCAGGCTTTGATATAATGGATTCGAAGCATTCATATGTTGATTATTTTATTTACTTTAATCATTAAATAACTTTTACTTGCTTTCAATTTGGTAGATAACTTTGTGATTGTCAATTATGATATGCATATGATATGCTGAAAACGCTTCACATGAATAATAGATTTCATCAGATAAAAAATTATTCATTAAAGCAAAATAATATGAATTTATTTTGTTACATGACCTGACAGTAACCACCTAGAGAACCAAACACGTTAATTCATATTTACCTCAATATTTGTAAGTAGATTAAAATAAATTAGAAGAAATCAACGGTGAAGAGGGTGGGGAGGGCATCAAGTGTGAATCGAAGAGAATTGAATAGCTAATTACTTTTAACTTGTATATCATGTGTGTGTCTCACCATAATGAAACCCAAGTAAGTCATTAATGAAAACTTACCAATGACATCCTTTAGATTCTATTTTGCAACATGATGTAGATAATTGTTATCTATTAAGCTGCAAACGATCGTAACTAATGATTAGCTCATATCACAAATTGGCTCAAGTAAAATTTAATCTCGAATAACTTATAACGTAATAGTATGAAATATTGTATTCGTTCCGTGATCTAAAAGTTTTCACCTGCATCCCGACTCTGGAAGAATGAATTCTAGAACAAAAGTCTCTCCAGTGCAGTCTGGTTTTCATTGATCCTCTTGATTAACAGAATATATATATATATATATATATATATATATATATATAAAGTTTAAAATGAATACTTGAACAAAGGTTAAAAAAATTTCAGAGCAGCTTCATGGTGGATGAAATAAGATACGAGTACAGATGTTCTGTAAGTAAACTTTTGTTGTAAGAATAGTTTAGAAAATAGTGAAGTGTAATGAGCATAGGATAGTTAAAACATAAAAGCTGTTTACGGTGATTGGCATATAATTTACTAATTGAATTCATCTCAAGTTGACCTCTAGCATGTCTGGAATGCAACGTCTATCACCGATGGAGTTGAATGATCGTTACAGTGCATTACAAAATAGTTGAGGTGGAAGTCCTTCTATTAGACGCAAGTACAGTGGTTCAAATTGTCAAGCACTTGATACGAGACCTGATTTTAGTGTGCTCGCTGTTAGGGAATACCACACAATGACAGAGCGGTTGTTCAGTGTTACTTTATTGTTTTTAATGGTACTCAAAGGTGAGTAGTCCGATGCGAATACTAAAAGCAAAATTAATCAACATTTTAATGGGACAGATAAGTTTTTCAGAATGTTGTATCATAATTCTCTGTTTACACTGTGTCGTAATAAATAGTTGCGTATTTTATTAACTCAGCATCATGTGACATTTTTCTTTACTTCAATAATTACTGATTACTAGAGCATATGATATATAACAAAGATAATCAACTTCTTTCTTTTCAAAGATTAAATTGAGTTTTTTTCATGGTTAGTGGAGACAAGAAGAAGTTTTTAAATAAGGTAAATATCAGGTCTGTTGAAATGAATAACACATGTACTTTAATTTGCTCACATGAGCATATAAACAATTTGTTGGAACATTTTCGCTATTAGTTTTATAACTTCGATCAATAATATATGGAACATATAATATATACGTTGGTTAGAGAAAGCGACTTAATACTAGACATTATTGTATAAAGCTTGTTTACATCCAAAATTTACTAAGTAATTGTTGTGATATTCATAAAACAAATAATCCGGAAATCAGTCGTTAAGTTTACATAGCTAGTAGTTAAATTCACCATGACTAGATATCATTAGGAGTACTAGTGAAAACTGCACATTACTGAACAATTGTTTCATGTTTATCTGAAACCTCTTAGTAGTATGCACTTACGACTATTAAATGTTTTCAAACACAACTGTCTCATAAACCAACTCATCATACGAAAATCGTGTACATGATGCTTACCATCGGTGAAACAGTTTTCATAATTACCAACGAGAGATAATAACTAGAGAATTTTACTAATGTATAGCTAACGAGATTGAATAATCTCCATACTATATTACAAATCAATCAAAAATGGAAATGTGATCCACCGCATTACGCACTCCCTTGTCTGATTATAACATACTGTAGCAGAAAATAGCAATTAATTCAATTCTACATGAACACTGTTGCTTATCTCTAAAATAAGTCTAATAAATTATTAAATAATTCTAAGTATACGAAGTTGCATATTCTTGTAGACAACAGGCAACTGGTTATTTTTAATCATCTTGATAACATTCAATGGATTAAATATTCATTATTCATAATGAAAAAATCGAAATAATAGGGCATCACAAAATTGTTGTGTGTCGGGATTCCAGAAGATTAACCCACTGTTTGTTAGGATGTTGAAGATAATTAAGGCACCATTGAAAAGATTCTTTTGTTAGTCATTCATAATTCCCGACCGTGCTGCTACCTTGACGTGGTGGTCGGGCTCGTCTATCGTGATGACTCAATCGGGCTATACTGGCTGGAACAATCGTTCCTCTAGATCCTACCATGCCAGGCAGGTCGGTTGAAAAGCGATGAGACCAAAAGCAGCAAATATGAGGTCCGAGGACGAAGTCGTACTGCCGGCTGTACAGAGGTGTGATGGCAGTAAGGTATTTTTTTCGGACAACCAGCATAGCAGCGATGCTGCCTTCCCACAAAGGAAGGTTGGGGTTAGAAAAGGTCGACCATAAAAATGCACACCTCATCTTACTCCATGGATTTCCGTCTCCGGCAGTAAGGCCTCAACAAGTACGGAGTTACAACAACAACGAAAACCTCTCTCAAAAAGGCCGTGTGTGACCAACCTCAAGCAGTTGTTCCTTGGGCACTGCGGTCACGCTCCCAGGTCTTTCAAGCCAACCCTAACCCATTTTGCTATTCAGGTACATCAAGAAGAACCCTTCCACAGCGTGGGCAACTGGGAAGAGATAACCGCCCTCATACCTCTAACAACACGCAAGATCACTGCCATTTTAATCAAACTCCTTCTTCTATTCTTAATGTTTATCCTGCCCCCACCTTCAAGCCTAAATTCCTATCTTCAACTTCCTCCTGTGTCATTAGTGCTAACGATTCGGGCCCACAAAATAACGTTCCTAGCATACTAAGACCACGCTCCAAACTTCACATTGGTGCACTCAATGTACGAACACTGTGTCAAATAGGGCAACAAGCCTCCCTAGCTAGGACATTAGAATCCCGCGCCATTGATGTATGTTGCGTCTCCGAAACACGCATACAGGATTCTAGCGTGGTCATTCAGTTGACCTCACCTAGTCAGAATGAACAACCTTCGCGATACACTCTTCGATTATCTGGCGATTCAACAGCAACTTCTCGTGGGCTCGTCGGTGTAGGTATTGCATTAAGTATGAAAGCAGAACAGGCGCTTCTTGAATGGATTCTTGTCGACAGTCGCCTATGTGCCGTCCGACTAAATGGTCCAGTAAGAACTCGGAAAGATAGGGACACACGCCGTTGTCTCTTCGTTGTTTCTGCCTACGCTCCCACCGACTGCAGCCTGAATGAAGTGAAAGATGAATTTTACAGAAAACTTTCTGATCTACTTCATAGGGCCAAACACTCAGATTTGGTAATCTTGGCTGGTGATTTTAACGCCCAAATAGGTAGCTTGAACCAATCTGAAAGACATTTAGGTGGATGCTTTAGTGTTCCAGCTCAGAGAACGGATAACGGCGATCGTCTGCTGCAGCTTTGCTCAGATTTTTGGTTATTTCTAGCCAACACGAACTTTGAGCATAAGGAGCGACATCGTTTAACTTGGAGACCTCCAGGCCCTACTCAACGGTGGACTCAAATAGACCATATTGCGATTAGTTACCGTTGGAGAGGCTCGATAGAAGATTGTCGATCTTTCTGGAGTATATGTTTGGACTCTGACCACGCTCTAGTGAGAGCACGCGTTTGCTTGCGTCTTACCGGGCGAAGAAAAACTACCACAGGAAAACCTTTCACAATTCAGTTTAGTAATGAACCAGCCAAGATTAAATTGCAGGAACAACTGAGGAATCACTTAGGCAATTATAAAGATGCGTCCCGACTAGATACTGCTTGGCAAGATGTTAAAGCAGCTGTGGCATCTACAATGATATCTATCAAGGACTTAAATCAACATGTCGGGGAAAATCAATGGATCTCAATGGCTTCTGTTGATTTAATAGACTCCCGAAGACTTATCCCATCAGACTCCGAACACGATTATGAGCTACGAGTAATCAGGCATAAACTGACGAAAAATCTGCGAAACGACCCTGAGCAGTGGTGGGTAACGAAAGCAAAGGAAATGGAAAAGGCAGCGGCGATAAGTAACACTAGACAACTTTTCAAGTTGATAAAAGAAACTGGGGTTAAAAAATCCAGCGTTAGTGAGACGATTTCCGAAAAAGATGGAACGCTTACTAGCTTTCAGTCTAGACGTTTAGAACGATGGGCTGAACACTTCAAGGAACAGATTAGTTGGCCTTCAGCTACTCTGAAACTTCCCACTATTTCGAGACAGCCGGAATGGAAAGTCGACTTAGGTCCCCCGACTGTTTTTGAAGTCGAAAAAGCTATAGTCAATCTAAGGCGAGGCAAGGCAGCGGGTCCAGACGGATCATCCCCAGAGGTATTTAAGGATGGTGGTCCCACATTGACAACCAGACTGACTGATATTTTGACTAAGGTTTGGGAACTTGACATAATTCCGTCTGACTGGTGTCGATCGTTAATCGTCGCAGTATATAAGAAAGGGTCAAAATCGTCCTGTAATAACCATAGAGGAATTAGTTTGACTAATATAGTGTCTAAAATACTACCTTCTATAATTATCAGACGCTTAACCACAACTCGTGATCTCCAAATACGAGAAAATCAGGCTGGTTCCAGACCTGGTCGCGGTTGTATAGACCAGATATTCACCGTTCGTCAGATCTTAGAACACAGACATACTTTTCGGCGGTCGACAATAGTGGTTTTCCTTGACTTGAAGGCGGTATTTGACTGTGTAGACCGTGAAGTTCTATGGCAATGTCTATCATTGAAAGGTGTGCCCCAAAAGTACATAAAACTTGTTAAAGCTCTTTACTCAAGCACTATTAGTCGTATCAGAGCATATGGTGAACTGTCATCTGAACATGTAACATCAAGTGGTGTCCGTCAAGGCTGCACACTTAACCCATTTCTGTTTAATTTCATAGTTGACATACTGTTGGAAATTACACTTTTATCGTCTGACTTTTCAGGAATCGATCTCCTACCAGGAGATCTACTTATTGACTTAGAATATGCTGACGATATAGTCCTGTTTGGCGAGGACGCTGATAAAATGCAGAATCTTTAATAGCAATAAGCTCGAATGCAGGCATTTTCGGAATGCGTTTCTCCCCTTCTAAACGCAAACTATTGCTCCAGGACTGGTTTTCGTCAACACCTGAACTAAATATAGGGAGTGGAGTAGTTGAGCACGTAGACCACTTCACTTGTCTTGGAAGTCTGATTAGCCCTAATGGCTTGGTCTCTGACGAAATCTCAGTACGAATTCAAAAAGCTCGTTTGGCTTTTGCCAACTTACGTCACCTATGGCGTAGACGAGATATTCGTCTCTCAACGAAAGAGAGAGTGTACTGCGCAATAGTTCGCTCTGTCTTACTGTATGGGTGTGAGACGTGGCCATTAAGGGTAGACGACACTCGAAGCTTATTAGTTTTTGACCATCGATGTCTACGAAACATCGCTCGCGTTACCTGGGATCACCGAGTAAATAATAACGAGGTTAGACGACGGGTGTTAGGCAAATGTGGTAAATCAGTCGATGAGGTTGTGAATCCTCATCGACTGAGGTGATTGGAACATGTGTTGCGTATGCCCAACCACAGTTTTCCTCGACGCGCAATGCTGGCTGGTATAGGAATAGGATGGAAGAGAGTAAGGGGTGGCCAAACTAAAACATGGCATCAGTCCACGAAGTCACTGACTGCCGGTTTAAGTCGTGTCGGTAGCTGCAGACTACCTGGATGGGGTCCTCGCGATTACCGTAACCAGTGGCTGAAAATACTGAGTGACATGGCCCAGAATCGGTCACGATGGCGCAGATGTATTCACTCATTGTCCTCCCTTAAATCATGAGCTTTAAATTATTCCATTACTTTCTTTCAACGCCTCCTGAACCATATTTTATATGTTCACATTCCTTGTTACTATTATTATTTTATTTTATAGAAGTGATTTTTACCAGTGGTGGTGGTGTTAATCTTGCGGTGCCATGGTGGTATGGCAACTTGAACCGATGAGCACATGTGCCAGGTTCTATGTTGATTGTACATACAAAGATTCATAATTGTTACTGAGCTTTGTTTACCCTAAACGTTTTAGATCTAATTTCATTTTGGATTTTAGGTTAAAGATGACAAGAACCTTGATAATTAACTACAGGCTTCGATCGACTATTGAAGTGTTAATGGTTTTTGATGATAACCCTCCTAATCTGTTGTTGACTTTTAACAATGCAAGTTATTTCTATACCTTTCGAGGTTTTTTTCTTTTCGGTTGATTACGATTTCACTTATTTTTATCATATTCAACGTGGAATTTAGTCATTTTGATCCCGACTCAGTTTAGAAATGAATACATAACTTAACGATAATTACACTACAGCATGATCCCTACTATGAATTAACAATATATATAACAATCCATATTGAATATTATTTACAAGACTACTGTCTGTTGCTACTTTAAAACAACTAATCAACGATAAATAACTATCAAGAAGAATTAAGTATTCACTTGTTTCAACTTTCAGCTTGATTTGTTAAATGATATTTTCTTTAACAGTACATTCTACATGATTACATTGTTCTAGTTTACATGTTGAATCGACTGTATTTATTAAAGTACATAAACTCTATTTCAATTATTATGTCTTCCGTAAAAATCTATTTTCATTAAATTTATCCAATAAATCAATTTTAGCCAGAAAAAACAAAATACTGACCACTACTTTTGCCTTTTATCATTTTTTGCTTTATGTTTTTGTTTTAATAATTTCCGTTTCATTATATAGAATATATTCATGAAAATCAATCAAAATAGAAGAATAGTAAAAAGAGATAATTTCTACAAAAAAATAATATTACAATAACAATCAATAAGGAAAAATAAAATAAAACATAGAAAAAAATACAACATAGAAATGAAACAATCAATAAATATGAAATAAAAAATTCTACTGGATATGCATTTGTATTTAAGAATTTTATTACATACCTATAATTCTCGTTAAGATTTCGATATATTCGAGGTAAATTGTAAGAATAAGAGAGAAAGAGAGCATAAAACTCAAGTGTTATGTACATAAATTATTTATTTTATGATTGACTAAAGTATTTTTTTTATTAAGTTGATAAGGAAAGAAGTTAAATATAAGTAAGTAAGCTAAGAATGTTTGGGTTTGTAACCAAAATGAATCGACATATGTATTAATACTTAAGTGATATTCATAGTAGTTTGCTAGGTTGATGTTTATAGTGTGTACGTGTGAGTATTGTTTCAACTATATTCATTTAATATGCGATATGAGAATGGACTAATGTAATCATCGACAAACTGATTAAAATACCTTCTTGATATACGATTTATTAACAAACTATGATAATAACTATTATATTGATTCTCTGTAGACAATCCAGTTGTTTTGTTAGTTTACTTAATGAAATAAGTCCAGAGATTATCAGACTAAAGAGAATGTTGTAAGCGTGGTTCATTTAACAAAAAGTCACATTCTAGTAACCGGTATTAGTCATTATTCAGGTAAACGCAAATAGTTTCTACTTTGTAATTAGGACGAAACGCGCGTCCTGAATTCCACTTGCCAGCCACAATCCAACTCAAATATTAAACTAGTTTCTACTTTGTTTTTATTAGGATGAACTTGTTTATTCCCATTGATTTGTTATAGACTGAAATTGGTCAGTCACTATTGCTATATGTGCATCCTGAGCGGATTGCCTCAGTAAAGCGAATTTTCGAATCCCACTGTAAACATCAACATTCGGATGCAGGTATATCCAGCCCGATGAGTCCCAAATAAGAAGAACCGCGTCTCCTGGACTATAATTGCCAGTCACAATCCAACTTATATAATATTTGTTTTTATTATTTAGATTAGTGGTTACCATCTTTCATTCTATGAATGTATCTTCACATAGTTAGCCACACTTAGATAATTTATCGTAGTCAATTAGGTCTGTTGGCATTTCACAGCTGTCGAGCTTATTTTGACTAATGGTTCCCTCTGATCCGAAAAACGTAAAATCATGCTTCAATCTTGATACAGTTAAGTATTAAAATAATTGTTCACAATTATTATTCGGTTTCTTGTAAGTGATAAAACCTCTTATTCTCTCTCTAGAATATAACTTTTGGTGTTTTTAACTTCGCTAGGTTCTGACTGATTGCCAAATACTGTATTTATTTTCTTTACCAAGCGACAATTTATTTCTAGGAATTTTATCATGTCAGCTGATGCATAGCAGTCACAGAGAGACTAAAAGTGATATAATGAAGCTCAAAATATATTTAGTGAAATGCTGCAATTGATCTCTTATAGGAACCAGACAAACTAACAGAGAACAATTCGCCTATTATCTAAAGAATTAATAGTAATACGACTACTACTTATAAGCAATATTTGTATTACGTTTAGTGGATGGCTGTAACCTGTATTGAATGTTTTAATCACGAATCAGTAGATATTCAGTATTCGTCAATAAGTTCCACTCTAAAAAGAAAACGGAACTTCTTGAATGTTTAGTATCAGACACGAACACTCGTTTCACTTTCTGTCCATTTTTAAAAATCTAATCTGTCTAAATGAAATACAGTTATGTGCAAAGGTTACTTTCTAACAAAATTTTCCGCACACTTAATGCTTACGCAAATAATAATTTTCTAATTACATAATCACATGAAGAGTCTGTCGTTTAGGCACTACACCGGCATTATAATACCCCTTAGCTAAATTAACGATCTTACATAAAAAATATTCATTTAAACAATTAAAACTCAACCGACACATTTTTTCATGTTACTTTCTACTTTGACCTCTCTGAATACTACTTAAATACTGTAGTCTAAAGAAGTATTTATGCAACCTTTTAGCATCTGTCACGTATTTAGTAATTCTTCATGTTATCTACCAAGGCGTGAAATTCATTACTTTATAAATTTTTAAAACATCTGTGATATGATTATTTGAGATAAAGTGTAGTGTTTTGTTTGATCTTGGTTATAAAATTATTTTATTTTATTACATCGTTTTTAATTCATGACCACATTCCATTTCCAATTTTATCAACGTAGATATCTTCATCGTCAATTTCATCCCTAGATATCTTTACTATGTATTCATTTGTCTACCTAGTTTTCCAATTTTATTGTAATCGGTTCTTCAGAATCATTCTCTGGGTATTATGTTTAGATTATGATACCCTTCGTTTGTTTAAATCCTAGTAATTTTTGTCACAATATACCTAAACGTGCTTATCACTAACTTTTATTTAACATTATTCTTATAAGTATGTTAAATTCAACTTCCAGTTTTAATATTTAAGCATTACAGAGTATAAATAGTTGGTGTATTCAAATCAGAGGAAAATAAATTTATTTTATTCAGTTTATATCATATTTGCTTTTGATAACGAAAGAAACCCGTTATATGAAAGTAAAACGAGGTAAAGCATTTCAATGAAGAAGATTTTCCATTCGATAAATTCATTTATAGTAATTGTGCATTTGTTTTTATATTAAGCTACTAGATATATGTGGTAGTCCGTTAAGACACAGGTGAATTGCATCATGATATGCTAAGAAAGTGTATTAAAACTGTAATTATACAACAGCTTACAAGTTAACGAATAATAGTAATATGAAACGGAATGTCTAGTTGTTCCAAAATAAAATTCCTCCAAAACCACCTACAAGGTCAAACGAACAGGATGAAGTAGAGTACAAATTAGTAACTTATTTATTTAAGATGGTTAAGTAACTACTAGCTTCTGTGTGTAGAAAAGTGACAAACTCAGGTTTCTATTTTGCCATAGCTGTGTCGCCTAATTTTTTTAATTAATCATACACTGAAATCATTAGTTATATATCACCTTTTACTAACAACTTTAAGATCTCACTTTTGTTTCTTGCATTTTTTACACTTATCAAATGAACAATTCGTTTTATAATACACGTAATCTTTAACCTTTTAGTTGCTACGCAACCGTGTTTTCGATACACTTTCTGAACACTTCTTGATTCAATTCACTTTTTGTTTCTCACTAGACTAGTATACTTAATAAATCACTATAAATATAAATGAAGAGCTACTGTAAATGAATTCGTTGAGAAGGAAATGTCCTTACCTAAGTGTCTTTATTCGTTTTTACTCTGCTAAATTGATACCACTAACGAAATGCATGCAACTTTGTTGTTTTTCCCCTACTCGTTGAGTATAGTTCAACTAATTTATTCAATGAAATTTAATACTGTCTTAAAGTTTATTTTGTTCAAAATGGTTAGTTAAGTGTATGCGTGATTGAATAAAATAACCAATAAGAGTACCTGAATTATAATTACAGTGACTAATCAACAATAAATATCGTCAATATTTCATTGTTAATCAACAAGCTCAACATGTTATCAACAAATTCTACTTGGTTAACTCATAAATAAAGACTCAGATTACATTAATCAAGTATGTATTGCCTCTAGAATGATTTAGGACTTGATAATGATCTCTCACCTAGTTGATATATACTTGGTGAGAATTCTTGCAAAATGAGGCAAATTCAAATCACATATTTCTTCACTCTTCAGTACACTTTGTTTGCATGCAGCTGACCGTCTTTTCAGCAAGAAGCCATGCATGCCTTAAGGTATATAAGGAAGCATTGATTGTATAATGTAACTGAATTTCTGGAATACATATTATCTATGTAATCATTTCAGAACATCTAAGTCCCAAATAATTTATGATGTACGAACTGCCTGGACCTTTATCTTGATAAAAGTTATTATCTAATAAATTTGTATTGCCTTTACCAATGAAGGATACAAACTATTTCATTTTATTTAAGCATCATGATAATGTAACCTATAATTTAAGTATTGACAAAAGTATCTTGAAGTATCCAAATATTCACGAATCTGTTTCATGAATGTGGACAATTTCATAATAGTAAATTCCTGTTTACTGTCCTGAAGTTTCCAAATGCTTAAGTAAATTCAAAATATAAACTAAGGAGAATTTATTTGTTTAAATACGTTACAAAGTGATGTCGGTTAAATACCACCAAAAAACCAGAATGCACCGGATATTTGTTCCACCCCAGTATGGGGGGCCCTAGGCAGTGTGCATCATCGACACTTCAGGAAAATTGAACCTACGGCTCACAAGTCTCACGGCAAATGTTTATCCAACTAAACTAATGTCCACTGGTAAAATTCCCACCACCATAATTTTTTGAAAAGATAAGCTATCATAGGGGAAGACATATTTCAATGGGAAATTCTTCTATGTTCCGTGAAAACTGTTGGTCTAATTTTCTACTATCACAAATTATTACCTTTTAGATTGATGATTTCTGCCATTGGATAAATTCAACTATTTTTCCTAGTTTAGAGATTTTTCAAAGCGGACACTTACAATTTAACACAGGATAATCACACAAACATTCATGTTTTATGCCAAGTATGATATTACTGAATTGATTCGAACTTCATTTAATATTTATCAACAGAGCGATCACTATTCAACATTTTCATTAAGTCAGCATCGCCATTTCCATCTAGTTAGATTAGTACCATATAGTATCTCAATTTGTGACAGCTAATATGCGTATTAATAAAAATTTACGCATACAGAATCTGGCTATTTGAAATGGCCTTAATAAACGAAAGTTCCATTTACTTTATATTGATGGATATGATACTAATCAGTGATTAGTTCTTTTAAATATTGAAAGTTCTCTCACAAAGTTATTGTATATCACAATATGAATTGTTTCTATTCAGATGTAACGAAATTAGAAAATTTACATTATGTAATAGTTAGGTAGATTTTATGACTACAGAAATATCCCAAACAGTTCTCTTTAAAATCTTATCAAATGTCACAAAGCATAACTCTACTGAAAACTAACAACAGTAACGAATTGAATTAGAGGTTTCACAATTGATCGTAAATCAATGATTAGCATAGATTGCTATTGTAAGAGTGGCCTAAGTCTAAGCCGACTGCACGAATATTGACGAAGCGAAAATCATTTAGCTTACTTCGAAACTAGTAATGATTTGAACACAAAATCATTATGTGATATATATATATATATGGTTAAAATGTAACAGGATTCCTCTTAGGAACCCCCCAAATCAATTGTTCAATATAAACAGACGAAAATACTAGTCATCATTTTGAGAAGCTGACTGACCAGAGAGCACCAGTTTCCTTTACATTAAAGGTTCATTTTATTCTCATATACTAGACAATTTAGAACTTAGATTAAGCAGGAGATCTTGTCAACTATTTCCGACAGCTTAATATATAAACAAATATTTATATAAAGTACATTAAAATTCTTAACAATTGAAATTTGTTTGGCCACATTTGAACTAGATAAAATTAGTTAGAAATAACACGATGTATACTAACAAAAAGCCAATATTTCACACATAAATAAATACCTAAGTGTGCAGATAATAAATGCACTAAAATGAAGCCGACAAAAGAAACTGATATTTTATTCTCACTCATTTCTACATTACTAGCTCACCCTACCTTTTTTCTGTCATAAGATATTTATCATGATTATTTCAGTAATTAATACTGTAATTAACATTGTTATCATTGTTATTACTGATAACATTACCAGCGAACTATATGTTTACAATGTAAACATGTCAAAATAGCGCTAATGTTAATGGTTATTAAAAAAAAGGATACTAAATAGATAAAACATGTTTTATATTTATATACATCTATTGGATATAGCTGTTGACAAGAGTGAATAATGATTATTCGATTTATTTGAATGTGTTGAATAAAGTGTTAAGATTTCATTATTCACTTATTATTTACATAAATTGTTAATTCAATTGTGTGCTTAAAATAATTTACACTATTAGAATTGAAAGAGATTCATGATGAAATAATGTGTTGTAGCAATAACAGTTAAATCATAAAATCAGGTAGAAACAGTTACTATTATTATTAGATGATTAGTTCCTTTCTGGCAACTATTCTAATAACAAAACATAATTAGAAAACATTTTTCTATTTCACTCTAATTCAGAAATGAATAATGCTTAGTTTAACTAATGAACTAGCATTAGCTATAACGCTATAAATAACGAGGTACACATACATCTTGCAAGTGATGAGATTCATGGTGATTTAGTTTGTGTTAATTAGTAAACATCCCCAGGCTAATCGAAATTGATTTAACCACATTGATATTTTATTAGTGATGCATAATAAGAGCTTTTCTTATTGCATTGGTGAAAACTACGAAACAAATAGTGTTGAAAATTTGAAACTTGGAATTCATATGAGTTTCGTTATGGTTCCATACAACCAAGTGTCTAATTATCACCAGACAACACTAATAGATCGTATTTATTAAAAGTACACTACATAGTATTTCAATAAAAATAAAACAGAAGTCGCCCGTGGTGATACCATTCCCCAAACTTGTGATTAATACTCATGTCATTTACCAAAGCTTTCCACACTTTGGTCAAAGGTGTATAAAACTCTTGAAAATCTATATTTCGTTAAGGCACAAAATTGAGTCAGTTATGTTACATTTGATTGCGAAAAAGCCGTGCAAATAATGTATTGAGGTTGATAGGAAATAAAACAGCAAGTACTAATGGCTCTTCTATAACGTACATTAAAATACCACGTGTGGTAAGATGCTCCAACCTAAATAGGCTTTCATGCAACTAAATAAACATTCATTTTGCTACCAGAAAATGATTGACCATCAGTCTATTCAACTGTCAATTATTTTGATATCAAATATACCACAGATTCCAGGATTTACTAACAGTGGTTTCTGGTCAATAAAAGCTAACTAACAGCTGATCACTCAGACAGATTTCCTCACTTAATAATGGTCGTGATTGGTTCTTTTTTATTTTCTGCTTTGGTATTGATAAAAGAATTTAACATTGTGAAACAATCAGCTTTTATCATAATCTATTTATCATTTTAGGCATTTTGATTCATAGCGCCTGTGTAATAAACTAATTTTGATAGTAGAAAATAGTTTAATGTGATTTCAGCAGACAAAGTATTCACAAAGTTATTGTCATCAATTGACGAATAAATAACAACTTTAAATATGGTTAAAAGGGATGATTATAATTAATTGCATACGTACGAAGACATTATTTACACTAAGTTTGGGTTGATGTTAGAAGCTTCACATTGTGTATAAATAGAATTGGAGACAAAACGAAAGCCGGTTTAACCAGTTCTACAATTGAAGCTAAGTGAATTGTATTTATCAATAAATATAGATAATTACTTGAAATATTAGTTAGTTTATGCTTACCGGGCATGTTCTGTGGAAACAAATTAACTTTTTTACTGTGTCCCAGCTTATTTTAAAGGAGATTCTCTTGTTCCTTACACAATTCTAGTAAACACTTTCCCAGCTAATTTGTGACGAAATATATGTATAATGAACGTTTGAAGTTAGATAGGCTGGTGATTATCTAACAAGTAATTGTAATGCTTCATTATTTCGAAATTATTATCCAGGTGACTTTAAGTACTCTTTTAACTCTTAATCTCTCTCCTCATGCTGACTGTTATATTTCTTCCAGTTGGTTGAATTCGTCACAGATTGATGTTGGTAGGATACCAATGAAAACCAGGGAAAAATTGACTTTTTTATTCTTAGCATGGGACTCGTTGGAGGTACACAGCCGCCCCCCTATCATATTTAATAATCAATATATACATAACTTTTAATTTTGCTATCAGAACTGTCCATGAATATGTATCATGACTAGAATGACCATAATGAATGCATGTAAAAAAATTATTTTATGAATGTAACACATTAATTGATTGGTGTTAAATTATTTAATCTGTCAGACTTTATCATTGATGTTTCAATGTAGCCATTAGGTTAGGTAATTTAGCTTTGAAGTATACTTTTATGTTAACTGATAATAATCTCTGGAATGTTCCGGTTGAAACTTATTAACAAGATATATTCTCAGTTTTGAGGGAACAGGTGCTCTCCAAGGACACATAAGTACCACAGTCATCGAGTCATCATCACTCATTTAATCCAGTCAAAGTATTTGTTTTCCATAAACTGAATAGACACCATGTTGGTAAATGCCACTTCACAATGAAACCTAGGTTTACCATTTAATGCTATTAACCTCTACTCAACAAAAACATTATGTGACAACATTCATCAATTTACTTTTTGAGGATCACACAATAACGTGGAGGTAGTCAACGGAATACCAAGATAATTCACATAAATTCTTAATTTTGGAGTAATGTTGAAATGAAAAATCAGATGTTTAGCCTGTATGTAGCAACAGTTTACTTTTTTAATTAGGATAAGCTTGTATTTCCCCGTTGATTTGTAATGGACTGAAACTGGTCAGTTTCTGTTGCTATATGTGCATCCTGAGTGGATTTCCTCGATATAGCGATATTACATAAGTTATATATTTAAGTTGAATTGTGACTGACAAGTGGAATCCAGAACATGAGTTTTATCCTACTTGGGACTCATCTCCTGGATGTACCTGAATCCCAATGCTGATGTTCACACTGGGATTCAGACTCATTTAGCTCCGCGATGACCAGTTTCAGTCGATTACAAATCAACGGTAAGATACAAGCTTTTTCTTATTATATATATACCTATTGCACAAGTGTAACAGTTTGGACACAGTAGCCTAATGGTGAACGCGGTGGTGTTTGGCACGAAGCGGACTGAATTCGAATCCCAGTGTGAACATCAACATTGTGATGCCGGTACATCCAGCCGATGAGTCCAAAATAGGACGTAAGGCGCGTCTTGTATTCTGCTTGCCAGTCACAATTCAACTTAAACATATAGTTTATTTTTATATTTTTTGTAAGAAAACTGTGTTTTTTAGTAGTTCAGAAACCAATGATAACCTGTAATATTAAATGAACAAATATTAAATTATTATAGGAATAAATGAAAATGAATATTAGTTCGTTAGATGGCTGACGTATCATATTTCAATCATGTTTTTGTTCTTTTTCAAATTAATTAGATCAGGTAGAATGAAGAAAAAACAATTGATCCTTTTATATTTTAGGTCGTTATGTGATTCCATGTGATGCTTTTAATAAATTGTTTAATGTTGACTAGTGTTTCTATGTGTTTATAAAGATACAAGTACTTATTTACCCTATAAAAAATATACTTTGGATTTGATATCACTAATTAACTTGGATTAGAATGTAATTTTAAAACATCAAGCACTAGACAGGTTTATCACCCTGATATGAAACTCCTCAGCACTGTAATTCCATGACAAATGTGCGAATTGATCCCAGAACCTGTGCGTTTCACCACGATTTCAAAGTTAACAATCTCCACAAGGCCCATTTACAAAGTACATACTTGTTGGTGTGTCCTCATATCTAGCTACATTCTAGAATAACTTAACTATTATTGTTCACAATAAATTATACCAGTTGAAACAATGAACTTTTCTATCAAGCGATGATACGTAGTTTTTTGAAATGTGTATTAAGCGCAAGTAAACTTTCATGAAACAGAGACTGGCTTCCATTTACAACGGAAATTAATCATTATAGTTTATTAAATAAGCACCTTTTAGCTAAACAATGATAAAAGTTATCTAAGAATTTTTAGTTCCAATTCTCATATTAAATGAATTATTATTGATCGCATACTGTAAGTTGCATCACCTGTAATCTATGTAAATAGAATGTGAACCCTATCGTCACATAACATGATTTAAAGAAATACAAGTTCCACTTATGGATGGGTTTTCTATTGTCACTAATCTGTTTAAAAATTAATCAGTTAGTTGTGAATAACAGGTGATAATTAACGGTCTACTGAATAAAGATTTCAATTGAGATGGTTAATTTTGTGGAGATTGGTTATCTTATTTGATTGGATATATCATAGATTGATGTTGGCAGGGTTTTCAATGATACCCTGCCAACATCAATCTGTGGTATATTCAATCGAATAAAGATTTGTTAATTATGAATATACTGTTGGATATTTCGGATAGATATCTTTGTTTATATATTTCTTCATTTCGATTTCTAAACTGATGGTTATAAATTATTTATGTTTTAACCAGTGACTGGCTTAGGATTTAAGTATTTTTAAACCATGTCATTATCTTAAGAGACTTTACTACATCCTAGTTAGTCATTGCTTTGTGAAGAGCATGTTTAACCACTAATAGAACATTAAAGTTACGTTCTTAACAATGTTTGCATAAAGGATAATCTCGGAATATAATTTATCAAGCGTTAGTTCATACTTCGTATTCTTGTGACTGATTGTATTTTGAACTACAAAACTAGATGAATTAAGACTGATTCTTTATGTTAGCGACAACTTAGACCACATCTCATATTGTTCTAAAAAATACAAAGCAAATTGTATTTTACACACTCAAACGCAATGCAGTGTGCAGGTTGGCCGTGTTATATCCTCCGTAACTCAACTTCAAAAGCAATGATTTACCATACTGAATGAATATCGAATATTATTCAATTATTACCACGACCAATTAGAAAAGCGTATGTTTTTCTCATTATATCCACGATATTTTGGTAATTTTCTCCCTTCCAATATTGCACTAAAAGCATTCAGTTCAGTGATTATCTCTTACTGAGCTAGAAAAATTATAGGGACTTCGAATTTTTCAATTACATCAATTTGGTTCATGATATTATCTTAATTTCTTAATTTTACTACAAACCCTGATAAGCAGTGTTCATGTAATCTCGAACCCTGTACACTACATTCCTTTGGGGTATTTTATTGTTACTTTTTGGTGTATGTGTTCACCTTCTTAACTTTAATAAAAATTGAGTATTCTGTACCATCTATTTTACCTTCCCGTAAAACTGACACCTTGTTTCACTTACTAAGCCCCATTTTTAAAACATAAATTATAGATCACTTAAAAGTGTTATAAGATTCATGATCGTTATGTCTTATTCTTAACTGTTCCATCAATCAACAATTTATGGGAGTCAAACAAACGGCCACAGAAAATTTAGTTCATAGTTCTAACACATTTTAAATTGGCTTTCATCATATTTTTATATTCATCGTATCGACTACTGACTCCTAGTGACTTTGCTACTTCCTGCCAAGTTAATTGCAACATGATTGTTTTTTTTCACTACGTTAAAGTTCATAAAAACTACGTTATGATTAACTGATTTTCGCAAACAAAATTAACGTAACTGATGGTTTCCAATCAGATGCCGCCTGCAATCCATTTACCAACCACGATCCTACTTAAATCATACTAATAAACTTTAGCTGTCCGCTCACAGTTTACATATGCACAACAAGTAATATCTTTCAGTCCGTCTCAAATTAATGGAAAAATTCAAATACCTTCAACGGGGACTGATCAGTTTTATTGTGAAATAAGTCAACCAAGGTAATGGCGCGAAAATAAGTTCAAGTGCAGGCATGAACATTAACACTGGGATGCAGATATATCCAGCTGACAACTCCTACATAAGATGATATGTTTGCTGTGAATTCCACTTACCAGCCACTATTCAACTTGAATCAAAACTAAATATTACTAATAAACTTCATGTGGCCAAAATGTTTTTTTTACATAAACAAGATATTTTACCCTAATTAGATGATCATTTCCTTCTTTCTTTTCTTACAACTAATTACTACTTCATTACTCCATTTACAAATAACAGTGACTATAAAAATTGTCGACCTTTATTCCTTCTTCTTATTGACAATTCAAAATAATTCAAGGTTATGAGATGTTAATTACTTTGTATGGTAATTAACATTTAAGTAAGTTTAATTGGTTATTCCTTTTTTTGAAAGAAAAAATAAACAATAATAAGAAAATAGATTGCCTTAATTTTTCTTTTCAGTAGTATGTTTATAAATTGAAAAACTCATTGTGAAATTATTCTTGTATAAATTATTCAACTGACTCTTTAGAATAAGGTTCTTTCATGTCAAGTAAAGTAATTGAGCAATGTAGTAACAATATAACCTGCTTCACTGAATTTGTACCACTTACTTATAACTTTCAAGAAACTACAAATATACAAAGAGTACATTCATAGTTAAACAAGAAACTGCTGAGGAGTTCCACACTAAAACGAAACATCTGTCTAGTGTTCCCTGGTTTTCAATGGTACTCTGTCAACATCAATCTGTGATATATTCAATCAGATTAAACATGTGTTGCATAGATACACTGTTTGTCGGAGTAGATTCTGAAACATCAAATCAGTGATAAAATATAATTGATCCTCAAGAGCCAATTGATTATATAATGCAGTAAATAAATACCAAATTACTTGTAACCATGTTTACCATGAAATTAGAGCAGTCAGTTAAAAACAAAGTCATGAAATTCACAGGATCAAAATGATGTAATCAACATAGCAAGAGAAAGATTAAAAATTTATATAACAAAATAAGCGGAACGTTGCTACAGTAAAGAAGATTTACCAATATTGATTAGCAATATATAAATTTGGCCTTAAACATTTGGTTTCAATCGATAAGGTAAATATGGAAACACCGGAGGTCGATTTCTTATTAGTCAACTTGAATGGTTTCAAGATGTCCAATAAATAAACTGCATTGACGAGATGTCTCGTGATAGTACTGCTCAGGGTCTCCAATTCCTATTATTAAATTTTCTTCGTAATATGCTTGTGGAAATCATTGTGAATAAAAACCGTATTTCACTTGACTCCGATTTAAAAAGTAATGAAGCTATAGAGGTAATCAGTAGAAGACTGTTATTTTCATTGACTGGATAGACTGGAAAGAAGAACATCTTATCAAGATACCAAATAAAAAGGGTTTGGAGCAAATGTGAGAACTATAGAGGGACCACACAATTGTCCGTACCAGGAAAAGTCTTCAACAGAGTGTTGCTGAACCAGATGAAGGATTTAGTTGTCGCTCAATTTCAAGATCAACAGGCTGTTTTCCATTAGGATCAGTCGTGCACAGACCAAGTTGAAGCACTACGGATCATCGTTGAACAATCATTTGAGTGAAATTCGTTATTGTACATCAAATACGTTGACTATGAGAAGGCGTTTGACAGTGTAGATAGGAGAACACTATGGAAACTCCTTCGACACTACGGCATAATACAGAAACTCGTCAACATCATCCAAAACTCTTACGACGGAATACAGTGGAAAATCGTGAATGGAGGACAACCGACAAATGCATTCCCAGTGAGGACCGGAGTCAGACAAGGTTGCCTGCTTTCACCTTTTCTCTTCCTCCTAGTGGTTGACTGGATCATGAAGACCTCCACATCTGGGGGGATGCACGGAATTCAATGGACAAGTAGGATGCAACTCGATGATTTGGACTTCGTGGATGATCTAGCTCTTTTAGCACATACACACCAACAAATGCAAGCAAAGACAAACGACGTGGCAGCAACCTCAGCATCAGTAGGCTTGAATATACATAAGGGTAAGAGCAAGATACTCAAATACAACAGAAGGAGCACCAACCCATTTGAACTTGATGGAGAAACTCTGGAAGAAGTGGATACTTTCACATATCTGGGGAGCATCATCAATGAATCAGGAGAGTCCGATGCAGGTGTAAAGACAAGGATTGGCAAAGCCAGAGCAGCATTCCTACAGTTGAAAAACATATGGGAATCAAAACAAATATCAACTAGCCTCAAAGTCAGACTCTTCAATTCGAACGTGAAGACAGTTCTGCTGTATGGAGCTGAAACTTAGAGAATTACCGCTAACATCATCAGACGGATACAAGTATTTATAAACAACTGCCTACGCAAGATACTGAATGTCCGTTGGCCGGAAATCATCAGCAACAGCTTACTATGGGAGAGGACAAACCAGCTTCCAAGCACAGAGGAAATTTGGAGAAGGCGTGGGAAAGGGATAAGACATACATTGTGGAAATCACAAGACTGCATCACGAGACAAGCATTAACTTGGGATCCTGTTTGGAATGAGCAAAGAGGAAGGCCAAAGAACACACCGCATCGAGTATTGGAAAGATTGTTCAGGACAGAGTTCAATGGAGAATCCTGGTGAGCTACCTACGCTCCTCTATGAGAGGTAACAAGCGTGAGTAAGTAAGTAAGCTTTAGTTCTATATTTCTATCAATAAACCTGGAAGAGCACCTACCAGGCATAAGTATTCTTCTGAGTTTCTCCAGTTTGTTATT
Organism: Schistosoma mekongi; assembly: GCA_034768735.1. NCBI lineage: Eukaryota > Metazoa > Platyhelminthes > Trematoda > Strigeidida > Schistosomatidae > Schistosoma > Schistosoma mekongi. The sequence continues at coordinate 77,066,934 of CM068305.1, read as the reverse complement.
AATGATATCATCACCACAGATTCATCATTTCTTTGAGGTAAGGGGGCAACTAAACTTAATATCTTTCTCTGTAAAACCACCTCGAATTGTATAGTATTCGTAATGGGATCAACGCCAATTCGACAGTAATTTACAGTCGGGTATATAAAGGAAACCAACTGATAGCACTTTGCTGTGCACACCAATAGTGAACTATTTACAAGCAGATTTACTGAAAATGGAATTTAATTTTTATTGTAACAAATTCTTAATATGTCCGACAAAAGATAAGAAAATAGGTCATTGTTTTTTACGCAAGTTAAAAAGTGTAAATCGTTAATTATCTAGCTTGAATTGAGATGAAAATTTATTAGCTTTATGATCTCATGACAATTTTATGCTAATCATTAAACTACGTGATGGTACTTTTGTGAGACCAATTGTTCAAGGTCTTTCTATCTTGTAAATGTCATCAATGCATTGACAAATATTAATTAGTTGATATGAAACTGGTTGACAACGCAGAAGTAGAATAGTGCATAAATACATAGACTAATTAATGTTTAATACTAAAACGTGTCATTAGAGAAACTGTGAAACTAAGGTTATCCATAACCTTTTCAATTAGAAATTTTAGTCATTTTCCCATTTATCTAATAAGTGATTACTGTTTACTGGTAATTAGTTTTTATTGAAGATTTCATTTCAATCTTCTACATTCTCTGTATTTGACTTTTGTCTTCTGAAAAGTCGAATTACACTGGAGTCGATACGTTCGTAGACAAAAACTAAGTGTAACTCCAAACGCATGAAATTAAACCTTTAGTAAAAGAAACTACACTCAAATTTAGATCACTAATCCACTAAATTAGCAGGGAAATTATTAGAGTGATTACATGAAATAAATTTAATAAACACTTAAAATGTTTTGGGTAATGTATTTTTCGAATAACCTGATTAAAATTAAATTTTGTTTTGAACTAAATTTCGCTACCATCGAATATAGATTAATTAAAAGGCAAAAAATAAATAAGAATGAACTTAAATTAGGTGAAGTATTTAAACATAGTCAACAAGTTACTGTTTTAATCATCATAATATCAAATTAATATTCAACAATCGCCCCCCCCTCCCCTGAAGCAGCCAAAGACAGTCAACATCAGCTCACTAGTCACTAACTTCCCAAAGTAATTCCTGGAGTTATGGTGAGAAAACGCGACCAGTGAAGTTTGACCATGTCGAAAGTGAAGCAGTTGCCCACTGATGACAGTGACTGAGATCAAGCATATATATCACGAATGAACATATATTCCAAATTGACACTTTAGAGACTGCCTAGTGGTTTACTGGTTAATCATTCAATGCAAAGTTTGACGGTCTTGAATCCGAGCCTTGGTGGTGTCGTGGATGAGAGCTGATGAATAATCGCATGCTGGGACAAAACCACTGTCCAATGCTTCCTGGTTATCAATAGTTATCTAGCACAGACTAATCAGTAATATCAAATTAACATTTGACAACATCTATAACAACTAATTACTTTCACTTGACTGTTAAACTGGATAAATTATAATGTCAACTGTTTCAGTTCATTCTTAAAATACTTTGTTAAATTATTTCCGCCTTGATAAACACAAGTTGTTGTGTCTCATGAAAACATGTTAACTATATAATCTTTTTCGAATTTAAATTAATTCACATATTGATGAACAAATTAAAAACGAAACTTAATAACGTATAGACAGCTAAATGGTTCATTTTAGACTGAATCAGAAAATTATGGTAATTCACTACAAAACACTACAATTCTACAAGCTAGAGCTAGAACGGAAAGCCCAGGACAGAGTTGGCTGGAGAATGCTGGTGGGCGGTCTATGCTCCACTTGGAGTAACAGGCATTGATGATCACTTTTAAAATCATTTCAGTAGAATATTTAGGTTAACTTGGTTAAGTGAAACTATATACAATTATTTTGCTTTTATATTATATAACCTATTAATGTTCAGTGAAAGATTTTTTTAAAGAATAGTTAGATTAATCTTTTTTTTTACTTTTAAGAATATACTCTGAATGATAAGTGAGCAGTGTCCTTTTAAACTTTTATTCTAGTTCTCATTTATAATAAGAATATTTTTTTAGTTGTATCTAACAATGAACAACTCATTAAAAACTCAAGTAGTCGTATTCATGCATTCTGTAAAGTTACAAATAAATGAACTATTGAAGTATTTATATGATTATGTTTTAAATTGTTAAATAAATTTCTAGATTACTTAAATGTTATACTTCATCAAGATTAGTTTCATGTCTTCTTTAATTCTATGAACTTTTCGCAACTAATTTTTTAAAATCATTATAATTATATCAGTCTACTATTGATATTAGGGATTACAATTGATAACTGTTTGCTGTCAAATACGCATCTTGAACCTGAACACAGTATTAAATAGCTGGTTTTATTTAAGTCAGATGATGAAGTACTCGACGAAGGACTTACCTACCTTGTACTATTGAAAAGACCAATTGGGCAACATACGATTCATTTGGTGAAAAGTGTCATACAATATTACATACCTTACTTCCGACCATCAATTTGCACATCATTTGCGTTCTCTGGACTGTGTCATTTATTAGCTTGCTTCTCTTGGTTGTTCTCGATTCTCCTCTGTATTTTAATTACGCTTTACTTCTTCCCGACCTCGCAACTCGCCTTGTATGCTGTTTACTGATTCTTCTTAATTCCCTTTGAAGCTCTGCTACCTACTACTTGTTGATGACCTTATAAGTAGTATCCATCACACTATATAAGACAAAACTTTTTTCTGAATCCTACTTGCTAAACACAAGCCAACTTGAATCAACAATGATTTTATTTGTTAGTTGGCATAAAAATTGATATTCTTGAACCATACTGCATTGCAATTATTAAAGGACATAATGTGTTGTTATTTTTTTCTCACAACTTACACGGACGTAACTTTATTTCAACCTGCCCGATTATGTTCGTTAAAAATATCAATGACGCAAACAAAAAAAATGTTAAGACGAAGAAAGGAGGGAGAAAGTATGTCACCAAATATGAATAATGACGATATTAGAGAAAGACACATTTGTACGATTTAAGTTGACCACATACTCTTATTTCTTCCCAAACACAATTATTTCGAATAATATCCTTATGCACAATAGAAACACTGTTATTATTAGTATTATTACTGTTTCACGGATATTTGTTTTCTTCCTAATTATTAAGCTAACAGGAGAAGTAGCTATGAAGATAGCTCTTCAACGCATGACAGAAATCACATTAATAAGAAAACGATAGAAACAATAACACCAAAAAAATCATCAAATTTGATGATTGGGAAAACTAGAGTCACCAAGAAGAGTTACTTAAAATACTTCTTCATTATGAAATTTTTTAAATGAAAATTTTCCACAGAAAGATAATAAACTGAAAATGCAAATCGAATTTAAGTTGGATTGTGACTAGTAACTTAAATATTACTTGTATACTATCTCTATATCGAGGCAATCCACTCAGGATGCATATATGTCATCATAGGCTGACCAGTTTCAGCTCATTACAAATTAACGGGAAGATACAAACTCATTCTAATTCAATTCATGCATGATATGAATGATTTATCACTGAATGATAAATCATACATAACAATGAATTCTTTAAAATTTATAAATCTACTAACTATTACTACATTATATCTCACTATAACAAAATAATACAGTATAACAAAACAAACAAAAAAATGTTGTTAATAGAATTTTATATGATAACTATAAAAACAAAAAAGTTGATATTGAATAAAATTGATCATTGAATAGATTTTGACTATTCATTTATTATGACAAATAATTTTTCGGGAATTTGACAATTTGATAACACACATCCCTTATTAATTTTACAACTAGTTTAAAATAAAAGTAAAATGTTCTCTTTTTTTTTCTCATTTTGTTTTTATTTTAAATAAATACACTAATAGTAAAACAATTGTAAGAAGTTAAAGAATTTATTGTATAGTAGTTAGTAAGAAACTATATTTCTATCGTTAAATTTAATAAATTCATATGATAGTACTGCTACATAAGTTATAGTTAATTGATTAAAAGTATAAAAGATTAGGATAATAACAATAAAATATTAGGATGAACTTGTATCTTCTTGTTGATTTGTAATGAACTGAAGTTGATCAGTCTTTGTTGTTATATGTGCATCCTGAGACGATCGCCTGGATATAACGATTATTCACAAGTCTTATTTAAGTAGTCTAGTAGTGAACGCGGTGGCGTTTAACACGAAACGGACTGAGTTTTAATGCCACTGTGAATATCAATATTGGGATGCAAGTACATCCGGAAGACGAGTCCTAAATAGGACAAATCGCTTGTGTTGGATTCCACTTGTTAGTCATAATTCAACTTAAATAAAAACAACAGAACAATTTTTATACACACATCGATAAGTCCATTTTGATTTTTTTTCAACTATTGTATTATAATTATGGTTCTGATCAGGAGAGTTCTATACAAAATTACACTTCAGTGTACAGACAGACAAACAGACAGTTGCAACGTAGAACTTGGTACATGCGTACGTCAGTTCAAGTTGCCATGCCTCAATTAGTAGATAGAGATTAAATTGTCGAATTAAATCCCAGAGTGGGGAAGGTAGTAACAGAGTTAGTATTCATGGAAGGGAATAGAGACCGAGAAGATTTAAGAAAATATGATCCAGTAAAGAGAAAATTATGATAAGTTCAGAAACTTAGGATTTGGAGGAAGACAAGGAATGGATGCACCTGCGCCATTGCCAACGATTTTTAGCCATATCACCCAAAGTCTCTAACCATTTATTACGAGCGTCACGCGGACCCCAACCAGGTAGTCTGCACCTATTAACATGGCTCAGCCCAATTGTCAATGACTTCATGGACTGGTGCCATGTTTTGGTTTGGCCGCCCCTAGCTTTCTTCCAGCCTACTGCTACACCAGACAGCATTGCTCGTCGAGGTAGGCGGTGGTCAGGCATACGTAACACATGTCCTAACCACCTTAGCTGATGAAGATTTACTACTTCATCAATAGACTTACCGTATCTACTTAGTACTCTATTCCTAACCCACGTATTGCTTACTCGGTGGTCCCAGAAAACATGAGCAATGCTTCGAAGACATCTATGATCGAATACCAGGAGCCTACGAATATCCTCTATCCTTAATGGCCATGTTTCGCATCCATAAAGTAAGACGGACCGAACTACTGCGCAGTAAACGCGTCCTTTGGTCAGTAGTCGGATGTCTCGCGTATGCCACAGATGACGCAAATTCCAAAAAGCTAATCGGGCCTTATGTATACGCATAGAGACTTCAGCAGACACCAAACCGTCAGGACTGATGAGGCTGCCAAGATAAGTGAAGCGGTCAACACATTCAACTGCCTCACTCCTTATCACTAACTTCGGTGTCGAATCAGTCCAATCCTGAAGTAACATTTTGCATTTGGGTGGAGAGAATCGCATCCCAGACATCCTTACATTCTTGTTTAAGGTAGTCAAAAGATTCTGCATTTTATCAGCATCTTCGCCTAAGAGAACTATATCATCTGCATATTCTAAGTCAGCTAGTTTATCTCCTGGAAGGAGGTCAACCCCGCCGAAGTCAGACGATGAAAATGTCAACTCTAAAAGTATATCAATGATAAAATTAAACAAAAATGGGGAAAGCGGACAACCTTGACGAACACCACTTGAGGTAATCACTTCTGACGACAATCTGCCATAAGCTCTCACTCGACATGTGGTGTTCGAGTAGAGAGCTTGTATAAGGTTAATGTACTTCTCTGGTACGCCTTTCATTGACAAACATTGCCACATAACCTTACGATCGATAGAGTCAAATGCCGCCTTAATATCAAGGAATACAACTATTGTTGGGCGTCTAAAAGTGTGTCTATGTTCTAGAACCTGCCGAAGTGTGAATAAGTGGTCTATGCAGCCACGTCCAGGTCTGAAACCACCTTGGTTCTCTCTAGTCTGCTTTTCACGAGCTTTAGTTAGGCGTCGAAGTATGATTGAAGCTAATATTTTGGACACTATATTAGTTAAGCTGATTCCTCGGTAATTGTCACAGGAGGACTTCTGTCCTTTCTTATAGATTGGAACAATTAGTGTTTGAGACCAGTCGGGTGGGATTACGCCCAATTCCCAGATTCTAGCCAGGATCCCGGTCAATCTCGCTGCTAAAACTGGACCACCATCCCTAAATATCTCAGGGGTCAACCCATCGGGTCCTGCTGCTCTACCTCGCTTTAGGTTCCCTATAGCCTTCTCAACCTCACTAAGACTTGGGGGGACCAGTATTAACTTGCCATTCAGATTGCTTGGGAATGGTGGGTAACTGGGATGACGCCGAGGGCCAATTGAACTGTTCCGTAAAGTGTTCTGCCCATCGGTCCAACCTTCTGGATTGACAGTGAATAGTGCTCCCATCTTTTTCTGAGATAGTTTCACTTACAGTTGGATAAGTTTGAACAGTTGCCTACTGTTACCTATTGCCGCTGCCTTTTCCATCTCTTTAGCTTTCGCTACCCACCACTGCTCACGATCATTTCGTAAGCTTTTAACCAGTTTGCGTTTAAGTTGCCTTCGCTCCTCATCGTATTTAGAACTAGACGGGATGTGTTGCCGAGCATCTATCAGTTCAGTAGATGCAGCTGAAATCCACTGAGTTTTCCTAACTTTTTGGTTTAGTTTACTAGTAGATATCACTGCTGTTTCAACAGCTTTTTGGATATCATTCCAAGCTGACTCGGGGTGGGTATCGTTTATACAGTTGACTAATTGGTTTTTAAGTTGTTCCTGAAATATATTCTTGACTTTTTCATCATTAAGTTGGACTCTTATGGGGATTTTTGCCGTGGATCTTTTACGTCCAGTGAGACGCAGACTAATATGCGCTCGTATTAAAGCGTGGTCTGAGTCTAAACATGTGCTCCAAAAAGAGCGGCAGTCTTCTATCGAGCCTCTTCAACGGTGGCTGATGGCAATGTGGTCTATTTGAGACCAACGTTGAGTTGACTGTGGAGGCCGCCATGTCAACTTATGTCTTTCTTTATGTTTAAAGTTAGTGCTTGCGAGAAATAGACGATTATCTGAGCACAGTTGTAATAAACGGTCGCCATTATCTGTTCGTTGGGCCTCGACACCATAGGATCCACCTAGGTGCCTTTCAGTTTCGTCTAATCTACCTACTTGGGCATTAAAGTCACCAGCCATAATCACTACATCAGTACGCTTAGCTTTACGAAGGAGGTCTGAAAGCTTTCTGTAAAATTCATCTTTTACTTCATCTGAGCTGCAATCAGTGGGAGCGTAGGCAGAGACAACAAAGAGGCAACGGCGTGTGTCCCTATCTTTCCGAGTTCTTACCGTCCCGTTTAGACGGACAGCGCATAAGCGACTGTCTATGGGAATCCAGTCAAGGAGAGCCTGTTCAGCTTTTGAACTTAGTGCTATACCTACACCAGCAAGACCTCGAGTGGTAGCGGTGAGGTCTCCGGAAACACGAAGGGTGAACCGGACCGGTTCCTTGTTTTCACAAGGTGAGGTCAGGTGAATGACTACTTGGATCCTGTATACGCGTTTCAGAGAGACAGCAGACATCGATGGAACGAGAATTAGGGGTCATGGCTAGGGAGGCCTGTTGTCCTATTTGGCCTAAGGTTCGAACGTTAAAAGCTCCGATATGTAGTTTAGTGCGAGGTTTCAGGAGACCAGGAACAACGTTTTGTGAACTCAAACCATTAGCATTAGAGGCGTCAGGTGATAAGGTTAGGCTCGTCGGGTTAATCGTGGGAATAAGGGAGTTATTGAGAGTTGAGGGTGGGATTTGACCTCGAGCGAAATGATCTCTTGTGCTGTTAGAGGTATGAGGGCGGTTATCACTTCCCGGTTGCCCACACCGTGGAAGGGTCATTCTTGAGGAACCTGAAAGAGAAAGAGGATTAGAGGAGGTCGTGATGACCTGAGAGTGTGACCGCAGTGTCCAGGGGACAGCTGTTTGAGGTCGGTCGAGTACATTAATTGTTGCTCTGGTTGTCAGAAGGGGAGGCATCGGCCTCATGGCTTCCGAGGGAACTCGGCTTTCACCATGGAGCGTCATACTGATCCTTCCAATTCCCAGGGCAGAGTGAGAATTATTATATTCATTTACTTAGTTGATAGATAAATGAATGCAGTTGTTGAATATGATATAATGAAAATGTTGTAGAATTGAAGAGTTTAATCTGGTAACATTCTCAGAAACTAAAACAATGACATCTACTCCAATATAAAACTGCCATCTCAGATAAATAATGCTTACTTTTAAGCCAACAAAATATTTTCAAATGTATTAACAGAACTCGCCATTGAGAAATCTAAGAAATTAGCATAAATTAGAAGTGAGTATAAAATTTTGCAGACAGAATTAAGCTTTATAGACTAATGTAAAACAGTATTATTTTGAACGAATATTGATTTATTAAGACTTAATTTTACTAGTTGAAATCCAGCAGCTATTCATAAAGTTTTATGGAGTAATTAACTAAGCTGAAGTATTCTATGAGTGATAATTGTTAAACGATGTTATGATAGACTGAATACAAAACTATAACTGTTTACAACTTTACTGACAGAAGAGTTTTTACTAAGTTTTGCATATTTTGAAATAAGTTTGATGAATTAAAAAATATTTGACAGAGATACAGTTAGTTTCATAACATATGCTTTAGGAAATGGAATGTTCACTCTGAGGTATCGTACTTGTTATGAGCAGAATATTCATTTTGCATCACAGAGTAGTAACTTCTGAAGTATTTCTTTAGTCTTTATTGTTAGTACTGATAAATGTGTAATGTATCCACTAGTCTAAGTGATGAAAATTATATGATTTTCTGTAATCGTTAGATTGTTTTAAGATCAAACCCAAATGATTCTGTTTCATTTTTTATGATTGTTTTCACTTAGCTATTCAGACTAACATTATCTTTCGTTAAGCGCGTTAAGATCTCTGGAGATTCCAGGTAAGTCATGATTACTAGCAATGTCTACCTCCAGCCATAAGGATATTATCGAAATGTCCGTGCAAATCATCTCAGCTTATTAACATTTTTTATTCCTAAAACTAATAATATGCGGACCTTGTGAATAAATGAGGATTTATTCCTTAAAAAGAATCAATTTTCGAATTAAGGAAGATACTGTCATATAACTTCTAATCAATAAACCTTAAATCTGAGTAACTATGAGACAAATAAAATATCATTTTCCTCTGTGCGATTGAATATTACGTAATCGTTTTATGGTTCCTCATAATAGTATATCATAATCTACTATTTGTTCAGTCAATAAGAAAACATCTAAGACAATCTATGAAGATGATTCATTTGCCAAAACTTATTGTTTTTCTTTTTTGATAAACACAGTACAATTCAGCCAAAAAGGAAGCGATTGATTCATTAGAATAAATTCAAATAAAAGAATCCATTCAAAGTTCAATTTGTTCAGGATAATAAAATAAATAAACAATTGTATAATAGAAATCTATTTATTAAAACACAATTACATTTAGATCATACTAAAATCAATTAATATACAATTAGTACAATTCAATCTTGACATAAATAGTTTTAATAAAACGTAATGTTAAACGTATTTATGCCTATTGAGTATCATGTGCCTAATGAAAAATTCATATGTTGGCAAGTAAATATTATTGTTAACCGTAGACTTAATTTATCTTGTTAATAAAATTGTATATAATCGTTTTTAAAATGTTAATTTATTAGACATATACCGAAAAATTAAACTTTACCTCAAACATGTTATTTATGAATTAAACAAAATATTTTTCTGAGGAAAATCTGTTCAACATATTTCATAACATTCATTCATCAATTAGTTTCACCTTAGTTGAAGAACAAAATAATAATCTCTCATACATTTAACTAAAACAGTAGTTAATTTAGTAAGAAAAGATATACACAGTAAACCATCAAGTGGGTAATATACCCATCTTGACAGTTCTGTGTCAATTAAGTATGAAAGAAACATAGTAAGAATTCTTGTATACCGAGCTCAACTAATTTGCTGAGACGATGTAATAAGTAAAGAGCTAATTAACATTCAAAATCTACTTAGCATCAACGGTTATTTGGTTAATTTTCTTACCAAACACATGAGCCAGGTGAAATAAAATCCAAAGTTAGCAATTTTTTCAAGGAAGATTTAGTTTCAAAAATACAGTTTAAATATCACATCTTTAGCGAGATCCTCACTCTGAGGTTAGGGAGAGGTGTTATGATAAACCTTTTACGAAGCCAAATTGAATGTGATATTTTGCGACCAAACTTTGATTTCTAAAACGAGGAAAGATAGACTACCTAGATTCACCAACTCTATGCATGTTTATCAATTTGACTACTCTTATGGAACCAGTTATGTATACCTTACAATTCGATAGCTCAGTTATCGTGTCGTAGTACATCATCCGTCATGGTCAGGAAAGGACTAGTGAAACAGATAAAATGTTTCACTCTTGCCTATTTGACTAACACAGGACACCAAGTTGACCTAGAGAAATTCTTTAAAATTATTCAACGTATTGCGACAACGATTCTTCATGGCTTACATGTCCATTATTGCATACGACAGAAACTGATGCCAACCATATCCACAAACCTGAATTGTGTATTACAAACCTTTTTGTGCAGGTACTTGCTCAACTTTGGCCGCTGACATAGGCTATTACGAAGCGAGGTTAAAATGGAAATGTATGACGTCCTTTTTCCTCGTTTCCCTCAATTTTCCTTAATTTTGCCAAATCTTTCATAGTTATGTATTTTAATCATCATAATCGTCGTCTCTCTATTATGAGGCAACTCATTAAAATATTTTTCTAACTCCATTATCAGTTTGTATTGAAACTCCCCCTCCCATCCCTGCTAACGATTATTACTGTTGTTATCATTATTAGTATTTTCCAAGCAATTTATTAAAGCTTAAACAGATTTGCCCTTTTTGGTTACGATGTTAATTTTCTTTACTCTTACAGATATATAGAATTAGTATTCAATTCCTTATCATAACATTTTGCTTATTCTCTTACGTCACATTATGTAATCAGTCAAGTTCATATTAACCTTTCCCTACTCATTCATCCATGATTCATGATACTTAATTAGTAGTTACTTTGCCCACCTCCTCTTTTTTTAACCATTTCCTATTAACTTTAAAAACACGTTGGGACATGTTTTTTTAATTATAATCTGATACAGTACTACTTAACTGGCAGCGATTTTACCTTTATTGAGAATCATATATAAATATATATATGTTAGTGTGCAGCCTTAATGGAAAACGAACTGAAAAGAAATTGCTACCCTCAATTGTTGTTTTGATTAGGTGTCTTAGCTGGGTTTCTCACGTTATTTCTAACTTGTAAATAAATTCAACTTCAACAGTTGAGTTGATTAAATGATTTAGTTTATAGGACTTATTGTTGCCAATCATAAATTTCTTACATAATTTCCCATTCAAATGTCAATATTATAACTAGTGTTGTATGAGTGATATTAATTACTATATGTATTGGTGTTACCGAAATAGATTAAAATTAATAACGGAGTAGTTATTTTTGATTGTTTTGATTGACTGTGGAACACTGTTGATTAGTAACTAACTTTTAGCCTCGACTGATATATCACTGATGAGACTAGTTTCACGGGTGTCAATTAATGATAGCTTCACAATGTCGTGCATTTTAAATAAAGCTGATAATGTAAACTATTAGACACCAATTCTATGGTCTAAAAATAATCCACTCTTCAAACTCAACTTCTTGAGATTGGTAACAATTGTGGTTATGAATGTTTATTTCTGAAAACTCAGATACTATTGTCACTTGTTCAGCATTCAACAAAACAGATTCTCTGTGTCAATCAATTAAGCACATAATATAATATTTGTTCACTGTCATTCATCGCATCTGTTTAGTGATAGATATATCTAAACTCTGCTAGTTATGATTCTCCATAAGAACTTCACATTTCTCGAATTATGTCACCTGCAGGCTGATTCGGGTTTGTAATGTTACGTCAACTTAAATCATTCCATAATTAATGTCTTCTAAAAATCAATATTTAAATCCTCATCACACTTTTAGGCGTTTAAATTTCATTGTTTATGTCATTTGTCTCCTTACTTGATGTAAAAAAAAACAGTTTCAGGAATTGAAAGATTCATTCATATTTGCAATTTATTCAACAAGAGTGTCATATATTTAGTCAACTGTTTTAATTCATCATGCTAACAGATGAATTTATTTGTTTCCAGTTTATTTGTTAAATAAAAGTCTAAAACACTTTCTTAATCAATTGGTCAAATTTTTTTAAGTAACTATTTCAAGCAACTTGTCCTTTATTTAATTTACGAGTAGTAATTTAATTTTCAGTTTATTTGAAGTTACCTTTCATATAATTAATGTGATTACGTAATAAGTTGTCTTCAGTATTGTGTTAATTAAATTTATACATCTAACACAGAAACATGATATGATAATATCTATTAACACAGTAAAATAATTTGTTGAAATTAACAGAAGTAATTTAGTTACGTCTTTGGTTAATGCTAGTTATAATGACATATTTTATAGTTGAAGGTATTTGTCATAGAATCCTATGTATAAACACCATCCAGGTTGACAGCAAGCTAAAGTATATAAAAATGTTTGAATTCATATTCCATATATGATACAATACATGGTTATTAAGTGTTACGTTGCGAGACATCAACACTAAACTATTTTTTTCCACCGGTATGTATGAACTGAATTCACTAAATGATGAGTAATTAAATGTTCTCTTGTTCTTTGGTGTGATTGGATTCTATTGATTAAGCTATGACATGGCTACTAGTTAGAGTAAATTTTATTTGATGATATTCGACTGAAGACGTTCAATCTCCGGTTATACTGTATGATAATAAAGCAAAAGCTACTGAAGATGTAGTATAACTTATCATGAAAAATATAGGTTATTATAATTTTCATCACACATACAGTTTACAAATTAGGATTGCTTCCCATTTGATAAATCCAAGCTACAACTTACATCAATTTCATCAAACAACATCACGTAGTTACACTACTACTCAAATGTTTAACAACTATGATGATATGTTAGAGAGATTGTAGTCTTGTTTGATGTCACGGATTTGTCTAGATGATACAACTACTGAAAACCAGGAAGTACTGGAAAATCACATGGCACTACTCAGCAGTGTACATTGATGGTGCCATAAAAATGTGAACACTATAAAAAAGTAGAAGTTTTGGTTAGAAGAAAAAGAAGAATGAATTGAGTCAAAAAGGTATAAAGGATTGGTAAGATAATAACACAGGAATTTCATATTTGTTAGTGATAGATATATCTAACTCTGCTAGTTATGATTCTCCATAAGAACTTCACATTTCTCGAATTATGTCACCTGCAGGCTGATTCGGGTTTGTAATGTTACGTCAACTTAAATCATTCCATAATTAATGTCTTCTAAAAATCAATATTTAAATCCTCATCACACTTTTAGGCGTTTAAATTTCATTGTTTATGTCATTTGTCTCCTTACTTGATGTAAAAAAAAACAGTTTCAGGAATTGAAAGATTCATTCATATTTGCAATTTATTCAACAAGAGTGTCATATATTTAGTCAACTGTTTTAATTCATCATGCTAACAGATGAATTTATTTGTTTCCAGTTTATTTGTTAAATAAAAGTCTAAAACACTTTCTTAATCAATTGGTCAAATTTTTTTAAGTAACTATTTCAAGCAACTTGTCCTTTATTTAATTTACGAGTAGTAATTTAATTTTCAGTTTATTTGAAGTTACCTTTCATATAATTAATGTGATTACGTAATAAGTTGTCTTCAGTATTGTGTTAATTAAATTTATACATCTAACACAGAAACATGATATGATAATATCTATTAACACAGTAAAATAATTTGTTGAAATTAACAGAAGTAATTTAGTTACGTCTTTGGTTAATGCTAGTTATAATGACATATTTTATAGTTGAAGGTATTTGTCATAGAATCCTATGTATAAACACCATCCAGGTTGACAGCAAGCTAAAGTATATAAAAATGTTTGAATTCATATTCCATATATGATACAATACATGGTTATTAAGTGTTACGTTGCGAGACATCAACACTAAACTATTTTTTTCCACCGGTATGTATGAACTGAATTCACTAAATGATGAGTAATTAAATGTTCTCTTGTTCTTTGGTGTGATTGGATTCTATTGATTAAGCTATGACATGGCTACTAGTTAGAGTAAATTTTATTTGATGATATTCGACTGAAGACGTTCAATCTCCGGTTATACTGTATGATAATAAAGCAAAAGCTACTGAAGATGTAGTATAACTTATCATGAAAAATATAGGTTATTATAATTTTCATCACACATACAGTTTACAAATTAGGATTGCTTCCCATTTGATAAATCCAAGCTACAACTTACATCAATTTCATCAAACAACATCACGTAGTTACACTACTACTCAAATGTTTAACAACTATGATGATATGTTAGAGAGATTGTAGTCTTGTTTGATGTCACGGATTTGTCTAGATGATACAACTACTGAAAACCAGGAAGTACTGGAAAATCACATGGCACTACTCAGCAGTGTACATTGATGACTCCATCCAGACTAAAACATTCATATATAACCATTAAGCTTCACGTTTTCATGCCACATAATATTGAACAGTCATCTACTCACAATCGATTCATGACATCGAATTCTAATTGATAACTGCTTACCAACTTGATTTCAGTAGTAAATTTAGGGAAAATTTTTACTTTAATTAGAAATTAATTTCAACTGTAATCAAGGTAAAGCAACCAACGTTATTCATTTTAAAGCTCTCAATGAAAAAAATAGAATGATCTTTAAAAAATATCTAATTATTTGTAAAAACCAAGGGAATAATTATATGATTGACAATAGTGCATAAACAAATAAACCATAGAGGTAAGTAACAGGCTCATTGGCATAATTTTTTGCTGTAAAACCTACTCTTACATGTCCATTTCAAGTTACTAATTGTTCTGTAACTCGATTTCGTTATGGAAATTGTTTTGTGTTTAGTTAACAGAATCGGATATGAATCATCACTATGAAGACTTATTACTACTAACATTATTGTACATTGATGGTGCCATAAAAATGTGAACACTATAAAAAAGTAGAAGTTTTGGTTAGAAGAAAAAGAAGAATGAATTGAGTCAAAAAGGTATAAAGGATTGGTAAGATAATAACACAGGAATTTCATATTTGTTATTTAGATATAGGTCAGTTGTTTTAGCATTCATGAAATCTGTCTCCATTTCATTCAAACTCGTACTCTTGTTTTAAGCGCATATAGTTAATGAGTAAGAATGTTATTCATAGAAATATTTACGTGCATCTAATATAAATATGTCCACTCAACTTTATTGAATTCGAATGTATTAATTGGCATTATTTTGTCTTATTTTCTTCTTACAAACTATTCAGTTTCCATTTTATTAATATGGCAACTAGAATGGTCACCTGTTGGGTTCGACTTACAACCATTTCTGTTATTTATAGGTTGTGGGTGGGTGATCTAAACTGTAGTTTATCTGTAAGACACAGTTGCTACTTTTCAATCAAACAGTAGCTTTCTTTAATCATATAGTAAAGTTGTGATGCATATTCTCTCACCCTACTAATTACACTTTCAACAACTAAACAAATATATGCAATAAGCAATGAATCGTTAACACATAAGATATCAACCATTCACTTTCTATCAGTCAGGACTCCGTAGAGTAAATCATATGCAATTATTATTAATGTCACATTTGAAGTACACTTGAATATCTAAACTTATTTTAAGTTCATAATATTACTTTAATCACATAATTCGCATATTTTTGATTTGGAATCTTTATAATCAGTTAAAATTAGTTTATGAACAAAGAAAGGTAGGAGATGGTAAAGAAGATATTTAGCTCAAGAAAATGGCTTTAATTATACTGCATTCATTAAGCTAGGTGGTTTAAGTGAGGATCTTTCATTCCCATTCTGGATAACTTTATCGGCGGAAGGTTTGAAAGGAAATGGAATCGAAATAAGTTTTCAAACGAATAACAGAACAAGTATCAACAACAACCAATCATATTCATAGTCGTCAGAACAAGCTGCTAGTAACTTGTTAAGATCTCATAGCCTACTTCTATCAGAAGTTTGGTCAGATTAAATAGACCAAAATGACCATGAAATCTCCACAATTAAATCATAGGATTCGGTGAATGTAGTACAAGCAAAATAGAACAATAGAGTAATATCTAGTGGATTAAACGGCCATTTTGGATGATAGTAATAACAAAATGCTGCAAATGACTTACTTAATACACTCAATTCAAAAACATATGCATGCTAACTTGTCAAAGAATAACCTCCAAAGTTTCCTGTTTATAGCAGGATGTAATAAATCTAAGTTTATCGTGGTCGAGAAAAACAATACAAATTGATTTTGTGATTTTTATTACAAATTCACATACTGTATATTGTATCTATATTGTCAGTAAACTTTTGACACATTGTGGTTCGTGTTTTCGTTCATTGACGTTTTCATGGAATATACATTTAAACAAATCGGCTGAAAAGCTGTACTTGTACATAAACGTATATCTTAGCTTTCTTCAAAATGACTATTGACTCAATATTTGATGACTAACATCATTATATAAGTATTCAGTTATTCACAAATTGGTATGATACTTCTTTGGTGAAAATGTTTTATTTACTACTTATCATATCCAATGAAGTGTTTCATTGTTCATAATGTAATTTGGAATTTGTTAAACAATGAGTAATTGATTCTACTGTTGTCGATTTGAGCCATAATTAAGTAAAATTAGGTAATCAATGACTATGCGAATTACGCAGAGTCTAAAATAACGTCCCTACTATTTTCAGAATACATTAATTTATAGATGAGTGAAGTTTTCTATTTTGTATTCGAGTACACACGGAAAGGAGCTAAGCATGGTAATAAGAAGGAACCAGAAGTAAGTAGAAAAACTATACAAGTACAAAATATTAACACATTCAGTGACTGCACTATCATGATCAGTGATCGCACTTAAACTACTATTATCAGGCTTCATCCATATCGTTTATGATTAGAAATCAGATGGCATCAAAGACTGACCAACTTAAGCCCATATCATTTCAACGCAAAGATATAAATACCTTCTAATTATATATATATATGTACATATACATATATATATATATATACCCACTGCACAATTGTGACTGTCCAAACTTAGTAGCCTAGTACCGAATGAGATGGAGCTCGACACAACAGTAAATAAGTTCAAATCTCGGTTTAAATATTAACACTCGGATGCAGGTAAATCCAGGTGATGACTCTCACATAGGGTGAAAGGTGCATTCTAGAATTTGCTAGTCATTCATAATTTAGCATAATTCACATTATGAAAGCATTTAGTCAAACTGCACTAACAATGACTATATTGATAAAATGCTGTTATACTGAGGTTTTCCACATTTAAGTTCTTCACATTTTAAGACTCGCACTAAACCAGTATTTTACACCAACTTTTGAGAATCGATTCAGCGAACTGCATAAAACTAGTGGCTATCAGTTCGAAACTCATTAATGTTAATTTTTAAGGCAATAAAACATTTAGCCACTACATAGTTGGTCTGCATTGTTTCAATAGATCCTGTTCATTTTAAACTTCTATTATTAATTTATTATCTACAAATCATACAGACAGTAGTTTATGTAGTCACTTTGATAAAATTTTAAAATAATTAAGATAATACAACTGTCTAGTGTTATTCTACCTTTAGTATCACTCTGTTCTGAATACTACCCTGAAATTAATAAAATGCATATGAATAGCCTTAATGAATGATAAGTCAGTCCTTATCAGTGGTTTACTTCGCGGTATATAATATGAATTAGTGTAAATGTTTAGTAAATTACAGACAAATTGTTCTTATATGCTACAGAATTTTGTATATGCAGGGGATTTAGGACAAATTCAGTGTTACTTGTAGCATTTTAGAGTTAATGTGTTCATGATTACTCGTCTTCAATTAATTCATTATTGACATGCATAAGTTACTTGTCAAAGATAAATCCATAAACTATATAGACACATTTATATTTTTAACATGTACTACATCGTCTACAATAGTCTAACACTGACATCTATTGACCTTTTATACAGTTACTATGTATCTTTATTTTCATGAAATGACAGTAAATTGTCATGATAACTAAAATTTATTTACTTTATTTAAATGAATACATACACACATTAGACAAATTCACTAAATGTACTATATGCATTAATAAGAACATTAGTTTTGTCTAGGGATAAATAGATAACAGATATAACACAAAATAATTTGACACTATTTGCAAACTAATACAATCTACTGAATAAACATACTACTATAAAAGTTTGTTATCTTAAGTTTTAGGTATTTTATTGTCTAGTAAACAATTACTCTATTGTTGTGTCGACATTTGGCGCCGTTTATAGTGTGCGTCTACTTGCTACTTTTTTCACCACTTATATTTTGATTAGAAAAAGGCAGTCATTTCTCGTATATCATTGTCAAATGAATTTTTTTTACAATAACTCATGACTATATGTAGATGGTCGGAGAGAAGGAGAGAGATTAGGAGTAAAGAGAAAACGATTGATGTAAATAGAAACTGTCATTCAATATTTTAATAAATATTGATAAGAATCTAGTTTAATTCATTAAAAATAAAACAGATCAACATAATTTTATTTTACAATGTTGAATGTAAACAAGTCAATAATAGGAAAAATGTGTACATCAGTAGACGATGATGGAAAACTTAGATGAAAGCCTAGATTCTAATCTAATTCTTACTGTATTAGATCTGTATGCTAACTTAAAGCATATTGACTGAGTAACTTTAAGGTGTAGATATAATTTGCCATTTTTAAGAATAGGATTAAATAGTCACACTTAGTCAACTTGGAATTCAACACAAATACCTCTGAGCTTAATTTCGTAAATCACATCTTGCACCAAGAGATAATATCACCAAGAGTGGAAATTACCATACGAAGGACTAAACAACGAAATACATGTGGTGGTATAACTCATAAAATATATATTCGCATACTTTACTTCGAGCCAAACTTTGTTTTGATTTGAATTGTAACTGACAAGTAGAGTCCTGGTCGGCCATTTCATATTATTTGGGAGTCAACAGCTGGACATGCCTGCATATTCATGTGGATATTCACACTTGAACCCGTATGAAACTACACGGCATCCACCACTAGACTATTCAATCCAGACAGCCATTTTTGTGCAACTAGTAGGTAGACATAATTTTAGTGCGTTTTTAAATCTTCCTGTTGGGTTAGTATGGTGAACATGGTAGCGTCTGACACTGAACGAACTGAGTTCGAGTCCTGGCGGGAACATCAACACTGGAATACAAGTGCATCCAGCTGACGAGTCCTAAATAAAATGAAATGTGCATTCCATCTGCCAACCACAATCTAAACAAAACCATTGTTGTGAACTACGGCTGTATTGAGACGATGCGTTATGGATGTACATATGGCATCAGAAACCAATCAATTTCAGTCCATGTCCGACCAACAGGAGGATCCAAAAACATATTCAAACTTTGTACTTAAGGGATAGTGAAACTACAAGTCTAACCATACGAAGATAACAGCAGCAGGATGTAGCAGTCGGAAGTTGGACACTATACAGACGAAGATATCACTTCATCAAATAAAATATGAGTTATACTAAGCTTTTTAATTTTAACTATGGTTTATACCATAACAACTGACTTCAACTAGGTAACTGGATGTGACAACATTTACTCTTATTTCCCAACTCACTGGTTTGGTAGTAACCCACCAACTATTGAGTCATGAAGTGTCTTGGTGAATTGTGTGGAATAACTTTTTAAACCTTAATGTGTGTTGCTAGTCATTTTTAAGTGATTGTACGTTGTTCTATGAGTAGCGTGTAATGAGTCTAAACGACCTAGCGATAATCAGTCACATAACAAAATTATTGAAATAAACCGTCTAATGGGATTAGATCAGGTATTAAATCATTAGTTGGTGGAATGTATATTTCTGTTTAATAAAATATAAGGCTTATATACAAGCCGTTAGACATCCATCAAAATATTCTACGTTAAAAGTGGATTATCAATATGTGACTTGTAGTTGGCTCATTCATCAGTATACTATGATCTAGTATTTATGCATGATTCATGATCAACTTGTCACTGGTGAGAGGTAAATGTCTTAAACACCAATCACTTTTTACTGTAGTCTTGTAAGATATTTTTTCGTTTCCTTTGTACCTTCTTATACAATTTTCTTCCACCATAGGCTTAAAACAATGGCCTACTGGTAGTAGTCTAGTGGTGAATGCGGTGGCGATTGACACGAAACGGACTGAGTTCGAATCCCATTGTGAACATTAAATTGGGATTCAGGTACATCCAGCTGACGAGTCCCAAATTGAACGAAATGCGTGTCTTGAATTCCACTTAGCAGTCAAAATCCAACTTAAACAATAGCAACAAAGTTTGTAGAATAATACGAATTCATAGAATTTCGTTATTTTCTAACTTCATACAAGTAAATTAACTTAATTATTTTAGGCAACTGATTTGATAAGAAATTTGAATGAAGGTTTAGTTAATCTATAAAGAATGGGTTATTTTGAAATAAATGATTTTCAATGACTGTTTTGAGTTAAAATTCCAGAATCATGAAGATTATTTTATTACATAATAAAACAATAAATTAGGAGGTTCAGAAAAAGGATATCTATGTTAAACTGAAATAACTGTAGAGGCTGCTGATGTGAAGGCAAGATGCAAGTCTTCCGAGGTAAGCGTAACACTGACCTTGCGTTAGAACAGACCAATTGTATCTGCTCCAAGAGTTTATACGATCTAACTACTTAGGTGCTGATTGCTTGCATCAGGGTCAAGTTTGCCCAGAGGCAGAGAGTGATAGACCAAAATATCAGTAAATAGGAGATAGTACCAAGTCCATTATTTAGTATGAACAAGGGCTTTTATATAAAACCTTTTCAGCCAACCAGTAATAAGAAAATTCAAAATACACTAAAGAGCTAATTGAGGAGAGTTTTGTACGGAAGACGAGTTAATAGATTCATAGTAAAACTAAAATAACTGAGGAAGAAAAATAGATACGTCAATAGTTAATGAACTTATGAGAAGCTTACAATTTGAGCTACACAAATAGCTTAGTTTCTAAATGTTCAATAAACGTAGTGCAACAGTAGGAGTCTCGATGTCACAATGAATAGACTCAATGGATTATGAATGCGACTCTTCGCCCCATTACAACATAGACTCACTAAAAAGTGATTACAATTATTTGGAGAATAGAAATGATAACATGAAAGAAAATACCAAAAATATTCAATTCATTTCTATTACTAATTCGGCTGTTGATAAATAACTGTATAATTTGAACTAAAAAGATAGAGTTTCCAGAAATGTGAACAATGTGGAATTGTATTTTTAGTTAACAATCTCCAGTGGATTTACAATATCCACTATGTTTTTGATATCCTTAAGTTGGTGTGTATTTTAATTTTATTAGAAATTCTCTCTCAGTAGTCGTTGCCTCTTGGGCTTACTGTACAAACATTGTTATTCTTGTATGACTTACATCTTTTGTTGTATATGTATTTATCACCAGTTTCAACTAAGATTTCTAATGATCAAGGGTTTATACCATTTTGTAATGAAATTTATCTTAACAGATAGGTATTCAATTTGTTAGACATACTAGATTGCAATAACATTATCATGAGAAAAATAAAATACATGATAGTTAATAAGAACTTGAGAAGGATACAATATATGTTGATCTATAAGTGGGATTATTTTAGTTACTAGACTTAATTTGTTTATTTATTTGCGTATATTTATAGCTCATCTATAATAATAATAATAATAACTGAATAAATAAGATTACGTAGATATAGAAGTGTTCTTAACTATGAGGAGTGTATCTCTGTGTATGTTTTTCAATGCTCGTAACAAACACAGGCATACATTAGATTAAGGCTAACAAATACATTATATGCCAACAGAGATGGCTATGGGGGGGGTGGGGAGGGGAACTTTTTAAGTAGGAATGGCCTATTTTATTTTATTTTTACCCATAGGCAAAATAAAAAAATGGGGATAATTAGTTATAATTAATTTATTTTATTTCTTTTGTATACATTTATTAAAATTATCTTTGATCTAAGAGAAAATGCAAAAAAAAAATATTTTATAGCAAACTAATAGAAAATAGTGAATACTTAAGTGAATTAAGCATTCACATAGCCTCGCAACAGGTGACAAATTGATTCGTCACTAGTGATTTTGATAATCATGATGATGATGAATATCTTGAATTGGCTATATAGAATGTTATTTTGGTGATTTAAATCATTTGAGATATTCCTGGTTTCATAGTGAAGATGATACATGTTAACAATTCTTTCTCCAAATTTATAATAATAGTCCAATTACTGAAATAATTTAAACTATGCAAGAACTATACGATTTACATAATAAAATGCATTTATTACACTTTTTGCTTTTTATTACCACCAAACAGCTTAAACTTATAGTTATTAATAAGTTCTTCACACTTTAATCAATGTTGCTGTCTTTGAAGTCTTATGAGAAATTGTAAAAGCACGAAACCAGTGCTAACCGTATAACACAGTAGTTTAGTCTTCAGGAATAATGATAGTAGGTTTGGTGATAGGTATTAATCCTTGCATTACGTGTTCCAGTGAAGATTTAGCTTCTTCTTCTTGAAAGAATTCACCGGTCAAGCTGACACTATTTACGTGGTCTAGTCAGGTCGTTGACTATTCAATGTGAAAATAGGTTTCCGATTGTGAGTTTATTCAATGTCGATTTTCGAACTATTTTGCTATGACCTGTGAGATGATTAATTCTAGGGGAAGTAAAAAAATAAGACATAATAACACCCAAATCATTATTTAGAATACAAAATTTAATTATAAGGTCACCTCGTGTTCTACGATGAGACAGGAGAAAAAGATTCAATTTCTTCAAGTGCTTATGTATAAACGTTTGAAAAGCCGGGTTCTAGCTTAGTACCTACTCGTTTAGCCCGCCCAAGTGACATCCTTAATAAAACAAGGACTTACGGCGTGGATTCAGTATTCGGAATGGGGTCTCACGCATGTAGAATATAGAATCCGCTTCAAGCCTTCACCAAAACATTTGAATGCTTTTTGTGGCCACCAAACTACCCGAAACACTTTAGTCGCTGCATTAGAGTATGCAGAGATTTTCAAGCCATAAATTACAGTCACTCCTAAGTCCTAAAATTCTTTTACTTTTATAAGTGGTCTACCATTTTTGGTGCATTTAACTCCCGAATATAGAGTCATCGAACTAATTCATCTAAAACAGACTGAAGATCAAAATGATCAGCATTACTGTATATTGTTTTCCACATATTTGCATCATAAGCAAATATGAGTTGTAATGGCAGTTTAATAACATAACGTAGGTATAAAAAAGGACCCAAGACGGTACCACGAGGGAAGCCAATTGATACAAACTTCCATTCATATATTGTTCCATTTACTGATACTCTGCTTTTGCTAACAGAATAAATTCTTTATCCAACCTTGAACTGGCACTGTTATCTAATAATTTGACATCATCAGCATTGGGTGAGTATAAAACACATTGTCGAATGTCACGCTAAATCCAGTGAGCATTACAATTACAGCCAGCTTGTTATCTCCATCTATCGTTTTGATTAAATTGTTTTTATATGCTAAATTTTGTAATCATATAAATACATGGTTAACATAATCATACAAATTGATTGAGACACGAGAATAATCAATCAAATCAATCAATACCTGTTACTCCAAGTGGAGCACAGACCGCCTACCAGCATTCTCCAACCAACTCTGTCCTGCGATTTCCTTTCTAGCTCTTCCCAAGTGCTGTTCATTCTCTTCATGTCTGTTTCCAATTCCCGACGCAATGTGTTCTTGGGTCTTCCTCTGTTTCTTTGGCCTTTAGGATTTCAAGTCAGTGCTTGTCTTGTGACACAGTTTGATGGTTTCCTCAGTGTGTGTCCAATCCACCTCCAGCGTCTTTTCCTAATTTCTTCCTCGACTGGAAGTTGATTAGTTCTCTGCCACAACAGGTTGTTGTTGATGGTATCTGGCCAACAGATCCGAAGAATCCTACGCAGACAGTTGTTTATAAATACTTGTATCTTCTGTAGGGTACTTTTCGTAGTTCTCCAAGTTTCAGCTCCATACAACAGAACTGTCTTCACATTTGTGTTGAAAATTTTGACTTTTATATTGACTGACAGTTGGTTTGAGTTCCAGATGTTTTACAGTTGTAGAAATGCTGCCCTTGCCTCACCAATCTGCCCCTTCACATCCGAGTCAGACCCTCCGTGTTTGTCGATGATGCTGCCCAAATATGTAAAGGTCTCAACATCTTCCAGAATTTCGCCGTCAAGTGTAATTGGGTTAGTGTTTGTTGTTTTGTATCGGAGGATCTTGCTTTTCCCTTTGTGTATGTTGAGGCCTACTACTGCCGAAGCTGCTGCTATATTGTTGGTCTGCTTCTGCATTTGATGATGTGTGTGAGAAAGAAGAGCTAGTTCTGTCATCTGCAAAGTCCAAGTTATCTAGTTTTGGTTGATGCTGTCCATTGTATTCCGAGAGTGCCTTCACATGTTGCAGTCTTCATGATCCAGTCGATAACCAGTAGGAAGAGGAAGGGTGAGAGTAAGCAGCCTTGTCTGACACCAGTCTTCACTTCGAAAGAATCTGTGAGCTGACCTCCATGCACGATTTTACAATGTAGTCCGTCGTAAGAATTTTGTATGATGTTGACTATCTTCTCGGGTACGCCGTAATGTCGCAGAAGGCTCCATAATATTCTCCTATCCACTCTGTCGAATGCTTTTTCATAGTCGAGGAAGTTGATGTAAAGTGGTGAATTCCATTCAATTGATTGTTCAACAATGAACGTAGAGTAGCGATTTGATCGGTACATGATCTATCTTTACGGAATCCGGCCTGTTGATCTCGGAGTTGGCCGTCGACTGGGTCCTTTAATCTGTTCAATAACACTCTGTTGAAGACCTTTCTTGGTACTGAAAGTAGGGTAATGCCTCTGTAGTTCTCACAATTGCTGAGATCGCCTTTCTTTGGTATCTTGATGAGGTACCCTTCTTTCCAGTCTGCTGGAACTTGTTCATCCTCCCAAATCTTCCTGAAGAGAATGTGGAGTATCTTTGAAGTTGTTTCTATATCTGTCTTCAGTGCCTCCGCTGGTATGTTGTCTGGTCCTGCTGACTTGCCACTCTTGATCTGTCTGATGGCCATTTTGATTTCTTCGACTGTTGGTGGGTCTGTGCTTATAGGGAGATCCGTGGCTGCTGCTTCGATGACTGGTGGGTTCAGTGGGGCTGGTCTATTCAAGAGTTCTTGGAAGTGCTCTACCCATCTGTTCCGTTGTTCATGCACTTCAGTGATTGGTTTGCCAGCCTTGTTCTTGATTGGCCGTTCTGGCTTGTTGAATTTCCCAGCTAACTTCTTCGTTGTATCGTATATGAGCCTCATATTTCCTTCTCTTGCAGCTTTTTCCGCTGTCATTGCTAGGTCCCCAACAAATTTTCGTTTATCCAACCTGATGCTCCTCTTCACTTGCTTGTTGACTTCGGTGTATTCGGCCTGTACCTTGGCTTTCTCTGCTCTTGTCCGACTGTTATTGATCGCTGTCTTTCTGTTCCTCCTTTCTTGGATCTTGTCCAGAGTACTAACAGAAATCCACTCTTTTTGGTGTTGTTTCTTGAGACCCAAAACCTCCTGACATGTTGAAGTTATTGTTCCCTTAATCTCTTTCCAGTTGTCTTACATATTAGTTCTACCTTTTTCTAGTAGATCATGAAATGCCTGGAACTTGTTGCTGAGAATTAATTTGAATTCGTTGCGTTTGTTAGTATCCCGGAGAAGGGCTGTATTAAACTTGTGTAATACTGCTGCTCCAGTTGTCCAGTGCTTCCTCAGCTTCAGTTTCATTTTAGTTACCACCAAATGGTGATCTGAAGCTATGTCGGCTCCTCTCCTTGCTTTTACGTCTTCCATGGTCCTTCTAAACTTTTTATTGATGCAGATGTGGTCGATTTGGTTCTCCGTAATGTGGTCCGGTGAAACCCATGTAGTTTTGTGTATACGTTTGTGGGAGAAAATGGTGCCACCTATAATCATTTTGTTGAAGGCACATAAGTTCACAAACCTCTCACCGTTATCATTCCTTTCTCCCAGTCCATGTTGTCCCATGATGTCTTCATACTCGGTGTTATCCACTCCGACCTTGTCGTTGAAGTCGCCCATCAGAATGGTCAGATCCTTGGCTGAACATTTCTCGATGATTGACTGCAGCCTCGCATAGAACTGGTCTTTGTCGTCTTCGTGGATGTCATTGGTGGGTGCGTAGCACTGGATGACATTCATTGTAATCCCTTTCTTCTTCGTCTTGTAGGATGCTGTGATGATCCTAGGTCCATGAGACTCCCATCCTATAAGAGCCTTCCATGCATCTTGGGATAATACCAATGCTATTCCTTGTGTGTGTGGGGCGTTTTCTTCTTCGTGGCCGGAGTGTAAAAGCACATTTCCCGAGGATAACCGTTGCTGTCCAGCTTGCAACCAATGCGTTTCGCTTATTCCAAGTATCTTCAGGTTGTATCTTATCCTTTCTTCAGCTATTTGCATGGTCCTCCCTGTTTCCCACAGCGTGCGGACATTCCACGTACCTATATTAATTGTTGCTCTGGTTGTCAGAAGAGACATCGGCCTCGTGGCTTCCGAAGAAACTCGGCTTTCACCATGAGGCGTCATAACATACCTTCCAACTCCCAGGGCAGAGTAAAAATGGTTATAAAGGTTTTTACTGGTTAGCGTTTTTTTGGCACGTTTGCTGTTTTACGGGATGGGGTTGCTAACCCCATGCCCAACCCTCCTCCTTTATCCAGGCTTGGGACCGGCAGCAACCGTAGGGGCTACAGGTGGAGTTACACGAGAATAAAGATCAACATTATCACTTCATGTGGTTGACATAAGGTCAAAACTCAAAGAATATCAGTGGAATAAATTAAACCAGGATCCATGCAACAAACAGAGATGAATTAATCTAATTATTTCAACATTGAGGCGAAATGTTTACCACGCTTTCGTTTTGTGAGGAAATGTCAAGTTCATAGTATTTGATGATAATGGTCTCTGAATCGGCAACAATTATTTTAAACGCCTTACACCTTGTGTCCCCATTCTACTAAATGTTCAGATATGGCATTTTAATCCACTTTACTTACCTATATAGAATGGTTTTAAGAAATGTGTTCACAAAACCTTGCAAACTCTTTTCTCCTAGTCTTTCATTTTTACTTGCCGCCACATGTACATGTAAACTTATAAAAACATTTGAATATGACCTTGGATGAGCACTGATCCAGTTTTTATCGGTTTAAAAATCAAGAAATTTATTTGAGTGCTCAATTTCAGTACCATTTTAATTCACATAGCAGTTATATTAGAAATCATATTCTTTTTGAGTGGAAAATGAATGAAGACAGATTTTTTCTCTACAATTGATTGTCTGGGTACTGCAGTAAACTTTTATATTTCATGATAAATGCTCGTTGCATCTAGTTTTTAGAAGTTATTTATCAATGTGTGTCAGTTATTTATCCGTTGAATGCGATTTCCTGTACTGAATAAGGTACAAGTCATTATAATATAGTTACTCTCAATATTAACTAAGGATGTGTTCAGTTGAAACGAAACCA
The DNA here is from genome assembly GCA_034768735.1 of Schistosoma mekongi. Classification (NCBI taxonomy): domain Eukaryota; kingdom Metazoa; phylum Platyhelminthes; class Trematoda; order Strigeidida; family Schistosomatidae; genus Schistosoma; species Schistosoma mekongi. The sequence continues at coordinate 77,038,890 of CM068305.1, read as the reverse complement.
CTAAATATAATAAATTTAATTTATTTAGCTGATCTTTTTTCATTTTTTGTGGATATTGTAATGCATAAAATCATTCAAATAAAGATGAATATGAATAGAGGTGGAGATCGGTTTTTTAGTACGTTACGTATATTTTTCATCGATTATTCTTTGTTGGGTATAACTAGAAATCGAGAAACAATCGATGGTTTTTTCATTCTAGCTTAAAACGACTCAACACTCGACCTCACCACAAAAATAATCTTACAAAGTTTGTGTTTGGTGATGAACGTCCAGCCATTACATACGGATGTTAAAACAGTGGTTTAAAAGGTTCTTTTCATCCTGTTTGGTTTCTTAGTGAAAATTATTTACAAATATATTTATAATTTTTTGTAGTCGGAAATATAAACTAACCAAGTTGTATGAATGTTATTCATTGGCATACTCGTAAATCTCAGGTTTTGTTACTTGAAATGTAGTAGTCTATATATTAAAATATATGATTACCTAGTACTTTAGGAACTATAATTGTTATCGATCCGTGAAATGAAATACAACCATATCAAACTTAAAGATTATAAAGTCTAATGAGATTTCACTAATGAAACTTCTTCTTAAAACAGATTCTGACGTTAAAACAGACAAAGTATTCATGCATAGAATGTCTTTCATAACTTATGCAACATTATAAATTATGTTGAGAGATATTTCTGATACGTGTAGTAGCATTACAAACTAACAAATTTTCATCATTAAAATAACTGATAATTGTAGCTGTAAACTCAACTGTAAAATTTCTCATAAGCTACAGTAGTTAATTGTTCTTATGTTTGCAATTCTAAATTTCCAGCGTGAATTATAAATCATTAGTATATAAACTACAAATATCTTCCAATGAGTACTTAACTATTTCATAAAACAGTTTTATGTAGTAGACAATACAGTATCAGTAATCCAAACTCAATACGTTAACTAATTGTATCCCTTAAGAGAATAAAATTAATTCGTGCTAATCAACATAATTGAATATTTTATATTTACTAATTAAATTTTTGATCATAAATTCGATTACTTTGAAATGATACATTAAAACAAAATGAACAAAAAATGTGTATCAATCCATTTACTTAAAATTTCATAACAATCATTTCTTGTTATTAATAAGGCTAATCTACAACATTGTTGATTATAAGCTATTAACTCTTATTCTATCACTAAGTATATTGTAATCACATGCAAACTGAATACTGAATACATCATTATGTTTATAACAGTTTCATAAATTAATTATCTGCTTAAATGAATGTCAACTCATCAGATTAAAACCTTAAGTTACTGTTTTCTTTTTTTTTATCTAAATGCATTATACATAAACAAGTATGTTGTTAATGTTTCCTATATAGTCCATTCATTTTGCTTTCATTAAGTCTTTTGATACAGTTTTTCTCATGGTTAGTTAGTTTGATGTAATCAGACTAAAGTAAAATCAATTAGATTTTATTCTTATTAATGGTTCATTGTATAGAAGTGTAAATGAAGTGTTATATTCTTTTGTATACCTTTAAATTTGCTTCATTGTGAATAGAATAAACAAAGTGTAATTATTTGATTGAATTAGTTAAAAGATAATGAAATAATGATAACAAGGTAAAAATAATAATGTTTATTAATTTTAATGCATAATTTATATTATCAGTAATGAGTTATTCAGTCACTTTATTCGATATTTTTATTTAGATTAATCTATCATACCTTCATGTAACAATTAATCTACTTATATCGGTGTTTTAAGTAGTATTACAATGGTTAATATTAAATGATTTTATTAAATTTTAAAATGCTTTTCTTAGAAAACTAAGATAAACTAGTATCTTTTCGTTGATTTGTAATGGACTGAAGTTGGTCAATTTTTTTTGCTATATATACATCTTGAACGAATTGCTTCTATATAGCTATTAATCACAAGTGTTATTGATGTTGGATTGTGACTGTCAAACAGAAGCCAAGAAGAGCATTTCGTCTGGTGTGAACATCAACATTGGAATGTAAGTACATTCAGCCGACGAATGTCAGATAAGACAAAACGTGAGTACTGAATTCCACCTGCTAGTCATAATCTTTATAAACAAGTTTCTCTTAAGGGTTTATTTGTTTCTAGTTGATTAAGTGAGATGATAATCATTCTTTATTTTTTGAAAGAATATAATTTTATAAACATTTTCACATCAGTAACAAAGTATCTAATGAATGAAAAAAAACGTTATAAACACAATAATAACACCAATAACAAGTTCTCATTATGTTAATAGTAAGTATATTAAAGATCAATTGATACATTGTATCATTTCAAGTTATTATGACCCGTTATTAAAATGCATAAAGATACTTTATTGGTTTATTTTAAAATGTGACATATTTCAAAATATTATTTCAAGAATAGTTTTCTATCATAATCAAAATGTTTTTTTTTATTAGAAGAAAGTACGATTATTTTTAACGATTGATTGAATTCAATATTTTTTTTTAGTTACTAGATAGTGTTAATCAATCTATGATTCTAGAAGAATAGCAATTATTACAGTGAATTTAGATTTAAAATATTCATTAAGACATAACATTAGCAAACTAAATAAAGCAAACTGATAATGAAATCATTAACATGTAATAATATTTAAAAATACTAGTACATTTCATCTAGACAACTATAGTAGACACTTTAGTATACGTCTTCTCTGAAGTATACACTCAAGATCAAACACCATGGATTCTAACATTAATCAAATTTTCATTAATAACTAACTTTCGCAAGAATCGTTGAAGTTTAATTAATGATTATTGGTGGCTAAAATTCACACATGCTATGAATAGAATTAGTTATCAAAAATAAAAAAAGAATGATCGTCACGAACAATCACAAATTGTTCGTAGTTGAACTTAGAAGCTATTGTATATAGGTGTCTAAATAAATGTGAAGCATGATGATCCCGTATTTATTCGTGAGTAGTATAATTAGTGTACAAATCTGAAGAGCCACCAATGAAGATTAATTAACTATCTGATATCAACTGCTTCATAATGTTTAAGTAGTTAAATACAATCATCTACACTGAGTATTTTAAATCTAAAGCGAATGATTTACTTATTAGAATGTTACTTAGTATTAATTATTAGTAAATGTAACGGCTTTCAGTGTAATATGTAAACTTGGATGTGGACAAGGATTAGACTATGTAATCCGATATTACAATAAACGCATATTATATAGATATATATCTATTCAATACAGAGTGTCTGATACTAGAAAAAAAGAGATTGATCTTATTAAAAGACTAATTTATCACTTTATATTGGATAAAATATCTAAAAAAATTTATAAATATGTATATACATATAAGGAGTAACGGGTGCCATATATATGACATCTGTAGGCTTTCATTCTCAGCTCTAGCCAATATAATAGCATTGTATACAGTATAGTATTCAATGTACAATGAGTTTTATGTCATAATTAAATTGAATATGACTGTTAATAATCTATGATTCTAGAAGAATAGCAATTATTACAGTGAATTTAGATTTAAAATATTCATTAAGACATAACATTAGCAAACTAAATAAAGCAAACTGATAATGAAATCATTAACATGTAATAATATTTAAAAATACTAGTACATTTCATCTAGACAACTATAGTAGACACTTTAGTATACGTCTTCTCTGAAGTATACACTCAAGATCAAACACCATGGATTCTAACATTAATCAAATTTTCATTAATAACTAACTTTCGCAAGAATCGTTGAAGTTTAATTAATGATTATTGGTGGCTAAAATTCACACATGCTATGAATAGAATTAGTTATCAAAAATAAAAAAAGAATGATCGTCACGAACAATCACAAATTGTTCGTAGTTGAACTTAGAAGCTATTGTATATAGGTGTCTAAATAAATGTGAAGCATGATGATCCCGTATTTATTCGTGAGTAGTATAATTAGTGTACAAATCTGAAGAGCCACCAATGAAGATTAATTAACTATCTGATATCAACTGCTTCATAATGTTTAAGTAGTTAAATACAATCATCTACACTGAGTATTTTAAATCTAAAGCGAATGATTTACTTATTAGAATGTTACTTAGTATTAATTATTAGTAAATGTAACGGCTTTCAGTGTAATATGTAAACTTGGATGTGGACAAGGATTAGACTATGTAATCCGATATTACAATAAACGCATATAAAATTGATTTAAGCTCTGTAACATTTGCTTACTAGTGAGAGTACTGTAAACTCAAAGAAAACTGTATATGTACCGTTCACCATAAAACGATTTAATTTCATGTATATTTTAACTGGAAGACTGAAATTCAAACAGTCAATTATCAGTTTAGAGTGACTCTTTTCATGCATAATAACATCCTTTCATAATTTTCATCTAGTCTGGGTGCAAAGCTTATAGAAAATCCATAGTCTGTCTAGCGTTTATTGTAATTCACCATACTATAATTTTAATTACTTAAAATGTGTTTTATTATTGTTGTGTTCCCTAAAAACAGTTAAAGTATTACTGGGTATTAATTTGTTATTCTAATCAACACTAAAATCCTAAATGAACATAATACTAGTTCCTCCATTTCAGATTTTAAAAGTCAAAAAGACAAAATTACTTGTAGTTTACATAAATAAAATAAACAGTCTAACTATATTACCTTCATCTTCCAATAAGATGAAATGAAGAAGTGTCTTCTGTTTTTGTTGCTATTAACTATATCACAGTTTACATTTTTTACTTTACTCCATAAGATTGAAATGTCTGCAAGAATTATAAGTACTAACTTTTCAAATATCACATTTACACTATAGTTATCTTCACTACACAAAAGTAGACTAACAAGAAATTCACATTTCGTTACCTAAGAGTTTTTAGTTTTATAACGGTAATTACGTTTAATTTATTAGAATATCAATGTTATCATTGGTTATTCTAACACAGAATCATCAAAATCATAATTTTTTAAAAGGGACATCCTCATCATAATTGTCAATTATCACCTTTAATTATTTTAGTAAAACAAAACAAAGCATCAATACAATGAAAATCTCCCTTTATTATTAATTTCATTTTTACGAGACAATACAATAGAACAACAATGATACTTAACTATCATAGAATAGAATGATATAAACAATAAGTTACTTGTCAATGTTGTGAAATTCTATATCATGTTTCTAATTACCTAAAATATACATAGAACCATTGTTCTGTAAAAGTTTTATTTTAATAAATAGAAAAAAAAATGTTGAATAATTTCACTTATAAAAATAAATAATCAACTAAATTTACTGTTCTTTTTTTAGCAAACTTTTTACTTAATTCATTTTAACAAAAGGCACCAGTAACAATATAGTTACTATGACTACTTGAAATGATTATATCTTATGTATCCAATTTCATTGGATTATTATATAGATATATATCTATTCAATACAGAGTGTCTGATACTAGAAAAAAAGAGATTGATCTTATTAAAAGACTAATTTATCACTTTATATTGGATAAAATATCTAAAAAAATTTATAAATATGTATATACATATAAGGAGTAACGGGTGCCATATATATGACATCTGTAGGCTTTCATTCTCAGCTCTAGCCAATATAATAGCATTGTATACAGTATAGTATTCAATGTACAATGAGTTTTATGTCATAATTAAATTGAATATGACTGTTAATAATATATACATTTTTAGTTGATTGATTACATGACAAACTGGTGTTTGTAAGATACTATTGAAAACCAGGAAGTATTTGACAGCTTTTTCGTCCTAGTATGGGGCTTCAAAGTAGTACACACCTTAGATTCCAGCCCAGCGCCTTCAGGTTGGCGAACGTCTTTTACTTCTCACCAGTGGTCTGGAACCCAATGCTAGAATTTCCATTTCTATCAACTTTTGATATAGAGCTAACGTCATCTATTGTCAGTGGTGATAGTTCTCTACCTCCTGACAAATCTGCACTCCACTATTCACAACTTCCTACTAGAGCTTTAGAAACATCCTGCCGACATCAATCTGTGATGTATTTAATTAACTTAAAATACTAATCTCCACAAACCATCTCGATTCAATATGCACATTGATTTATTAAGCATTAACACTGTTACCCATGCTACAGCAAGTAGTAAATTTTATTATAATTAGTATGAGTTAGTTCTACCTCGTTAATATTTAGGAGCGAATTCTTAAGCTTGTTTGACAGTATACTTACATCCTGAGTAGATATGATTATCGGTAGATTTCAAGATACTTATTTTTTCTTGTTAAGTAAAATAATGGTTATCTGAACTCAATAGCTCAGTGAACAGGGATTTGGGAATGTGAAGTAAATGGCATTAGTGTAGAGTTTTAATGCAAACATTACCATTAGAGTATGCCTACATAAGATTAAACTCTAATGCTGAATTTGAATATTAGCATAAATGTATCCATTCTTCTAAAAAGATAAAGCAAGATAAGACATGATATGCCAATATAGTAATATCATGAAATTGAGTCCGTGCACATATAAGTGTATATGTGATCATCCATGATGAAAAGAAAGAAAGCCACTTTCAATGTTTTTGTCAGTAGCTTTCTTGCAAAGCTACTGTTGCTATGACATCCATTTGTGCTACTTATTATTGCCCATCATTAATAAATTAACGTAACAAGGAAGTGGATCTATCATCTTCAGGGTTTGGTGCAAGTACTCAGCAATTAGACTGCTGATCTGGCCAGCTTACAAGGATTGATGTTTCAAACTCAATTCGTGATATATTTACGCGATCCCATCCATTGCCGTCAATGGATAACTGCCTAACACCCAACATAGTTGGACTCCACTAGTCACGTTTTCCCATTAGAACTCCAGGAATTATCTGAAGGAGTTAGTCACTAGTGAGTTGGTAATGATTGTAATTGTATGTTATGGAGATTGTTGTATTCAGATTTGACTATATGACATAAACTAACTCGTCAAATCCAAATTCAATAATTCCCATAATACCCAATTACTATTGTAAATAACATTTACTGCTATTATTGATTTTATTTGTAGCTTTTCAAGTTTCTACAAGATTACCAGGAGGTTGTTTTGCACAGGTTACATATTCTATGGAACACTTCTTTGTTTATTCTTATTTTACTATTGGTTTCACATTCAACAATAGAAAAGGCAATGAAATAACTATTACTTTCTAAACTTTATGATTGACTTTCTCTTTCAGTTAAATTCAGCCTAGTAACAGTATATTAATGCATAATTAATGAAATATTTAATTTATTTATCAATATAATATGAATTAAATTGGCGACTTTCATCTTTTTCTGACTTTATCTACACAACAATAATAAAGTTAAACGAGAGATAAAATGTTTACCACTATAAATGATAAATAAACGATTTTTTTTTGTCTTAACTAATCCCTAAGTAAATTCTCATGAGAAACAATCTTTTATGTTTATCAATAGATTGGTTATGAAATTAGATTAAATTATTGCATACATTAGATAATTAGTTGAAAATGAACAAGAAGAGAACTGAATTTTTCGCATTAAATAGTTTAGAAAATGTATTTTAGAAAAGTTAATTAACTATAAAATAATTTTCATTATGAATTGATAATAGTTAAGTGATAGAGTATTAATCAATGATAATATAATGAAATAGATACCATGAGATATAGTTGCTAAACAGAACTCATGAATAATATGTAAGCAAATATAAGTAGATTATTGATTACAATTAGGGGGGTCTGTGGAGATAGTTAATATTCAATTTTGACATCACGAATTGATGTGAATCAGACAACCATTGATCACCTGGAAGCACTGGACAGCTGTTTCGTCCTAGTATGGGACTCCTCAGCAGTGCGCATCCACGACCCCTCCTCTATGGAGGAGGTCGCGCAACATATCACGAATTGACTGAATTGGAAATATCAACCGTTAGAAGCCGATTCAGTGGTCCAATGATAAAGCGTTCGTCGCGGAGCCAGAGGGTCCTGGGTTCGATCCCGTTGGGGTTGCGGATGCGCACTGCTGAGAAGTCCCATACTAGGACGAAACAGCTGTCCAGTGCTTCCAGGTGATCAATGGTTGTCTGATTCACATCAATTCGTGATGTCAAAATTAGATTATTGATTATTTCCAACTTTTTTACCACAGTCGAGGTAATAAGTTTGATTGTGATTAATTGATTAAGTTGTTTTGTTAATCTTTGAAATATTACAGTGATGATGGTAGTTTACCTAGTAGTTACTATATGCTTGAAACATATAAATGAAAACGGTTCGTCTAAAATTTCAAATACTCTTTTTCTGACTAATGTTAACTAAAATATAACTCAACTCTAGGGATTTTCGTTAGCTGTTCATTGTCAACTAACATGTTACTTACACTGTCACTTCTAATTTCATTACTGAAGACTTCATAACTAATATTTGTGAGTATTTTATCTCCATTAAGTTTAGTTATAGTCATAACTTTAAGGAGAACTTTACAGATGAACAAACAAAACTTATATTCTACCACTAAATAATAATATTGCATTTTAATCGGGAAAATTTTGTTTCCAACCATACCAACGATACAGGTGTATTGCATGATTATTTAGCATAGACACATACATATAATGAAACATATAGATATAGTGTCGTTTGAGGTGTGATCAAAGTTTTATCCAGGCTCTTAGCATAATTTAATTTACGGAACTATGGTTAACGTGAAGTAATAAGGTAGGAATTGACCATCAGTGATGTATGTTGAAAAACAGTGAAGGAACATTCATCATATGGTAGCTCAAAATAATTAAAAATGTATTTTGTAGTAAACTGACGGACTATTAGAAGTAATAAATGGTCAATTAAATTCGACATTACGAAGTTCATAAGTCGATTATCTCCAGTAAATTAAAGTAATGTGTTACTGAGTAAATCACAGTCGCCAAGATAATATAATGTCGATTATCATCCAACTAAACCAGCACTATGACACTTGGCGTTCAATAAGAAAGTATGTATCAGTAAGCCTTACCTTAACATTGGATGAAGTCAATAAGAATTAAGGTCTGGATAAAGGTACTGGTAAGTAAAATGCTATTATTGTAATAATAAGAAGGAATAAATTAAGGATTTCAGGGATCATTCTTGAAATGCATGTGATAGTTTCGTTTAAAGCTAAGATTTATCGGCATAGTGTCATTGAACACTGAATGTCGTTTAACTTTATACACGCCAATAAACATTTCGTACATAACACAACTACTCCTAATTGTAGAAAAATGATAGTTTACAATAATAGTTGTTCTCTTTCTTAAAATTTGGTTTAAAATTTACATATTGGCACTCACTTAAAAATGTGAAGGAAACCGAAAGTCAAAAGATATAAGATATTTTATTTTTGAATGATGACAACCATACTAACTGCAGAAAGAATCATAAATTATAGTAAATTCTCATACAGAGATGTAGAATTTGGTCGAAAGTTTATGGAGAAATGTAATAGAAAACCAAAACGCTCAGATTTATTCTTCCTATTTGGTCGTCACATTATAAGGTTCTTTCCTGACTAATCGAACAACAGAGTAGGTGTTAAAGCAGAAACACTTTCCCAATAGTCATGCAACTGATAATGTTCACAGGCATATTCTAAGTAAAACTTATACAATATCGCGTATATAGGAATGAAAGCCTCGAAGAGCAACAACTATACACCGTGTCAGTCGCTTCCTAACACTATTTTCATGTTAGTACTACATATATTTTGTTTAGAATCAAGTGATGACTGATACAATTTTAAATAGAATTTTACTTCAAGCAATACACAAAAGAAAAACTTACTAATGTTTACCTAATCAGTTATTCCGGATGTTTATACGTGGTTGTTTTGCATATTTTTAGTTGGAAACACTGTTGTTATTTATTTTGGTTTCCTCTCTACTGTTAATGTTGTTATTGTTAATTTTTAGTTTTCCCTATTTCTATTAGTCAGTGACGAAAGTTATACCTTTTCCAATATATATATATATATTTCCCTAGTACGCTTGTTTGTCATCGCTCTCTTTGTGTTAATCAAACAGAAATAAAATGGAAGAAGAAGTTAGAATTTCAGATCGTTAACTAATAATAACAAGCAATCCTGTATAATCAATACAATGTTAGTAAGTTATAGACAAACATCAATGCTTTTTCTTTTATATTATGATAGTAAACACTAAGCGATATTTATGATAAAAATAAATTTTAATGTTCACATTTGACAATACATTGAACTAAGTCGGAATATGATGATAGTAAATAGGTGAGTATTGTTTATGCACTTAGTCAAAGTTTGTTTTCAGATAAAAGTTTCCTTTTTTGTATCCTTCTATATGGATATTATAGTTGACTTTAAGTTTTCTTCTACTTCACATCTTAATAGACGACTACACATTTTTTTATTGTGTTTATCGTTATTAGCATTCTTTGCAATTATATATGTCATCAAATAAAAATGGGATTAGGCTTAGTAACATAGAATTAAAACAGATTAAATCTACCCACGACATAGTTCGTGCATATAATCATAGGTATTATGAATGTTTGTAGTATGACTTATTTGGTTTCTACTTTATCTATATTCTATTATAGGATACTTCTGTTGTAAAATTATGCTTAACAAATTCAATATATAATAAAATGAGTTTTTTCTTTTAACTAAGTAAAGAATTTATCTTGCATGTTTTACTAGCATCGTCTATCCTTTAATTATACACTGGATTATGTGAGATATTCAAAAGAAAAAACATGGTTAGGCATGAAGTATGTCATTAAGAGATACATTGTTCATTAAAGATAAGAGAACATGACATTATTACAACTAAGAGATCATAGCAATAACTTAAAGAGTATAGAACTGAAAAACTGGATTTTCTTACAATTTAATACAAATCAGTGATATTATTACGTGTAAATATCTCAGACTTAGGTTATTAATTTTAAAAATTACAAAATTGAGACAATAAAAATTGTTTGCTAGTTGAAAAATCAAGGATATAGTATGACGTCAGTTCATGACTTAAATGCATATGTTCTAGGATTTCAAAGTACTGTTGAGACATGATTTGAATGTGAACTGAAACTGATCAGTCTCTGTTGTTATATGTGAATCCTGAGCTGGTTGCTTAGATATACCGGTAGTACACAACTATTGTTTTGAGTTAGATTGTGACTGAAAAGCGGAATCCAAGATGCGCGCTTCGTTGCACAAGTGTAACTGAGTGGACTCAGTAGCCTAGTGGTGAATGCAGTGATGTTTGACAAGAAACGAATTGGATTCATATCCCGGTATGAACATCAACATTGGAATGCAGGTACATATAGACGACGTGTCCCACATTGGACGAAACGCTCGTTTTGGATTCCATTTGCGCATGTAATTGAATAGTGAGAGAACTTCTATAATACGAAGATTATAAATTGATTCAACGATCAAAAATATGGAAAAACTGTCGTATAAAAAATAGGTTGCAGTCGAAGTCGTAACTTCATTACTACTCTTTTAACTTACCTGATATTTACATAGAGTTGACATTTACACTCCTCCTGGAAATATTTACTCACGCTATCAATCCGTGAAATTCTTAGAGAATTTTTAATAAGATCGCGATACTTTGGTGGAGTCTAACGGACGTCTCAATCAGAATAATTCACCGTTTTAATGCTTAAAATCGAAGTGCTTAAGTTTTCTATTGAGAATATGACAGTTCGTTAATTTAATAGGCCAAAATAATCTGTTAGTAATAGAAACATAAACGATATCATTAGAAAGTTTACTTCAAGCCATCTTCATCTTTCTGATACCATTGGATCATTTTATGCCGAAAGTTGATCCAATCAATTTCATGCTAAATTGTTTTAAGCATCGAGAATAATCTCAAAGCCTTTATAGATCACCTGATGAAAATTAAAAACAGGTTAAGCAGATAAAGATATTGTCCCAGTGAAGTCTATTAATTTGCAAAACTTCTTTGAATACGAATTCTTAGCACTATTAGAAACAAGTAGGAGTATTTGCTTTTTCGTAATAAACTGCTTTATGCATTTATGGGCAAGAATGTGTCTTTTAATATTCCATGACTTAACTTTTACTATAAGTCCTCTTCAGCAATCCCTTATGAGAATCAAACTGTTGATACTTTTTTCATTATACCAAGTTCATTTTATTGTTACTTCATGCCGCATGTCTTCGTTTTTTACTGTTCACTTGTAGGCGATTATATACAAAACTTGAATGGAATCTTCTGTCATTGTACCAATTGTTTATCCTCGTCGAACAAACAACATCATTGCTTTCTAGCTAATGAAATACTAGTTCAGAAATGCATCAATTTTGACTACTTGCAAAGCCCGTGATGATGCATCGCTGCCGTTATCTGTGTAAATTTAGACTCCCTTACACTACTTATTATGATCGTTATGCTGAGAGGATTACTTAACTAATAAACTGTCGCCTATCATTCTGTATTTGATAATCACCTATCCTTTAGAGTTTTTAACAATTTGGTATTAAGCATTCAAATCGAAATAATTAATGATAGATATCTTTTCAAATAATCTGACTTTATCTTTACAAGCAAAATAAACAAGCCTATTAATTGGTTTATACTCTGTGATTCATTTCAAAATGTATCATATTACAATATGTCTGAGAGATAGAGGTCAGAAGTGATGTCAACAACAACAGTTCAGCTTCATTCCCCATCCTATTATAAAACGTACAATTATCATATTAAATCGAATTCTCAAGTATCCAGGTTAAATATATCAACATTGATGTTATTTACCAAGTATTTTGATTGTAAGCTCAGTATGCATATGCATATTTCAGTATTCCTCTATGTTTATTTACAAAAAATGGTACTACACAATATTGAAGATCATTCTCAGTTTTGACACAATTATTATTGCTCAATTGGGATGGTTATTTTTGTGGAGATTGGTTATTTATTTGATTGAATATGGCACAGATTGATGTTAGCAGGGTACCATTGAAAACCACGGAGCACTGGTTAACTGTTTCATCCTAGTGTAGAACTTCTCAGCAGTGCGCACCTCAGATTCCACACCAGGAGCTTCAGGTTGACGGCGAACACCTAACCATCTGCACCAATGGGTCGGCATCCAATCGTAGAATTTCCACTTTCACTGATTTGTGATATATGGAGTGACGATCATCCATTGTCATCGGCGATAACTGTTTCACATCCGACAAGTCTCCATAAAAGTAACCATCACGATTGAACTATAATAATAAGCTCACTAGTGGCTAACTTCAGGATGTTCCTGAAGCTCTAGTGAGAAGTCATGACTGGTGGGGTTCAGACTTGTCAGAAGTGAGACAGTTGTCACTAGTGACAATGGATGATCGTCACTCTATATATCACAATTATTATTCTTTATTTTTATAAATCTAATAGGAAGAATATTTTCTCTTTGATTAAAATAATTGACTTTTTGCTAAAATTATTTTAACTAATCATCTTTTTCTGTTGTTTTTTTAACCGCGATTTTAAAAATATCAGATTTGTAAGTGACAATTAAAATAGCGGTCTTTTGAAAATCTAACGAATGAATTTAAATGATAGAATTACAGTCTACAAAGTCAGTCGGTTTCAGTATCTTATTTGTGTTATATGTTAGTAAATTTTGTATTTAAATAAATGATGAGTAAAAAATCCAAAATAAGATGACATAACTTCAAGCAATGAAAGTGACCAATCGTTGGCACAGTAGCTATTTTAAAGTCACTGAGCAATAATTTGATTAATGATGAAAGTCACTCGAAGTAAAGATGTTACTATATTTCGTTAGATGAGTATTTGTAATCCTGAAAATGTTTGTGGTTACCGTCTAGGTTTAGGATTATGTTATGAATAGGATTTCGGATTGTTTAGTTTCGAGATTGAGTCAAGAATGTGGGCTGAGATTTATGAATATACTTATGAATATTGTGGTGTAAAATTTATGGGCTAGGAAATTTTTCTATGGTTTAAAATTTTCTGACCCTAACTGTGGTCATTTTGGCCCACTGGAAAAGTACTTTGTGATAATTTATCTTATTGGTTTGACTGTTTATTGATGTGATGTAAAATGGTAATAACTTAACTGAATGATCATTTTTCTGGCACTATGAAATTCTACTGATGATAATGCCGATTTGTCGTCAACATACAGTGTCTTAACCGGCCGAGAAAAGTTATTCTTGAATTAGTTGCATTCCATCACTAAATGCACATACAAATGCAGTAAAGGAATTCGAAAAAGCGGTACTTTATCACTTTATAATTCGCGATTCCTGTTTCCTTTGGAATCAGAAACCATGTATCGTGTTTCAATGCTGAGGAAGTGGCAAGTAAATAGGCTTTATCGGTATCGTTAGGATTTAGTGTGAGACGATTCGTATTTGAGTTCTAATGTTGTGTTTATAATAGTCAGTGGCATAAATTCGCTTTTATACCCATTGAGTTGTAATTTCCTTAATTCAAATCCTGTTACTGATTTACAGGTTTTCATGGATTACATTACAACGCTAGGGATTTCATTTTTCACTTTATTTTTTTACAACTAACATTTGTATTTATTTTGGTAATACAATAAGAAGAAGTTTATCTCATTGCATTATCAAAATTTGTATTTATGCCTTTTGTTGATTGGCTAACTTCTTCGAAGTCAAACACTTCACGTTTGTTACTTGGTACTGTTGTGTTTACGTCTTGCCGGAAAGTACCTAATATTACGTGGAGACCATAGTCACTTGCAAGAAAATATCTGAAAGAAAAAAGAGTAAGTGAAGATGATAAGCAGACGACTCAGTAAGCACATCAGGTGTACTCATAATTAATCAAAATTAGGAATGATTAAAGCTTTAAACAGTGACAATCTGATAACTGAAACGGATATGGTAAGCGATTTGAAATCCACTAGAGAATTATAAGTCATGTTTATTGGAAAATAGAAAGGAAAATGAACGGATTAAATTGTCAGACAAAGACTGCAGGTCCTCTTATTTCTGATTGATTTTAGAAGATACATCAATTTTCTTGTAGAAAATGTTATTCACCCATCTGATATAAGATTACCGAAAAATGATTATTTATAGACAGAAAAATATTACAACTATGTTTGTTTATTTTTGATTGCATAACAATTTGTCAGTGTTGGTAATAACCAACAGTGAAAATGTATTTATCATCTTATTCTTCTGTTGCTTAATACATTGCATATTGCATTCCCTTTTGAGTGGGTGGGTGAGGGGTTTGGTTCGTAACTTTATGAATGACTTTCTTAGTAAAAATTATTTCACAATTTACCCTTAAACAACATGATGAATTATTGGAAGGGAATCAAAAAAGAAACAAAAGAGCATATTAACTATGAACAATATGTAATCATATTACAGTCATTTATTATAGAATATGTAGAATCATAGTTACTGAATGAAATAATAATGAATAAAGCGATATTTCTCTTCTGTTATTTTGCCATTATGGCTCAGTATTAATATACAGGTGTACATTTCAATATATAATCATTTCTAATCAACTGGTGACTGGTTAAGTAATAATAATAAGGTGAACAAATGTAAGTGTAAATTTAGTTTCATGAATCAATTGAACGTTTTTAAATCTAAGGTAAAAAATTGAAGTCATTTACTTACAAAAACTGATTACATAAGAACAAGCACTAAAGTTTGAAAAAAATTTATTGATTTTATAACAATATAATTAGTATAATAAAAATAAAGATTGAAATTGGTTTGTTTATGAGAACAGGGTGAAACAACGCACAAATATTTTCTGAATGGAAACGTCAGGTTTAGTTGGATGAATAGCCATGGCCTCAGCTATTTACAGGAAGAAAAATTCTGAGGTAAATAATGAATTCTACAGGATTTGATATATCACTATGAATGATGAATTTACGTCTACTTGTTATCCTTATTAACTAAATTTTTAAGAATGGAACGTTTAGGTGATGTTCTTAAATCTTAGGCAAACCAAAAGGGAACGTGTTCAGAAATACAATGGTGGATTCAGTCAATTATATTCCTAGTACATGCAGGTAAACTAAATGGCGGTGGACCTTGACAATCTATTCTTATTTCATGAAAGCAGTGTTAGTTGACCAAAAAGTGAGGAGATTAATCTGGCAAAACTAAATGTTTATTTGAATGCATACTCTACGTGATATACCACAATTTCTCTGATTATATTAAAGTCTAATTTAATGAACAATTACTTCCTTGGTGTAGGTGATAATTTCATTTTCAGCTTTTTTTTAGAAGTGTTTTTAAAGAAACTATGATAAACATTCATTTCTACCTATCAGCTGATTGCTTGTGCTGAACGTATCTTCAATTACGCTTTCTGAGTAAACTGCTCTGTCTTTGAAATATCAAACGCTAAACTGGTTCCCTTTCACAGTATAACGAAACGAAACTGAGAAGATAAGTAAATTATCCTTTTTATTGTTTCATGTAATCTTGTTAGTGAAATATCTAGAAATGGAATGCTCTGTTTATTTTCCGTCTCCGTTTTAAGACTGCGAGTCGTAAAATAGCTCTGAATTCTCTTAATGCATTCTCCATTTCATCATTGTTTTTTGAATTATAATTGAAAAACCGTGGCTACTTTTCGGTGCATTTTAAACGATCATTCTTTGCAAGCTTAACTTAAACCATTCTTTGGTCTTGGCTAACTTTAATCCACAGTTTTCCTACCCAGTAACGGCTCAGTTGCAGCGATATTACATTATCTATAAAAAATTTTGTGCAATGAATGTTTGTACATATCGTGCATCATAGAGAAGCTTCATTCAATGCAGTTATGAGGTTCCGATTTCTGTTCCTGTTTTTTTTGTCTTGTCTACGTACGAATAAATAATAGTGACCTTTAACCGATTCATATAAATTAATTAAGATATATTAAAGTTTATCATTACGACAATGTTATTATTAAATAACAGTTCATCATCTCTGAATTATAATTAATGAAGAGGAGCAGATTCCAAAGTTATGCATTTTAATTATAGCATGAACCGCAGACACAAACTCTCAAAATGACATCATTATTATCGGTATCTAATTCTAGTGTGATCAGAAAGCAGTTTATCATATTTAAAAGACTCTATAAGCTGTTTCGTTCCATCTTGTTTCCAACTTACAAATGTATAATTACCATCTTCATGGCTTTTTATGGTCTTCTACATGTCCAACATTGAGATTTTGATACCTAAAATCATCGTACAGGAACAAACCACATTGTGGTTTAAATAAGTCTGTAGAGAATCAAAACATAAGTATGGAAAACTAATACATGCTTGTACCAGCTACTTCTCTAACGTTTCTTATCTTGATTATTTATCCTATTCATACTTTATGTTTTATCAATTTTAATTATTTATATTTTCAGTTGCAAAAGCATCACCTAGTCATATATATGCATATAAATCAATTTTCAACATCAGTATTTTAATATCATTTTAAGGTCAACCAAATCACTTTCAATCATTTCAACACAAATCACATTAAATAAGAGAATGAAAAGAAATATTTTGTTAAAATGAACTCAATTAGGAAAAAGGAAATGATAGATACATTAAACAAAACAAAATTAAAGGACAAATTTAGATAAAATAAGTGTTAACTGACATAAAGCAAAGAAATCATTAAAAAATATTTTAATTTAATGAACAATAATAATTCACTTTCATTTTTGAAAAAAGGGCTTTTTATATACACTACTGTAGAAGAATTCAAATAGTAGTATAGATTTTTATTCACCTTATATAATTAATTAATTCAAAGGAAGTCTCCTTCATAATTACTAATTATTATTACTATTATTATTTAATATGTAGTGTTGAAAACAGTGGGTCACTTTATAAATGTTTTGCATTCATTAGATCTTATTCAGTAATAATACAAGTTGTCTACTTTATCTGTTATCAAGCCAACGATATGATGTACCATGATGCCATCATCCTTCAGATTCATCAATGATTTAAAAATCTTACTCAGGTAGTTACTAAATTTTATTGAAATTTTGCAAATTTTCAAGACGAATTATCTTCTTAGTTTAAGTTTACTTTCTCGAGCTTCAGGAACATCACAGTTTAGATTAATGTTATGATATATCTTATACAATTTATATTTTAAATATGGACTGTATAATCAACAAAAATGTATATTTTTCTATTAATTCTATGGTGTAACAGAAAGATTTACTACTATGTATCCTAATTAACTTGTAACTCTGTGTTATGATATTCAGTTTATCTAATAAGTTTGAGAATATAAAAGTGGTTTATTAATCCAGTAAAATTACTAATGCATTATTATCTGCCGACGCTCTCTAACATTGGTTGTGAGGTTAGATCAGTAGCGTCATGAAAACGTACCATGAGGTGTGTCCACCATGTTGGGAGGACTCCAAGAAATCTCAACAAAGTCTCCCAGATTTCTTGAAAGAGTCGGAGACATACCACCCAATCAATGACAGAACTATCCAGAATCTCGACATGGGTTGTTTTGATTGGGTAATGGATGAAACTTCTTTGTTTGGATTGGATGGATTATAATGATGATTTTATCGTTTCAGAAAACTGCAAACATGTGGATATTTAGTTCATAGCTTATTCTCTCTTATTGGAATACAGATCCATGCTTACTTGTTATATGTTTTCTTAACCGCGACTAAGAGAGTTCAAGGCGTTCGAGTGCTGAAGTTGTCTGTGGTTAATCAACATATCAAGCACAAGCTATAACACACTCCCTCCTCAGTTTTTCGGCTGGTTGGTTTTAGTAAATGTCATAATTTGGTCTTGTTGAAAGTTCTCAAGTCTTATTAATGTCCTGAAAACAGTGTTTGAATGTTAGATATGTATTCCTCTCTGACTAAATGTATGCTTTTGCATTAAGATTAGCCTGTAGTATTTTTTCGTTTGAATAGAGGCACTGAAATAGTCTGGTGAAGTGGGAACTTGCTATCCTGATTGGTAGCTGATTAAGAGGTTTCAGTACTCATACCTAAAGGATAGTTTGACTTATCCCTTCTTAAGTCATTTACGTCAATTAATGGGTATACTACTTGACAGTCAGCTTTATACTACCTTTTTAGTTCAAAATACTGCTTTTAAAAAAGCGAGTTAGTGATCCAAAAGACAGTGAAATGTTTTAATACGTAATAAATTTGCTTCTATAAAGATGCTCCTAACATACGAGTGAAAAAATAATTGACTAATCGATCCGGTGTAAACCTTTATTTTATTTGCACATATTTGATGAATGCTCTTCCAATATAACCGATTCATCTTCTTACCTGTTGGTGATCATAAGTATTTACATATAATGTTTAACATTTGGTTTATTGACTTACCTAAGCAACAAATCAGTAAGTAAGTTTACCAACTAGACAAAAAGATTAACAGTCTATTTTTCCAGTGTGGGAAAACCATATAAAGACCATAACTTATTTACTCGGAACACTGTGATCTATCTATATAGGACCTTTGACTCTGAATATTGGTCATTATAATTAAAACATACTAAACAGTTTCATTTAAGTAAAAACCAGAAACTTCAAGAGGGCTTGGTCTTTTATACCTTGTTTACAAATATAGGATAAATTAAAACACCATATACTTAACCTGATAAATAAGTGATCAAAGGTCAAAGTTAACAATTTTATTGACATAATTCAGAAAGATTAATTAGTTGAAGTGGCTTGTATGAAGTTCATTTCTAATCTATATAAATGCTTTATCATGGAGTAACTGTAGTTTGATCACTATAGGACTGCTGTATATACACAAATTCGACATAAAATCTTCGGATAATTTCAGATAATTAGAAATTAAATCATTAATAAAACTCGTACTCCAATACATAACATTTTTCCTCACCAATTGAATAAAAAAAACTAAAAGCTCAATACAACACATCTATTGAACATAGATACATAACGCTTATTTTTAAATAAGCGCAAAAACTCAACAATAATTTCCTCTATCCTGATTGGCTTATTGTATTTAATTGTTTAACTAAAAAGTTCAACTTTATTTTAGTAAATTTCTAATTGGATAGATTTGTAACCAATCACATTTTAAAATATGTTATGGCTTTATCCAATCAAATAGAAGATAAATTTTAAAAAATACATGATTCATTGTTTTAATATTTTTCATAAATCATTATTTTTATTATTGTCATTCATTATGTCTATTATTATATTGTTAAGTCGTAAAAATGAAAATATGTATAAATTACTGCATCTTCTTCATCATTATGTACACATGCATTCCATAGAATAATTTACATGTAAGATCAAAGTACACAGAAATCTAGTTTTCAAGTGGGTACAAAACTTAGTATCTACTGTACACAGTCTGTTTTATTTAATCAACAAACCAACATTAAATATGTTAATAATCTAAGTTCACAGGAAGTTACATCTATTAAATTAATAACCTACTTATGTGAATGGATATAAACAAGTATTTTGTACATAAGAAATACTATAACGAAGCTAATTAAATCAGAAATAATTCCTCAAATAAACAAACCATGAGACTAGCTTATTTCAAAAAATATTATATGCTGCTTATAATATTCATGGGATTATTATGCGATACATGTAAGTGTCATATTTTTAAAGACATCTTTATATCTCTTTTGGATTATGATTGATGACAAATGGTAGGTGACCCTAACTCTAAATTTTGAGATCATGGGTGCTAATGCTTTCAGTGCGAATCGGATAGCTGTTAGTTCGCTTTAACGTTTGCATATGTCATAAATGAGCTATTTGAAAGGTGTCTTATTTAATTCACTATAACTTTAATTTTAACATAACTTTCACGCACAGACTATTACTTTCAGACTATAATGTTTCATATGATAAGGTTTCCTCTATCTCTAGATAAAATATAGGATTACAGGTATTCATATTAACCAGATTTCTATGTTATCGAACAAGTTTGTATGTGATTTCCTAATCATGCTCAAACCTTTTGTTTCGGACGCGTGAGTACTATATACTAGGCCAGTGTGATTCATTTTAAATGTGCGATTTAATATTAAGAACATCTGTTATAAGTTTATACTGGTTAATAAGTTGATTATATTGAAATTCAAGCTCTACTAAAATTGTCAACTGTAACGTCCTAGTCAGTTATGAAATAGTAAAGCATTGCTATATAGTGCAGCTACCTATGTATCCAACAAATATATCTTTAAACATGTTGTCTTTTACAAAGCTAAAAAGGCATGTCATAACCATAACACCTTTATCATTCATGTAAATAATTCGTTTGATCACTATACCATTTTTACATATATAACGACTCTCACTGATTTGGTGTTGTGAAGGCTGAACCATATTCACTTCCTAATGATCAATTTCAATATTACAGAGAGCAAATGAAATCTGTTCTCCTTTAATTTCTATTTGAGTGTACACTATTCAGCTTCAGTTTTACTTTTCATTCGTGGTTGATTGTATTAAGTAATGTGATATTTTTTCATCAGCTTAATTAGTTCAAAAACAATCGTAGAAATTCCATTCTATTTAATAAAAAGCTTTTATATTTCTGGTACAGATTCTTCTAGATTACATTAATTAAATGTAGTATACATTATGGATTCAGGCTTTTAACTGTGCTTAATCTCAAAGTGCTTGTAAAGCATTCTGTGTATCATATGAAAAATATACGTATCAGTGATAGTGATTTAATACTAACCTATAAAAATCCACTTTACTAATGAAGTTTTATCATAAACAATAGTCCTTACTTAATGAATTATTAATACTTGGATGATACTACTTGAAACATAAGCTTAGATATTTTTTTCGGTTTAAAATACTGTCAATTATGTAGTGCTACATATTTAATATTTTTAATTATTTTCTGATTTGATAGAACATGATGTAATATTCCTTGCATGCTTCCTAAATCCTTTTACGTAATCAATTTTATTACTAGTATCAGCTTAAAATTCCCAGTAATCCACTTAGTAACATATAATTAAGCTAACAAAATCGATGTAGCATGTTTTTTGCTTGCATTTTTTGTTGTCACACTTACATAGTTAAAATGATCTTTTAGTTTCTCCGACTAAAAGAAGTATTTACAAATTTAATTATTATTTGATTACACAAATTTAATATATTGACAATTCAAAGTTTTGTTTTAGTAGAGCTGGATAGAAAATTTGAATGTTACTAGTTGACCAAATAGAAATTTTTATAGTTCACTATGAGTTGTACTTTTAATTCATGAAGACTGAGGATAGTGTTTAATTACTTAGACTGTTGTAGAATTGTAAGCACTCGATTAACCGATGAAGACAGTAAATGTCATGTACATCAACAAATAAGTCGCCACCTCTGTGAAGATGCTAAGTTAATTATAAAATATACACTTTTTCGAACTAAATCATTGATAGCCATACAATAATACTTAAAAAATTTTACTGCAAAGAAGGGAGTAATGGATAGCTATTTCATGTTTGCATCAGTCACTTATGTTGCATCTATACCAATTGCATCAATGATCAAAATATGGGACTCCAAGCCATGTGGTTAATATTAAACCATTGGTGTATGGTGTTGTTATCAGTGGAAAGCACTTTCACCCACAATCAGATTATGACCCGTAGTACTCTATGGTGTATGCTTCACTTTAGACTTTGTAGAACTTTCTGTATTACGATTTATCACTAGAACTTCAAGAATAAACATTCTTGAGCTACCTATTGACATATCATTGAATAGAAAATAACAAAATATTATTATCTAGGGGATACATTGTGGATAGAAATACATTCAAGGAATGTTAATTTCATTAAGTAAAGACCATCGCACTTTAATGAGGATTTCAACAGTAAACTGTAGTTGGATGGCCAGTTGGCTACATGTTGTGTCATATCTCATAAAGTCTCAAGTAGCTGGACTGTACCGCCTCTTAGACACAAATCAAAAAGGGCGGCTCTATCAAAAGAGATCAATCACATACAAACTTCTTTCATTTCACAGTTTGATGTCATAAAATAACCGCTGACAAATTCAGTAAACATTAGTAAACATTAACTTGATGTGATAAACTCTTCAATTAATAATTTATCCAACATTTCAACACTATGCTTAAAATTGACGTAAATTGTAAACTATCGAAAATTTTTTTCATACAGTATCCTTTTTCCTAATGAATCATACCTATGATACTGTTCTATCTACAAAACACCTTTTCTTTTAAAAATAGATGGTTATTGTTTACTTAATTCATTTGTTAAAATAAACACATAGAACTTTTCCTCTCTATTCAATACAATTAAAATATTAAAATGTCAAGTTCACTGTATGAATATGACAAGAAAGAATTGCATTGCACATTAATGTCAGCTTTAAAAACAATGTTGATCTATATATTATTGTTCCAATTTAAGCATATATTGGCATAAACCATGTAAACATGAAGGAGAAATTTGAATTGTTACTATCATGAATTGAGCTGAGAAAGATAGTTAAATTCTATTGACAAATGTATAACATGTCACATTGAAATAATACAAATCTATATTAAACTTTACGATAATCCGATTCACTAAGTCGGTCAGTATAACATTTAAAAGTGAATATTTTTCTCCCCGGTTCTAACAAGACCTATTAATATTGAAGCGGAGTTCGGTAGTTGTATCAGCTTGATACATAAGATTAATTATATTATTTTTTATTTTGTGGTAAGCTGATATGTAAGTATATGCATCAGTTTTACTTAATTATCTTTCTTTAGAAAGTAATAAATCAGTAATCTTTGTTAAAAAAGCATCCGTCAGTGAACCAGCTATCTATCATAGGTGAACTACATTATTTACTAATAATCCTTTGTTGATGGAATACTGTAGATAAATAACTCACTTAAATGAATTTATAATATATGCTAAGATTGTCTTGACATTACATCTGATAATATTTTAAATACACGTCTTAAATGGCTGATACCGTAGTCTTATTATCATTGGAACTGTTAGAAAATGTATTGTTAGTAGCATGAGTGTCATATACTACAGACTAATTCAAGGTACTTTCTAACTTATCATGAGGTGTCTACGTATATTGTTTATTGGATTATCACTTTAAACTATTTAATATATTGCTTTAGTCAGCCAGTCAACAACAACGTAGAACATGGCATATATGTACGTCGGTCCTAGTTACCAGACCACATTAGTACGAGATATTTGCAATAATAACACAACAATAGAATACAACAGGGAATAATAAAGTAAACGTGCATATGAAAGAATACTAGAACTTAGGATCTAGGTATAGATAAAGAGTGAATGCATTTGTGATTAATCCTGATACATGTCGCTCAGTGTCTTCAGTCATTGATTGTGAATATCACGTAGATCGCAAACAAGTAATCTTAATTTACCATCATAGTTCAAATCATCAGTAAAATACTATACGGACTGACACCATGTTCTGGTTTGACCGACTCTAACTTACTACCATCCTATTTTTACTCCAGCCAACATCAGTCGACCTATATGTTAAAAAATGTATTTAATGTTTGTTTCGTAAATATTGTTATTTGCATTAAGAATAATTTAGTTTACCACTAACTGAATGGCATCACTAATTTTATGAAATTATCAACACTTCGAACATGCTGGAAAATGTAATTATTTACCAATAGCACCATTTTTGAAGTATGACTGATTCAATTCTAAAGAAAAATAAGACGCATTCAACATCTTTCTAGCTATTTTCGTTGATATTGTTCTAATGGTAAACATAAGTAATTATTTACGTTGTAAACAAATGAACATCGTTATTATCACGTTCATCAATGAACACAGCATTAAATTGGAAGTCATACATAAACTCATTTCTATGTATTATAAATGATATAGTTCATAATTTGTATGGTTTACAATAGGACGTTACAAATGAAACAACTGTAATTTGAAATTTTAATTTAACATCACGAATTGATCTAAGTTAGACAACTATTGAAATTTTCAATGAAGAGCTTTTACGTCTGTGTATGCTTGAACATTTGACCACTACACCGGTCTGCTTTCAACGATTGATATTTCTGACTCTGTTAACTCGTTATATGTATTTGCTCGACCTCATCCATTGCCATCGGTAAGTAACTGTTTCAAATCCGAAATAGATAAACTCTACTTTTTATGTTCTCTCACTAGAACTCCATAAATTACGTGGAGTTAGTCCCTAGTGGGCTGATGCTGACTGTAGCTAGGTGCTGTGGAGATTGTTGAATGTTAATTTGATATCACAAATTAGTCTAAATCAGACGACTGAGTTGGACTGAGCTAGAAACACCAAACTCTAAGAGTCGGCTCAGTGGTCTAATTGTATCTATGAATAAAACTATGAATTGTACACCTATGTATACAGACATTCACATATTTAATGCATATTATGGTAAGTAAAATAACTTATATACGACAATTGGTGAGTTTTACTGATGAGTTCCAGACAAAAAGAAACACGTTTCCTAGATTTTACTTGCTAGCTATTATCGAACCTAATTCATTTTAATTTTTGCATAGAAACGTAACCTGCCACAGTCTTTCTTTTTTCTTAATACTAGAAAAATAGAATGAAAATTGGTAAACATACAGAAGATTGATTGTTCCAAACAGTCATTCAGACGAATGAAGCCGATTACGATTTTGAGTAGACATTGAATGTATCATGTATATAAATGAACATATTCCAAGGAAACATTAATTGTGTAACAGATAATAATTATTATCACATTTGGTGAACATTGACGATTCATGAAGCTTTGTGTAGTATTACTTTTCTCTAATATAATGCAATCAATAGAACTCAGTTTTAACGTAGATAGCATGCACTCCTCGTAAAGGTAATTGCTTTGGGAATAAGAATATAAGTATCTACATAATATTGTAATAGTCCTAATATACATTAATGACAATAGAATTAACCACACTAAAGTTTCTACTTTAGGTTTTTAATAGTGTCATTGGTACCTTCAGGATCGATTGATTGTAATATTGATACCAGTTATGGAATTAATGTAAGATTTAATACGTGTAATTTTAATTAATTAGATAAAAATTTTACTTGTACCACTGAAAATTATTTCTTGTTATGCTACTTTTATTAAGAGTTGTTGTTTGTCTCAAGTAATAACTTAAATAGTCTCATTAAACACTGCTTAAATAAATAGGTCTCTTGTTTATTGTCCTCATAGTCTAAGTTTCATGAAACGATTAAATATTGACTCGTAATTGTTGGACAACGTGTTTATTTAAATGTTCTTTCACTAATATTATCACACATAAACACATGTATACAGTGATATATATGCGCACAAATGAACAAACACTTCGTGTTTAATACACTGGGATTTCTTCATTTGAAAATGTGAATTAAGTCTGAAATAGACAGAAATATATAAAAAGGTAAAAGGTTAAGGTCAGTTTAAGAGTGAGAATTCGAAAAATTTAGGTCACATTTTATTTGGAAACAAAGTTTAGTTCAATAGGGACATACAGTTGTGGTAAAACTTTGATTTTTCCGAAACAGATGGTTGTGTTTTTCTTATTTAAAATAGACTGCTGTTAAACATTTAATTATTTTTAACTAAATCTAATTAGTATTAAAGAATGAAATAGACTTGTATAACGTATTCACTGATACTTGAACACAGAGAATTCAAGTTGAATCCTTGAAATCTACATACGGAGCACAATACTTAATAGATTACTTTCAACTTCTGGAAAACGGTTTCACGATATTTATGTAGTTTGGTTGTAAATAATTAACCAATCTTTAAGTAATATGTCTTAACTGTTGATATTTGCTATCAGTCAGCTAGAAGTTAAGGTATAGTGTCTACATTTTGGTTATAATATAAATCAGTTCATGTCAATTTATGATGAATTATTACTAAAAATACTAATACATTCAAAATGACATTGGTACGGTATTGTTGAAAAATCATTAGAAAGATGTTGCAGTTACATAAAGTATATAATGTGCTAATTCAGTCAACTTTCACTAATGTAGAAAGCGAATAGCACTGTTTGTCCACCAAAATACTACATCAGTATGACTATTGGTTTTCATCTTGATACTGTATCGTATATAGCCCAACACCCACTAAGTTGTAGGGTCTTTTGAATTTTATCCAAAGCTTTGGAATAAACTAATAGACATTAATACTGAACAATCATCTAATACATTACAGTCCCATGTTACTTACTGAGTGCATAGAAGATTTAGACTGAATATTTGTTGATTCTACACAACTTTTTACAGTTTCAATAAGAATTAAAAATTTACTTAGTCAAAATTATTCGTAACTGGTATAATATTTAATGATCGACTGGTTAATCGTATATTATTTGGAAGTGAATGATTACTGCATAATTTCAAACCAAATGAAATAGTTGAATTAAGACTAGTAGTGTAGTGTAGAAATTTATTCAAATGATATGACTGCATGACATCGTTATTTTATGTTGACTGGTGTCTAGTTCTCCTGAAAACCCACTGTAGAATTACGCACTTACAATGCATATGTATACTATCATCTCGAAAGATTTTGTTACAGTCTCTCAATTGCATTCATCATAAATAATGCATTCGTTCCTAATTGACTTAAGTGAATAGAAAATGTATTCCCTTTCATATCATTTTTTTTCTTATATGTACTAGTTTCTCTTTAGTGTATTTCTTAGACGATTTAATTAAATAATCTATCATTTAATAATAACATTTCATTTTGATAAACTTTGAATGAATGTCTAAGATATATTAATATTCATATATTGTATCAATATTATTTACCCTAGTAACTGATATATCTATTGTTTACACTAAGATTGATAAATCTGATACAGTAATGTAATAATATGTAAATGAAAGGTCATCTATGTTGTTAACGCGATACTTGATATACATCATTGAGAATGTAAATTCTGTGTAAATAAGTAACTAGGTCATTAGTTTATTAGTATTTTAACTCTGTATTATTTTTTACATGATTACAGGTCAGATAATCAGTGAATAAGAGAATTCATTCGATAACTTAGTATGTTACTTTATGTATTTGAATGAATGTAAAATTTGACAAATAATAACATGTTTGTTATTGAAAAGAAAATGACAACATGAACAGGTTTATGTAAAACTTAAATGAATATAATCATTTACTCTAAAGTTAAAGAGTCAGTGTAAGTTGAAGTAGTAAAGAAAATGGTTGGCATCGTTTACTTCAATTAAATGTTATCCTTTAGATAAGTTAATAAGTGAAACAGAGCTGTAATTTACTAATAGTGTATTTATTTACAAACTGTAATCAATACACTATATCTAGTGACTATATACTTTTATTTCTTAATAGATGGATATCAATCATATTAATTGAATGAACATCATTATAAAGCATATTAATGTTAGATATTTACTTCTTCTAAGCTTATATTTTCCAGTAAAACTTTTCACTGTATTACATTTCGTATAACATTCATTCATCTTTGAATACACATGATAAAAGAACAGGTAACTTAAAAATACTATCAATCAAAATAAAACATAGACACGTACTCAATTCTCGCATACTATGAGATGAATGGTTTACAATATCGTTGGTTACATTTCATGTTAGCGGATAATTTAATTTTGTGTGTATTTTAGGATAAAATCAACGGCTGCATAGTATCTTTTCCTTCCCGCCTCCACCCCACCCCCCGCGTTTTTCTTACTTCAAAATCGTTGGCAATGGAGCAGGTGTATCCACTTCTTGTCTTCCCCTAAATTCTAGGTTTCTGAACTTACCATTATTTTCTCTTTACTGAATCATAGTTTCTTAAGTCTTATCCCCGATCTCTATTCCTTTCCATTAATACTAAATCTGTTACTACCTCCCTTACTCTGGGATTTGATCCGACAATTTAATCTCTATCTGCTAATTTGGGTATGACAACTTGGACTGATGTACACATGCACCAAGTTCTACGTTGCACCTGACTGACTGACTGGCTTCCTGTACCAGAGTTAAGTCATCTCTATTAAACCCTTATTGACCATCTCTAGAAAATCATAAACAATATTTTATAAATGTTAAATGAAATTTGTTTACAATGAAAATAATAATTTCTATTTGTTTATTTCATAACAATAAACGGGAGTATGTCATTGAAAATAATGTTTACTATCTACAAAGTGTCAATTTAATGTACTTTCAAATTGTTTAAATTAATAACTTGTTTGTTAAAGATTCCCACTTTCAACTGTTTTTATAATTCATTTAGTGTTTTATGAATAACTATGAGCAATTCAGAAATTATTAAACTGTTTACTTGGTTTACAATCATTTATTGTTATTGACAAACATTATACAGTGTTCTGTTGTTTAATTGCTTATTTACATGTAGATTAACAAATTACATAATGAGAAATCATGTTTGCTAAGTCTTCATGAAAGGTATCATAAAGCAACCACCATCAAACACATTGGGTCTTATGACCTGATACAGATAGTTAATAACCTGAATGAAATATCCCCTATTAAAAAAAAATCAGGCATTAAAATTGAATTCAAAGACATTCACAAATACATATGTTGTGAAAAAAATTTCTGTTTTTGCTTCAGAACCTATAAGTTATATAAGGAAGTTTAGTGTTTATTGTAAAGATGTTTTACTTCTATTTTAACCTACTCATCCTACTAAGAAAGACTCAATATTACTCGGATAGAACATCATATATGTTGTGCAATAATGTTCATGGCAATTGTATACTGCTGATGGCCAAAGCTCACTGCTTACATGTTTTGATTATCGAATAAGTTCTTGTTAATGTAAGGCTGTGAAATATGGTGCAGACAAATCCACTTCCAGGAGTTAGTCATAATTGTCTTAATAGCAATCGCACACGTATGATCTAATCCCCGAATAAATAATACAATGGTTACACATACATAGAAATTACACATCACTCAGGGAGGCTTTGGACATTCTGTATTCTAGGTAGCCGATCATGTGTTAGGTATATTCAACCACCAGTTATCCTGAACTTTAGTGGTAGTAAGGGTATAAGTAAAATGGAAGCGAGTTACAGGCAGTCGACTAAGGACCTAGCTTCAACCATTGAATGATACTTTCATTAAAGGAAACGAATTTCTGTACAAATTTTTCTGGATAATTAACTCTCACCATTGGAGATCTTTGGTCATGTGTCTAAAAATCTGATCTTAGTAGTTTAAATGCCGCTGTTCCTTATCTAGGTCAGAATTTTTGTTCTTAAAGTAATTCCATACATTTTGTTTCAGTATAGTAATCATCATTATAATAGTCATCATATTCTGTATATTTTGTTCTTTCTTATTATCACAAGCCCTTCTGTTACATTAATTCTTTCTGACTCCATTCCGTTAATTCTTTAGCAACATACTTACACAGAGTGTAAAATCTTTAACCAATACAGATATTTTCCAAGTCGTATACTGTATATGATTTTTCAGTCATATACTAAACGAAAGTGTTAGGCTTGAACAATATACTAGAAATTCGAAAGTTCTTACCTAATCTACATTATTTCGATTCATACTAGTAGTTTATTTTATCTTCATATCGACAATAACATTTCAAGCATATAAAACATTATAACATTGTATTTTGCAATTTTACCGATTGGTATATTGTGTGATTATTGACTGGTAATATAGAAATCACTTAACAGGTTACAAATAGTCAAATGATTCATAGAATTGAAAGAATTTGCTTTGATTAACAAGTACTAATGTAAGCAGTCAGTTACGAACGTTCCAAAGCTAAATAGATCATATCACCTACAAACAATGTTTTATATTTTTCTCGTTTGCTTACAAACATTTTTGTATTCTGTTCTCATTCTTGTTAAAATGACAATCTAGAAGTAGATTGACGGAAAATACTCCACTCAATATTGATTATAACTAAATATACTACTAACAATATAAATGTCTTTTTATAAAGTACAGAAATAATTTTAAGAAATTCAGAAAATATAAAGTATTTACAATGGCAAGAAATATTCGATAGAAATAAGTTAAAGTTATGTGTCGGTTACGAAATGCAATTTCTCTTCAGAATCAAACAGATCAACGTGATTTTCGTGATATTCTTTCTTAGGAGCGAATACTAGCATATATATACATACATATATATATATACTGTTGTAGGTTTACTCACTTCTTTATTTTCTTTAGGTTCTCTTAAGTATTTGCTTGAGTGATTTGAAAACGTGCTTGAAAAAAGCGTTTTCAACTTGATCAAGTATTCAGTTACTTCCAGATTGCATGATGAAGTTATTTAAATTATATTTATTGAGTAGATGAGGTTTTTATATTTGGTTTGTAAAAAGTTTTCATTATTGAAAGCCAACGACATATATTGATTACAGTGTCTCTTGGATAAGAACTCTTCTTGCAATAGCTACAATTTATTGCCTTAAATTATACTATTCAGTAAGCAACCACAGGTAATGTTTTACCGTTAACTGGATATGATATCTAGATATTACATTTTATAGTGATCCCACTTTACAAATAATTAAAATTAAAATCCTTCTTATTGAAGCTGGATTGTCAATAATACTGAAGTGAAAACCTGTATTTTATCCTATACTGAACTTGTTAGACAGATATACCTACAGCCTACTGTAGACATTCACATCAATATTCAGCTTTCGCTTCAAGTGTAAATACACCGTTCACTGTATTACTAAGCCCGGACAGTGGCTATCCGGTTGAGCGGGGACAATATTAAATGTGTGAAGTGATCGTGTGGGACGAAACTTCACTGAAGACCTGTGTAGTAATATACTCACAGTGCGAGTAGTTATGTAGAGATTGGACAACTGTAGTTACTAATTTCAAGAAAGAGAAGATTCAAATGATATTTTTAATTGAAAGCTCTGTTTCGCTTTTGACTTTGTTAATTTAACTGAAAACCCTTCATTGATTTCTCACCAATAACAATATTTCAAAGATACTAAAAGTTAGACGCTTAATTAGTCAATTTCAACCATTATCAGTCATTCTTTATTATGTAACCGAAATTTGACTAACAACTTAATCAATCATGCATACTATTCAAATGTTTGTTTGATTATAAGCTATTTGCTTTAGTATTGAACAGTCCAACTCTTTACATTTGACTGTTGATAAAATGTGTAGTCCGGATGACCTTGGCGTTATTTTGAATATATAATTAGTCAAAAATGTAAATTATGTAACACCGGTGTGAAAAAAATGAGAACACTAATTAACAAAAATAGCTATTATTAGAATAAAGGAAGAATTTTACACTTAATCTTCCCCATGCTACCCGAAAGAGAAGAGTTAACTTTTTCACCAGTAAAGTATAGTTTCATGAAGAAAATTTACAGTTGATCTAAATAATTAGTCTTTGTTGAGTAAATGGAACCCTTTATTAAGTATGAAGTTATATTTATGGATTGATAAGTTTTGCTAAGCACATTCGATAAAGTATCCATAGTTACTCAGGATGTGTAAATCTGGTCCTATAGAATGCAATATATTCGAAATAACTGAATGGTAAATTTTAGTAAAATATTGTGTAACAAAGGTTGATTAACTATCCAATAAGAATGAAATATTATCCAAAGGTAATAATTGTCGATAGATAATGAAATTTCCTATATTCCTTCTTATTACGAACCAGTTCAATATCTAACTATAACATCAACGCCTATATCTAATGATAGAGACTGATAACACAGTCTGAAAACAATAATAGATATCTACCGTTTGAATAATACAAAATATTCATCACTGTTAAATATCTTTCTCGTTACTTTTTAAAGTTTCAACACTGTTTAAGATGATTTCTCCTACGAAATGATATCACTAGAGAAACCGTTTTAATTATGATAGCGCTAGACAACCTCCTTTTATGAGGCGGGAAGTTAACAGAAGTTAAATCTATAATTTTCATGTTACACAACTAATGCAACAACTTTGGATCGTTAAGTAAAGATTCATCAGGTTGCATTATTAAGTTATCATTCAAATATATTCGTTTCAATCTTGTAAGGTTTGAATTCCATCCTTTATCTTCCTCTAATTTCAATTTGTTAATTTATCTATGAGGTGACCACTAGTGATCACACAAACGCTGTTTTGTTAGACAGTATGCGGGAATTCACATAATGTGAAGATAATTTTTGTCATAAACTAACACATAAGTCGATGTTCTTTAAATGTTTTTTCCTTAAATACAAGTACAGAAGTGCCTCATATTTGTTACATTACTACTAGAATGAAAGTCATGCGAGAAATATGCAATCAAACCAATCTCCACAAAAATAACCATTTTAATTGAACCATAATAATGAGCTCATTAGTGACTAACTCCAGGATGTTCCTTGAGCTCTAGTGAGAAGTCGTGACTGGTGGAGTTCAGACTTGTCGGGAGTGAGACAGTTATTACCAATGACAATGGATGATCGTCGCGCTATATGTCACAAATTGATGGAAGTGGGAATTCTACCATAGGATGCCGATCCAGTGGTGCAGATGGTTAGGCGTTCGCCGTCAACCTGAAGCTCCTGGTGTAGAATCTGAGGTGCGCACTGTTGAGGAGTTCTACACTAGAACGAAACATCTGTCCAGTGCTCCCTGGTTTTCAATAGTACCCTGGCAACACCAATCTGTGACATATTCAATCAAATAAATAACCATCCTAATTGAATCAAATAAATATTTAAACTAACATAATATCAAATTACGTAGAAATATATTTTGGGGAAAGTAATGAACATTTAATAGACATAACTACTATCGCCTAAAACAATACATGATTTGATATGTATTTCACTCGTTCTCTTAGTCTCAAATATAAACAGTAAACAGGATAAAATCTAATTTTCATTTTATTTACAAAATGAATATTGCATAATGTCACACGATATTTGTATTCATTGCATTAATCTCAATTGGTAGTATGATGTTTAATGTTGTATTAGAAAGGGAATTGTTTTGATTAAATGTAACTTTACATGCGATAAAGAATAAACCTTTACAAACAAGATAGAATATGATCTAATTCGATAAGTCACTAACGATGATTATTAAAGGAATATCTTGATATAAGGCGATGTAACAAGATTTGTAAGGAAGAACATATGGATATGATTACATGTGTGTTATTAGTGTTATGACTGTAGTTTAAACCGATAACATAAATATATTATGGGTATATATGCATCATTTTTATTCTACCTTTTGAAAATAAATTATTTACTGTGATAATTAACAGATACTATGCTGACAGTTGGCTAAGTGATAAGTTAACTTAAAACTGTTCCTATTCTCTGCATACTCGAAGATGATATAAGAATGTTTGGGGAAAGTATATTTGAATAAAAGTATAACGTCAACTAATAGAGTAACTGACTATTTGAATGAGTTTTAAATGAATAGGATGCAAATTACTTGTTAATACATTTGATTTTTTGTAGTTTAAGATATTAATTGATATCAATTGAAGAAGTTTTTAAGATTTATGCTGATTGACCACTATGAAGTGATCACTGGATTGATGGTTTAGTTTTTGATATAAAGCCATTAGTATCAGTTACTTGAATTACGTTCTATTAGCTGCATAGTTTGGTCATATAGTTTTCATCATCCTGGATGATTTAATCAACATTACACTGTTAACTTTACGAGCTTGTTATGTGAACTAGAAAATGCAAGCATTCATTATAAAAAATTACTGTCAAAGATGAATTTCTATAAAAGTTTAGTTAACATTCGATAAATTTACTGAGTTTCTGTAATGCTTCTTACTTTATGCATTCATCAGATGAAAGACAAACTTCTACTATTCGAAAATTAATGATAAATAAATAACTTACTTAAACCTGTATGGTAGATTTTCCTAACTAAAGTATTTAGTTATGAGGTGAAATTAGCTTCTGTTTATCAAGCCGATGGTTTCATTAAGCCGATAACCATTAGTTTATAATTATTTCGTTGTCTTTTACAAGTATCGACATGCCGATATTAGAATAACTGTTCATAACTTTGATAAAATGGGTATGTAGTATTCAAACTAATTTACATATGCGCTTATTTTATCCTAGTTGAAAGACTTGTTTCATTGTTCTAATTTAAAATTTATGGTTTTTGATAGAACCTAAATTTGTGTTTACTAAATTAGACGACCTAATGAATGCGTGAATGATGTAATTTTAAATAATGTGTAACTTACAAGAGATAAAGTGTATAATAAACGTTAGTCTAAATGCCAGTTAGTTTTATTTCCACTAGTCTCATAATCAGTAGGTTGACTTCATTTAAGCTTGATGTTTCACCAAATCATCTGATTATTCTGTACGTATGTACATTTGATTCGATATCTCCTTATCCCAATCTTAATATCTGTATAAATAATGATGCTAACCTAATATTTAACGACAGAAGTTGAGAGAGAGTGAATTTGTAATTTATAACTCATACGATTTATCGTTATCTTTAAAAAACTGTACAAGTAAATTCTTCTTTACCATTTTATAGTTGGTTTCTTAAATTTTACTTCCACTAACGAAACTTCTATTATATACTATATCATGATATGATCTTAAACTAATATAATAATGAACTTAGATTGTAATCTCTATGCTACAATTGTATTTATAAAGTTAATTTTCCTGATTTTATTTTAGTATGAGCAACATTTCTTTTAAGCTTGGTATCATGAATTGACCTAGGTTAAATAACTGTTGGAAGTCAGAAGGAATTGGACAGTGTCTCGTCTTAATGTTAGATTCCTTGGAATAGTAGTGGATAAACACAGATGATGACTTCCTTACTAAGAAGAGACAACTGTCAGTACTTCTTGGTTCCTAGTGTTTGTCTAACACTAGCCTATTGATTGCATTAAATTCAAATTCAACAAATCCCAAATTTATCTTGTCCCCTGTTTGTTTTCTGGACACAGTATATGAAAGTCGTCGATGGAATCATTGTCTAATTCTATCATAAGAAAGCCTTAAATTGTGAATAAGCTAAACACATTTTGATCAGTGAACTAGACAGACCATACCAATAGGTGTTTTTAGTCATGTTTATGAGTGCTTCTGATTTGTTTCTTCTTCAACTTATGTCAAGTTCTGATGCTGGATCTTTTCTGGAGTCTAGTAGTGAAGGCTAATAGTATAATCGTGTTTAAAAGAATATAACACTTGTTGTCAGTCACTTTATTTATTGATTTTTGAGTATTCTCATCTACTAACAACAAATTCTACAACCTCGTTACTGAATTTTACATGATGGACAGAATTTTTTTAACTTATAATCAGAATACAACAGTGACCAATGATAATGTACCAAGTGAATGAAGAATGGATACCGAGTCTTTATATACTCTTTTTCTTGTTACTTTCTATCAGGAATACCGCTTTACTTCATTTGCATTATGATCATAAATAAACCAATCAAAAATATCATTGACGTAGCTGCAAATCAGTTACTCATAATTGTGAATAAATTGTGCTTTTACTGTTTTCTGAAAGCTCATTATTCAGTGGGTCATCGAACAAACACTGTCGTAGTATTCTAACTTCTCTGCATAGATGACTGTTATTTATATAGTTATAAGGAATTTTAACAAAATAGACCAACATATTATTGAATCATGTAACACAATGAATAGTTGCTTATGTGTTTTATAAAATTTAGAATGATAATGGTAAATCTGTTGTGTATATCTGTCAATTGTACTATCTAATATTAGAAATAAATTTCATACAGTCCCTCTCCTTCATCAGTTTTAGCAAAGTATGAGCAACAGCTGTCGTAGAATCATTCATGAATTTATTTCACTTCATCGTTTCGCATTACCTACATACAATCTAAAACTAATTACAAGCAGTAAAATACAAAACCGTTGTACATACTTCACAACTAATAGAACTTCAATAATTTTATACTGGTATATATTAATGGAAATTAACTGGAGGACAATAAATGCATAAGAGTTAAAATATCATTAATATAATTTATCTATTTATAGAGTAGCCGACAGAAAAATTCTACAGAACAAAACTGAGAACAGCATGTTAGTAAGTAATATGAGTGTAACTGATTCTTAGTAATTCGAAGTTACCTGCGGAGAGCAACGTTCACTACAGTTTCATCTTGCACATATAAATTTAGTTTAATCTGCTTCATGACAGTTGCTTCAGTAAAGCTAAGAGATTTGGTTATGCTTATTTTTGGTTATTTTGGAAAGTGTTGAGAAGCCGATAGTATATCTACCATCAATTGGGCGACGATTATTTGTACTAGTGAAAATGTGTTGTCAAGTTTTTCTAATTTAAAGTACCCATAATCGTTTTATTTTTTAATGGTTATAATTAGTCGTAGGTTGTATACACTTGATATGAAACTGTGGAATAAACTGAATTCATGTTATTCTATTGTTCTTTAAAAATAACTTCAGTATCATCAGTTGTTTGTTTCTTGATAAAGTTAACAATGAATTCATTTAATAGATCAAATGATTGTGATGAATGAATCGCTGAGGTAGAACCTCAAATTAACATACAACTAATGTTATGTTGTCATAGATGAATGAACCATGATTCTATTACAATTTCCTTTGTTCCTATTGTATATCGAATATTATTTTTTACAATTTCTATGCCAATTATGATAAACTTCATTATTGGCATCATACTATCCTGTCTTTGAGTAAACATATATTTTGGAACACTAACTTATCATGTTAGACAGTATTTCAATAACAATAAGATTTATAGCCAAGTCTGAAAAATTATTACAGTTCAGGAATTTATTGTTATAAGTCCAGTATATGTTCAGTCGTATTCAACTGTATAGTGAATTTATGCTGGAAAATTCACATTTACTAATCATTTTTTTGTTACTTTTAAGTCAAGTTCATATTTGACGAGCACTTTCAGTTTGGAACGAATAATTTCCTAGAAATATTTAACTTGGATAAATTAAATCATGTTATTCATTTAATCAGATGTCTCATATTCTAAATGTTATTTGAACGCTCACCTCATTCTATTAAAAATACTTTAACTGAATAAACTAAATTTCCAGTGTCATGGTCCATATTCAGTCTTCAGTAGGTATGAAGATATGTGTAAATATATATTGAATTGAAATGGTTTCGTGGTGATTGGTATTGCGTTTAGTTGATTGGATTCGTCATAGATTGATGTTGGTAGAATACCATTTGAAACCAGGTAGCACTGGACAGCTGTTTCGTCCTAGAGTGCAACTTCTTTTCAGTGCATATTCTACATTCCGCTAAGGGAGTCAAACCCAGAACTTTTAGTCTGCGAATGCTTAATCCAATAAACTACTGGAGCGACGTCCAATGGTGGGATTATTACTTGCATCAAGTTGTGACGTTGTACGATGATCATCGGTGCTTGTTTCACTGTGACTACTAGTGAGGCAGTGAATTCTCAAATAGATACTTCTCTTACTTCTCTGAATTACACACACCTATGTCGTTATTTAGCAACTATTTATATTGGCTTTTATTCATATTTCAGTCAGATTGCATGGATTTTAGTCAGTGTACTAGGTTATTGGTCATTGTGTTAGTTCTATTATTTCATATGTTGGTGTTAATAGTGAATTGTCATCTCAAAATATTTCTTGGCTTGTAATATTCCTGTAGATGATATCGTTGCTGTATGGAAACTAACGTTAGGATAAACATGATTCACAAACTTCACTTTTTTCGTAGCACATACATAATTGATTGATGGATAGTCATTATCTGTGATTAATCATATAAATATAAATACATTAAAATCTACGTCAAATTAAAATATGAATATTCCTATGTCTTAGAAAAAAATCATTGTTTCTATGATAGAGAATTAGGCCTATAATTACTTTCATGTGTCAATATTATTTACTTAGCAAATGTATATAAACTTGAGTCTTACATCTATTTAGTAATTTCATATTATTCATGTTGGCAACAAAACTGATAATAGTTAGTACTTTTAAGAAAAGTGTATTTTCTTTTTATTGTTATTTTTTTGTTGTTATTGTAACTAAAAAAATCATTAGGTATGATGTTTTTGTTTTATTCTCCTTAACTTTACTTCCATTCTGTTTATTAACCAGTAAAATAAAACAATAATAAACAATCTCTTAAGAATTATCTTCTTCATTGAGTACTTCTTTTAATTTTATTCTCATTCATAAAAATCTTTTTTTGAATCTTTGAATTTCTTTACCTTCGGTTATCTTACATTTTAATCAGTGAACAACTATGGAGGGAGAGAGAGAGAGAGAGGGAGGGAGGTGTAGAGAAAACATAAACCTTGACGATAAGTACATGATTCTTTTTTTCTTGTTTTTAAGAGAGAAAAAACAGATTTTCTTGAAAAGTAGGTTGTTAAGTAGATGTACTTGAAAATGAGAATAAAATACGTTTATACTGATAGTCTACTGATAATTAGAATGAAAATATTAATAATCATAGTAATGGTTTTAGATGACCATTATCAGACACAACATTAATTTATGTATCTTTGCAAAATGTAATGTACTTGTATGAAGCAGTGTCTTAGTGGTTAAATCTATCGATTTTCATTCAGTATGTTACAATATTAAACTCAATTCTACCAACTTCCGTTTAGTCAATTATGTAGTACCACTAACCTTTCCCATTAATATAAAAACAAAAAGTTAGTTAAAACATAAAACAGCTGTTGATTGCTCACTGGTTTTTAGTGGTACCCTGCCAACATCAGTCTATGACATTCAATCAACAAAATGTCGATAATAGAAGTTGTTTCAAAACTATGTTAGAGAACCAATAAATAACTAACAAATTTGATTTTTAAAACACAGAATGATTGTAAACTGAAAGAAAGGACCAATACTGTTTTATATGATTAGCACATTACCATATAACGACTAAGTTAATATGAAAAAGTCTCACACTAACAATACATGTTAGTGGTAAACTATCGACTCGCCATTTCTCACAAAACATACTCTTACTGAATTATATGAGATACAGTAACACTGTTCATGTTGCAGACAGCAATTCGTCGACACTATTGAAGGATAATCATAGCAGTTTGTGAATTCTATTACTCACTTTAAGCAAATGAATGTTCCAGCGCTCAGTCCTGTATAATGCTGCATATGTATGAAGTATGATGCTGAAATGTTTAAAACTAAGGTGAAGCAAATGACTCTCACCTTTTCTTACATTCTTTTGTTTTTTCAGAGTTCGATATCATTTCTAAGTTAGAGCTGTGTTGGATAGTAACTTTTATGTAAATTGTATCTAATACCCTTGTAATTTGAAATCATTTTGAATCAATTGACTAACATTAGCACTTAAAGCGCAGATAATCAGCGTTTAAAATTATTGGACACTTTTTATAGTGATCACTTGTTTCATGACCGCTATTTATATTTGATCATCTTGATTTTATGACTGTTCTCTTAAAGAAGCTTTAACAAAATTGTTGAGATAGTCGTTACGTAGAGTTAATTTTCACTTAGACAGTCGAGAATTGTACAAATAAAATTCACTTTACAATACTATACCACTTAGGCAAGCAAATGAAAAATTTGTTATAACTGATTGTAGTTTGTTGACGAACTGAAGTTTAATATTAGGATTCGATTTGAGAGAAAACTGAAAGTCTTAGGTTAATACCCAGTGTACCATTCTAAAAAGTTACACATTACGACAATACTATTGTTTAACGTCTTTGTGGCTATCGTTGGTGCTCAGTTGTAGTCAATCCTTAACGAATACAAACAACAAGTACTTTTCAACAAAAATACCTTGAAATTAAGCCACAAGTATCCATAGTTTTAAATTATTTATCACTTAGTTCATTGAATTCTTCACAGATTAATGTTTATAGGGTAGCACAAGAAATCACGGAGTACTAAACAGCTGTTTTGTCCTATTACGGAACTCGTCAGCAGTACGCACACTAGATTCTACATTAGAACCTTCAGGTCAGTAAACGACTAACCCTCTGCACCACTGAACCGGCTGGCATCGACTGTGTTGGAATTCCCACCTCTATCAAATTGTTATTCATTTTTTTAAATAACGAAATTTAAACAATCAAATATTTGAATGAATACCATATCACTGTGTTTAACTATAACAAATTATTATCTGTAAATTCTCTCCCTTATAAACCATTAAATTTTTATATCAAATTTCTTTAGTTATATGTTTTCATAGTTGATAATCATCATGTATATGATATCATTAATATTCAATTTTCGTTCTTTTTTTACTTTTTAAATCATACTCTTCCCCCCCCCTCCTCTCCTCTCCTACACTTCTTTATACACACACATGGAATCAATTTTTGTCCCCTTTCATCACAATTACATATATACACACAAAGTCAATTGATATAGCAACAAAATGAATAAATGCTTATTATTTTTTTTATTTTAAATATTTAATTCCAATCAGTTAAAACAGATGTTTATCACTTCATCTAAAAAAAAATAATAATAATAAATTAACATGTATGAAATGCACGTAATGAATAAGCACAATTTTACATTCAATTATAGGTAACAACATATTAATGTATGAAATTACAAATAAATAAATGAAACTCTTCAATATTTTGAATCTACGTATTTAACATGAATTCTAGATAATGATGACTTTAATCACGTACGAATACTAATGAGATAATCTAATCTATTACATTCATTAAAAAAAAAACATACAGGGGATGGATTACAGTTAAAATGAAGAACAAAGATAGGAAATAGTTAAGGCTTCTTTTTTTTTAACAACTTTTTTTTAATTTTATTTTTTTACTATTATCATTTATAACTATGGTAACAGTTTTATGCAAATATATCGATACATTGATATTTGATTTTATTTTTGAAAATAAAAAAAGATTTTTTTTCTCTCTATCATATACAAACAAATTAGTTTTTATCATGTTCACAGTTTTCTTGTTTAATAATTGAATAGAAGGCATTCTTTAATAGTTATGTATACACCTTAATAAGAACATTAATAGTAGTAATAACTGTAAATTAAGTATTATCTAATAGTCTGTGACTAATACTATGATGATTAATGTAATAAGTACATAAAATGTGTGTTTTTATGTGTTCTTGTATGTATATATCTAGGTGTGTATCTAGATTCAAATACAAGTTCATACATGTTATAAAGTGGCAATATAATGTGTTAATTTGACAAGAAAAAAAAATAATATATTCGATAGATTAGTTAATCTTGTGTAAATATTAACGAATCTTATCACTATGACAACAGGTGCATTAACATTTTTTTTCATCTTTTGATAATTTGAAAATTCGATTAAATAAAAGTACTTTTAACATGTAAAGAAAGATTAATATTGTAAGCCTAAAATGATAATAAGTAGAACTCATTAACAATATAACGTTATACAATTTAACTTTAGGTTAATACCTCTGATAAGGACAACAGACTTCTCAAACTTCGCTTGACATTTAAGTCATTCAGCCATCATCCAGTTATTTACATTTCTAACTTAAGTGACTCCATAAAACTTCATCGGACGAAAACTGTCTCACATCCAACGTAAATAAATTCTACTTTACAAATCTTTTGTTTAAGCTCTTGTATATATATATATATATATATGCAGCTGCAGCGAACGAGTCATTGGCTATCTGAACTGAGTAGCCGAACAAATAACGTATTGCTGCATGAAGTGAATGGAAATATTAGAATGGTAATATTAGAATCTTGATGTGGACGTCAACATGGAACTCGAGTCCATTTATGTAATTAGGATAAGCTTGTGTTTTCCCGTTTATTTGTAATGGACTGAAACTGGTCAGTCTCTGTTGCCATACGTGCATCCTGAGCGGATTGCCTCGATATAGCATTATTACACAAGTTGTATATTTAAGTTGGATTGTGACTGACAAGCGGAATCCAGGACGCGCGTTTCGTCCGATTTGGGACTCATCAGCTACATGTACCTGCATGCCAGTGCTGATGTTCACACTGGACACAGTAGCCTGGTAGTGAACGCTGAGGCATTTGGCACGAAGCGGACCGAGTTCGAATCACCGTGTGATCATCAACACTGGGATGCAGGTACAACCAGCCGATGAGTCCCAAATGGGACGAAACGCGCGTCCTGGATTCCGCTGCCGGTCACAATCCAAATTAAATATATGACCGAATCCAACTAAAAATTGGATGAAATTCACATCCTGGTTACCACTGACATCCGTATTTTAAATTTACTATAGTAGTATAAATGTTTGCAGAATCACACACAGTTTAGCAAGTTTATGTAAATGATATTGGTTTTTCTATAACAAAACTTATCTAGTATTTATAAGTTAATGTATATTTTTATTTTACTATATAAGTAAAGTGTAAATAATAATTAAATTTTATAAAAACAAAACAACAAGTGATAAATGTTACCATTGGATATTAATTAAATAACTGTCAAAATATTCAACTTCACTATGACAACTGATTGACTTCCGAAGTTTGAAAAGAGCAAAATATTCAACGTGACTTATATTACATTCAAGTAAAAACAACTATGTGGAAAACGGGTTAAT
Organism: Schistosoma mekongi; assembly: GCA_034768735.1. NCBI lineage: Eukaryota > Metazoa > Platyhelminthes > Trematoda > Strigeidida > Schistosomatidae > Schistosoma > Schistosoma mekongi. The sequence goes on along the minus strand of CM068305.1, from coordinate 76,995,160 downwards.
ATGACAAGATTTTTATTTTGAAACACTATATTATAATCACATATCAATAACTTGTTCCTCATTTGATTTTTAATAAGAATCTTATAAGATCGTAGCAATCATAGTTACATTTCGAAATGTAAGTTATGGTGAATAACTTAGTTACTATTGCTTCCTTTTAATTGGATAGTTTATTTACTCAAATATGATTATCTTCCTGTTTAAGATTATTAAAGTCGATTCAAGCAAAATTCAACTTTTAGTTATTCTGCATTCTTTGAATGTGTCCATCCTAGTAGCCATGTTTGACTTATCAAAATATTTGGTCAAGTTCATGTATTTTACTATATTCATACGTCCTTATAATTTTGTGGCCTATATTGATCGACAGACCATATTGATGTTTGACATTTTACATAAAGGTTAGCAGATCAGATCTCCATAGACATACTTAATAATTACTTTTTGATATAAATACCATGATTCTAGAAGTTTTACCATATTCTCATGATTTCCTTCATCTAGGTTATTAATATTTTCCCAGTCAAGCTCAAATACGTGAGTGCCATACAGGCGCATAGCTTTTCTATTATACATTTGAATAAAATTATTTCTACAAATTTTCTGGTTTAATGGGTTTTTGAGATTAGGTGAATAAAAGATACAAGTTATAACTAGTGAAAGATAACGATTAGCTTCGAATCAAAATTATCATGAACTTACTCATGATTAACTTTATAATGAATGCCATAAAATGATGTGTAAAGTCATAGCTAATATATTCCAACTATAAAGCCAATTAAGATAGTTTCCTTACATCGAGTATCAACTAAAATTGGACATCTAAACAGTTGTTAGTAAGTTTGGGATTTATCGATACATAGGTAGTTGAGTATCCAACACTGTTGAACTCTAGATTACGACTAAACGGTTGATTGATGTATCTTGACTCTTGATTACTCTCTAGTTAATGACCGCCCACTGTCTTGAGGACTTTTAAAAATCAATGATCAGACGTATTTTTGTTATTATGAATACAATTTTATTGATAAGTTATGATACTGCTACTCAAAAAATCACAGTATATACTATTTATTCATGAAAACGACTTTAATTCAACACATGTTGCGGCTATACCTGTATAATAAAAATTATTCACTCAGATTGCGTAAGACTAAGAGATAAATTCTGAAAATGGAATGAATTCTTATATGACACAGAAACAAGAAGAAGTCAGTTCAGGTCAATAAAGTAGTAAAGGTAAGAGGCAGGATGAAGAGTAGTGTTGACAAGACGCATATTGAATACAAATAAAAAATATCAAGAAGTATAGAATTTACCTTCTAGGTTCATGCCATGTAAGTTGGTTGGACAATTTTTTTGAATATTCAATTCTAGTTTCTTTGTGCATTTGTCGAGGGCCTTAGAAATACATACAAGGTGAAAATATATATTTCGAATGACTTCTCACTTTGTAGAGTAATTGGAATGATGGATCTTTTATTAACTGGTGGTCAGCAGTGACAAGTTTTTCTGTTAATAAACTAATATAACTGCCATAACCATCCTCGAACCATGCTGAGTTTTGTTATTTAATTTTCCTGGATAAGAGAGACACTAAAAGACTAGCATACCTTGAGCCTTAATAGCAAACGGAGTAAGAATAGCACGTTAAGGAAGCCAGATATTATAGTTTGTCCCTTAAATTGTCAAAATAGTGAGAGATCGACTGGTGAACACATATGTTGGGTTATCTTCAGTAAAATTTTGTCACTAGTGTTTAGTAACCTTTTCGATAGTTGTGTTACTTGTAAAATAATCATTAAGATAGAATATCTTTCTCAATAAGGGGATTATGTATCTTTTCTGAGGTTTTAAAATGGTGTTTTTGTCTAGATTTATTTGTTAGTAGACTATTTCCGAAAAAGTTTTCCTAAGATTGATTAACTTTACACCTATAATATCAAAAGTACATATTCTTTGGAATTATGAAATACGAGATCTAGTCAAATTTCTTTCTCTGTTAATGGAGTGGGGACCTGATTAGAAAAATTATTTGAGTTTACTCCAATCAAATTTTTGAAAATGGGTCTTCCTATCTTGATATCAATTCAACGTTCAAGTCACTCTCTTCTTAAAGAGCCAACTTGATAAATGGGTAGGTGGGGCACAAAATAAACAAGATGTTATTCAAATCGTTTGTATAATTTCAGACGTAAAGTGACATTGAATTTTTCAGCATTCCTTAAAGTTTCTGTCCATTTAATTGATAACGTTGGAAAACACTGACTAAATGATACACAGTTGAATTGAGACGGTATTTTTGAAGAGATTGGTATTTTTAATTGGTTGAATTCGTCACAGATTAATGTTAGCAGGGCACTATTGAAAACCAGGGAGGACTGGATAGCTACTTCGTCGTAGCATGGGACTCCTCAGCAGTGCACATCCTGCATTCCGCTCACTAGTGACTGACTTCAGGATGTTCCTAGAACTCTAGTGAGAAGTTGTGACTGGTGGAGTTCAGACTCGTCGAAAGTGAGAGAGTTAACACCAGTGACAATGGACAGTCATCGAGCTGTTTATCACAAATTGATAAAAGCAGTTCTACTATTGGATGCCTACCGGCCTAGTGGTGTAGTGGGTTATGAGCTCGCCAACCTGAAGCTCCTGGGGTGGAATCTGAAGTACGCACTGCAGAGGAGTTTCATACTAGAACGAAACAGCTGTTAGCTGCCTCCTGGTTTTCATTAGTACCCTTCCAACATCAATCTGTGACGTATTCAGTCAACTGAAAGTACAAAATTATTATAAATTTCTTCACTGGAGTAATGTGTTATTATCTCCAGCTTATGTAAACGAATGAGTAACTTTAGCATTTGGTTGTAACAATCGATTTATTATGATTTTTTTCATTGAGATATTATTCTACTGTTTTTGGCTGTCAGCATCACTGGTTAAAGTACTGTCTTGACAAAAGTCCTCTTTAAAAGTAAATATATCCTTAACACGTAAAAGAAATCTATGATATAATAGCAACAAATGAACAATTACCGAGTATATCCTGTGAAAAATCAATAACTTTATAATTTATCTACCCAACGATTATTAATTTGTTACATTATATCTGATCATGTTAAAAACATAACTGATTGTAAGATAATAAAGTTGATTGACTACTCAAATTTATGTTTGATGTTGGTTTTAGTTAATCAATAGGAAACCAGTAATCTTTGTTAGACATAATTTTCCATGGTAATCGATTTGTGAAAAAAATTTTTTGTATGAAGACAAGATATTCACTTATGAGTTGCAAGAAGTTTTAGTGACGGCAAAATATTGCATAAGCAAAATTTGACACTGAAATCTCAGTAAATGTAGTTCACTTATCTAAGAGTTAAGTTTATGAACTGGTTGGCTGCGCGATTATAAAATAGCGAAAAACTCAATAGAATCCTAAGTAAGGTACTTGGCTATTAATTTATGACATTAAGTGATCATAAGAGATAGCATAGTAGTTAAAACGCTCAAACTCTGATTCGTCTTTAATAATAGTAGAAAGATATATACCGTCTTCACATAAAACTTTCCAACTTGAAGATGCTCATTAATAGATACTGGGCTGTATGCGTTGTATAAATTACTAGACTTTGAAAAACGTATTTGATACCCATATTTTAGGGTAAGATCAGCACTACATGATGACATTAAAGATAGAACAAGAATTTGTTGTCCTAAAAATTAACTCTTAATAGAATTTGAGTGGCGGAAAGACTAGATCTGTTTGGTTAGTTCTAATATACTGAATAATATGTCCATAGATCACAACGTCTATGAAAATAAGTCAGCATAATTTGTACTTAATTTTGCGTAACCCTAATATCATGGGCCGGAAGTGCTTATATTTTAAACATACAAAATGAATATGAAATGGGAAAAAAATATTCATTACGTTTTAAGTAATATCGGATTATGTTATTAAGCGAAGTGTGCTTGATTAAGAATAGTATGAAATGGGAGATTAATTACGAAAGCTCACTTTCTATCTATACAATTAACTCAAATATCAATATAGAATTCAGGTTACTTTTGTTTTGTGACATTCGATGTCAATCACATTCCAACAATTTACGACCTAATATGAATTTAAATTCCAATGCAGTGCTTAAATAGTATCGTATTCATCATAAACTTTAATATTCAACATTTTACCTTGAGAAGAGGAACTCATAGAGAACAACTGTACAGGCGTCTACTGTACATACTCAAAAACATTATAATATATAATCACGTTTCAATGTAATTCATCAAAAGGCTGATTAACTTCTGATAATAATTAAATATATATATGTATCTAACTATGTATATATGAAAAATAACAAGAAAAGCAGAAAATTTAACATCAATCACAAATAATGAATAAGATTTTAGATAGTGACAATTGACGTTATCATAATAAATAACTGACATATTTTGCTATCATTCGACGACTTCACTTTAAAACACCTTTTTATTACAAGAAAGAATATTAAACAAACATAACAAATTCATGATGATAATATTTATGAAGAGAAAAATGTAATTTTAAAATATTTTGATATTTTAATTACATGCAATTTTCGAAGTTGGTTCTGTTCTAGTCAATATTTATTTACCATCCCACCCCCCTCTTCCCTACACTCTCATTTTGTCTGAACTTCAATCTTTCTTTTGTTATTTTGTTATCTTCTTGAGTATAATTCCATTCTGGGTAATTCCCAAGTGGGAAAATTAAATTACAAAAATATGGTTGATAACTTATAATTTATGATTATTTTTTCTTATCTCAATTTAGTGACTACAAATTATAAGGAGTTAACATTGATTGCTTGTATTTACTTGGTTGAATGCATTACAAAGATGACTGATGTTGACATTTGGTAGGCAAGCTTATGGTAACATTGACGGAAGAATACAAATACTAAAATTAGATAAACACATCGGCCGCACAATTGTGAGTACTTAGACTAAGTGAATCTGTGGTAAACGTTGAGGTGTTTCATTGTATTCAAACTCCAAATAGGGCAAAAAGTACGTCATTAGTTCTACTTGCCAGCCACAATCTGATTTGAAGTATACCTATGAACTATCATTGTAATGAGACAACCCGCAAAAAACGCACACTCAGCAAGAGTGACTAATCAATTGAGGTGCAAAACAACATCAACAGGGAGATACAAATACTTTTAAATTTATTTGATTGAATTCGTCACAGACTAATGTTGGTCGGGTACCATTAAAAACCAGGGAGTGCTGGACAGCTGTTTTGCTCAACTAACGGACTCATCAGGGGTGCACACATTAGGCTCCTAACCAGGGGTTTCAGATCGATGAAGGCTTAACCCATCCCACCACTGGGTTGGCATCCAGTGGTAGAATTCTCAATTCCATTGATTTATAACATAACACGACGACCATCTTCTGTCACTGGTGACAAGTGCCTCAATTTCGACAAGTCTAAATTCCATCAGTCACGACCTCTTACTTTTAAGTTTGGTTTCAAATTGCAAATCTAAACTGTCTGTTTTCTTCGAACTATATTCTACTGAATAACTTTAAAGTCCTTGTTTCAGGTATGATACTTGTTTGTTTTAAAATTGATCCTGTATGGTGAATTTCATACTGTGGGGGGGGGAGAATGAAGTCACTGACCTATATATAATGTTCAGCTAGTTAACACCATTCTATAGAAACGTATTGAAGCTGCATAAAATTCTATTACACCAAAACGTCTAAGGTAAAGTTGATTTCTTTGTTTTGGTCTATAGTGAATTTGATTGTCTTTTACAAAATGTTATCATGAAAATGTAATTCCAATTTAAAACACACGTTTAGTAAGTTAATTCAGAAACAGTCACTTGATAAATTCTTTCAACAAGTCGACGCAAATGCTCCTTTGTAATTTAGTTTGGCTCTAAAATACTAAGTATTTAAATTATTACAGATAATCAACTGAGAGATTTTTTAGATATTTACCAACTTAATTATATTTTTTACTTTTTTGATAATCACCATCAACACTGAACTCGGTGTTTATATTAATAAATCTTCTTTAGTGTCATAAGTTTTCATAGTTAAAATAATTACCAATAAACAATTTGAGTAACCAATAACCTTTGTGAAGACAGATGCTTATAAAAATTGTCACATATTCTTAGGAGAGAGGTCTGGGGGGGGGGGGTAATACACAAAAACTTTGTTAATGCAATCCGGTCATTATTGTGGACCAATGAACATGAAAATAAGCACCACTAAATGACTGAATAGTATGAATTCTATGTTCAGATTGGTTTTTCCACAGAAGTGTATACACAATTGGAAGTTGGTAGACTTTATAATGCAGATTATATATATATATATATATATATATATACATAATTTTATTAACATCTAAAGCCATAGTTTCTATACTTTTAACTGACTTCCTAACCTAATAATATTACCATTCATAATTGAATTAGAAATTACTGTCAGTCATCATATTGAGGTAAACGTATTTATCTTAGTAACAGTAACAACGTAATTTTCCCTTATCAATACGTCAACTGAATGGATCTTGTGCATATATTTATCCGATAGACTTTATGAAAATTCGTGATTAATGATACAATGTGTACTGACACTGAAAGTTTAATTGAAAAAAGAGAAATACTAGACAGTGATGCCGTATAATTAAAAGTAAATTGTGTATTGCCTCGAATGAAAAAAACGAACAGCATTTCATTTACCTAACAAATGTAAACGTATTCAGTGTACATGCATTTTACATTAAATGTGAAGTTACTGCTTTCAGAAGTAAGAAAAAAAAAGAAACCACTAAATATCATAAATCATTTTAGGATTTGATAGAATAATGCCAATAACTTTCTTTATTACATCATTTATTTAGTTTGGTATCAATGGTATTTGTCAACTTTCAACTAACTTGTCAACTATTATCTCTTATCTTGACTTAAAATTAACATTTGTTAAACATCTATATTTCGATTAATGGCATTTTAGATATTTTGTTTATTTGGATAGAATTGTATAGGATTATCAATTAAATGGAATTCACCACTTTACATCAACTTCCTCGACTATGAAAAAGCATTCGACAGCGTGGATTGGAGAATATTATGTAGCCTTCTACGACATTACGGCGTACCCGAGAAGATAGTCAACATCATACGAAATTCTTACGACGGACTACATTGTAAAATCGTGCATGGAGGTCAGCTCACAGATTCATTCAAAGTGAAGACCGGTGTCAGACAAGGCTGCTTACTCTCACTCTTCCTCTTCCTACTGGTTATCGACTGGATCATGAAGACTGCAACATGTGAAGGCACTCTCGGAATACAATGGACAACATCGACGCAACTAGATGGCTTGGACTTTGCAGATGACCTAGCTCTTCTTTCTCATACACAACATCAAATGCAGAAGAAGACGAACAATATAGTAGCAGTTTTGGCAGTAGTAGGCCTCAACATACACAAAGGGAAAAGCAAGATCCTCCGATACAAAACAACAAACACTAACCCAATTACACTTGACGGAGAAATTCTGGAAGATGTTGAGACCTTTACATATTTGGGCAGCATCATCGACAAACAAGGAGGGTCTGACTCGGATGTGAAGGCGCGGATTGGTAAGGCAAGGGCGGCATTTCTACAACTAAAAAACATCTGGAACTCAAACCAACTGTCAGTCAATATAAAAGTCAAAATTCTCAATACAAATGTGAAGAAAGTTCTGTTGTATGAAGCTGAAACTTGCATGAAGAACTACGAAAAGTATCCTTCAGAAGATACAAGTATTTATAAACAACTGTCTGCGTAAGATTCTTTGGATTCGATGGCCAGATGCCATCAACAACAACCTGTTGTGGCAGAGAACTAGTCAACTTCCAGTCGATGAAGAAATTAGGAAAAGACGCTGGAGATGGATTGGACACACATTGGGTAAACCATCAAACTGTGTCACAAGACAAGCACTGACTTGGTATCCTAAAGGCCAAAGAAACAGAGGAAGATCCAAGAACACTGCGTCGGGAATTGGAAACAGACATGAAGCGAATGAACAGCACTTGGGAAGAGCTAGAAAGGAAATCCCAGGACAGAGTTAGTTGGAGAATGCTGGTGGGCGGTCTATGCTCCACTTGGGGTACCAGGCATTGATTGATTGATTGATTGTATAGGATTAGAAAATAAACAGTCATAACACATCTATTGTGTAAGAAACTATAGATGTAGCACTATCATTACTGCCCGCCAGAATTGGTAACAACAATACTGAGAATAAAATACTCTCACTAATACTCTTTACTTCAACTACGTTTCAAACGAATAAGTGTTTTTTTCATAAAAGCGTTTTCTCTTAATAGTAAATAAAACGCATACTGGTGCATAATTTTGCCAACATCAAAGGCATAGTGAACGAATGCAATATTAGTAATTTTGAGATTTTGTTCACTATCTTATTCAACCATTGTCGATAATATCTTCCTAGTCCGTAGAAATCTTCAACGAAAAATTGAAGACGAATAATAGTAAGACAGTTGTACTTTAAAAGTTAAATTGTTTGCAATAACACCGGAGTATTTGAGAGACAATGGATGGCATTGAAATACTAAAAACTTAGCGGACTGCATGGCTCAATATGAAACTCAGTAATTGTGTAGTCAGAAAACGCAAAAGATATTTGTTTATCTTCTAGATTTTTCTAGAAAGTTTCTAAGCTATGCATATATGTGACTGTCTAGACACAATAACCTAGTGGTGAACGCGGTGGCGTTTGGCACGAAGCGGACTGAGTTGGAACCAAAGTGTGAACATCAACATTGGGACGCAAGTACTTCTAGCCGATTAGTCTCAAATCGGACAATACTCACGTCCAGGATTCCGCCTGCCAGTCATAAGTGAACCCAAATATTCAAATTATTTTTGACATTTTCAATAGCTCTAGAGGGATTTTTCTAGGGATAAGTGAAGACTCATAACGGTAGTGACTCATATCTATGAATCAGATTTATCGAGCCATATTAAAGTGATAAGATCCAAAATCAGCCATCAAAATTTAGATTATTTCTATATTGGTAGCATTCATAGCAATTTAATTTCAAAAACTTAAAGTGCAAACCTCCAAACTTAATCACTAAAGACAGCCAGTCATGAGCATTATTATCAAAAACGTGACAATTTTGAGGTTGGAACGGTTTGTTTAAAGTATTCACTGCTACATGAAATTGTCTATAATGACAAGAAAAGTTTTTCATCAAAACATTCAGTTTAGAAAATTCGATGTTATCAGAATATCGATATGACTTAAAAATCACCAATCCATTTAATGGAAAAGACGTCACATGATTACGAAGTGATTTGCAATGATCTGTACACTAATCGTTCAGTTACATTACACAGATTCAACGATAACTTTTATATTTTGAAGAACTCAACTTCAAAAATTCAACGTCACGAAACATAACAATATGCACCATTATTATATAAGTAGGATTGTGACTGGCAAGTGGAATCCACGACGTGCGTTTCGTCCTATTTGGGACTCATCGGCTGGATGTACCTGCATCCCAATGTTGATGTTCACAGTGGCGTTCGAACTCAGTCCGTTTCGTATCGAACGCCACCGGGTTCAGCACTAGACTACTGAGTCCAACTTATATAATACTAGTGACAAATTCGCTATATCGAGGCAATCCGCTTAGGATACATATATAGCTGCAATGACTGACCATCTTCAGTCAATACCATATTATCAACGGGAATATACAAGTTCATCCTAATATACACCACTATTTATTTCAAGAAGTGTTACTGATACTTGTTAATCTTGTTAAAAGTTATGAAGACAAAAGGAGATACGACGCTTATTAAATGATATCTTTGCAAAAACATTCTAATTAATTTAGATATACTGCTATTATTTTATATGAAACCTTATCAGTAGTATTTTGTAAATCAATCAAATTAACTTTTGTACCACTCATGGCATTTTGTGAATTAGGAAATATTATTATTCAAAACGAGATAAATACTCAGCTATATAATTAACAATAATAACAAAGGATTAATTGATCATTAATGAGAAACAATGAAAAATGTTGCCATTACCTAGTTAGTGATTATGATAGAATAATTATAGAGTAAAACTCTATGTATATGAAGATAGAGTGAGAAAATATAATACTCTGAAGACTTTAGATAACTTCGCTTCAATACATTAACAAGTTGTTTATAACAAATTATATAGTAAGCTATTTTTGAAGAAAAAGTAGATAAGTTATTTGTTAAATCTTGATCAGATGACTATATGTGAGGACGATTTATATGGAACAAAGTTAAGTGTAGTGATTCTTTCTTATAAACCAGATATTAGATTTTGTTTTTATCAGTTGGATTAGATTAATACTGCCTATCATTGACTAATAAGAGTATTAATGTCTTACAAAACAATAAAACATTTGACTAGTAGACTGACATCAGTCACCACTAATGTGCCCCAGATAGCTTTCACTGCTAACTTTTGTAAAGTATGCAAAATAGGTAAAAAAAAGAGTTAATTTAAAAAATAATTATTTGTTTGTCATATTTATTTATGGTAAATTTACTGAGACTGTTGCAAAATCAAACTAAATAATACTTAATCACTGAGTAGTGACTTGTGGAATATTTATTTAGTACATTTTGGGGTTAATCGAACTCTGGTGATCAACGTGGCTGCTAGTCATAGTGACTTAATATCCTACATAAGAAGTACATATGGTACATATGGAATTATCAGCGGAACAGCTTGTACCAAAATGCTGTCAGGTCACATGAAGTGGCGATTATACAGTAATTTGATTGATAGAATGTAATCGATATAGTAACGAACTAGATGAGAATTACAATCAAAATTACTCAACGATTACGCATCGTATTAATGCCTACGCCAGAAAGGGAGTTAGTATAGGCCCATAAAACTCCATACTAACGGGGGACAAACTGCAAAACTATGTGATTTGGAATTTAATCAACCAGACAGTACTAGTTCTTTGAAGACTCCAAGCACACCATACTAAGTGGTAAGTTATTCAAAATCTAGATCAAATCTTTCCTGCTTACTACCACATTCTAAACTAAAAAAAAATATTTAGATGACTTGTTGATTATCTAAGGAGATAATTACTAAATTGAGCATTTATCACTTTCATTTCAATAAACGCAAACCTATATGAACTTTAATGATCTCGTTGCATGTTCCTTACAGTTAACAACTAATGTATTTAAAGCTAAAACAGAATATTACTTCAATGCTTCTTTGTTTTCTTTTAATTCGTATTAGTTTATGATGGAAATTATTTTCAGAATTTCTTATTTCTTAATCTGATTCAATAAATCATAGCAAGATTTCCCTCCTACATACATACACACACACACACACACTTCATAAAAGACAGACAATTAAACAAGTTGAAACGTGTAAGTATTTCAGAATAAGTAAAGGCGTTAACGAATAACATTAAAAAAAAAACACTTAACCTGAATGAATACAATTATCAAACATTAGAAATATGTAAATACTACTTATAATTTGTTAGTATTATTCACTTCATATTTTGTTTTTGTTATGCAAATAATAATAATAATAATCAAGTGAATAGAATAGATAGAATGTATGTTTGAGATGGTAAAACACATTTATCCATAGCTAAAAAAGCCTGTTACATTATTAAATCAAAAATAAAAAAGGTTTAAATGAAGAAATTTTACTTTTTGACAAAGTCACTTACCATAGTAATCAATAACTAATTGAAAGAACTTAATATCATCTGCTCCAGAAAAAACATTTTTAAGGGAGGTATAAATAATAAAGTGTAAATTTAGGTTAACTCTATGTGAGTTTACTAGTTTACGTGTTTCTGCAAAGCAAGTTGTATCTTTTCAAACAGATATTCTGGCAGTATTCTGCATAAGTATCCAAAGGATGTAATAAATCAGTCAACTACTCAATTTTTGAGAATTTAGTTAATTCATATTATTCGCTGCCATGTAAATTAGCCCTTAAAATCGCTTACATGGTTAGAAGAACTGGTTCAAATGGAGTTCAAATTAAGAATTTGTATACAGTAGAAAAGTTGACAACCCAACAATTCAATCCTGATATTTATGCTTAAAAGAAGCATGTTCAATTCATGATTTTACCAGGAGCTTAGTACTTCCCCCCCCCACTTCATTTTATATTTTCTTGTTACATAAGTTAAAATTGTTTTACAAGTTATCATCATCACTTATTCATTATTTTAATATCCGTCAGGATGATAATTATCTTTTTCATTTCTGCTACACTGATGACTTTTATCTTGACTTGTTACACGAGAATGATTGCTTAATTCTGACAACTTCGTTATGTGACGTAGCACCTTCTTAGATGACTACATGAAGAAATTAATTATGAACCCCCTACTTTAAAGAATACTTGTGAATGTGACTGACTTTTAGTTACTTTGGTAACTGATAGTGCCACTCTATTTTATTATAGACAATTACATATTAAATCTATGAATGTCCAATTCTAGTAAATGTCCTCGTCAGAAAGACAATTTTCTTATATGAAACGTCTTCATTTTGATTTACACTTATCTATACTGAACATTGACAACTAAATACTTATGAATGAATAATGTATCAAAATAGTTCATCTGAATATGTATGTACATATTTCTGTTACTGTTCACTTTACACTATTCGACTTTCTATACGCTTAGTGATATTGATAAAGTACAAGAATTTATTTAGACCAAAACATTATTTCAATTTTATGTGTTAGTATTAGGCTAATTAATGATATTTGCATAATAATGATACTTATTTTATTCTAACATATAAATGAATGTACATATACATTATCTAATATCTGTGTATCTCTGATGAGTTTGAGGGTAAGATTTGCCGCGGAGTTATGCACCAGAATAAAATAGATGTCAAATGTTCCCTGGTTTTCGGTGTTACTAAGTGGACGAATGCAAACAGAAAATAAAATTGTGATTTATATACATTAAGCAAAAAATACCATGCATTATTTAGGTAAGTAAATAAGTTTGAAACGTGTACGCTAGAAGACTTAACCACTCACCAATTTAAATCAATATTTTTTATCCAATAGGTACGCATTTGATTGCTCATTTTACCACTACTCTAACCTTCTCTTCTTTTCTATAATTAATTCCTAATTCTCTCTTAAGCACTAACTAGCATTTTCACATCATTCAGTTTTCCTTTTCTTTATATTCCGCAAATGAATAATTAATTCATGCAATTAGTTTTCCGTCTTCCGAAGAAATTTCCAACAGCTACTTATACTATTACACAACCTATTTCCATTTACTCGCCACCCTCAAGATTATTGCATAACTCATAATGGATACTTGAAGCCTTTTAATTCCTCAATCGACCTTATCAACTTGCTTTCCTGATGTGACTCTTCTATTTTATTATACGCTAGCATGCGTGAAATTTATCTAAGCATATAGTTGTACGACATTGGTGAAAAGAAAATATTTTTGTTGATTACTCTTCATTCTTCATATAGTTTGAAGTCTTAAAAATCTTCCATTTACATAAGTTATAAGCCCCACAGAAACTCCATTTAACAGATCATCCTACTACTTGGAAAAATTATCAAAGTTAACAGATGACTTACACAAACTTGATATTGAATTCAATAGTACTTGACTTACTAAAATGTTTATTCTACAAATGTCATACAGTGATTAAGACTGTCATTATGCTGCCAACAAACTTGACTTAACCGATCATTATATATTGACCAACGACTTTTTGTGAAGATTATGGCACCAGTATACTCAAATATTTTAGAATAACTTTTTTATAACTCAAATGATATTGCAATCGTGCATCGCATTTATTATTCACTTGAGCATAGTGACAATAAATGTAATCTATAAATAATGGAGCACCATTATCAAGGGCTCATAAATTATAACAATGCTAAATACTGAAAAAATCAAGATAATATACTGAAATCGTCAGTATATTTTCTTCTTTGTTTAACCTATGAAAGTTAAGGACGAATGTCTTAGAATAATTCCATTATATTTATGAAAAATGAAAAGTTTACGGTTATATCATGATCCAGCTCCACTCAAAAATAGTAGCAGATTCTGATTAGTAATAAGTATTTGTCTGTTTCCAATGTTCTATTAAATAGCTACAACTTGAGCATTAAACAGAAATTCGTTGAAACATTACTCAACTGCAGCATATAATTCCTTACTGTAACAAAATTTCTATTGATCAGTGGAAACCAGGTTCTATTTGATTGTCGACAATACACATTCTTTCATCAAAGTTCTACATAAACTCTTGTTACTAATCATTCATTTTCACTTTTCTGTCAACTTGACTACATCGAAAAAAATTTCGATTAATAGTTTCCTCTTTTCTTTTTTTCAAATTTACTCATTTACGAGTGTTCGCTTTAATAATAAAATCTACATAAATTATGTTTATTTTTTTCATTTTTGAAATTCAATTAAACAATTCTCAATCAGTTTTCAACAAGATTTTTCTAATTTAGGTTACTTTTTTTAAATTAATAAATAGAAAAATATACCTTCCTTCGAAAATACTTGAAATGTTTTGATGTTTTGCTTTTGTTCATTATATATACATATATATGTATACATATATACATATTTGTATATATATATATATATATATATATATATATATAAGTATGTAGGCATACCTATAGATGCATATCAATTCGGTTAGGTTCATTGTTGCCGTAAGAACTAAGAATTTTAATCTTCTATGCTCCCGTAAATAGCATATAATAAGTACTTTATTTCCTTATAAAGCTACTTGAAAACCTCCTTGTGAATGAATTATAATTGTAATTTAATTATTCTGGTAAAATTTTCCTAAGTTCTTCTCTGTATTTTAGATTTTAATTACCGGTGAAGTAAATGACAATTTAATCGTCTATTGCTTAGCTAAGTTTTCTAATGTTTTTGATTGAATAGGTACTGACATTTCTTAATTTATCACTGATTATATTGATTGTATGGAAAATTGCTTGCATTAGTCGTAACTATTGATTATCAATCACCAATGATTGTATATTTAGTAAAAGCATATTGACGCATATACCTTGAATATGTGGTTACTTAAATCTGTTTAAAGTAAACCCTGACGATATTGTCCAGAATAAAAACGTAAACTTTACAATGAAACCAATGACATAAGAGATCTTAGCGTTATTAATAAGTAACTCTATCAGTTTATAAATTATCTTGCCATAGCATGGTTTCTGTGATGACATACTCTCATCACTTGTCTACTGGTCATCACTGTAAATAAAGCATTGTCAATTGTTAAACTACACAACATGTGATAAAACTTAAGTAAAAAGTAAGGGGCAATAACTACTACTTAATATGCTGCATACTTATGCTATTTTTAGTCTGGGATGAAACAAATGAAACATAAAAAGTCACTTAAATTGTGTTAAATCGATTCAGCATAGATCATTATTCTTACTTTATACTTTGATAATGATGTGATGGCAGGAAATACAATCTGCTCTATAAACAGTACAAAACAATTTACACATATAAAGTTGTAGACAGAAAAAAATTCAGACACATTGATTCTATCTTGTTGGATTGTGCCAATTAAATTGTACAAGTAATCAGAAAGTAATTTACAAAATACAAAATCAAACTAACCGACTTTCTCATTAAATAAGTTGAATAAGTATTTTTCTCCTTTTGTAAAGAAGGCACTTAGTTGAAAGTTAAAGTGAATATAGTCCGTAAAATGTGCATTAAATTTCTATTTATTAAAGTTATTATTCGTTTTAATGTATTCTTACTCTCCTCTTGTTTCTGTCAATTACCAATCCGTTTTCGCTAATGTTTTATACCAATGTGTAGCAATTTGACGGCACTTCCCTAATTCCACATATGTAGAGATTTGTATTTCGTACTACTTATTTTATAGTATATAAATGTAAAGGAAACTATTTATAGGCAAAAATGTAATTGATTCATCACATGATTAGCAACTAAATTTTATTCTTAAATCTCTTTTTATATTTCATCCATAATTGTTTTTGTTGTATACTCCTTCAATAACTTGAAGGCTGTCTCCGTTATTTAATGACTTCGCTGGGTATTTAACAAGCGTTTTATGTAGTGCGTTGGTATCATTATATGTAGTGTTCAATTTAAATACTTCAGATTTTTTTGGAGAACAATACTGTTAGGCATCATGTTCGAATTCACAATTATAATCTAAATTAATTCGTATGGTAGAGTTTTTATCGTTCAATATATTTTTGTTTCAACGAGTCATAGGATGTTAACACAACTTTATTATTTTCAATATTTTATAGATTAGTGAAATATTTTCTAAAAAGATTAGCTACAGTGAAATATTGTGAATATTCATCAATACACTTTATAAAAGTAAAGTTATAAGTAATCACAGCAACAAATGAGAAGATATATTTGTACTAATAAAAAATTAGTTAGTTACTAAGTTAACCAGACAATTTTCAATCTTTTAAATAATTTAAAACAAAATAAATTTTACTTATTATAGTGAACTTTTAAATGAATATTCTTATAGGCTATTTATGTCATTCATGTTAAATTCTATATAAAGCACAATATCGAAGTGAACAACTATAGAAAGAAAAAAAGGATAAAATGACACTCATAACTAAAATGTTCTGTCTTGTAATCACGACATACGTCAAATAGTGTCTTGTTTTAATGCAAATTTAAAAAAAAAGAAGATCAACAACAACAGAAACAAAAACGATATTCCTGTTTCATATTGGTAAAAGCTATTTCATCACTTTCAATTTATAAGTTAAATAATTATTTTTCATTCATGCAATACAACTTTGATTTAGTCGAATTATCAATAATGTGATTCATTCATGCATAAGAATTATTAATTCATTTTTAGTTTATTTATTTATTCTTTTGACTGGTCAATTATTTCTCTAGGGATAGTAGAAAATTTATGAATAAAAAGAAGAGAAAAGAAAGCTTACAAATAAAGCATTGTAGAAGAATTGAAATAGAAAAAATCTTACTATACATCAATATACGTATAGACATATATATACACGTATATACTAGTAGATACTACTGAATATTCTTCTATAGACTTATTGAAAGTTGAAACTAACTAATGATGATTAAAAATATTTCTCAAATGTTTACATTCCATTGAAACGATGTTCAAAACATTCTAGTTCTAATTAATTAACTATTTGTTATGGTCTATATATTTCAATGGATACATTTTATTATATCTTTTTATTATATATTCTATCTATTAAATTATTTGATGACTATCATGATTGCGAAGCAAAAAGAAAAAAATGATGAAAACTTCTTTCAGGTTACTTTACGATGTGTAATTTTGACCAAAATATGTATTAAACAATTTAGGTAAAACTAAACTACGCCGACGAACTTGAGATGGCCAATGAGAACCAAGGTGTATACTTCAAAGTCGCGTGCTCACTCAACTTCAAAATGCTCACATTAGATCGGCTTATTCCAATTTTCAATGGAGACGCTATTATTTCTAACCTACAACCTCTCGCACTACTTCGCAGAGAGTTCATTTGTGATTGTGGCCTGAATATGACTCAAATACAATCCACAGACAGTCGAGATGGAGTAGCCTTTCGTTGAAATGGCTGCTGGAGAAAAAAATCGTTAAGAACAGCTAGTTTTTTCAGCAGGTCTGAACTGACACTGCGGCAAACCTGCATGTTAGTTGTATTGTGGAGTATGCAGTTGCCTGTCACTCTGGCATCGTCTCTCACAGATGTAAGAGAAGTATCAGCAGTGCAATGGTACTAGCACTGTAGAGACGTATGCTCACAAATCATGTTGCGCTTAAATCTGTCACTGGGAGGCATCGGGAGAATCGTTGGAATCGGTGAAACAGCTAATAGAAAGGGAAAATATAATCGAGGAAGATCTGTAAAAACCGAATGGATGAATCCCTATATCGCTCATATTTTGAATTTAAACTCAATGAACCCGTCTCCAACCTCCAAAAGTTTATAAATCATGCAAAAAGATTGTATCGTGTGTAAATTTTCTTTAAAATTTCATCGTTTTTCATAATAAATAATGATTTTATCTACCAGGCATTTTCATTGGCTAAAAGGTACCTCAAGGTTGTCGGCGTAGTTTAGTTTCACCACAATTTATGGTATATAATCTTCATCTGTCTAATGAAATTTAAAAGTACTGTATTTAAAAGAGAATATAAGCAGTTTTTCTAGTCTACTCATCTACATACATTTTCATAATTACTTAACTTATAAGTACTCACTAAAGATAAAATGATTAATTGAATCTAGTAGGAATAAAAGATTTTCTAATTCTTTCTCTTTTATTATCATATAACTTCTTCAAAAAACTATTGTTATTATAAAAGATTATGCAAAGTTAAACGGGATTAAATACAATTACAAAATCAGATTTAAAAACACTTTCTACAATTTGTATAGCCATCATTTAATAAGTGATCTACTATGAAAGTTTCAAAGGTAAAGTCTGGTTAGTTATGTTTTTGAGGTTCAATGAAAAGAAAATTTATTTTTATTAACCAATTAGTGAACATTCATTGAAACATAAGCAAGAGACATAAACTTTGAAGGTATTAGATGCGTTAATTTCATTATGATGTTAAAAATCATTAAAAATTTACAAATGACCCCTCCATTTTAAAATAAATGTTGGTTTCAATTTGTTGAAAAATTGATTACTAATTAATTCGACTTAACAACTCTGAAAGATTGAATAAATTTGCATTATAAAACTCCACAAATTATGTAGAGTTCCAGAACTATGTAGACATGGTCAATGAAATCCAACCAAGCCGAGTGTAAGGCAGTTGCTCGCCAATGGTAGTAGATGAGATAGCTCAAATATGACGCGAATCGACTGAGTTATAATTGGATTCATGCTCTCGTCTCAAAACTTGACAGTCCTTGGCCGAATTCCTTGATGTACTTGTGAATGTGTACTTCTGGAGGATTACATATTACGTTGAAACAATTATTTAGTGCTTCTTGGTTTTCAGTGGTTGTTTAATTAAAAATTCAATTATTTTCACAACAATCAATTGCAATAATCCTGACGTTACATAAAAGAAGTAACATTTTACAGAACTTTTGATATAATTGAGAACACGTAAACATAAGTAACTACAATACAATCTGGAGGACGTTTATAAAGTAGATAGCACTATACAAGAGTGTCATTATGCTTATTATTAATTAGTTATGCAATTGGATTCCTTACTTGTGAATATCTTAACATATAGTAAATGAAAACGGAGGCTGAAACTAAACTTCAGACAGAAAGTGTAAAAATGCATAGTTAAATGTATGGAATATCATTAATCATGTATACGTGTATTTAACTACAAGTAGTTACAACTTATTGTAAAATTAAGGAATTTCGCATTAGTTTCATACTTACAAATTCATTATACATTATATAATACAAGTAAGTAAGAGTGAGAGTGATAATGAACAAAAGAAAAGTAGTAGGAAATAATAAATGCAATTACACGAATATCTCCAATAAATGTGACTGGTACACTTTACATAAGCAATTGTCTTTACTTAAAGAAAGTTCTAGTTATAGTTTTATATTTTAAGTTGAACAGTATCAAACTAGAACATACTGGTTAACTGATGATGTCGTTTTTTATTTTCATTGACTCTGTAGCTTATATCAATTTCCTTTGTATTCTATTAATATCTAATACATAACATAAATGAAAATACATTAGTAAGTTCAAATAAGCTAAGATGATAGAAATGATTTATGAAAAAGTCAACTACATACAAGAAACTGATTGTTTTGTATAGATTATTTTTTAGTAATTGAATCAATTAAAAGTAAATCAAATGGATTTATCAATGAAAGTAACATAAATATGATTACCAAGGTTAACTTTGATAATTTAAAATAAATTGAGCACTGAATAGATTGTTTATAAGTAATATAAAATTTGTAAAATCCCAGTGAGTAGAAATTAAAATTTCTGACGTTTCGCGGTTCAAGTCGCTTCTTCAGAGAAATGAATAACTGAATTGAATTAATACATGATTAAATAATACAGTGGAACAAATCAAAAACAAAATATGTTCGTACAATCAAAATGAGAGTTTGATCGTGTCATGTCAAGTGATATGGGTCAAGGTGGTTTGATATGAGACATGTATGCAAATGTTAGTGTGAAGTGAAAGGAAAATATTTGAATATGTGAGAATAAAATTGTATGTTTGTTCATGTGTATGAAATTTGATGTACTTGAATTGTGGTTAGTTGGATAGAAAGTCCATGATGGGTGGAAAGAAAGACCTTCCCTATTGTTAAGTGCAGTTGGATTTAACATAAGTTTTAATGGTGATATTTAGACCAGTTTGAGGACATATTTTTCAAAATCATTAATGCGCGAACCTTATCAATACCTACAAATATTTCACAGTCGAGTCTAATTAGACCCTAGTATTTATGTCATGACTAAACAACCGATAAGTACAATTATTAAGTTGTTTCATAAAGGTCAGTATACACTTTGAACGCTAAACGAAACAGATTTTAAAAGATCATAATAGCAGTTAACTGATTGCCATTTATACGCTGAGTTATTAATCAATAAGGTATGACATCATACGGGAAATGAATAGTCATATATGAGTATTAAATCCACGATGTGATTAATACATTCTTAATTCTAACTTTCAACCTAGTTTACTTCTAAAAAGCTATTTTACTTCCAAGTAATAAAAATCTTCTGCTCATTCATCAATTTACTCTACTGTTACTAAGTGTATGATAATAGATACTTGTTATCTATCTTTGAATTTATCCATATTTTCTAACCTTACCTCCAATATACATGAATAATTTAGCCTTTCGATGTTCAGTATCTAACATAATACAGAATAAAACCTACTATCTATTGTTTGAATATTATAACTGTTAACCATTTTATGGTGATCGAATTGTCGTCGAGTTATTTACATTATGTGAAACCGGGATAAGTAGGTAGATTGAGAGAATACCAGTAAAAGACAGTGATTATTCAACCAACATTACAAGTTATTAATGTAACTATTGGAATTGAACATGTGTTAGTGAATTCTCATACAATTATTTATTGTGCGTATGATAAAATGGCATTTTGTCCCTTTAACTTACCAGTAGGTAAATGATTAGATTACTTGTATGTGAGTAAGCCTACTTTTGAATGCTTAACATATTCAGTAGTCTTTATAAAAGTAGTTTTAAACTAGTGAATGAAAATGAACTGATCATTGAAGTTATTTTAAGTTTTACTAGGGTGTCATAACCATAGTATCACATTCGATAAGCGTCACGCAGTTGTTCCGTTCTCTTCATCTTTGTCATCAAAATTATGTGGATTGATTTCGAAATCGAGGTTTTTTAAACAAATGGAAAAATCAAGAGAATCCGTAAAACCAGTTTGTTTGTGAAGAAGTGATTATTTCAAAGGTAATTATGAATACACTTTGATATTACTTGCAAAATTATTGGGCTATTCAATTGTGAACACTTCACTGTTCTGACTAATAATGAAGAATTAGCTTGTTGATAACTGATTAGTTGAACTGATATACCTTAGTCGAGATAGGTAAAAGCTTTAGTTGTTCGTATTTGTAGCAAATTGATATCGGTTAAGTGCTACTGCAAAGTAGTAAGTAGTGGATAGTTGTTACGCCCTATCATGGGATTTCTCAACAGTGCGAACTTTTAATACACCCAGAGGATTTAACCCCCTGCCGTCAGATACGAAAGTGAACTCTCAACCATGTATATCACTAGGTCGGTGTTCAATGGTAGAATTTCCACTTACATCGATTCTTAATATAGCACCTTGATAAGTCAGAACCACTTGTGATAACTGTCTCATCCCCTACATGTTTGAACTCCACCTATCATGCCTGCTCACTAAAACTTCAGGAAAGTCCTGAAGGTAGTCACTAGTAGGCTGATTATTGTAATCGAATTGAGGTTGTTTCATAGAGAGAAGTATTAGGTTTAGTTTATAGTGTTTGCCACAAATTAATGATGATTAATTAAACATTAAATTGTATAATTGTTTATAGAGAACAAAAGGACATCATTGGACTTTAAGATGAATTAACATTCCAGAGTTTGTTTGTATGCAGTAGTTCACTAACTATTAAGATAAGTAAACTTTAATAAGATTGTGATAACAATAAATTTCTATTCATAAGTTTTTGTTGTTTAGTTTAATTTCCATTAAAGATCCTAATTGGTTATGGTTATTTTCCAACTTACTTCCATAAATGTACCATTATGTACCAGATATGTTGAATGAAAATTGTAATCTAACTGAGAGCTATAAATCGAAGTGAAATCTTTAGTAAATATTATTCACTTATACTTGGCATTTAGTCAATAAATAAAAGGACGGAAATGACCCCGTAACACTCATAGTAATACATGTATTGAGTACTGAAAATGCTGCGGATAACCGTAGTCTTATAACTTATTACTAGTACTTAGTTGTCTTTTTTTCTTATGAAAAGATATACTTACTCATATATGTACATGGATGTCAATGTATATATTTATGTCTAACAAAATAATATTCAATAGAAATTAGTTTTATTAGTTGTTTGAGTAAAAAGGAGCACATTTTGAAAAAAAAAACAGAAACAAATTAAATTGCTGTAGGTTACTAAGATAATACAAAGGGAATAATAAAATGGAACAAAGTAGGATACAACATAATAATCTAAGCTTAAATAAAAAAATCATTTAAATATTTTGTTACATTTTACATTATAGAAATAGAATTCTTATAGATTTTCATATTAGTGAAATGGTTGTATTAGTGTTAAGTTGGATAACAACAGAATAAAGTCACAATGAAACCTACAAACTAACATGAAATAAAAACTCATTTAATATTAACACATACTTATTTTGTACTTAAACAACAATAAAATATTAACTAGTAATTCTTTTAATGAATAAGAAATAGTAAATCATGTTTATCAAAATACTTACTGATGAGATCTATTTCATTGGAAAAAAAAATGTACATAGATGCATAGAATCTAATGTTAAACAATCACGAATAAAATCATGTTTCATTATTATTTAGCAATTTTTTATGTTTCTCTTTTTTTTTTAAAAAAAAAAATTTTTTTTCTTAACAGTAACAAACTAAGCAACAAAAAAGAAAACATTTAAACACAGATTTTTCATTGATTTTTAAAAAAAAAAATTCAAAAAAAAACAAAACAATTTAATCATATAAAATAAAATGTGTATCAATGAAATATTCTTATATGCATGAAAATATACATTGTAGACATATGTGTATACAATACAAAATGAAATATAATGAAATATAGTCAATTCATTGCTTGTAATATGATGATAATAAAAATTAAATGAACACATGGTAGCCACAAATATAGAAGATAAGCATAATGAAATAAAAAAACATAAAAGAAACACATACATACTAATGAGAAATATTTTATGTAGACATGTGAAAATGTATGAGGTTGGGGGGGGGATGGTGAGGGAAATATAATCTACCCTATATACGCATATGCATACGTGTTTATATGTGTATTTGGTATATTACTCAAAAGTAGAAATGAGTAAAATAAAAATGTAACAAAATTGATCATATTGTTAACATTATTCCAATGATAAAATCATATATTTTCTATTTATACTATGTAACTAGAATGGGAAAAATATTTTCAGACAAATGAATAAGTTTTTATTTTCTCTCTTGATTTTGTTAATATGGTGTTAGTTAGGCACTTTTTGTTTGTGTATTTATCTAGAATTGCCTTATGTATAACAGAGAATGAAATTATATTTATACATTGAGAATAAGGATTAATAAAATAACATATTGATTATTATTAATAGTGTTAGTAATATGTAAATAGTTTGGGAGAATTCTCCTATTCACCATACATTTGTATTGTACAATTTCAAGTATTGAAAGAAAATACGAAGTAGGAAATGAATATGTCATTTAAGTGAAATGTAAGTGATGGCAACCATATTAATTTAATAAAAGAAGAACAAATATATTTTCTAAGAGTAGTAAGATGCAAATATTAGTTAAGTCAATAAAACAACGTAGACTGATGAAAAAAACTTTATTATGTTGAACTTGAGAAAACATAAATCATTTTACAAAATTTTGATATTCTTTAAACTTGTTTACTCTACTTTACGGGTGTGAAATATAGATATTAAGAATAGAAGATAATCGTTGGTTACTAGTATTGGATCATATGTGTCTTTGAAACATCGTCAATGTTTTCTGAGACTACTGAATAAGTGATACGTGGTTTAGGAATAGGATACTAGGTAGATATGGCGAATTGATTGATAAAGCAGTAGATCTTTACCAGCTAGGCAGTTAGGACATATTTTACATATGCCCAACCACCGCCTATCTTGACAAGCAATGTTGTCTGGTATTGGAGTAGACACTAAGGGCGACCAAACGCAAACATGACCTTAGTCCACGAAGTCACAAACTTTTGGTGCTGCAGTTTACCTAGTTGAAGTCGGTGTTAATGTCGTAACGGCTACAGACTTAATGACATGGCTCAGGATGGGTCACAGTGTCAAAAGGTGTCCTTTCCTAAATAGCAAGATTGAAATTACCTCACACTTTTCTTTCTAATAACCAATCCACCCTCCCTGTACCATTTTCTATATACCCACTCTTTATTATTACTATCATTGAAGTTACTGCTACTTCTGCTAATTTCATATTAATCTTGCTGTGTTCGCGAGGTGTGACATTAAAATCTCTGACAATTTATTTGAGCCATGTCAACAAATGTAGACTACCTGGTTGCAGTCAGTGTGATAATCGCTACCAGTGGTTAAAGACTTCAAAATCGTTCATAATGGCGTAGGTGTATCCATTTTTAATAATTCCCACATTCTAAATCCCTGAATTCGTCATAGTTTTCTCTTGTGATTTATATTTTCTTCAATCTTATCTTCGTCTCCTAATTTTTTCCATTTTTATAAATACTATCACTATCTCCAATACCTTGGAGTTCGGTGTGACAATCTAATCTTTTTATAATAATTGGGATCATACAACCTGAACCGATGCACGTAAGTACTTAGTTCTACGTTGTGACTAACTGAGTGATTATAACTTACTTACTTAGCGGACAAGGAGTTACAAAGTGAACTAGACAGTCACATTGAAATTGATGTTTCTTAAAATAGGGTTCAACTCAAAATACACTAAAGTCAGTACTCAATGAGAACGTATTTGGAAAAAATAGAACTAACATAAATCAACATATTCAAAGTTATTACAGAGCAATAAACTTATTAACTATTCTGAGTAAACGCGGAATTGCAAATTTACTGAGTGGTTAAATGATTTGTCCTGCTTTTTCGAGAATATATATAGAAGCATTAACTTGAACTTAAAATACAGGTCTATTATGAAACTGATTCACTATTTTTTAATGATAAGATTAACTTTCAGGAAAAAAACAGACGAATTATTGCTGTTATGCACAAAAAAATGTGTAACTCATCAAAAAGGAAGTACTGTCGATAAACGGATAATGTAGTCATGGACATTAGGTGTTTCGTGACACTTTTGCTAACATACCTACAAAATAACAAGTGCAAAGACTTACGAAACGGACATCATTATATATATATATATATATATATATATATATATCACATGCTTATCATATGCGACAACAAGGATTATCCGGTTTGCTGAAGTTCTTGCCACTGAACACCTGTCCAAAGTGAGACAGTTATAAGCCATTACTTAAGTAATGTCATAACGTCTTTTTTGCTTCACTTCAACTATTTTTATTATTCGATAACTGAAATTAAAGTCAAATTTTGAAACAGTAAACTTTAAGTTATCTGACTTGTGATGTCTTTTACCTACGAATTAATCTCTGTTAAGATTGTGGATTTCATGCCTTATCATAAACAATTTACTTTCCTAAGACTTAGAACATTAGAATTGCCTTATAGTTAAAATGGCATTCATTACTTTTATGGAGTAATCAAACTACATAAAATTGTTGGCAGTTGCACTGACTGATTGCTAAATATTCATTAATATCAAGTTTATTTGATTGAATAAGTCACAGATTGATGTTGGCAGAGTACCATTGAAAACCACAGAGCATTGGACAGCTGTTTCGTCCTAGTGTGGAACTCCTCAGCAGTGCTCACCCCAGATTCCTCACCAGGGGCTTCAGGTTGACGGCGAACACCTAACTATCTTCACCGCTGGCTCGGAATCCAATGGTAACGGACTAATTAATTTCATGTCATAACAAGTCAATAGAAAAATTCAAAAATACGTTCAAATTAGATCTAGTTCTATATAATTCTTTGTAATTTAAAGTCGTTCACAGATGGTGAGAAGCTTCGAGTTCAAATGATGAATTCATTCTATTCTGGAAATGTTGTTCTTCTTGCATTTTTCACCTTCATGCATAATGATAGATTAAAAAGTAATAAACATAAAATTCATTTAAAGATATAGTGATTTTAGTAATTTTCAACACTATTGTCGAACAAAATACATCTTCTAAATGCAGATCTAATGATGATACATATAACTTACCAACTTTACATACGAAATTTATGGCAGGCTAGTCCCTACCTGTTTAATACAAATAATTTACCTATATACTACCTGTCAAATAGTTTTAAAAGTTATACTCTTTAAACATTCACTGTTATTTTTAACAAATACTACTAATTTCTACATAAGTAGATCCCTTTATAAATCTGAATAACACAAGAAAAACAAGATTTGTAGAAGAGAATGAATTCATCAGTCTAACTTGAAGCTTCTTATTAACTTTAAACAACTGAAAATTACAGGGTGTTATATAGAATTAAGTATTTGATACACTTTGTCTGTTGAAGTTGTGATGAATGTACGGAATTAAAATAGAAGTAATAATAACTAAAAAAGAGACACAAGATATATTGATAATTGTAGTTAGATTTAGTGAGTATTTATATACTGCGAAATGAGAGTAGATATTGGGGGGGGATATGACGTAATCATTGAAAATGTTATAATAAAACCAACATAAATGATTACATAATTACTCGATGGATTTTGAACTAGTGATTTCTATTTGCAAACATCCGAGTGATTGCATAAGAGAAAATTGTTATACTCACCACAGTAATAAAATGAATATTACAAAAGTCATATTTTAAACGTCTGATAGGGATTGCCTCTAAATAAAGTATTAATAATAGTGTTGTTTATCTGCTGACAATTTTGAATGCTTCTGTTACATTTATACTATGTCCACTATTGGTAAGGTGTATATAGAAATGCACTTGTGAAGACTTTGCTGATATTTGCTGACATAAGGTCCTAGAGACATGCTCAGAAAACCTGGTAAAATCCTTTATTTAGTGCTTCCTATTATATATTTATTAATAAAATTTACATTCAGTTGACATTGATTGCATGTGATAATAAAAAAATCATATACGAGTAGTTTACATATTTCTACCTTTATAACATTTCATGTTACTAATGGAATATTTATAAATTGATTGACATTAGGACTGTTCACCGTTTCAGTTCATACAAATTTATAATTTCTTTCATAAACAAAATCTCTTAATGAAACAGATAGTTTGATAGAGACACAGTGAGATAGGAAAGGGGAGGGCGATTTCACCACTAATGTGACATGTATCTATGTATATATCTGTTACCAAGGGAGAAATGTTTGATTAATTCTTTCAACTATTACAAATCATTCAATTACTAATCACAATATTATAAAATTCATATGTTGTAAGAAAAGGAAATTAAAATATAGCAAGCAGATATAGAACTTGCTTGTAGAAGCCAAGATAGACAGACTGTGAACGAAGGACAATCATTATGGTTTATTAAGGTGTAAAATAATTAAATAAATAAGAAAAAAGCCTTAGGCAATTTTATATTATTTAGAATATTTATGTACATAATTGTAGATAGTCATGAATGGATTATTGAAATTACTGGGACACACACTATCTAATAGGTGATTCTTTTTGGGGAAATTTATTTTATTTTTGAATCTACAGTGTTATTCTATGAAGGAATCATGGACAACAAAATTCGTTAAAGGTTTTAAACAAGAAACAAAGTTATAAGGCATAAATTAATATTGGCTGTTAATAACATGTATTGGACATCTTAGGTTCTCAATTCATGCATTCTATTAGTCTTATAAGTCGACTCAGTTATTAGTGAAAATATAAAGTTGTAATCATCTGAAGTCATCCTTACTAATTATGGTAAGTGATACGAAATGTAGTGCATATGGAGGGGTAAGAAGGAAGTGGTAGAAGTATAAAGTGTATTGCTTACAAGATAATCAAAATATATTTCACCCAAATGTCTCATTACTCTTGCTATTTGAATAATGTCATGTACTTATGATTCGTTTGCTATTCTTTGATAACTGTTAACTAATTGTAGTAATGATTTGTTTAGTAAATTATTAACATTTATCAACTTTGCAGCTATATAATAATAGTGAATCCTAAAACATCTTGAATACACTAATTGTCATCATAACCTTAGTCACTCTCAATTGAAAAATATTCTGTTTGACGATTTAGGACTATTAGCACTATTATTATCGTGTAATATGAATATCTTTGAATTTGAAGTTGTATATTATAAACCAAATTTAGAGAGACATCCAAGAAAAGACAGAAAGTATTAAACACCTACTTCATCATAGTGAGCATTTACAACTCACAGTGGATGGGACTTAAGACTATTAAGCTTCAAGGAGAGTTCTTGAGGTTTAGACTATTAAGACAGCATAGAATATACTTCAAGTTTCAACTGATTCGTCATATATTATGATATTGATGACAATGCACATATAAGTGACTGTGTTGTAAACATGGTACCAAAGTTCTAATGAACTTTGGTAGGTATCAACAGACCTGGCTACATGATAATAGATAAGGTTGGACACTACACAATAAATCGCATTCTTATAGATGCCCAATCGCAAGTCTAAATGTTTGGCTTCCTCTATGAAAACAAAAGTCTTTGGTCCAACCCCTATTATTTAGTGTCTGCTGAAATTGGAGATCGCCATACTAAAGGAAAAGAGCTGTTGATAGCTAACTGGTTATTATTATTTTAGTGTCTTTCACTGAAACGCATGCCCCAAAAGTACATAAATTTTGTTAAGGCTCTTTACATAAACACTTTTAGTCGTGTCAGAGCATATGGCGAACTGCGTCTAAACTTGTAACCTCAAGAGGTATCTGTCATGGCTGCCCACTGTCTCCATTTTCGTTTAATTTCATAGTCGACATACTATTTGAAATTACACTCTCATCGTATGACTCTTCAGAAATCGATCTCCTACCAGGATTCCCGCTTATTAACTTAGAAAATGCTGATGACATAGTCCTGTTTGGCGAAGACGCTGACAAGATGCAAAATCTGGTAATAGCAATAAGCTCGAATGCAAGCAGGTTCGGAATACGTTTCTCCTCTCCCCATCCAAATGCAAACCATTGCTCCAGGACTGGTTTTCGTCAACACCTGAACGGAGTGAAGTAGTTGAGCACGTCGACCACTCCACTTACCTCGGAAGTCTCATTAGCCCTAATGGGTTAGTCTCTGACGAAATCTCAGTATGAATTTTTAAAGTTCGTTCGGCATTTGCTAATCTACGTCACCTATGGCGTAGACGAGACATTCGTCTCTCAACGAAAGCAAGAGTGTACTGCGCAACAGTTCGCTCTGTCTTACTGTATGGGTGTGAGACGTGGCCATTAAGGATAGATGACACTCGAAGGTTATTAGTTTTGACCATCGATGTCTTCGAAACATCCCTCGCGTTAGCTGGGATCACCGAGTAAGTAATAACGAGCTTAGAAGACGGGTGTTAGACAAATTTGGTAAATCAGTCGATGAGGTTGTGAATTTTCGTCGACTGAGGTGGTTAGGACATGTTTTACGTATGCCCAACCATTATCTGCCTAGACGTGTGATGTTGGCTGATATAGGAGTAGGATGGAAGAGAATTAGAGGAGGCCAAACTGAAACATGGCATTCGTCCATGAAGTCACTGACTGTTGATTTAAATCGTGTCGGTAGCTGCAGACTACCTGGATGGGGTCCTAGCGAATACCGTAGCTAGTTGCTAGAAACAGTGAGTGATATGGCCCAGAATCGGTCACAATGGCTTAGATGCATTCACTCACTATCATTCCTTAAATCATGAGCTTACAATTATTTCATAACTTTCCGCTCTCCATCTCTTTCTCCCAGAACCGTATTCTACATGTTTACTCTTCTTTGTTTTTATTATTATTACCATTGATATGACTTCCATTTCTACTATGCGATGTTAATCTTGCTGTGCTTTAGAAGTATAGCAACTTGGACTAATGCACGCATTTGTCAGGGTCTATGTTGATCATACATACATACAACAGGTTATTAACGATTACGTAGTTAGAAATGATTCGAGGTATGATACTTTAAATTTATAAAAGCTTTAATTATTTTTATCGTCTTCATGAGTTGCAATAATATTACCCGAATCAACACGTATAGCTACTTTGCCAATATAGTATCTAGTTTCAACATAAGCCTTTGGTTAATCGTGTATATATATATATATATATATATATATATATATATATATATATAGACAGGTTAAATAATCAATTAGTCACTATATTTTACATGGGAAATTTATTAAAAAGCACGTTTGTTTTCGTGTTCCACTTTTCAGTCTCAATCGGTTGTAATTCACGTCTACTTGCCGACCGAAGTTTGGTTCCTGATACTTCGTTTCACCATTCAAGTGCTGCCACTTTTCAACATGGAGCTTCGGCTGCTCGGTAAGCATGAAAATTTTTATTTCTATTAAATAAACCATTTTTAAGTGGATCATAGATATGAATAAATTAATTATTGTATTTAGGCTATTATTTTGACAGTATTAATAAGTAGCTTTATATTACCCTCTTATTGTAGAAATGTTTGAACATGTTCAAATCATACCTGACTCAGTAAAATATTGGGTATCAGTCCCTCTAGGTTATTTCCAGAATCTCTTACTCATATCCATTATTAGTCCTGCAACATTAAGGAGTAGTTAAGCCAGAAATTAACCACCATTGCGTTTCAACTTTCCAACTTACCAGTTCAATAGAAATCCGATAGTATAAATATACAGGTTTAAAGTACGAAAAAACATTATGATCGTGTATACTTCACAATAATGTAAATCTTAGGTAAATAAAAACTGTTGGAGGCTTATAATTTTATATGTTCATTTCAAATCCAAATTTATCGTAGCAACTAGTCTAATATGTTGTTTTTGTATTCATTAGTCACACAGCTATCTCGCTAGAATACCGTTGAAAACCAGCGAACACTAGATAACTGTTTAGTCCTTATATGCGATTTATCACTAGTGATCGCTCACGAGATCACTCAAGGATCAAACCTAAGGCCTTCCAAGTCCCACAACAAACGCCTGACTATCAGTACCACAGGGGCAGACAAAGACCGACAGTAGGGATCTCACACAAACGAATTTGTATTATTTAGCAACAATCTAATATTTTACGGTAGTTATATTAACGAAGAAAATATGATTACAAACAATTCAGTTGTTCATTCTTTTAATGATTTAGTTACATTGGTTACAAAATAATAAGTAGTTTTCATCAGCATAAGTATACAGTAGTAACCAACATAAAAACTTATATTATCTATAACAGTATTATTATATCAAGAAATCGTAATTGTAACATTGTCCGCATTTCTAACTTATTTTGGTTAACATTTAAGTGACATAATGAAAGCTACTACTATAATTGTAATTTATAACTTGGTATAGATGCTGAAATGCATATTTAGCGTGTGTTAATAATTGTTTCATTATATGAAATATATTTTTACAGTTTGATTTAAGTCTCCTGCTGTTTAATGATCAATTTTAAATGTTACCTGTCCATGTTAATGTAATGCTAATTAACCCTAATTGAAAGAAGCATTTAAATATGAGGAGCTGAATAAATATGAAGAAACTATGCGAAATATGATTAAAGCTAGAATGGGAAGCCTAAGACATCCTTCCCATTTATTTGAGACCAGTCAGCTGGATGTACTTACATCTCACTCCTGATGTTCACATCTAGACTTAAACATAGTATGTTCTTATGACAAATAATTGCGTTTGCTACTAATCTACCTAATGCAAACAGCTACATTTGTATTTATAATACAAAGTGTTTACATGTTCGTAATGATGTTAAACTGATATTGAATTGAAAGTGATTTTGTATGCATATATACATAGGTGAACACTAGTATTTCACAAGAATGAAATGAGCTCGAGCTCCTT
The DNA here is from genome assembly GCA_034768735.1 of Schistosoma mekongi. Classification (NCBI taxonomy): domain Eukaryota; kingdom Metazoa; phylum Platyhelminthes; class Trematoda; order Strigeidida; family Schistosomatidae; genus Schistosoma; species Schistosoma mekongi. Next base: position 76,962,622 of record CM068305.1, on the reverse strand, counting down.
GTATAAACATCGGCAATGGAATGAAAGCATATTCAGTGGACGGTACCAAATAAGTCAGGACTCTTAACTTATAAATTCGAATCCGACGTTAATCATGCATGAGGATTACTACTATATCATGACAACCTTTCAATATGCACATATGGTAATAGAGATTGGTCTATTTTGAACCCCAGTTACATCAATTCTAAAACATAAACACTTTCAAATCAAAATGTTTTAAATTCCCAAACTGATCATTCTGAACTGTAGACTTAATATTTTATGGATAAAAGTAAGACAAGCTACTCAAATGAGTAGGTTGCCATCTACACCCTGCACTCCTTTAAACAAATCCACAAACTATATCCAGTAATGCATTGTACTAGCTACACAAACAACAATAATCATATCAGTGTTTGCATTATGAATTACTTTGGCTTATGTAATTTAAAGACATTTTATTCATGTACTACTAACAAGATGAAGATGAATTCTACAAATAGCGCGTTTTTTTCCTGAAATGGTTATATTCAAATTGGTTCTTAATTAAACTTCGCTTTGTTTTATTTTGTTCTTTACTATATAAAATGTGTATATTAAAATAAGTGTAGCGTATGGTTAATACCTCTTTCAACAAGAGAAGCAAACTGAAAAGTACATATTGAAGTCTCTTAATGCCATATTTTTTCTATACGACTAGTAGTGGCAGTGCATTTTCAGAAAAATATGAACATGTCTTAATAATTTCTAATTATTTAATTAAGTTCTGTTTTATTGAATGTATGTTTATTATTGTCAATGAAACCATCAATGAAATGAGTTAATGAACCGACTACTGATGGCATCTGTAACGAAGCATCCCAGATAATTATTTTAAAAAAAGTTTTCGGAAAACTATGTTTACCTTCTGTGATTTTTCAGCCACGGATATTCGATGCACACTATAGATCAGACAACGAATTTGTACGCTACTATTATGTACTAAGATTCAGTCACCATGTGATAGTTTTCAGTAATCTAATAATCTCATCGGTTCATATCTGCGTACTCTCATTGGTACATTTAATGCAGATACTCCTATAGTGCAAAATAAATTCTACAATACCACCCCAGTCGCTTATTATTTTGAATGTTCGATCAAAATAGGTTTCATAAAAATGGTATTAACCTCAAAGTTTGTGACTAATGCACACAGGTGAATAAAGTGAAACCTGAATTTCAGTTTATCCATAAATCATTTACTAAATTGTGCACTGGTTGGCTGAATCGACTAAACTAATCAAACATTACGGTGGAGAATTTTCTTATAATGTAGACAGCTATTCATCCCCCATTAATTGAAATGAGCTTATGATTGAAGCTATCATGATGTTGAGTGGTTTTGTGGAGTTGGGTATTAAGTTTTGTTGATTGCATCTGTCACAGCTTGATGTTGGTAGGGTGTCGCTGAAAACCAGGAAAAACTGGACAACCATTTTGCTTTAGTATGAGACTCACAGTAGATCCCACTCCACGGGCATCACTTGGCAGATACCTAACCCTTTACACCACTGAACCGGTATTTAATGGTAGAAATGCTACTTCCACTATGATAGAATCTAGGGTACAAACTGATAAGAAGTCTCATGCTAGCACGAAACAGTTACCCAGTGCTTCCTAGTTTTTAGTGGTACCCTACCAACATCTATCTTTAAGTATTAGTACTCTAGAAAACAGATGAACTTTGCGTGTGAAGTGCATATTTACAAAATTGATGTAACACATTTTCAGAAAGAGGACATATCGAAGACAAAAAAAAAAGGGCTGTCAAATGTTTTCAAGAAAATAACCTGAATAATTTGACAAGTATTTAATTTCTGATAATTGATCTATAAAATTATTTCAATGTTAGTTTAATTTTATAAACATTCATTAAATTGTTTCATCAATAATTTCCTTACAGTTGCGTGACAACTATTAATAGTTTATTGATGTTTGTAGGGAAATAATTATTCGATTATTATTTAGTGTTAAGGTGTTAACATTTTAATCAGTTTTCTTCTTCAATTATCAATTCATGCAGCTTATGGATTGGAATTTTAAAAAAATATTTCTTGAATATACTTAACTTATAACTGAATCACTACTATCAGTGTTAGTTTGTAAGTATCAGGTAGTTGATAAAATCAACATGATACAATAACTACAGATGTTTGCATTTGGGCTGATTTGAATACATTCATGACGAATTTGATGGTATATATATACATTAGTCAAATTGTTTTATAGAAACGTATATTACTACTTGAATGCATATGTCATGCTAAAGTGAAGTTTTCAGATGCTTTCATTAAGTTTAAATCAAATTATCACTTGATTGCATTGGGAAAAAATGTAAGTAGAAATTTACCAATATGATATGGTCCTAATAACTGCAATCAGAATCAATTGAAATTTTGTTTCATTTTAAATATATGTAGTGTACGGCGACTATAATATGAAGTGAACTTCATGAAATGACATTAGTTTGACAATTAGTGAAAACCCGAAAAACCTGAGTAAGTGTTTTGTCTTAAAAATGAAACGCCCAGGATTTTAGACTGACTGAACTATAGATATGGAAACTTATCAGCAACCACCTAAATTGCAGATCATTTAGCTTATGTTCAACGATTACGATTTACTGCACTATAATATTCAGTGTAACTGCTTAACGACTCATATAGTTAAAATGCATTGACTACATCTTTTGAGAATAGTCGGATGTAACAGTTGTCCCATGTCTCTTGGTTTTCAGTGACTGTTTATTTAAGATCGATTCGTGATCTATAACTAAAATTCATTAATCTTTATAACATTTAATGAATTTTCCCAATTAACGCAGTACTTCCGTTTTCCGAATTCCTCCGTACTGGTTTATGCATTCTGGTGTTCCGAACAGCTACTTACTCCAAGGATATCTAGTTCTATAGAATTCAAGAATATTTCGCCATTAATACCATATAATCCACTCGACAGAACTTATTACTGATTAAACTAAATTTTAGCCATCAGCTTTATTTTTATGATTGCAGTTGTACCCGTCTAAATGTCATCTTACAATTTTTAAAATATTTGAAGTAGATAAAATTTACATTATGAAACCGAGACAGCGAATTTCATGAAACAAAATAATACACTTTTGGTCTTCATATATTTCATTGTATTCATTTAACTTTTGAACTTGAAGCTTTTCTTTAGTATCAATATAACTGATAGAATACTTAAGAGAAGACGAAGGAAACATGTAACGGACGTTAATTTGACAACAGTCTTTGATTTTATCCCATTTTATTGTGGAATTCGGTACTCTTTATTAAAATTTATCGCCTGTTCTAGGTGTGTATTCTTTTAGTTAAATCAATTAGCAGTCATTCCACCAATGTTACTACACATAAAGTGTGAATTCCAAATGACGTCAGTCTCTTTCTGATGAGTTGAATTAATTGTATTGTCATAATTAATGATGAAATTCAATATCTTAATGACAATCACCTAACTAAAATTAAGAAAGCCGTTTAAGTATACAGTACTTTTTACTGTTTAACAACTATTTCATGCAAATATAACTGTATTACACATTTCGTATTGTTAAAATACTGTCTCCATGGCCATAAACACGTTGTCTCTCGTACTTAACAACTTGATCAAATGCTAATAAATTTAGCACACGAACGCCTTGGACCCACCTAGTAGCAAATTCAGAAGGCAGAAGATGAGAAGACAGGAAACTTTATTCCAGTAAAATGGAGAGTCAGTTCTGTACAAAATAATCGTATATTTATAGTTTTTTAAAACAACAAAATCAGTGTTATAATCCATCCAATCCGAACTAAGAAGTTTCAACTATTACCCAATCAGAACGCGCCACGTTGAGATTCTAGAAGGTTCTGTAGATCAGTGATTGGGAAGAATGTCTCCGGCTCTTTCAAGGGTTCTGGAGGCTTTGTTGAAGTTTCTGGGAATCGTCCCAACAAAACATTATTTATTAATGTAGTGTTTATGAATTATGTTTAACACGAAATTATTCGAATGAACTTAGGTGATAAGAGACAAGAAGTTGATACTTCTAGCCATCTCTCACATTTATAAAAGTTCTTTATTACTAATCATTTTATAGTAAATTGTTTATCTTCACTTCATTGAACTTACTAGTTTTCTTTAATTATAAAATGACTATAACTAGTAATAACTGATAATTAATAATACTTGAATATAAAACCTATAAATGAAGTTTACATTGAACTTCTTAGAGAATTTATACAGGTGCATAGTAATTAATGAAGTTGCTACACTTAATAACAAAGTGATTTGATGCATTGCTTCATCAATAAGAATGAAACACAATAAGAATCACCAGAAATGATTAAAATTGAATATAAAATTTATTAGATTATTATTCCCATAGTTTCGTAACACTTTTGTAAATGATGATTTAAATTAAATTTAATATAACTGATGTAAGTAAAACAAAATATTCAATGAATCATAATGTTTGGTGATAATTAATAATTGAATATTTGTTTTGTTAGATTTAAAATGAGATAATGAATGAGTATAAAGATTGTGTTTATACTTAACTTAGTTTACTTAGTTAACTTAGTTTATTCAGCATACTTTGTTTAGAATTAGGTTAGTTTATGTCTAGCAAGTGAAATACACAAAGAATGCTTTGTTCTATCTGAGAGAAGTCAGTTGACGTTCACATCGGGATTCGCATTTGTTGTAACGAGGTAATCAGTTCAGGTTGTACACATGACAATATATGCTGATCAACTTTATTCCATAACGAATCGAGAGGCAGATATAAATACTTTCAAATTATGATTTGGGTAGGCAACATTTCATAAAAATATGCTTGTTAAATCTTTTACGTGTAATTCAAAGAATTTTGATAAAACATTAATTCTGAACTTGATTGTGAAGATTTCATCCTGATGTATGAAACGTTGAGTTTGTTTATTCGGCAAATAATACCTCAGATCTTTAAAATAAACGAAAAGTGATCAAGTCACGTCATGCACTTGCTGTTCATGATCAGAATAAACATGAGCATAGGTAAAACTTGACAAATGGTGCAGGTATATTAGAGATAGATGCTTGCAAAGAATTAACAGAATGGTTTTGTTATGACGTGAAAATATACTATGTTTTGGCCTTGTGCTTACGTGGTTTCAGTAACGACAACAATGAGTGCCTAACTAGTCCCTGTACGTTTGCTCAATGCCCGCTCTATCCCAGGCCAGAACAGGAAGAACACAACCCGACGAATGTGTTAAGCAAAATCATATTGATTTGCAAACATTTCTTTATATATGCACAAAACCAGACCTCAACGTCAACCAATCAGGAGTTTAACATTAATGGGGAACCAATGAGATAGTAACAGTGATTAGGTGTAAGTTGTACACAACCAATTAGCTGCAGTTCATAATAGGAGACAATATAATAACAGTAAGTATACTGAACGGGAGAATAGGGTAAGAGCGACGTAACAATGGTAGAAATATATTGTTTACACTACTCAGAACTAAAATAAATGGATTAGTCTCCTAAAACACAGTTCTGTAAGCTACTTGCACTTCTTTATTGTTCTAACATAAAAGGTTTCTAAAATTTACATCGAAGCAAAACGAAAGACTCAACCCTTCTTTTAAAATAATGCACTTCATTTATACCTTCAATTATTCTACTTAACTATGCATGAAATAACTGGAATGAAAAGTTCTATACAATACCTGAATGACTCTAAGTGTAAATAACTTGAGTGAGTGTAGACTAGTTGGGTTGAAATACACAAAACTAATAGAAATAAATGCAGAGTTAGATAAGATCAATTCTATATAATATAAACCTTCATATGAATTAAATTGAATTGGTTAAGTTTATTTTCATAGGACTAACACTTCTTATCGTTGAGTTACTGTTCAGGTAAATATGCCAACTAATCGTATGAGTATGATTGTCATTGCATAACTAGAAAGCTTTTTGTTAAGCTCCAGTATTAATTGTCATAATCAAAATTCTTTGATTGGCATTAGATAAGATAAATATATTGATGAAAGCATTTATCAAAATTAAATGTTTGGTATTAATATATCACAGGAAAATATTTCGTTCCACAGAACCAGTCACAGTCATATATAAAATGGTACAGACAAGTATTTACAAGATCGTGATAGTAAACTTACATAAGGAAGAATAACCAAACATTACAATCATGACTGTAGGGAGGGTGGGGGGTGAACAGCTTCAAGTGGTTGGACAAAGGGAAATAATAGAAAACATTACTCATCTATGGTGAAACACGTATTTGATACAGATTAAGTTTTATCTTGAAACCGCTTTTGAAGCGTTATATAAAAGTCATCATGAAGGTATACTTAGATAGAAACCGTGGTCATTAGAAAATTCAAACCACCTTTGAGTGCACAGAAATAGTTTGTTATGATTTTGAATCTGCCCGCTGTAATTTTTAACTACTATTACTATATTTGATAGTGTGACAACTTCCAAGCCTTCCTATCCTTAATGTGTAACTTTATTTTCCAACTATTACAATGTTGCTGTTCGACCTTTAGTTTAACCTGTACAATTATTAGTTCACCATGCTTATACGTAAATGCCCTGATAAGTGTCTATGTGACTAGGTTGTTTAAAACGTATAATGTTAATACCTCACAGTCTTCAAATCAACACCGTCTTCTTGTTACACTATCGAATTACAGCATTAACAGAGATTTATAACAAATATCTACACTGAATTGAGGTATTTTGTGAAGATTGGTACTAAGTCGATTTGATTGAATTCGTCACAGATTGACATTGGTCGGGCATTGAACAGCTATTTCGTCCCAGTACGAATAATGGGTGATCGTCGAGGTATATTACAAATGGAAGTGAGAATTTCCTAGTAATGCAGAGAGAGTTCGCCAATATAAAGGCCCTGGTCTCAACTCCTCTGGCGGAATCAAGAGTGCTCACTGCTGCGACGTGTTGTACTAGGACAAGACAGATGTTCGGGGCCTCCTGTCTTTTACTGGTACCTTATCAACATCAATTTATGACGAGCTCAACCAAACAAAACTTAACATCATTCTGTACATATCACTTCAATTCAATTAGCTTGATAAGTACCAAATATTACTCTGTAATTTACTAACAAATGTAATTGTCATCAATGGAACTAGAATTTTCACTTAAGACTGATATAAAACAAAGTACAATTTTCACATTTTAACAGTGGTTCATTGCATTCTTCTACTGTGTAAATTGTCAAAATTCTTTTATGTATGTTTTACTACCCCAGATTATTATAGACTTTAACATCAATTGTGAGATTAGTTAAAACAACAATACCTAAATGAACTTAATATTACACTTAATCTTTATAAATGTCAAACTATTAATTTTTTTCTTCGAGGACATTGAAAAGACCTGAACATTTTTTGTGAATTGCATGATGTTTGTAGCTTTGGTGATTCCATAATAAGTAACTAAGTCTAATATCACTTATTCTGGTGTAACATTTTGTTATGATCTATGTAGTCTTTACATGTTAGTTTTATATCAATGAAGGATTTTTGCTTAATGTGTGATGTAAAGAGACAATATTGAAATTTGTCAGTTCCTGTTTATTAACTATTATATAATTCTGCTCCACATTGTATTTTCCCAAACATTTGGGAAATGACTATGTGCTGTTGGGTGGAATATTGAAGTCTGTCATTAGCGTAGGAAGTGAAATTTTTGTTTCTGTTATGAATCTGTAAATATAATGTATTTGGATCTTCCCGGTGATTCGTTATGGTCTGAATTTGATCGCTGTCTACTGCCTTATGTGCATTCTGGGCAGGTTGTTTCGAGGGATTATTAATAAGGATTGTTCCTTTTTCTTTTTATTCAAATTGTGGTTAGCAAGCGGAATTCAGAAAGTGAGTTTCGTTCTATCCAGGATTTCGTCAGCCGGATGTACCTGAATCCCAGCGTTTATATTCACATTGAGAGTTGGCGTCACTTTATTTCGAGCCAAAAGCCACTGCGTTCACCAGTAAGCTGCTGAGTCGAAACATTCGCGCTTGAACTACGGGCATGTATATATATAATTGTAATTAGCTCACAAGTAAGGGTGTACCTACAAATGAACACTTGGATCCAGGTACATCTAGCTGACGTGTCTCAAATTAGATGAAACGTGAGACCTGGACTTCATCTGCCAGCCACAGTCTATTTAAATAGAAGCTTTGTTTCCTAACACTATAAATTAATAGACTATAAACAAATGTAAAATAGACGATATATAAGCATTTTTTAATCACAGTTCAAAAATCTTGACTACATAATCTATTTTTCGTCAGGATCGTTCTGTAATTAAGTAAAGGTGTAATGGTGGTGTTGCTACTTTCATGAACACGAACTGGTGTAAATCCAATCGTATGTGTACACGGTATAAGAGTAACTTGTTGGGAAACTGTATGCTGAAAATTCCTATAGTACTAAACATACTACTGAATACATCTATTATTATTATTCACGCTCTAAATGTACACATATGAGTTATTCAAATAAGCACAAATGAAAAACTTATTTTTCTTTTTTACTGGCTATTTATTATTCAGTGAGACAAATTTGACTAAGCAATTACTTAGTATGCTATTTTCTCAATTTATCATTACAGGAAGGTCTATTTATGATTACTAATATTATCATTATTGTTGTTGTTGTTACTGTTGCTGCTACTATTGAAAACTAATCTTTTCCACTCGTGTGGTTATGATTGTATTGTGTTGATGAAATTACTATTGATGATAATGATGATGTCTTCTCCATACATGATTTATATGCCTATTAATCAGTTAAATGACTAATACCCGATATCTACTACATAGACATATATATATATATATATATATTCATTAAGCAATATGCTTATATCCTGATTCATCAAAAATTAGAATTTTCATCTGACTTCTATGTTATGTATGCACTAACATTTCTTCTCGTTTTATTCCTTCCTAATTTTCTTTTTGAAGTTGTCTTTATCATTTTTCTCTTTATCTTTGTTTAGTAATTCATATGACTGTATGAAAACATATTTTCTTATTGTAGATATCTTTTTTGTTTCAGAGGTTATGAATAATCACAGTAACATTAAACTATACATAAGATAATGAACTGATTGTAAAAATATATATATAATTGTAATTAGCTCACAAGTAAGGGTGTACCTACAAATGAACACTTGGATCCAGGTACATCTAGCTGACGTGTCTCAAATTAGATGAAACGTGAGACCTGGACTTCATCTGCCAGCCACAGTCTATTTAAATAGAAGCTTTGTTTCCTAACACTATAAATTAATAGACTATAAACAAATGTAAAATAGACGATATATAAGCATTTTTTAATCACAGTTCAAAAATCTTGACTACATAATCTATTTTTCGTCAGGATCGTTCTGTAATTAAGTAAAGGTGTAATGGTGGTGTTGCTACTTTCATGAACACGAACTGGTGTAAATCCAATCGTATGTGTACACGGTATAAGAGTAACTTGTTGGGAAACTGTATGCTGAAAATTCCTATAGTACTAAACATACTACTGAATACATCTATTATTATTATTCACGCTCTAAATGTACACATATGAGTTATTCAAATAAGCACAAATGAAAAACTTATTTTTCTTTTTTACTGGCTATTTATTATTCAGTGAGACAAATTTGACTAAGCAATTACTTAGTATGCTATTTTCTCAATTTTCATTACAGGAAGGTCTATTTATGATTACTAATATTATCATTATTGTTGTTGTTGTTACTGTTGCTGCTACTATTGAAAACTAATCTTTTCCACTCGTGTGGTTATGATTGTATTGTGTTGATGAAATTACTATTGATGATAATGATGATGTCTTCTCCATACATGATTTATATGCCTATTAATCAGTTAAATGACTAATACCCGATATCTACTACATAGACATATAATATATATATATTCATTAAGCAATATGCTTATATCCTGATTCATCAAAAATTAGGAATTTTCATCTGACTTCTATGTTATGTATGCACTAACATTTCTTCTCGTTTTATTCCTTCCTAATTTTCTTTTTGAAGTTGTCTTTATCATTTTTCTCTTTATCTTTGTTTAGTAAATTCATATGACTGTATGAAAACATATTTTTCTTATTGTAGATATCTTTTTTGTTTCAGAGGTTATGAATAATCAACAGTAACATTAAACTATACATAAGATAATGAACTGATTGTAAAAATTATATATGAATGCCTATGTGTGTAATAGAAAAACTATAACTTAGACTACTGAATAACAAAAAGTGAAAAAAAATTAAGACTTACTATTAATGTAGTGAATATATTTTTCTGATTAATCTAAATTATATTTTATTTACTTATTTAGTTATATTACTTTGAGTGAGTATATATATATGTAGAGAAATAGAGAGAGAGAGAGAGAGTTGGTCAACCACAAAATGAGTAGATGTTTACATTAATGTATTCAGGTTTCATTAATTCTCATTATATTGATAGACATTGAATAAAATAATAATAGGATGAATAAATTTTCTTAATTACTATCCCCGCCCCCCCCCCTACCCTTCGTTATCCGCCCTCTACCACCACTACCTCTTCTCTTTATGAATCAGTAAACATTGTTCATTTGAATGAATATAAGTGTTTTATCCATAATGTTGTTGTTGTTGTTTTTTTTCATTTTGATGTAGAAATCAACTTTTAGTTAATAAGAAAAACAAAACATTTTGTTCATTTACAAGTTTTTATTTTTATTTTTTAAAGTTTTGATTTCAAATGAACTACTAATAAAAGTTTATTTTAGTAACAAAAAAAAAATGAAAAAAAAAATAAACAGTATGTAAATGTGTATATTATAATTGATTAATAACTTCCTGTGTAACATCATATTTCACAATGTAATGTTATCTAAAATGTTTATAATGTACAGGTTATTTTATGAATCTAAGTCAATCATTTATAAATAGAAATCGTATTCCTAATGTAATTTAATTCTATAAATATTAGTATACATGAATCATTCTAAGTTATTACCAATGTACTGTTAATACACTATTCATATTAGTATTTTATTACCTGTTTCCTTTTTTAAAAGTATTCATTGTGGTTAATAAATACTTTACATATCTTGGTGTATATATTAATGTTGTCTATTAATGGAAATAAGCGTAGAATGCAATTTTATTTACAGAAAAATGAGAAAATACAGTACCTTAAAAATAGTAATGAAGAAAGTTTTTACCATACTTCATTGTATTGCATGTTTACTTTAAACTACTTGTTAGAAAAAAATAAGTAAAGTCCAAATAACACTTTGTATATTAGTTATTCACTTAGGTTAGTGATAAATTTACGTAAGTTGATCAGGCTGTTTAGATGATAGAATCCTGTTGAACTCGTATTTGGTGCATTTTACGTTAAAAACTCATTATCATCTAATCTGTTAATTGAATGAAAAGTTTAAATTAAGTAGAAAATCTACGCATTAGTGAATTTTTTAAAATAATTCTTTGGTTGTTTAGGAAGTGTTTTTAAAATTACAGAACTTGACTGATGAAATAATGTTGACTGTCTAAGTTTATTATTTACTAAGAATCTGTCTAATTCAATACACAGTTAAGAAGGATGTTTATTTCAACCAACTTCTCATAGTATATTCTACAACTACCCTATCATAAGAACTAGAAATAAGGACTGACTTACTGAATTCTCATTCACATATATATATATATACCTGGGCTTATGGAATCAGTTACATTTGGTGTATAATTTGATAAGTCCATCACTGAATTTTCGAGCATCACCCAGAATAATTAAATAAGAGACAACTACGACAAAAATACAATCTACACTTGAACACTTAGTGGACATACAAAATCAAACAAATACATAATTGCATTTAAAATCACTTACCGCATCCCATTGAAATTTACCGTGTGATTTATGCACATAACTTTAGAGTATAGCGAAAGCCATCGACACCTACCTTGTCAATTCGCATGTATGCGTGCATAGAAAACTTGTACAACATCTTTCTTTACCTCCATCATCATAATAACCAATATTTGGGTGGCTTACAAATGGCTTATTACACTCACTTCTCTCATTGATGTTAATGTTATCGTCACAATTACAATTTGTTTCATAACTATTAAATTTATAAACTCTCATATTTACATAACAACGAAATTCACTTTATTCTAAAGTAATGGTCTTGATCACTACAGTTATTGTCACAGCTTTATCCATTCTATCAATAAATACTTTGTAATCTATTATTCATCAATTCATTCAATTTTTATGCTTTCTAACACTAAAAATATCCCATTCACTCTCAAACCTTAATTATTTCGTAAACTGCTTATGATTATTATCATAAATGCCTGTGAACCTGTACAATTATTATCCAAAACAGCAGCAATTGTTTGGTAATGATTTTGCTAGCATTGTATATGACATATATATATATGTATATATATATATATATATATATATATTAGTGTAGAGCCTTAATGAAAAACTTTGGATCCGTTAGCCAGACACCATCTGAAACAATCTTCTGTGGCAGAGAACAAAGCAACTAACAGCCTAAGAGGAGATTAGGAATAGATACTGGAGGTAGATACAATACACATTGAGGAAATCACCAAGTTGTGTCACAAGACAAGCACTAACTTGGGATCCTCAAGGCCAAAGTAAAAGGGTAACCTAAGAACGCATTTCGTCGGGAACTAGAGACGGACAAGAAGAGAATGAATAGCACTTAGGAAGAGCCGGAATGGAAAGTCCTGAACAAAATTGGTTGGCAAATGCTGGTTGATGGCCTTTGCTCAACAACAGGTAACAGGCATTAATGAATTGATGAAAAACTACTTTACTAGGAGACTTTTAATCGTTTCTTTCGCCCTTTTTAATTTAATACTTAGAAGAGGTAAAACTTTATTATTAGTGATTGTGTTTTTATCATGAAACACGTATAGCATGTGGCTAAGTTGCATTTTAAGTTAAAGTAATAATACTAAAGTTGGTTTTCAAATGTGAAAAGTGATTTATTTTCATAATCCAAACTGTAAGAAAATTCTTATCATGAAATAATATTACCTTCAGAACTCTTGATATCTAAAGGTAAACAATGAATTACTTCCCTGTAATTTGATATACATTGTCAGGTGAACATTTATACAAGTGTGCTGAAATACAATAGTCTACCTTTCTGTTTTTTTTTTTTTAACGTCCTATTGCCAAATGCTCTGAAATTCTCGAGTTTTTATGTGGGCAGTTATTTTTGATTGAAATCTTTTGATGTATCTTGAATAAAAGACTTAACAACAGTAAACAATTCATTGACTAGTAAAGGTTTCTTTAGTTTGTTAAAACCAAAAAATATGTAAGCACATCATTGTTTACTAATTTGTTGTTTTAAAACGAAAGAAAAAAAAACAAAACTGATTCATAATTCTTTCAACTCTTTTGTTAGTAACTAATCTTTCAACGAAATAGATTTTATAGGTCAAATTTAGGTTATTTATCTTTAACAATTAGATAATCTGTCTTTTAAACGAATAAAAATATGTCATATCATTTTACATCAAAAAGAAATAAACATAATAAATACAAATGTATTTGACAGATAAATGTCATATTACTTAGTGTTAAACATCATATTATTATTTTTTTAACTATGATTTGTCCTGACAATTAACATTTTAAATGAATTCATGACACGTATACATAATTCACAAATAGTTATGTTAGTTATTATTATTATTATTATTTGAATAATTCACTTAGATACAACTATACTGAAATGAATATTACATAATACTGTTTAAAAAAAATATCAATTCTGTATATATGATATTATTTAATGCATAAAATTACATTAAAATAATTATGTAGTTAACAATTGTCAAGCATAGATTTTTTTTTAGTTGATTGAATATGGCACACATATTGATGGTTGGTAGGGTATAATTGTAAACTAGGGAAGATTGAACAACAGTTTTGTCCTATTATGAAGCTCGTCAACAGCGCGTACCCTAGATTTAAAGTTAGGGGTATCAGGTTGGCGAACATATAACCCACTGCACTACCGAGTAAGTATCCAATCGTAGAATTCCCACTTCTTTCAATTTATGATATTGAGCGATGATCATCCATTGTTATTGGTGATAACTGTCTTACTCCCGACAAGTTTAAACTCCACCAGTCAACACTTCTCACTAGAGCTTTAGGAACATTCTAAAGTTAATTATTAGTGTGCTCATTATCGTAACTGCATTGAGATTGTTTGCGGTGACTCGTATTTTTAGTTGACCGAATACTTCACAAACTGATGTTGGCAGAGTACCATTTGTGTAGTTCTGTAAATGATATCCAGACTAGGTTGAGTGTGCTTAATTTCAAGAAGTTTCATAATGGAAAGAAATTTCTGTCCATTAATCTCTGGTATCCATATGAGATCAATTTATGATAAATATAAACAACAAGCTGAAGACTGTTCACTAACGATCGACTCAAACTTAACTATAATATTCAATTCATTGAATATCTTGAAGATGTTTTTGAATTCCTAGTTAGTGGTCCCAGCAGCAGTCTTCACTAAAGACTTTGGTTAAACACCTTTCTACATTGAAATCAATTGAAGTGAGGGTCCCACAGTTGAACGTTAACGGGCCCAGAGTTACTCATAGTTGAGCTTTTACGGCGGAATCCTTAAATCATATATCAAGCTCCACGGTAGGGTCATGAGCAAGGATAGATACGAAAGCCCATATCTTGACTAAGCAGCTTTTCACTGCTCCTTGGTTTTCAATAGTACTAAGTCGAGATTAACCATTGATAGATACAAGTAACAAACTAGGATATTTCTATCATAAAAGTTTCATAAATAGCACTTGTAAATTTCCTGGTTACATAGAAAATGAAAAAAGATATGCACAGAAACTTATTTCCGAGACCAATCCCTGTGCAAATTGATGAAAATTGTTGATTTAATCGTTTGTTTTGTAAAGTATTGTAGATCTGCTGAATACACACCTGATATATTTTGTTTTTTTCTTATTTTAGTGAAGATCCAAATGATCTTAGTCTTCAAGAACGTGCATGGTGTCCAGATGCAAAAGTTGGCAGAGAACTTCGTGAATTTATGGAAATCGATTTAGGTCGCCAAAGTATTATCAAGCTTATCATTACAAAAGGTCGTGTAGCCCAAAGTAAAGTGAGTTTATTTTATTTTAATAAATATGTGAATTTGAAGCATGATGCAATAATCTGATATGACAAAAAGTGTTGAGTTCTTACCATTCATATTTGAGACACAATTTTCATAAAGTTGAACACAAGATGAATGAATAGTAACTGAGTCGAAGTATTTTAGTCACTAGAAATAACATCAATTAACTTATGATTTCATAACCACTATGCCAAGTATTGTTCATTCTAAATTCATTCCTTTCATAACCATTAGTGTTAAATTAAGCAAGGAAAATCCTTTTTCCGACGATATTATTTACCATAGTTGTACAATCATTTATATAGTCCACTTTTACAAGATATTTATCTATTAAAAAATAGATTACCTAATAAATTTTATTTAGATATGACACGTAACAAAAGAATCACAATAGTGTTACTTAATGGTCTAAATGGTGGAGAAATGTTCCAAAATGAAATTAATTTACAGATTAAAAAAAGAGCTACAATTATCCACTTGGCGGAGACGAAATACAGACATGCTGAAAATAGTACTAATTATAAAAAGATAGAAGTGGTTTACCAAATTAATTACGAAGTATGAGAAATTAAGAAAAACAGTTGAACAGGTCAAAACTAATAATAAACAAATAACGATGTATTAGGGCCAGGGTAAATACAGGGATTGTACGTGTCATTTCCGTACGCATGATTGTAATATATGAAATGTCAATATTGCTACAAGGTTAGTTGATACTATCAACTAAATATATGCAATAGTGAGAACAGCCTACGCTTAAAATAGTAAGTCGTTTATGCCTCATTAGCAGGAAGAATACAGAAAGACAACACTTGGTTTTCAATATAAAGAATTTAGATATATAGCAAATACAGTTTCTTCAAAATATCTATGGTCTAATCTGGTTGCAGTGAGAAACATTATTAAGTAAATTTGCTGATTGTTTCACTGTTGTGGTAAATTATTGCCTACATCACGTAGCAGGTTGGTTCAGAAAGTGATGTAGGGAAATTTGTCTGAGATGTTTAATTTTATTTAACCTCCCCCCCCCCACCCTGCCTATCACTAACCTATACTAATGACTCTGTGTGGCTCTGTTTCTACAGGTAATTGGTGAATGCAAACTTTGTAGCGAACTTACAGTACTAGCATCTTTCTACTAATGGAGTTATTTGTTATAGACTGGCGTTTTTTCTTATCAAACCATAAGATACTTTGTAATTACTTCTAAATGATTACAAAGGAAACGATTGTATCCTGTAAATGATACTCACTTTATCGAAATGGTTTCATGACATTAGGAAATACTGAGTGAAGTAGTTAAATATAATGGATGAACAGAATCACAATCTTTTATGCGTAGTAACTGTGAAATGAATATGTGTTTCACTTAAACCATGTGTAGGTTTATTTTTCTTATTAGATTATTACAGTTAACTTAAAAAAATATCAACGTAAGGTTTTGCACTACCGCCTGATCTTAGACAACAATTCGACACTACAAAACACTGTTTAAGTATTTCATATGAGTATTAGACTGCTTAAGGAAAGAATTCACCATACCAGAACATATCAAACCAAGGACTATATAGTTTTCACATTGATTTCAGTTATAGTTTAACTAAAGTAGGTCGATGATGTGGAACTTTAAATTCATCATTCTCCACTACACTCTATAATAAACTAGAAGTATGCGTTATAGTTTGTGGTGTAGCATATATTTGTGGCCATAGTGATCATCGCTTTACTCATACTTGTTGATTTTCGGAATAACTATAACTTACATATCAGCTTAACAGTAGGATCTATTGATTATGTACATTATATTTATTACTAGTATAGTTGTAAAAGTAATATAGATTAATAAAGTGAAAATATTAAAACAAATATTTCATGAAACATAAATTTCACTTAATTAAAGTTAGAAATAGTCTACCTGTTTTTGGAAAAAGATTGTTCTGATATGATTTACTGATTAACAGCAGATAAGGATACCGACAAAAGAACACCTAACTGGGGACAAAGCATTCATAAGATATGGTAATATAAATGAATTTAGTTACTTTAGGTATAAGATTCATATAAAGCTGTTGAATTCATTAGTCGCAGAGAAACGATTCTTATCTTATGAACTATATGTATGTAAATTACTCAGAACGTTCTCCAAATATCCTGATGTTATTTAAAAATCTGATACATTTAGCTAAAAATCCTCTCATGAAATCATTCAAATGAAACGCATCCATATTAACCCATAGGATTGAGTCCAGGGCTTTTGATCACTGGAGAAAAGATAA
The DNA here is from genome assembly GCA_034768735.1 of Schistosoma mekongi. NCBI lineage: Eukaryota > Metazoa > Platyhelminthes > Trematoda > Strigeidida > Schistosomatidae > Schistosoma > Schistosoma mekongi. The sequence goes on along the minus strand of CM068305.1, from coordinate 76,945,053 downwards.
CGCAAATAAGCCAATGAAACAGAAATTTGTGGTAAATAACTATCACTTTACACAGTTCATGGTATATTGACGTCTTTATTCATGGTCATTGTATATATTTTTGACTCCGTAGTTCTCCAGATCTATTTCTTTGAAAAATTCACGAAGGATTTGTACTAAATCAATATGAAGTTATATCACTTAAATATCTTATTATAGTTTGTATATCAAACAATTTAGAAAAGTGACCAAGGCATTAAAGAAAGCTAGAGTATTGTAACCGGGGATATTTATTTATAAAGTATAAATTAGACCAGTAAATAATAAAATTTATCTGACAGCTTTTATAATCTGCAATTTTTGAAAAGTTTCTCTGTCTATGGTTGGCATTAGTAACAGTTCTATAGTTATTTGATTGTATACCGATCAAATCCCTCTTAACTACATGCTTATAAAAAAAATCCGGTAAAACTAGTAACCTTCTGTTAGATACTTTTTTTGAAGTTCATGTTAGAATTCATGTTGAGAAACCATGTCGTTAAGTATGATACAAAAGCATCAACTAAACAGTATTTCGCATAATACAAGCAGCATTGAAAAGCACAATAACAAAATGTTGGCTAGAGAGAATTGATGTCAGCTGATAGTACTCAATAATGTTTAGCTATGATGTGAACAAAAACGATGCTTCTCATGAGGTTCAAACTTGCATAACTCAGTACCCCATTCACATATTTTGTTATTTAGCAGTATTCAACTGCCTGATCAACTATCCACTTAATCATTTGGTTAAATGTTCTATAAAATGTCACAAGCCATTTAGTATCCAACCGTTTATTTTTCATCAACAGTATGAAACATAAATATCTGATAAATTCAAAAATCCTTTTATTCATGTTTCTGCCACTAAAACATCATTCACTTACTACTTATTTCATGTTACTCATAATCTATTCCTTACTTTTGTAAATAGAACTTAAAGTATAAATATTTAATGAATTTAATTAAACTTGGTACCAATTCATGTTTCGTGTTGAACAATCCTATCAGTCCTTTTTTTCTAAATGTCTCATGAATTATCTATACGGTTTGTTCTAAGCTTTGTGTGATGCTCATCACTTACATGTATCCCATTTGACCACTGTTGTAAATATTTCTATGTTACCATTTTCATTACAACTAATTTTTTTGTAATTAGGATAAGCTTGTATTTTCCCGATGATTTGTAATCGATTGAAACTGATCAGTCTCTGTTGTCATATGTTCATCCTAAGCATATTGTCTCGATATAGCTATAGTACACAGGTAATATTTAAGTTGAATTGTGACTGGCAAGTGGAATCCAGAACGCATGTTTCGTCCCATTTGGGACTCATCGGCTGGATGCACATGCATCCCAATCTTGATGTTCACACTAGGATTCGAACTCAGTCCGCTTCGTGACAAACGCCAAACACAGTAGCTTAGTGGTGAACACGCTGGCGTTGATAGGGAAAAGAGATTAGATCAGTGAAGAAGACTAGTTTTTGAAATTAAAGTGAGCTATTTACAGTGAATATTAAAACGAAGCTGTCTTAATTTCGAGTTAGGTTATTTATGATTTTAGACTACTGATTACGATTAACTCATTGACCCTAACAAGGTAGTCAAACTAAGACTGGTTGTCAATGATTTCATGGTTTAATGCCTTACCTTGGTTTGACCACTCTCAGATTTAAATATACCTCTTTACTTTCTAGTCAAATTTCTACTTTCAAAAAGGTTTTAAAAACTTTATATCACCTCGAATTTCATAAGAATAAACCGCTTGAATTAAATTTTTATTCTCGCTATGGTGATAAAGTAAACTGTCTTAACTACAATGAAGTTATGGACAAATATAAGTTTTAACATTGAAGAACAAACATTTGCTTGTTACGGGTGAAATTCATTAATCACAGAGGAACTAGTTTGTCTTAAATTCATTACCGCCGAAACTACCAAGGATATTTATGTTTTTAAATGATGTACATAAATGTGTAATCTGTTAATAAAGTTTCATGTAAGGAAATTACACAGTAAGATATTGATTGATTATTTGTCACAACAACTACCAATTTTATATTGTCTGAAATGAAAGTGACAGACAATTAACAATATTTAATTAAAATATATACAAAGAACTAGTGAATTTTGGAACTATTCAAGTTATCCATATAGAAAATGTTCATATAAATCCACTAATAGGACGATTCCAAATGTTTACCAAGCCGATTATGAATATAAAGTAAACTAACTCTTAAGGTTTTATAGATAACAATTTACGATATCTTTATCCTTAAGTAAAATGTTTTAAATCTAAGTTTTGTTGCAGTTTTGATAAGCAAGGAAGGAATCATTCACAATTTATCATGATTTAACTATCAAATGATATAAACTCCATCCTGAATGTATTTCATTGTTCATCATTTCCATCAATTATCTTGTGAATGATTTACATCAGGTTGGTTCAACGTATTTCAATCATAAAAAAACGACTTAAATGCAAAACAAAACTTACTTTAAAATTATCTACATACATGGTTGTAATCAGTTACTAAATTTGTCAGCCATATTGACGTAAGTTATTATTTGACAAAAACGAAAGAAAGAAACTATCACCTTGTAGTCAGTAGTACAGTGATAGCATCTACTATAGGCCAACATAAATGTAAGCGGATTCAATTACATACAATATGAACATGACTTGTTAGTCTGAAATTAGTATTAACAAGTTTGGCTAAAGAAATATCTAGTCTACATTGTCTGCCTAACTAACAACTGTTACCAACTAATAGTAGGTTATACGACGTTATAACTATAACTTTACATGACATTCAACAACCAAAAAAAAAAACAATTTGTATGATTAGTACCTGTACATAAATGAAATAACATGAAATTTTGTAAAATTAATTTAACTTATAACTACTGTATTTTGTGTATACAATTGATCCACTACTTGAAAGTATTTAGTACTATTTTTTTCATTTAAAAGTTTTCACTTTCGTTCTTCTTTTTCACTTTTATATCTTATTCACCTACGTATATTATAGGGTAGACAAACAACACCTTATTTTTATATAAAATATCGACGTGAATTAACTTCTACATGGTTTGATTATGAAAAGGAGAATGGCACAAAGGTAAGTTGAAAATGTCACTAAGTGTTTCAGTAATTTTGGCTAGTAATATCATTGTTATATTTACTTGTAATTAGTTAAATCAACACCTTTGTGTATTATGTATTGTTTTGAGATTGTTAGTGCTCATTAAAACGCAGCAAGATTTATAACTTCATATTAAGGCGAATTACATCGTTATGGTAGGTCATTTAGATAACTGGGTAGCGTGCATACCTGGTGTTTATGATTACTTCGCAAGAGAGTATAACGCAACTTCATAATCGGTTACTAAAAATGTCCCAAAAAGGTAAATGGAAAAAGCTATGAATATGACGCTAGATAAACCATGATTAACTTTAATTAAAAATGAATGAAATTATCTTAGCACAGTATTCGCATTTCAGTGAATTCATTTTCAATGTTGAACATCCACGATTATATACACCTTATTTCATAACAATAATAATAATAAACATTATATATTAATTACAATACATAAATAATCACAGAAACAACACATGAAATGTTATTCTTGTTAAGAATCTGAATGCGTAGTTGTAAAAGCCTCAAAGCTCAGGGTATTATTCCCTTGTAGAATCGAGATTGTAAACTGTCGAGTAGTTCCGTTGGGGGGGAACGAAACCTTTGTCTAATGCTCCCTGAATTTTGCTCGTACCCATCAGACATCAATCTGTAATGGATGCAAACAAATGAACTTATTATCTATCTTAATGGAACCACCTTACTTCAAATACTGAGTATTCACCAAAATGTTACAGATGATGCATATTAAATATTTGAAATGAGGTGATTTTATGAAGACAGGCATTAATTTCATTTGTTTGTATTTATTACAGTTTGATATTTGATGCGTATGATTAAAATCCAGGAAGCGGGGGCACTAAACAGACGTTTCATCCTCGTATGCAACACCTTGACAGTGTGACACAACACAATTAGAATCTCTCGTTCATATTATGAAAAAGTCAGTTGTGTTTAAGTTGCAGATACTCTATATTAATTGATTATTGGTGACCAGAGATTCAGATGCAAAAGCGCTTATCGATTATTCTTAATAATCCAGCATCAAAACAACTTCTCAGACTCACATCTATTTTTTATCCAATATATGTGTTGGGTAGAAGTCAGTCAGTAATCAAAATTAGACGATATATAATTGGTTACTACATAATGGCGCCTACATCAACCGTTGTTTTTAGATTTGTCTTGTGGTATATTTTAACAAGTAGTTTTCTAGTTAAATGCTAAGAGAATATTTCCAAAAAATTATAAAAGAAATTCTAGTTACATTTCAACCATCTAACATCATTGATGTATGTTAAACACTTTGAGAAAAATACTGTACAAAAATCTACCTACTTTTGTCAATTAGTGTCCCAGGTAGATGAAAACTGTTAGTTAAAATCTTGTAGTTTTTAAAAAAAAACAGTTATGTCTTGCAGTTTAGATAATCTTTTTGAAGATTTTAAGTACCTTTATTCTTCTACAGCTACTTTAAAGGTATTTACTGGAATTTTCATAAATACATCGAATCTTTTTATTTTGAATAAATTTCATTAAATACTAGACCTATGTGAATAAACATGATAGGGTTAAAAGAAAATGATTAATTATTGAATAATAATGAATCTAAGAAGGAGTCATGGGTTGGTACCGTCGTTCTTCTTTATCACCACGATATTAAAGATGGAATGTAAAAGATTCTAAAGTAACATCAAATTCAAGTATACTACTAAATGATCAACAAGTTTCAAGGTGCATTAGTTAAAACAAATAACAGGATCCCACTAACGGAACTGTTTTTACAGGCTAGGTTGTGTCGATTGTGATGTTATCTATGTTAGAGAGTCTACACTAGAAGATTGGACTCGTGGAAAGGAGAAAAAAAGTTACAGATGATAACCTCCTAATAATTCCGTAAAATCAAAATAGTAACAACAGTATATCCTATTTACAACAGCCATGAAATCGATATCAATAATACCCACATTATTCAGAAAGGTTTTTCTAATTATTAAGAAAGGCGAGTAGATGAGGCTTTTTTACGTATCGCTACACCCTGCTGTACTTAAAGGAAAAGAGGGCCATTCTGTTCAATCAATATGAACTATATACTTAGACAATTGCAATCAAACTGCTTAAAGTTCTATACAATTTTAACACACAAACATGCACAATCTATCTCCATTTGCTCACATTACTCATGTCACTCCTTATACCCACTCAATGTCACCAACACGAACGAATGTGTCTCATTTTAAATCATCTTGACCCAGATGGCATGACTTCAATACAATTAAGTTTATTTTCCAACTGCGTCTTAATTTATTCGACAATCGCCACAACACCCATTTGTAAATTTACATAGTTGAGAAACTTTAATCACGATACATATTGTAAAAATATATTGAAACTTTCAAGGAAATCAGTGATATATATACACATATTCATATACATATATACATATATATATATCCGGTTGAAACGAAACTGTACTGGAGAACTTGATCGATTACAAATGATCTTGAAGTATTTTATAGCCAGTGAGAACACACTTAAAGAAGAAACGATAGTATAATATGGAAATAATGAAAAGAAAAGCACCTGAAAAGTTTGCAGAGAATACGAAGTTTTTACGTGGTCTATGAGCTTATGAAGGTTGGAAATAGGCCCAGCAATATTTTGGCATAATAATATGCTCCATAAAGGGACTTCTGCACATAACTTCATACCATATTATTCCTCGAACTATTATATAATTTCGAAAATTCTTAACACGACCGGTTAGTTTAGATATTTTGTGTGTGTACGCAAGTTCTTCCGCCCAAAAAGCCCAATTGATTAATAACAACTCGACGAACATATCCAACTCTTATTATTGGCCGGTATACACCCCAGGTACCATGTTATTGAAATCATTACCATAATCTTGATAATCAGATTTATAATTTCTATTTCAGCGTCTGGCCGGTAACCAGGACGCTATGACAGAAAATTTCAACACTATGGATCCTCCATTTGTTGCTCGCTACATACGTATTTATCCATACAGTCTGGAACCAACAAAAACTTGTCTAAAACTAGAATTATTAGGCTGTGAAGCACGTAAGTGTTCTGATCATTACACTATTGTAAACTGTACTGTTAAATTGACTAGTACTAATTTCTGTGTTATTCGGATGAATTTATCTAATTCTTAAGCGTGCACTCTAAATTTTATCTGTTTTTCAAAATGTCTCCTAATGTACTGTAATGAAGCTAAATAGAGTGCTACAAACAACCCAATAGTTCTTACAATAACCTAAATTTAATGGAAACATTATCTTTAGATGATTTTCAACAGGGATTCAAAAGGAATCAAGAAACTGTTGTAAACCCAAGAGTACTGGACAGCTGTTGCTCCTTAAAATGGCTTCCTTTGTATTTGACGTCTTCGAAGATTGGATGTAAGATTTTAAGAAGTGTTGTTACTTTAGTCCATGGAGTATAATTAAGTGGCTTATATTTCGATCACCATTTAACTTATAACATTGAAATGATAAAAGTAAGCCAATAAAACTTATAAACCGACTCACAGTTATGAAAGTAAAGAAATAACAGATAGTACTTATCGCTGATGGTTTATTCAAAAAATCAGTTATATCGTTTGTATAAAGTAACAAATTACTGACCTGAGAATCTACCACGATTTTCTTTAACTTCAGATGGCATTTTAGAATACAAAGCACCTGAAGGGGCACTGTTGCCCGAAACTATTTCTCCTCATCAACAATATGATAATAGTCCATTTAACGAACGTACACGATTACTGGATACAACATATGATTCAAAATCTCACAAATTTCGTCTATATGATAATATACAAAACGATTTCACTCAAGAGAAAACATATCAAACAATCACAGAAGGTGGCTTAGGCAAATTAACTGATAATGATACGGAGTTTAAAACAAGTACCAGGTGAGTTATAGCAATATTAAGCGATAAGATGCATATCTTTTTATTACAAAACCTGCAGATTTTTAGAATCTAGTATAATAAACTGACGTATGTTAGACAACCTCCGAAAACTAGATAGAACTGGAGAGCTGTTTCGCCTCATCTAGTACTCATTGGTAGTGAGCATCCCCTACCCCACTGAGAATATAGCCCAAGATTTTCAGGCTTTGTGGCAAAAGCTTAACAACTAGTCCACTGAGCCGCCTTCCAACTGTTGGCATTCCTAACTTTAATGAATTTGCGATATATTGAGCGACCTCATCAACTTTCATCGCAGGCTGACTGCCTCACTCACGGAACTGCTGAACCCTACTGGTCGCATATCATCAGAGCTTCAGGAACTACCTCATAGTGACTAACTTTAAAAGGTGTTTCTTGAAGTTCTGATCAGATGTAACCAATTAGGTTCAAATATGTCGAGTGTGTAATAATTACCTGCAGATGTAAGGTGATGGAGCTTTGTACTACATCACTGACTGAAGTTTGGAATATCAACAACTAGATGCTAACTCAATGCACTAACTGTTAAGCATTTTCTACAAAACTTTAGGACCCCAGAACAATTAGTAATATCAAAGTGAATTCAACAATCTCCAAAAGATCTACGTACATATATTTTTGCCCAAAAACCATAGTAATTAGTATAAATCAATGTGACATTACTACATTATTTGAAATACTCTTGAAATGTAAGAGTAATGGAAAATATCTAAAGCAGTAAAACTACTAATAGCCGATTGAAAAATTAATGCTCTTGAAGTTAGAATAGGCTTGTATCTTCCCGTTGATCTGTAATGGACTGAAACTGATCAGTCTCTGTTGCCATATGCGAATCCTAAGCAGATTGTCTCGATATAGCTATAGTACACAAGTAATATTCAAGTTGGATTGTAACTGGCAAGTGGAATCCAGCACGTGTGTTTCGTCTCATTTGGGACTAATCGGCTGGATGTACATGAATTCCGACGTTGATGTTCATACTAGAATTTGAACTCAGTCCGCTTCGTACCAAACACCACCGCGTTCATTACTAGGCTACTGTGTGCAGACAGTCACACTTGTGCAACGGGTATATATGTAATTAGAATAAACATTGTATCTCACCGTTAATTCGTAATGTACTGAAACTGGTCATCACGAAGCAAACTGAGTTCGAATCCCAGTGTGAACATCAACATTGAGATTCAGGTACATCTAGTAGATGAGTTCCAAATAGGACGAAACGCGCGTCCTGGATTCCACTTGCCAGTCACAATTCAACCTAAATGTTACTAATGTTCTTATAACTTTTTCTTATTAAAAAAATGTTAAAACAGACTAATTATCAATTAACAATTATAATCGTTCGGTGGCTTCGGGAAGTACAAACAAGTTATTCAGATAGTTTGATGTAATAGTCATACTTTCGGTAGTTATTTCTTATCTATGTTTGGTTGCTAACTCGTACAAGCTGTGGCATATATGTCTGTACAAAACGATGCATCACGAGCCATGAACTGAATTACTTAAAAGTGATTTATTACTAATTACGTAGATAATAAGAAACGGTATTATCACTGCAGTATAATGCTTTAACAAGATATTCTACTCAAGATATAAATGTGACGATAGATATAGATCAATTGAAGTCTACAATAATAACAACCGGACACCAAGCATTCTTAGTGATACCTTCATATCTATGTTACAAGTTAATAACTATCTAGATCAACTATTTGAAAATACATATACACGTGTATACATAAATTTATCCAATAATCTGGTGAAAAATCCCTAGTCACATACATCAAAAGCAAATAAAAATCACTATAATTAGTAACTGGTGGTTATTAAGTAGTTCACTCTTGCATTTAGCCGATTAGTAGTTCCTTCAAAATGTTTAACATTATATTTTACTTTATCTTTCTTTACTATTATTTAAACATTAAAAACATTATCTAATAAACAAATATTACTGAAGCCCTACAACTAAATCACATGCTACACAGAAAAGATGATTTCCGATAAGTGGTTTCAACAGCTTGTAATGTTACTTGCAACTAATACGATTACCATTAATCCTTTTAAAACTTTAGAGAATATTTAGAGGTAATTAGTAGAGGCGATAGTTACGTTCACTACTTTTTTTAACTCGGTTCGTGACATTCTCCAATATGACGTGTGTTGAAATAATATATCCCTCAAGTGAATATCTGTTTACTAATACTTTCTGCATATTTATTGTTCCTTTAGTCCTTTCTCAAGTCATAAATTTATTGGTTGGAGAAGAAAATCACCTACAAGACCAGTGGGTATGACAACGTTAGCAACCCAATCACTTGAGAATACCATGACATCAAATTCTAATACAGAAATGGAATCAGATTTTCTTCGTATAATTTTTCGATTTGATATGATATATAATTTTTCTTCCATAAGAATATATGCATCAAATGATTTCTTAGTCGGTTTAACTATACCTCGAAATGTAACAATCGGATTTAGTTTCCAAGATCCTTCTTCTTATTATTATCAACATAGTCAAAGCAAACAACAGAAACGTGAACAACAAGATCAGAAAAATTTGTGGTCATCATCTATTCTTTATCAATTAATACCAGACAAACAAAATACTGATTCTCGTTGGATTATATTGCCAATACATGGAATTATTGAATCAAATAATGCAATACTATCAGTTACAAAACAAACATTTGATAATCCAGGACAATTAATAAAAAATGATAGTGACGTAGAAGAATCAAATATATTTGGATTAGGACAATTTGTAGAAATTAGAATATTTTTTAATAGTCAGTGGTTAGCTGTAGGTGAAATTTTATTTGAAAACTGTAAGTTTATGTTACAGTATCTTTCTATAATTTATGTAACCATGGTAAATCTTTATTCTTATTTTAGTATTTATAGTTGTAAGAGTGCATTAATAAGATTACTGAAATAAAGTGGGATCAATATGTTCTTATATTAAATACGCAAAAGATTTTCAAGCAGTAAAATAAGAATGCAGATAAAAATGTTGTTAAAAGGAAAAAGTAGTCAAATTTCGGCTTACTTAATGAACTACTCGCCACTGGAATTTACATATGAAGTAACAGTTGAATTCTCTGCTTAAATATACAATGTATAATGTAACTTCATATTAGTAAACTTATTTATTCATGCGTGAATAGTAAAGTTCATGAAATAATGAATCACTGATTGTTTAGATAAACAACCATTCGTTACTACTGTCTAATCGTTAAAACAGTTTATGAGATACCTTTGTTGAGTAAATTATTCTTCAAGGTGTTTGTTTAAGTTCACAAATAGATGGTATGTTGGCTATCCATAAGTAAGTTACATGTTTGAACTACTTTACGTAAGTGATTAATTAGTACCAGTTCCCTAAGATTCGACAAAGTGAATCAGTACTGAAGTTAAAAATACTGTAATATTATCATTACAGATTTTTCAAGATTACTTATACTTCAGTCAATTGAATGACAGTTGACTTTCTGATGATTTCGTTTCAAATGTCATGTAATTCAAGACTTAGTTAACTGATACATTTTTTTATGAGGGAACAGATTGATCATGTTTTATTTAACAATTGTCACGTGTCGTAAGTGAAATAGGTCATTGTTTAGTAAAAAAAATTTTGCACAGCTGTTTCATCCTGGTATGTGACTCGTCAATAATGCACACCCTTGATTCCACTGGAAAGTTAGACGAACGACCTTCAGGTCATTGAATGATTACTTCCCTGAATAGCCGGGACGAAGCTTGTTAGTAAAATTCCCACTTCCATCATTTCGTGATACAGTGCTAGGACTAGCCAATGTCAGGGGTCAAAACTTGCATGTTCCCCATAAGTCTGAACCTCAACACTTGTCACTAAAACTCTAAGAGCATCATTGAAGTTAGTCAGTAGTAGGTTGGTTATTTGCAGTGAGCTTAGTTGATTTTGTGGAGATAGGTATTCACATCATGACGAATACAAACAACAAAACTTAATACTTATCTGTATAATACCACCTCAATTCACTTAAAAATGCATACAGTCTATTCCCAGTCTATTCATTTGGTAATGTGTTAGACTGTTTCACAAAATTTTTGTAATTTCTTTCTGACCAAATAATTGAAAGAAACAAGGTAAACTATAAGGAATTATAATTAAACCCATTAGAGGACAGCAAATGATTGATTCCTTTATCCACTGGTTATTCAGTCATTCTTCTTAACTTCTTTTAGGTTGTTTTTCTGTTATTTCTTGTAAAAAGAAAGAAAAGGACTGATACTGTGATATAGCTTAACATTACTTTGTTAAACAGAAGTGATATCGCATTGTTACATTGTTGATTGAATGATAAATGCCACACAAAAGGAAACAACACATAGTGCCTATCAACAGAACAAACTGTACTGAAGACATATAAAAACTGAATACCTACTTTAAGATGCAATAATTTCATTTAATACTTGATCCTATTTGTTTTAAGTAATAAGTCTAACGTAATTTTTAGTTAATTGTGTACATTGATAATTCAGTGAATGAATCCACCTACTTTATTCAATGTGAAGCTAATGCATCAAAGAAATGACAATAAGTACTAACTATTAGGATGAACTTGTATATTCCCGTTGATTTGTTATAGACTGAAGCTGGTCAGTCATTGTTGCTATATGTGCATCCTGAGCGGATTGCGGTGGCGTTCGATACGAAACGGACTGAGTTCAAATCCTCGCGTTAACATCAACATTGGGATGCAGGTACATCCAGCCAATGAGTCCGAAATAGGACGAAACGCGAGTCTTGGATTCCACTTGCCAGTCATTATCCAACTTTTATAATATTGGTGAAAAATTCGCTATATCAGGGTAATCCGCTCAGGATGCACATATTGCAACAATGACTGACCAGCTTCAGTCTATAACAAATCAACGGGAATATACAAGTTCATTCTAATACCAATGTGCCCGTTGCACAAGTGTGACTGTCTGGACTCAGTAGTCTAGTGGTGAACTCGGTGGCGTTCTCCACGAAACGGACTGAGTTCGAATCCTCGCGTGAACATCAACATTGGGATGAAGGTACCTCCAGCCGATGAGTCCCAAATAGGACGAAACGCGCGTCCTGTATTCCACTTGCTAGTCACAATTCAACTTATATAATAAGTACTAACGAAGCTAAAACGTAGGCATTAAACTATACAGCTTGTCTGCGTGATATTAATTTATCTAATTTAGCATTATTGTTGATATATATATATATATACATATATATATATATATATATGCATAATCAAAACTGCCACTTCATTAACTTACTGTACTATAGACTCAATTAGTCAATTGATTCAATTTTAACAAATCAGTAATAATTGTATTTTATTCAATTATACGTCTCTATGTAAGTAGTTCATTAAGCTAATTTATTGAGTAAACTTATTTTCAATGAGATACAACATTAAACTCATGTTAACTTACAACAATATAAACTTATCAATGTTATCCTAAAGTAGAAAATCAATCATGTGGAATACTTGATTACATAGCAAACAACATAAAGGATATTTGTATTATGGTAATTCAGTAGTATATACATTTATCAGTTATTCATGAATTAAAAACTTTCTAACATAACATAACTTATATTGTATGCATACAAGATGATTGTAATAAAATTGTTTTCATTTGATGATGAAGTTTTTTTTCTTTTAGTTTTTATTATTTCTTTTTTGAATAAAATAGTTTTTGGTTGTTATTATTATTATTTTTATTTTATTAAAACAATCAAGTTTGTCATTGTAAACACATTAATTTCTTACAATTAGGGGAGTTTGTAGAGATAGTTAACTGTTTAATTCAATTTTGATAGCACGAATTGATCTGAATCAGACAACCATTGATCACCTGGAAGCACTGGACAGCTGTTTCGTCCTAGTATGGGACTCGTCAGCAGTGCGCATCCACGACCCCATCGGGGATCGAACCCAGGACCTTCTGGTTCCGCGCGCGAACGCTTTACCATTGGACCACTGAGTCGGCTCCCAACGGTTGATATTTCCAATTCAGCCAATTCGTGATACATTGCGCGACCTCCTCTATGCCATTGGTGAGTTACTGCCTCACACCCGACACGGTTGAACTCTACTGGTCACGTCTTCACACTAGAACTCCAGGAATTGCCTCAAGGAGCTAGTCACTAGTGAGCTCATGTTAATTACAATTAGGGGAGTTTGTATGAGGCAGTATGAGGCAGTTTGTATGAGTTTGTGTGAGGCAGTAACTCACCAATGGCATAGAGGAGGTCGCGCAATGTATCACGAATTGGCTGAATTGGAAATATCAACCGTTGGGAGCCGACTCAGTGGTCCAATGGTAAAGCGTTCGCGCGCGGAACCAGAAGGTCCTGGGTTCGATCCCCGATGGGGTCGTGGATGCGCACTGCTGACGAGTCCCATACTAGGACGAAACAGCTGTCCAGTGCTTCCAGGTGATCAATGGTTGTCTGATTCAGATCAATTCGTGCTATCAAAATTGAATTAAACAATTAATTTCTTAGCCAATATGTAATTAAAATTATGTCTAGTAAACAAGAATACCCGGTTGTTGATGATATTAGAATGTCTATGATTCACATATATCTAGATATATAATGAAAGTTTTATAAAAATAAAGTTAAATGTGAATTGAATTGAGATTACTTGTGGAGATTGATATTAAGTTTAGTCGATTGAATTTGTCACAGATTGAAGTTTAACAGTGATATCATTAGAAACTAAATTAATGAAAGTGGAAACTTTAGTATTGGATGCTAGCCAGCCCAGTGGTACAGAAGGTTGCGTGTGGGTCATCTTGAAACCTCTGGACGAATTGTTTGGTGCGCACTTGGTGAGGGATCTCGTGCTCAGACGAAACAGCTGTCTAGTGTTCCATGGTTTTTAATGGTACTCTGCAAACACCAATCTGTGACGAATTCAGTCAACTAACTTGTAGTAGTCTGAGGTAAATCACGTCCGATGACTAATTACCAAAATTGATTAGAACTTACTACCAGACATTCTATTTATTTTTACTGTTTACTTCATCGATAATAAACTCGATGTATTTCCTTTATCAAAATGGAAAGGATAGTTAAGTCATATTTTGTATCAAACTGATAGTATTTATTAATTGACTACACAAAATCAAAACATATCAAGAACAAACAGATTTTTATTATTATTTTATTTACTTTATTTTGTTGCTACTCATCAGTTACCAGCTGCCATACTCATTGAAGTTAAGATTGAAATGACATAGACTAACATAACGCACAAAGGGAAAACAACAAGAATGACGATAATTGCATCTAACATAATGGTTAAAACTAATGAGTATTTCTATTTTAAAAGTAGGTAACGTATATGGAAGATAGATGAAGTCGCAGGTACAAATTTGGGATTCAAAACAACTTTTTTGTCATATAAGTGATACGTACTCAAGGGGATTAGTCGAATAAACTTTTTCAGTTTCATGAATGAACGTCAACGGAATGAAAAAAATTAGAGGCATTTAGTAGGCTACAAAATAATAATAGTGAAGTAATTATTTTACATGGCAAGAAGAAGTATGTAGAGATCAAAGCGAAAACATATGGTAACAATTACCTCTGTAAAGTGTCAGCAACTTACTACTCTCTGCTTATTAGTTAGTGCAAACGCCTTTGTGATATCCACCATAGGCCCATTTTCGACTAGGTGCCTAGTTATTACATTTGTAGAAACCTTATTGCCCTTCAGATAATTTGTATGTAGCACCTCACCGACTACTCGTCAACATAACCTACTTTTAAAATATGCATAATTCCTAATCTTATCTAATATATTAAATAATAATGTTGTACCTTTTGTGTGTGTTATATTTATCTATATCATTTCAAGCTGCATTTCAGTAACTATCGCTCTTTGTAGCTAGTGTGAAACCACGAAATCAAATGAATTCATTTTACTCTTCAAATCTGTTTGTTCTTGCTTCGTTTGAATTTACAAAAGGATAGAGGGGCGTGAAATTCGTGAAAAAATGTATTAAATTTTTTAGAAATATAATAATTAATAAGCATCACCAACAGTAAGACAGTTTATCACTTCAGCAAACTTCAGTACGTGCCTTTGTGAGTAAGAGTCTTCAGACAAATTGACGCAATGAATCATATTCATAGTTGTAGTAGTATCATAATCAATTGTGACCTATAAGTTATTATTTCACTCTGAAATGCACTAAATACTATACTTATTATAGCTTCTTTATTAAACTTTGAAAATGTTCCACATAGTTACCATGCTGGTGTCATCTTATGGTAATAATAATGATAGTGATTAAATTTGTGTTGTTAATATTTTAATTTTTAACAGGTTTATACTTTGGAATTTAATGCTTCGCAATCCTTGCATCGTAAACCCTATTGAAACAATTGTACTGACTATTCAATATTCTGATACCAACTACTGAACATCATAAGATGACAATTTTGTAATAGTAAAACATAGCAGATAGAAATGTTAGGCGGTTCATAATATAAGAAAGGAAGAAAGAGAGTTTAATAAAACATTTTATAATTCATTTGGTTGTCGGCTATGAAGGTGACGAAGTGAATGAAAGTATGAATTAGATGATGAATAGATTCGATTTATTGATGTGAATGTTGACGGCTTTTGCTGTATGTAATAGGTTTATGAATAAGCCTGTGGTAAGTTAATTGGAACATGACAGGTCACTTGGGTAGCATTGTCGATGCGTATTTTATATCGAGTATCTATTAGATGAATAAGTATTAAAATGTTAATCGTCTTTAACAGATTTGTTTTTCACTCAGTTAAAATGGCGCTCGGTAAAACAGTGATGAGCTTGCCTGATTGTGCACTCTATGTAACTAGCTGCATATGATCAGTTGAATTTATATATACACATTAGTGAGACTGATTCAGAAAGTCAGTTTTTATTTCCAGCTGCAATCAAATGACGATTGTATAAATGACAGTGTAACTTTGCTGCTTGAAACACCACGTATAGAGATTTACCTATTCTTAGTGTTAATATATCACTGGTATGGGACACAATTCGTCAACTAACTTCCAAACACAATCCCGCCTGATTACGAAGAATGTCTTTTATAGAATATTAATATATTCATGCTTATTCATCTAATAGATGCTCGATATAAAATAGGCAACGACATCACTACCCAAATTATCTATCATGTTCCAACTAACTTACTACAGGCTTACTCATAAGCCTATTACAGCGGAATCTGTCGACAATCACATCAACAAATCAAATTTATTCATCCAGAAGAGATTCATACAACCACTTTCATTAACTTCGTCACCTTCATAGCCGACAATTAAATGAGTTATATATTGTCTTATAAAAACACTCTTTCTTCCTTTTCTATATTATGAACTACTTAATATTTCACTTTGCCATGCTTTACCCATATATAACTATCATTTTCTTAATTACCAATTAGTAAAATAATGACTAAATGAATATTTCTTTAAAAAATCATCTAAATCATCATAGTTGTACACATTCAATGTCGTTGCATTTCTACAAATAAAAACAATTCTTTAGGATATTCCACAATATTCTAAGTGATAACATTACAATAATAATAAGTAGTACATATCATTACCAAGGTTAACTTTGATAATTTCAAATAAATTGAGGATTGGATAGATTGTTTATAAAATAAGTGATATATATATGTAAAATTCCAATGAGTAGAAATGAATGAATAACCGAAATCCAGTTATTCATTTCTCTGAAGAAGCGACTTGTACTAAGCCACGAAACGTTAGAAATTTTAATTTCTACTCATTGAAATTTTTACAAATATCTATCACTTATTTTATGAATAATAAGTAGTACTCTGTTTTTCTTATTACAATCAAATGATAATCAATCAATTGAAAATTGATTTTTGTTTTAATCTTTATAAATTTTTCAATAAATAATCATTTGTAAAAAAATTTCTTTTTAACTGAACTTTATCTTATCATCTAATTAACTACATAGTGAATCCGTTTATTTACATGTTAAACTTAAAGAAAGTTTTCTTTGTATTTTATTTCCTGTTGAACACTTAGAGATAAATGAAGGCAATAAAAAATGAAAGATGAAAATAAATAAAACCAACATATTCAATAGTTAAGAAAGAAGAATTTAATAAACAAATTGTAGATATAGAAGGAAATGACTCAGTGCTTACTTTATTAAAAATATAAAGAACATTAGATTTCTTTTATTGTTTTATTTATTTTTTTGGAAGAAATACACTATTTTCTCCTTAAATTTATTGTTAATTTTAACACATCATTGTCTGAACTCCATCAGACACAACTTACCACTAGAGGTTCAGGAATAACCTGAAGTTAGTTACTAGTGAGCTTATTATTATAGTTCAATAGGGATGGTTACCTTTGTGAAGACTTATCGGGTATGAGATAGTAATCACTAATGACAATGGATGACCACCGGATTATAAATCACAAATTGGTGGAAGTGAAAATTCTACCATTGGATGCCGACCCACTAGTGCAGATAATTAGGCCTTCTCTGTCAACCTGAAGTCACTGGTGCAGAATCCGGGATGTACACTGCTGAGGAGTTCCACACTAGGACGAAATAGCTGTCCAGTTCTCCCTGGTTTTCAATGGTACTTTGCCAACATCATTCTGTGACATATTCAATCAAATAAATAAAAGCTTACTCAAAATAATGTAAAAATTTTCACATAGATTTAAATATTAAAAAAAATTCTCCTTAATCTTAACAACTAAATAAAAGTGACCATTTAACTTTATAACTAACGTTGTACGCATATAAGTATTACTTAAATAAATATCAGCAACATATAAAAATTTAAATAGGCATTAATAACATTTTACTTAATCAATTTAATACACATTTTATTATATAAGTTAAATTGTGACTGACAAGTGGAATACAGGACGCGCGTTTCGTCCTATTTGGGACTCACCGGCTGGATGTACCTGCATTCCAATGTTGATGTTCACAGTGGGATTCGAACTCAATCCGTTTCATGTCAAACGCCACCGCGTTCACCACTAGACTACTGAGTCCAGACAGTCACACTTGTGCAACGGGCACATTGGTATTAGAATGAATTTGTATATTCCCGTTGATTTGTTATAGACTGAAGCTGGTCAGTCATTGTTGCTATATGTGCATCCTAAGAAGATTACCTCGATATTATATATTATATAAGTTGGATTGTGACTGGCAAGTGGAATGACTGACCAGCTTTAGTCTATAACAAATCAACGGGAGTATACAAGTTCATCTTAATACACATTATATTTTTAATCAAAATGAGAATAGAAAATATCAATAACAATATTAGCGGTTCATTTGATGTTCGTACTAACTTGTCTTGTTTTCTTTTATTAAATTTTGTTGTTTATTTTTTCTTTTATCTTTATGATTTTCTTTAATATGAAAACTAAATAAGTAATTAGCAATAAACATAATATAAAACTAATAATGATGAAAATATAACAATATAAAAATTAAATGATTATTACATTTACTTTTTGTTTCAATTGTTTAATAGTTAAATTTATACAATCATTCAATAAGTAATTCTATACTGTTTATCTACTACTCATTTATTGTATCTTATTCTCAGTAAAGAAGGTAGATATATTGCTCAATCTTTGTTATTATATTGTTTTTGTTTATTTATAATGAATAATTGTTTGCTGTGAATAAAATATGGTTGAAAAGAAATCAGTTGAAAGTTGTCAGAAAGTTTGAAAGTATGAAAGATTGAAGAAATTGTAGTGTTAAAATGAGACAGGTTTAATTTTTTCATTATCGAGGTAATCCACTAAGGATGCACATATAGCAACAATGACTGACCAGCTTCAGTCTATAGCAAATTAACGGGAATATACAAGTTCATCCTAATACCAATGTGCCCGTTGCACAATTGTGACTGTCTGGACTCAGTAGTCTAGTGGTGAACGCGGTTGCTTTCTGCACGAAACGGACTGGGTTCAAATCCCAGTGTGAACTTTATTTATAATCAATGAATAGTTGTTTGCTTTGAATAAAATATGATTGAAAAGAAATCAGTTGAAAGTTGTCAGAAAGTATGAAAGATTAAAGAAATTGTTGTGTTAAAAAGAGACAGGTTTAATTTTTTTAATGGCATGATGTTTCTATGTATAGATAGAAAGAATGTCTTAATAAATTCAATGTATTTGTAAATAAATACAACATTTTAATAATAAGTGTATACTTTGGTTGATCACTGTTTAGTAACCAATTAGATGTTCGTCTAATTAACTTGCTAATAATTAAACTATGCATAGATTAAAGGTGATTTAGGAGTAGTTGGCAAAAAACCCTGGTCTTAGGTTTCGTGATATTTAACACTTATTAATGAACCAAGCCTAAAATCTTCGATGGAACTTGTGCTAGTAATGTGTCATTATTGTAGAGTCACTTAGACTAATGACCATACTACAACATGATCGATAGAATTTGTTCAATATTAAAAAGACTTTATGAACATGTAACTGGTTACTACACAGTGACTGACGAATGTGTTCCATCGCAGTTCTACAGACAATCAGTTGTGCCCGAAATAGCTTAGTGGTAACAGTTGCAGACTGTGAAGCTGGGTGATCCATGACCGGATCAGCAAGTAAGCACAAGTTTTCCTGGGAATATCAAGTGTGTGCTATGTACTTCGCCGTCTTCACTCCATTATAAGGAGATAGAGAGTCAAATGCATCATATTTTCTTGTTACATAATGATAACTACCAACAAAAGAGAACTGTAAATACGTGTTAACATTACGAATCAGTAAAGCAAAAGTAAAACTACTAAGATCAAGATCTAGAAGGAGTTTTAATGGTAGTAAATATAAGAATACATTACGTAAAAGATGAACGATAAAGAGGAACGAATAGTAAAGGATATTATTTTAGTTTTAGATATAGTGGAGAACTAGGAGTTAAGTTAGAACAATATTATTTACTTATATCATATCACGGTTCATCTTTCCCAAGTCTTCATTCAACCTTCTCTTGTACTAGCCACTAATTACAAGTGTCGTTAGGTGGTAAATGGTTATTAAGCATCCTAGACAGTCTGATGTTAATAGGTATCTTCTCTTACATAATCCCCATTTATGCTAATCATTTTACATGTAAGTTCAGAAATTCCTCACCTGTTAGTTTTAGAATAAACTAGCCATGCATTGAAAGCACCTACAATTTAATGCTTACACACGAATAAAACTAATTCATATGATATTTCTTTTTTGACAAACAAACAACTATTTAATCTCCACCGAAATTTATTTATGAATCTGTGCCAAGAATGAATAAATCATCAAGATAAGTGGAGTAAACATTTCCCAACTATTGCACTCTTTATAACAATAACAGACATTAATGTTGGCTGTTTCCTAAAAAAAAAATTTCCTCTGACATGTGGCATTACATTTACACAATATCTATTTTACAATCACTCTAAATGTAATAACAAAATATAAGTTGCAATAAGTAAGTAGGTTAACAAAATCGGTTTCTATTTCCACCAGTGTTGGGGTTTTTGCGAATAAAATTACACCTCGTTACCTGCTAACGAACGTATGACCAGTGACACGACAACCAGTAAGCTAAGCTATTCGCAGCGCCCCAGCCCAGCTAACTAAAGAGAGAAGTCCAAAGTCAGCAAGAAGCTTCTAATTCCACAGGCAGCCCAGCAAACGATCGAACATTCACACATCTCATGCGTATATATACATAAAGAGAGAGCGTCCTTGAAGTGTTACAAATAGCGTACTAAAATAAACAACGAACCAATAAGATTTAGCGTCTCACTAAGTGGGTAACACGAACTGAAGGTGAAAAGGGAAATTTCTGGCGCGAAAATAAGAAATTTAAATTTACACAAACAAATCACAAAAATAACAGGTTTACTAAGCGAATTCTGGAGATTTGACATCCCCAACAACCAGATTGGTTAAGTTAATCAAACTATGCTACCAAACATCGTATTACGATTTTTTTATCCACAAAATTAAATTACTCTAAGTATACAATCATAAATCCTTATGCACATAATTAACGATCATTTTCTATGGTGATAAGCATTTCTGAACTGGAATTCTTGTACTTAATAAACACCGTAGTGATATAAAATGAACGATTTGTCATATGTACTCAATCAATAATAATATCTCTTCCCATAAAAATTAACCAAACTCTAATTAAGTATATTGTTATACAGAATGGTTACTTGAATACTCTTATAGAATATCGTAACTTAAAATGTAAGTAAATTAGAAAGTATCTTCCAAATAGGATAGTGATGAATGATTTGCACTGATAGCTACTTATAAATGCTAACTATATTTTGGCATCGTACCTATTATCTAACAATAGAAATTATTCTACAGTATTCATAGATACTTTACAATGAACAATAGTATTCAGTTTGAATAGAACCAGATTCAGATAAAGCCTCTTCATTAGCATTATCCTATAATATTTCGATGAATATTACAATTATATTAAAATTGTGTTCAGCATTTACGAAACGTTTTACAAGGGATACTTTCTTGAAGCGAATTTCATAAAATCAAACACGAAGCTTTTCAGCTTAATCATCATTATGATATATACATACGACTATATAGGATTAACTGATCATTCTTTTGTTTTCTTTTGTATTTATTTATAGTACAAATGCCCAATTTAAAATTTCAACCAGAAATAAGTGATCCGAGTGAATTATTACAACAGCAACAACAACAACCACGGATAACAACAACAGCAACTAATCCATATTTACTCAATGAACAATCTTCATCAATTAATTATCCATTAGGACAAACAACAACTTATATACTTGCAATAATTTGTAGTCTTTTAGTAATTTTAATATGTTTTGGATTATTTTGTCTATTTTGTGTTTGGGGACGTGAACGTTTACGTGGACCATTTCGTCATAAATTTAAAAGAACCAATAAACGATTTAATGATTCAACACAATTCGGTTCAAATCCAAGTGTAAATAATAAAACAAATGCTCAAAATGTTTCATTATTGACAGATCAATTAAAAATAAATAATCTAGTAGTTACAACAACAAATGATTTACCCAGAGATATACAATATCAATTTCAACATCCTCAACGATGTCAAGAATCAACTACAAGACTTCCAAGTACAACTGGTTATCTAAGTGGATTTCAATTTTTAAATAATAATGGTATATCACCAATTGGTATTAATTTTACTACAAATTCATTACATCAACCATTTCAGTCAGTTACACCAGATAATACTCATAATTATCCTACACATGTGAATTCAACTAATCTATTTGGTTCATTGTCAAATGATGTTAGTGTTAATTTAACATCAAAAAGTACTCCATGTATGAAATCATTAGATCCAAAAGATTCAGTTCCAATTTTACCACTTTTAACACCAAATGTAAGATTTTATGTATTGGCATTTTGATTGTATTTGAAATATTTCTGATGAAAGGGGATAAAGTAACCAGACTTTCAACATGGTTTAAACAATAGTCGTTTAGAAATTCGTAAATAAAGTTAGCCCAAATCACAGACTGCAACATTCTTCACTTGTTCTAATTAGTATCACTTCGACTGCCGTTAGTTCCTGGCTTAGGGATAAATTAAAGCAAACTATAACTCAATGTAAATCTCCGAAAACATCAAATAATGATCTGAATCATAAGGGTAATGTCAGATTAATTCATTTAGGATTATGAATTACTTGTCCGAAAATTAATTCTACTGAAAAAGTTTCATTCACACTACATCATTTTGTTTCTGAATGAAGGTAGCCAGCTACTTGGCCACGTAACTCGGCATGAGAACAGTTATTCCCAACCATGTTATAGTAATGCCGTACAGATACACGACAATCTTTCGGAATAATGAAGAGCCATACACAATGTGTGTCACAAGTAGAAAAATCGCACATATGAAAATCAGATGCTATCTAAATTACAGCGCTCTATTTGCTCAATCGTGAAAAGGCTACTGGTTTGTATATGCTTTCGTTGGTTAATCACAGATTCTATGAGTTGGATATTTCACTTCCTTCAGACTCTGATTTACCTGTATTTGAATTGCTACTGCTTTATTTCTATCACTCTGTTTCTATCGCATTGATTTTATCACATTATGCCCATGTGACAAACTAATTTGAGCCAATACACAGTAAGTGACAGGTTCGATTATGATTCACTGGCCTACAATAAGGTGATTGCTGTATATGGAAAAGTAAAAGTCAATGCGACTTTTACGTAGTTCTCAATAATACTTAGAAAAGTCTTATAGCTTAATATTAAAGTGAATTTACAAAGATTATTCCCCATTTGCTAAGTGAATAACTGAACTGTAACTACTAAACACTCATTCAACTATGAAATGACCACAGTGATGAATTCAAAACCGTAGAGAGTAATTTCTACATGTAGATAAAAGTATATGTAGAACATTCTTGTCTTTGACCGTTTCTTATAACACTGATAAACTGTATGAATAAAGCATCCTCTTTGGTAAGTATGATATATAGAAATTTATACCGAGAAAGTTGTGTAAAGACTGTCATTATCACCAGTATTGTCTTAAATTCTACATCTAATAAGTAATAAAAACAACAGGTAGATCAAAATAACATTTTATGATTGAAACATAGAATTTATGCCTTAATCACTATAAAAGAATGTTTATGTTGAAAATGTTTTGTATATAGTTTATTCCAGCTGGATCTATTACACCAAATTTCCATGGAACATTTCTTAGATCTGATGAAAACATGTTAAATAATATTAATTATCATAAAGTATGCCATGACAATTCAATTTACACAAGTCTACCTGGATCTGATTGTGATTCACAGCCATATGCAAAAGTAGACACAATGAGTAATACAATAATGCAACATTTTCAATCCAATAACTCTAGCATAGATTTAGCACAAATTAATATACCATTTAATCATTGTAATGGAGAAAGTCGTTTTATTAATGCAATTAATTTACCTCCACCACCAAGTCTTCCGTTGCCTCCAACACCGGAACATTTATCAACAACAACATCAACAATTACGACAAGTCCACAAACAATCAGTCTAAGAAATAGAAATGAATTCAATCATGATTTAATATCAATGGGTAAACATGTTAATGGTACATTACATTCATATAATACTGATGTAAATAAATGTATTCCAAATAACGATATATCTACATGGTTAGATTCAAATGGTCAATTTGTATCTACACCTAATCCTTTATTTGATCATAATGGGAATTTAGATTCGAATAATCCAAATAGTGTAAATAACTTTCAAAATATTTCAGGTAAGCCTAAAAATATTCATATTATGCAAAGTTTAAATGTAGTAAAATCTGTGATGTTTACATAACCATTGAATTACGTAATGACAAAGACAGTATCATGAATAAATGAAAATCTGCTGATAATCTGATAAACTGGATATTTGATAATCCGAATGTGATTCTCATCAAGAAGTGATGTCAGCTAAACCACATGTTCCTTCTTATTTTCACTTTTAAATATACATTAGTTCAAAGTTACATTAGTATGATTGTACCAGTAAGTAGCTATTTAAAACAATTTCAGTGTATTGTAATTGGATTAAACAGTGTCTGAAGTAAACTAAGCTTAGAGTGAAGTGATTAACCCGCCCCCTTCGCCCGATGATTTCAGATATAAAATTAGCTGAAGCTAGTAAAAATTAGAAATATGAAATCTTATGTTCTTACTTGGTAGATGAATGCCTACTTATCCATCATAATAACTGAGTTTCCCGCGGTTCTTCATGTTTTTAATTACAAGGACATACTATTGATGAATTCTAAACGAAAGAAGTTTCATGGTACTTTTAAACAGCATTAATCTTCTTGTTGATTTCAGTAAGGCAATCAAATTAGTTTTCGATTTCATGTTTGCAAGGATTCAGTGGAAAAATAAATGATTGCTTCATGACATAGTTTTCAACACAGTTTCATGCAATTAGATTTCACTAATAAATAAATGGATGGTATATTTTCTCTTGTTGACAACAATCTGTTTAGTGTATCCTCTCTGTAGGTGTATGAACATAAGCTAAATGATTTCAAATTTGAAGTTGTCATTACAATAACGACTTTCACTCTCAACTTCCATTCTATGAAACATTTTTAGAATAACTAATCCATTTAAATTTAATTGTCTGTCTACGTCACAGATTGCTGATGGTTGGGTACTGCTATAAACCAGAGAGTAGTAGATAGCTGTTTTGTCTCATAGAAGTGTGTACCATTGATTCCATCAGGAAATTACCTAGTATAAATTAATTCAAAATCAATAATTAAAGTTAGGTAATTTAAACAAATAAAACAAAGTTTTCAGTTGACTGAATATTTCACAGATTGATGCTGGCAGAGTATCACTAAAAACCAGGAAGCACGGGACAGCTGTTTCGTTCTAGTGTTGAATTCCTCAGCAGTGTGCACACTCCATTTTACACCAGTGGCTTCAGGCTGACGGTGAACGCCTAACCCTCCGTACTAGTGGATCGGAGTCCAATGGTAGAATTACCACTTCCATCAATTTATGATATACTTTTCGTAACATTCATCCGTCGTTACTGGTGGTAACTGCCTCACTCCCGACAAATCTGAACTCCACGAATCACAACTCCTAACTAGTCACTAGTGAGTTGATTATTACATTTCAATTGAGATGGTTATTTTTTGTGGATATTAGCATTTTTAGTTGACTGAATATGTCATGAAGCTGAGGTGTGCACTGAACAAAACAGCTGTCCAGTACTCCCTGGTTTTCAATGAAACCCTGCATATATCAATCTATGATATGTTCAATCAACTAAAATTACCAATATCGGCATAACTAACCATACCGATTAAACTAGAATAAAATTTATCCATAAATGAAAATGAATTAGTCAATAAACTTTAGTTTGGCATTTATCTTCAAGTAATAGAATCACTGACCTTTTACACAGCACTATTCTCCAACAAATGACTTCTCTATATAAATTATCTGTTTTACCATGTGTTTATTATAAAGTTACAAGTAAAAATGCATTACATTCAATAACTCATGAATAACAGTGTTTTTCTATTTAAAAGTTTGTTATCTTCTTCAATACAAGAAAAATTAGATTTAGTCTCATTTAGTTGAATTTAAATGTTGGTTGTACTTTTTTAAGAAAAAAAACAACTAAAAAAAAAAGTAAAAATTGAACATACACGTATTTAGTTGAAATTGTGACGCCTAACTATTGAATGAAGTAGTTCTGTTTTATGAAAAGAAAACAGTATGGCGACATTCTTTTGTTTAAAAGAAATGATCATAGATTATCGTGTAATTTTAAGCTTCAATTAAACAATAAAGCAGTTCATTGATGATTTTTTTTTCTTTTTCATCACGAATTGACATGAATTTAGACAACTGTAGGAAGATATCATGTATTGGATAATTATCTCTACAGTAATTTGTATCTACGACCTTAATGAAGAATCAAATCCTAAACTTTCTAGCTTTACAATTAAGGCTTCATTATTATACCACTAAATCTGTTTTTAACTTAATAGATTTGTGATATACTTACTCTATTACATTCATTTCCATCGGTAGGTAACTGCTAAACCAAATTAACGAACTGTTCATTTTGCACTGAATTAAAGCAA
This sequence comes from Schistosoma mekongi, assembly GCA_034768735.1. NCBI lineage: Eukaryota > Metazoa > Platyhelminthes > Trematoda > Strigeidida > Schistosomatidae > Schistosoma > Schistosoma mekongi. Next base: position 76,918,149 of record CM068305.1, on the reverse strand, counting down.
TATTTTAAAAAATTCACTTAGATAATATCTCGATATTAGTATATCAAACATAAACACTTAAAAAATTTCGACTAGCACTGTTTAGTATACTACTAACGAGATACAGTCCATACGAATAGTTATATATTTGTTTGGTTTGAATTTAATTACACATTCTATGTGTACATTGTGTGGATATACATTGTCAGTTATGAATTTCTACGAATCGAACAAGACTTAGTCATGTCTATTAATCTTCCTTATCAATCAATACTACACTACTGAATATAGATATTTCTGCATAAAAAAAATTCTATTTAGGAACAACCAAATATATTTTGACCTTCTCGTTGATTTATCATGGACTGAAACCCGTCAGTATCTGTTACCATATGTGCATTCTGAGTGGATTGTCTCGATATAGAGATAGTTTACAAGTATCATTTGAACTGGTTTGCAAATGGCAAACCAAATGGTGAACGCGCTGGCGTTTGGTACGAAACAAACTGAGTTCAACTTCCAGTGTGAACATTAACATCAAGATGCATGTATATCCGGTTAACGAGTCCCAAATAGAACAAAACACGTGTCCTAGTTTCCGCATGCCAGTCACAAACCAACAACTATTCTTTATATCAACTATTGTACACATCAACTGTTAACTTATCAAATAAAAGCCAAAACCATAATTCGTGACAAAAGATCTAAATCAAGAATATTTCATAAAAAGTGAATAGATTATTCGATGCTGTCTACTTCAAAGTGAAATTGACTATGTAATACAGTGGCTTCTGTTTGCAACATCTAACAAATTGAGATTATCGAATATTAAATATGAGTAGTCAAAATGTAATTTGCGAAAATTTTCACAGAAACCCTTTTACTAAATATAGTGAAATTGCACTCAGCAATGATTCCCCTTTTTTGTCTGATTGATATTATTAAAAGAGCTATTTTATGGATTAAAAAGTACAATATATTTGATTTATTTTATTTTATTGCATTTACACATTAGTGAACATAAAATCTTCAATATGGTTTATGGTATTTATTTTAGTAAGCAGAAACTTACTCGATTTCATTTGTAGCTTCAATCAGTTTACTAGGGAGACAGTGATGACAGTTAGTTTAGTTTTATTTATCAAAATTGACTTTTTACAGGAACTATGCATTTATATACAATCATTAAGTTCTAGATATATTTTCACCCAACACCTATACATGAAAATAAATCAAAGAGATTTTTCTTGTTATATTGTATAGGAGTTCCAAATTTTCAATATTCCAACTCGACAAGTAATGGTTCTAATACATACAGTGCTTACTATGGTACACCGAATATGCTTCCTATATCCATTCCTACAGTTCAGATGATTACAGTGAGTTATATAAAAATAGAAAAGTATTTTGGTTATTTCTAATATTGTAACATTAATCTTTGTAATGTTGAAACGAAGTTCAGTTGTTGATACGTTTTAATTTTATTTTTAAAAAATTCCACTGGTAAGATTAAATACAGCATAAACTTGTAAAATAACTTCAGTGCCTATACACTTCATAAACCTAAAAGTACTATACTAAAAGAAGTTCATAAGTTAAATCCTATAAATAATATTCTGTAAATAATCTTCTTACATATCCATGAAATCAATCATTAACTTTCTGATTAATGCCAATGATATAATGACAATCATAAATTAAACAAATGAATATCAGATACACTAATACAGATACATTCATTTAACATTTTATTCTTAAGATTTTATCAGCATGAACTGTTTACTTCCTATTGAGCCTTATCTTCTTTTTAGATTGAAACAGATGTTGACTTGAAAGCGAGTTCATTTGTACAAAAGTTTCCCATTAATATGTTTACATGATTACATTCATAAACGATATGCTATTTTAAAGAATCTTTTGCACATTTTCAAGTTGTAATTAAACAAATCGATTGAGTAGAAAAGTGCTGGTCGATGTTAAAATAGTTCTAATGCAACTACTTAAATTTTAGCTTATATATTCATATATACATCAGATTGTCTACTTTATCATTAAGAGATACTTGCACTAAACAGTTTTCCAGATAAAACACCCGAAAATTTATGTTTAGTAAATAAATAAATACACTTAAATTTGTCAAGATTTATCAACATATAGTATATACGTTAAATGTTTAGGAAAATGTTTTGCTATGGCATCCACCAAACACTTAAATAAGAAACTTTTGACACAGAAAACAATTCTACAATTTTCTACATATCCAGAATTGTATAATGTAATGAAAAATAAACCCATAAGTGTTTAATGCCTATCATGGTGAGCATGTCTTACAGTTCTTTCTTTGAATTCTATGAAGCTTACTATTCAATCAGATTACTTTAAATTACAGTGGGAATTACCCATATATATATATTCCCAGGAAAACATTAGCATTATCATTAGATTCATTGTAATTGTTTAGTTCTGTTGAATATACCAGATATTTCTTGAACTGCAATCAGTTACATTAATATGAAATTATTAGAAGATCCAATTTTCAACATCTACTTATTGTCAATTAATTTAATGAAAAATTTTCTATACTTAATGATTTAATTGAAGATAATTTATCTCATCTATCTCATATGAAATTATTAAACTTAAGGTTATGTTACTTTTCATTATGTTATCGGAATATTTAAAACATAAGGGAATATGCAAAGAATTAGTTCTTATTTACTTGTGTTGTGGTGGATACTACTCATAACGTCATCCATAAGTAGTAGAAAGCGGTATCTAAATAAAAAAAAAGTAAATAAATAAATAATACAACAATCCATTTTTTTTCATTATTCATCTTGTTATGTTGTTTTCATTGAATTTTCTTAAATGATTTATTGTAATTTTCATATTGTTTTAGATTAAACGCTGATTGAGTATAATTTTGATTGGAGTCTATGTTGTATACACATCAGATAACATTACAAGCTTTGTTAAATCAATAAGCAAGTAATGAAGAAGTTGTTACACTTTTAAAATGTAAGTCTAATTGGTAAATTGCACTCATCACTTTTATTCATCAAAGAAAGATTTCAATTATCATTAAAAATAGGAGAGTATTAGACGGTTGTTTTGATGTAATTTGAGACTCCTAAGTAATGCATAGCTACAGACTTACAATTAAATAATCTACAGTAATATATATTGACATATATTAATACCATAATACGAAGTAAATGGTGGTGTATAAGGTAATATTTAATCATTTGCAAAAATTATTTACGAGATTAGCAAAATAATCAGGATGGATAAAGTGATTGTAGTATACAAAAATGTAAATTAATAAGTGAACGAATTGGCACATGATAAATTGCGTAATATTTATTGTAAGAATTGAGATTATAATAAGAACACTAATGGTTATTACCGTTACTTACGACTGTTGTATATAAACACAAAGTGTAAATTGAATTTTGTATTCTCTGTATAACAACCTTAAACATTAGCAGTATAGTCTGAGAATGAGCGTAATGTCATTCGCAAAATCATTTAAGTATTTACGACTATGATTGACAAAGCAGGAAAGGATATAGTACAAATTCCTTGTAAATACACTAGTCAAGTTTAAAATGATAGTTGCTACTGGTTTTTGTTATGCCAAAAAGACGTTCCTGTAAACCATGACTTGAATTTTGTGAGATTTGAGTAGAACCTGTTAAAAGAAATCTGAGTATTTCAAGAAAATTACATTGTCATAATTAATATAATTTAGACGGGGAAGTGATAGAAGAGGAGGAACAAAATACACAAATACTCAAAATTCCGATTACTCCAATCTTTTCTGTATAGCTTCAACGTCTTGGGATAAATAAAAGTCATATCTATAGGAAACCCCAGGAAGAGATGGTTGGAGAATGTTGATGGGCGGCTTATGCTCCACATGGGGTAACAGGCATTGATTGATTGAATGATGACATTTCTCTTAAAATACGTCAATATCGTCTACGAAAATAGAGTTAACACGTTTGTTATGTAAATCAGTAATTAGAAAATAGTATTGCAATTGTTATGAGAGTGGTAAACGAAGAAACTTCAACGAAACATTACTACTGGCTTTTTTGTCGTTACCGTTTTATTTGATATTACATACAGCAATTGATGGGGGGATATGCGAAACGAAACTACTAAATTAAGTGTGACACGTAATTATCAACATACTTTGTACCAAATGAAAATTGTTATCCATTAGGAAACAAATCGCTTTTTATTTCTTATATCTTTTCTGACAAATTAACAACTACATTGAATGTAATGCTTTAAATTTAGTCAGCAAATCAATTTACATTGATACAGAATGCAAACTATCTTGTTTTTGAATCAACTTGGATAATATGAATTATTTTAAAATAAGTTTATACCCCTCTAAATACTGCCATAATAATGTTGATATGATCAGTGATTAATCACTATTGAATGATCATGGAGATGAACTAGTCTCATTGTAATATATTCACTTATTGTTTACCATTCATTTATAAACGGATGAATAGTTACGATAGCAAAAATTAATATATATTTAATCTGTACAATAACATATTAGTTCCATCACTTAATGAAATTTAATGTCTAGTAAACCATGTGATTGTTTTGATGTTTTTTTTAAAACAAATTAATGTCTTTATTTTTCAGATGGTAATTAACTCACAGTTCATCTTCTATCGTAAAATGAAATCCAATTGAGCATCAATGCATAAATGGTTATTCACTTTCTGAAAGTTGTCCATATTCATTATTCCTTCAGTGTTATTGTAATAAGTTGTTTTGCATTGTATCACATTATTAGTACAGACTTCAAATGTAAATTATTTGTAATAATAATATGAAGTAATTCATTTACATTATGTATTCACATCTCTCCTTGAATCGTTACAATTTACATGATACAACTTCAATCTTATTCTTTTTTTTATTGAATTCAACGAATCTTTTTTTGTGTTTTATCACAATTATTGGCTGTGAATGTTTTCAGTCTTATTATTCCTTCACCTAATTGTGAATCAATTTAAATTCATTCTGTTGATATTTATTTCTTTAGTCGATCTATCTTTCCGATCAATTTTCAATTTATAAGACTATTTAGTGTATTTATGTATTATTTCTTTGTTTAAGTATGTAATATAACTGATTTAAAAGGAGAAAAAATAAACACAAATAAACTATTCAATCCACCTGATTTTATCAGCTATATGTTCAATTGCTTTTATGTGTTCATGTATCCAACTGCTTACATACAAACATTGTCTTTGTCAAAGATAGCTTATTACGTAACAATAAACTATGTAATATTCACCTCATGTACAGAAGATTATTATTAATGATTATTGTACATTGATTAATGTACACGTATATTGAATGCTATTTACAACAATGAATTGTGTATAATTATTGTTTTTTTTTTAATTCATAAAAAAAAATAAAATAAAATCAATTAAGATTTTGTGTTCAATCTATTTAGTTTTCTTATTCTTGTTTTTATTCTTCATTTTTATTCTATTTCTTTGTTGAATTTAAATTTTATTTTTATTTTTATCTTAACAATTGTAACTGTAACTTTTTAAGGTTTATTTTGTCAATTTGTTTACTTGATTAAAAGATTGTGAAAATATGATGTTCCATGATTAGAACCTCACCCATTCTATGTGTATGTATACATTAATGTAATTCAAGTTGTGATATAATCATGTGTTTTGTTTTTTTTATAGGATTAATATCTTTTTCTTTAAGGACGAATATGTTTACTGAAGGGTACTGGTGATGATTAGTGTAAACAATGTACAAAAGTACTAAGGAGGTATTTTTTTAACCAGTCGTTAACGTCATACTAGATTATGATTATTGTGACTGAACTACTGGATGATTAAAACTAAATAAAGAGCATTGAAGTGTATAGAGGTAATCAGAAAAACTTACATCCGTATGTTTTTGCTTGTACTTATTGATAATTAATGAATACACATTCGGTGCTTATATTTAATAGTTTAGATGAAATGGGTAAAGTTTGTTTTAATATAGTGAATTCATTGCTATTTATTATCACTTATAAGTTTTCTAAATCAATATATAATACGGTATGTAGTCATTAAATTTTGGTGAGGATTATTTGCATAATGCTGACAGCCAGTTCTGTAAAGTATAATTTATGAAAACCCACTAAATAGTCAAATGTATAAATATTTTTGGAGTGACCGATTAACGGGATCACTAATACTAGAGTAATTACACAATATTACTAGGAACACATTCGGTTAGAAATCCTAAATATGTTTGGTTTATTTATACTCGGTCTTCTCAAAGGATAATTCTGGCGCCTTTAAATTAGCTAATCATTGATTAGTGACCTGTGTCAAATATTTCTGTTCTTTAATCCTAATTAAATCCTGTTTATTAAACTGCTATATGAACACTAGCCAAAGTGACTGAAAAATTTAAAACGACAAAACTGTGTGCATGGTGTTAAAGCATCTCGTTAGAAGTCTATCACAACACGATAAACACTACTTTGATCACTACTCAATGATAAATCAGTGTATGTATTCACGTTTTGCAAAATAAAAGTCAAGTCCAGGTTATCTCAGTGAGAACATGTCGAAATGTGAAACTAGATAACTTTCGTTTAAATCATACAGGGTGAAACAGTTCCCTTAATATTAATGTGTTAGCTCTACTGAGGGATGTTAACTAACACGAAGCCTATGCTCAGAATTACCTATAGTTAACATTAACCACTTAATATCAAATCTTTATCGTTTTTGCAAATGCTTCTCAGTTACAATGCAAACAAACATTTAAAGCTTGTTAAGCTTCAAATTGAGTTGATTACATGAAGATAGGTATTAAGTTTACTTAATTGCATCCGTCACAGATTGATGTTGGTTGGCTACCACTGAAAACCAGGAACCACTGTTTTATCTATATAGAACTTCTCGTTAATATACACACATGATTGAACTAGTGGACCGACCCCAGAAACTTCAGGTTTCACATCGGAGGCTTAATCATCTGTAACACTGAGCCGGCCAGCGTTGGTGATAGAATTTCCTTTTCTATCAATTTATGATACAGTGCGATGATCATTCATGGTTATATGTTGTAATTGTCTCACTCCCGAAATGCCTAAATCTCACCAGTCACAACTTCTTTCTAGAACTTCAGAAATATCCTGAAATTAGTCACAAGTGAGCTGATTATCGTAAATGAGTTGAGGTGGTTTTTTATTCGCTAAACCTAAGGCTCTGAGTTCAATTCCCTAGAGGAATAAAGAGTACACACTTCTAAGAAAATTGGTCTTCGGATGAAACAGCTCTCTATTGTTACCTCGTTTTCAGTGGTACCCAACCAACACAAAACTGTGATAAATGCAAACCATTATGTTAGGCTCGTTGGAAAGATCGTTCCAAGTTAAACGTTTTTTGATAATCCGTTAATATATATTCAACTATATGTCAGCTATAAGGTGAACTATTTATAAGTTTAAGTATAATTTTTGACAAGTTCGTGTTAAATATGCTATCATCTGAGTGTATTCTACATTTAGTTTATTGGAAACTATGATCACATGATTGCATTCACAGTAAATACAGTAACCGATGATATAATCTCTATGAAATTTGTAACTTTTCATATTTATTCTTTTCTCACTATAATTCTATTCTATTAAATAAAATTGATTATTTTCATTATCTTATTTACTGATTTATGTGACTGATTTAGTCGATAGAATGTAGGTTTATTTCATTAATCTAAATAAACCATTTGTTAATGTCTTTACTTGTTGTCAACAGAATGGATACATAAGATAAACGTATTGATTTCATTTACAGAATATCTGTGTGAATTATCTATCTAATCAACACATAAAATATGATCATAACTAGAGAGATAATGTGTATATATACTGTGAAAGAATTAAAGATATTTATCAACAACAAGGTTCTCTTCTTTTAGTAAACACCTTCCTATGCTTTTTATATAAACAGAATTATAAAGAGAAGAGTTAGTCGATTCATAATATAAACAAATTAGTGTAGTAGATTTAAACAAATTCTTGAATCTAGTACTTTCGTCATATCAATAAAGATCAGTTAAGATTAATTCACTGACTGAAAGTGGGAAAAAATAAAACACAACAATAATAATATTGAATTAATTTGAATGCAGTCCATTTTCATACTGGATATAATGCGAAGACAGTTAATTATACTAAGATTTTATATGCAAATGTTGATGGGAATGATCACATGTTCAAAACTCATATGCATTAATTACCATATAATCAGAACTAAGAAAGACTAATTCAGGAGACTATGAAGTTAGTTTTCATCATGTATTGACAATATCATACAGTTGGTAGTATTATGGCAAATATAGATCGCAATATAATCACGTGATTATCAACATAAAATCTTTAGGCTGTATAAAAGATTGTACAAAGGCTGACAATATTATCAAATTCACAATAATTGTCTATTAAAGAAAGATACACTTAATACATGAAATTTAGTAAAGTCGATTATTTTCATACTCTGTTCATTCAAAAACTTGTATTAGAAATAAGACAGCGTTATTACTGATCATATAGAATTTTTAAAGGATGTATATTTTGCAGTATCCTGTAGAAACAGGATCAATCTTTAGTTTTAAATGGTGAGATAAATCTTAATCTTGTAACAATGCTTGCTGTTCCATTACTCGGTTGTTCAAGTTTGTTTAAGTTTGCGCTAACCATGCAGATAAACGTTCATCTTAGTGAATATTTGTCAGCTGCGAAAACAGCAAGAAAATGAAAAAAGATTATAAACAACTGAGAAGTGTGACTTTTTATTTTGAAATTATTGTAAAATTGAAAATGGGATACAAAGTTTATTCTGCTACCACGTTTTTATTAAACAAGTGCAAAGGGATATATAATTTAATTGCTAGTACTTATATAAGTATATGAAAGTTAATCAATTCCTATGTATGTGTAGCAATTACTTATACGCTAAACAAAATAAAACTGGATTATCAATAGTGATGGGGAAATTTTAGGATTTATAGAAAATCTACTGTAATAGCTACTAATGAACTGATGCTTGTAGATTGTTAAGGGACTCTGAATATGTATGAGTACATACTAATGAAATTAAGAAATGGTGCGCTTCATTATGTATAACACATGTAGACATAAGGAAATACAAACCAGATCCTATTAAATCAATGCATTTTATAATGTTTGTATGTTAGTTAACCATAGTTATTGATATGAAGTTAAAAGTTCATGACGATTTGTTCAGTGAGTAAGTTAACGACAACATAGAAACACTACTCAACTACCAGTTAGCTTCACTAGACTTAAATAAAGTCATTTACACTACCACTTATAAATTAACTAATATAAATAGGACAAATACCTTGACAAAACACTTATGAAAACAATAATTTCACAAGCACTAGTAACTGATATTAAAATAGACTCAAATTCTAGTTAACAGATAATTTGTATCAGTTTCATATCGTTCGATATTACAAAATGAAGTGAAAAGTATAGACCACTATGCAATAATTCACCAATTTTAGATATAAACAAGTCACTACATGACGTTAATAACTAGAGTGTGAAGCTATTATATAACATTTGATCAAAACATGCATCCAACAATAGTGGCTACCAATGACTTCACATCACGATATCAAATTACATAACGAAGCTATGTTTAAATTATGCTGTTAAATAAATTATTCATAAAAGTGTAAAATAAATATTTTCGAATGTAGAGTCCTAAGGGTCAAAAATATAAAATTTCATACAGTCTCTCTTGTTATATATATATATATACATATATATATATATATATATATATATATCAAACAAGCTAGTGAATACAGCTAAGGTATATTTGAAATTACAGTAACCAACTTAAAAATCGTCATGTCGAGAAAAAGAGTGTAAGAAATGAAACCACAGTAGTTTGATTTCTATCTCTAAATAGTTTCATTTGTCCAGCTTACAATAAAATGTCTAATTGAAATGCATTTATACAAGAAAAATACTAAGAATGATAAACAAATTAGAATAACTTGCATTGTTTTCTTATAATTATCTAATGTATATTTACCGAAACATAGTATTGGTCTGTCGTAATTTAGAGGAAAATAACTCTCTATTGTTAAAATTCCAATGAATATATATATATATATATATATATCAACAGTGAGGGGAATCACACAGAGTTATTGACAGATGACATTGTTATCCAAGACAAGTCGGTTGTCATAGTCACAAACGATAACAATTCAATTTTTAGTACAATTAAAGCGCTTCCAAATATGTACAGCAAAAGTTGTTTGTTAGTGATTTTGGTATGCTTAATCCTACTGACTTACACTTCTTACTCTCCAAATGAATATATATATATATATATATATATATATTATGCATATAAGTACAAGAACAGGATGCATCATGTTCAATAACCCAGGTCTTATGACTTTATTGTGTACATACATAGTAACCAGTCTATAAGCTATAATTGATGCCACTAATATTTCAGCTCTATAAGGACGGAAATACTGACAATTTCTTAAATCAATCAAATAATACTCAATTGAACTAGTTCATTTATAATAAGATAAAGAATAATTCTGTGTCTTTTGTCTTTCAGATGAATGTAAGTAACCGTTGAATAAGTAACATATAAGACTAAATTTAAATTATTGATAACCCATGAAAAGTATTTTCATGGCACTAATGTGTTACATACATGTAAAGTCCTTAAAAAACTCTACAAATCGAATATACTTATAGGACTATCAGTGTGTATTATAAATTCACCATAAAATAAATTAACACAATGGTTAATCAAATTATTACAACCAATTCACAGAATAATGGTGATATACATAGTGTTGTTTGATATTCATTGTTAGCAAGCTTACCATTAGAAAGAACAATAAGTATAATTTGTGAACAGTCGAATTAAATTTATTTTGCTTCAATAATGATTTAAGAAATCTTCTATTATTCTACATAAAGAAATCCAGCCCATATTTAATATCCAGTTGTATAAATAAACAATGGAATCACTTCTTGGGTTTATCGTCGTCAATGTCTATATAGGTAATCTGGAAAAAATCAAATTATAATCTGAAATCAAAACTACATCATGTTAATCTTAACGAAGCCATTGCTGTTTAAAATGATGTAAACCAGAGTCGTCGAATGTTTCATTAAATCAGTAGTAGGCATAAAACGTACAGTTCATCATGAAACATTACCATGATGATTAATTGAATATTTCGACCTCAATGTAAGACGAAGAAATTATAGAAAAATTAAGAAAATTATATATATAAAAAAGACATATGGACAATATATACGCTATAACAGCTTTTGCCCTGACAATTACAAACGTGATGTGGCCCTACTAAAGAGCCAGAATGTTGTATTCAGATGCCAAAAATGGTGCAGAAATGGTTAAATTCAAAGAGACTTGTGGACAATGCATGCCTTAAAAATTCACTTTTAAGGGATAAACAAAGAAGTGTCCTAATATCCACAACCTTTTTGTTATGACTTGAAAAAAGAGAGAGTTTTGGTTGGCAGACGCGAACGCTAATGAAGTGTGCCTAGTTGATAACGCTCCATTGACCTTAGCCCACTCACGCCCAGGTCGACAATAGAACAACCAGAGCCGAGAACTGAGAACGTATTGTATTTTAGTCATGCCTTTATATATACATAAAATCAGACCACACAGCAAACCAATCAAGAATCACACATTGATACAAAACAAAGGAAATAGTGGCAGTGAATGGGGGAAAACTTGTACACAACTAAGTAACTGTAGTTCATATTAATAAACAATATACTAAGATTAAATATACTAAACGAGAGTACCGGGCAAGAGGAACATAACAGTCATAGAAATGAAATGATTACACTGTCTACAGTTATAATAATTGAAATAATGTTTTAAAGCACAGTTCTCGAAGATACTCAATCTTCATAAGGTACCCGCATATCACTTTTGACTGTAGGAATTAACCTACATTCTTATGACTTTAGTTTAACATGGATGCGTTTCTCAGTTTTCAGTGATACTCAGACGACACCAATCTGTGACAAAAACTTTCAACTCAACTGACATGAAATATGACCACACATTAACGTGGTGATAAATATCACTAGGTCAAAAGTAAAAGACCAGTTGAGAAATTGATTGATCAACTAGTACTTCAAGAAACTCAGGGCTTAGAGATTGAATAAGTCTATTCAATTACACGATTTTAGTCTTTTCAAATGTAATATATCAGAAGTATGACGGTGGTGGAAGCTCATTGGATTATACAGGTTTTGGTTTACTTAATAAATGACTTTGAACACTAAGTTTGATTTCATAGAACGAACCATGTTTCCAAATTATTTATTAATAGATCTGTTTCCACCTGTTTTAACAATTGATTGGTGAAGATTACTAGATTTATCAGAATGTCTTTATCATGAATGGATATCAGTTAACAGATGTCTTTTAAGTCATATTTCTCTTGTTGTTAATCCTACAAATAGAACATAAATTAGCTTTGTATGCCAAACTTTTGGAAACCATAAATTCTTGTTCATCATCAAGTTTACAATATTTTCAAGGTAATCGCTTGTAAATTATAACGTTGGACTTTATACATATTATGATAAGTGATCTTAACAATCACAAAAACATATATTTATTTGTTGCTAGCAGTTGAGAAAAAAACAAATGAAAACAACTGGTAATATATTACTGCAGCACATTAGTACGGTTTCGATAACATACATTAACAGATGATTACGTAACAGTGATGTGGTTTAGAATTCCAGTATATCCTATCAAAATATAGACAGTAAAGTCATATTGAAGATAAGAACTAACTGACCAAAAGAGAGCGATATATCGTGTATCCTTTGTCTTCACTCATTTATATCCACATAGTTGTCTTTTTCACCTCAAATTAGATGTATATTGCCTTCTTTTGCTTATTTTTTTTACTTCATAAGTACTCTATATACGTTTTGCTTTTACCTCGCTAACTCTTCATTGATGCAACTTTAAATAACATGCTTCTATATACTATTTATATGAAATAATGCACTATAGTACCCATTGTAGTGACAGTAGAAGTTTTTGAATCTGTTAGTTATACAAAAGATTATTTCATTACCCCAGGAATAAATATATGTATAAGTAACAATTTATGAAGGATAAACGATTATATTCACTAGAATCTAAAGGGTTAAGTTAAATATGACGTACTTAAACTATTATGTTTAGAAGAGGATCACTGTAGAGGAATATAATACAGTATACCTTCTTAAAAATGAATTGTTATAAATTATTAACACATGTAGTTCTTCAACGAATAGATAAGAAAAGTCAATTGACTTCAATTATAGTATTACTTCTGTACATTTTAAATCATATTTTAATATATTTAAGTTTATTAGATGGATGATAACCACGAATAATTTAACTTGGTATATGATGAACTAAGTATTTTTATCAAATTATGGTGCATATGTCAAGATAAGTAAAAGGTTTGCTGTTAGTATTTGTAGCAGATTGGTTGATTGGATACCTCTGAAAACCAGAGTAACTGAACGGCTATTTCGTCCTTCTATGGGACTTCTCAGCAGTAAGCACCTGCGATTCCGATAGAGAATTAAACACAGAACATTCAAGCCTTACGGTGAAAGCTTAACCATTTGTAACATCAGCCAAACCGACGTCCAACCGTAAATTTTCCACTTCTGTCAATTTGTGATATGACGCGATGATTATCCAGTTCCCTTTGGTTTTCATAGGTATCCAATCAACTAATGTGTGGCAAATGCAAACAATAAGACATTTCTAGGTAGAAGTTTGATGTCTCCTCGCCACCCAGCTCCAATTATTATCCACACGTTCACTACAATTTTGCTTGCTGTATCTCAGGATATTCTGTTTAGTTAATAAGGGAGTATGTGTAAAAACAAGATCGTAAATTAGATTTCGGTATAATGGATGTGATTTTTATATTTTCCACATTAAATGTTTTAAGCTAAATAGTAATTTTTCAATTTAAACATGTACTTAGTGTCATGTAATGTGTTTTGTTAGGAGAATACACCAACTTTGAATAGAATAAGTTTGATAGGTTTTCATTGAACATTTATAATGTAAACACCGTGATCTGGATTTTTCAATAATCACTTATTTAATTCTGTTATGCTTCAGTAATCATATCATTTTTGTTATTGTATAATAGTTTAGTATGGTACTTATCTACAGAACCTTCATACTTAATGAATTAATGCAAAATATATCACATAATACAGTTAAATCTGATAGCATAAAAGTTGTCTAAATAAATAAAAATTACGATTTGACAATAATTTCTCATAAATAAAGGAAAACTTAATTTGAGTAGCTACCAATTAGTGATTTCTGAAAACGGGTAATTTTTAGATAAGGAAAACTGTAGATTATAAACCTGGAAGTAATTGATTTCTTTGCTAGGAAAACACATCGACATAATGATAATGTAAATTCCATGTATTCTTACTGTGACTTTTATCAATGTCTTGATGTTTATTTTAAGCTTATAAAATATATTTCAACCAACTTTGGGTTTATCATCTACGTATTTAGGTTGTTATTTTAATTGGTTGAATGTCGTAGATTGATGTTAGCAGGATATCATTAAAAACTAAGAGATACTAGACAGCTGTCTCGTTCAAATGTGGAACTTCACAGCAGCGCGTGCAACAGATTCCGCACCAGGAGATTCAGGTTGATGGCAAACACCTAACCCTCCGTACTACTGGGTCGGCATCGACTGGTTGAATTACTACTTCCATCAATCTGTAATACATACGTAGCGTGACATTCATCGATTTTCACTGGTGAACCCCGCCAGTCACGATCAAATTCAATCAATTGAAAATGAAACATTCTTCAAAAAAAGTTAACACTCTTCAAGGTGGCTCTATTTAGAAAATGAGCGAAAGATCCCGTTTACCTCAACGTAAAACTATGTGTAGTCGTTGGCTTATGTTTTTTTGATGACGCTTTCTATAATAGAAATTCTCCTCAAAGAATTTTCAGTTAATCCTAGGAAAATCGATCCGCAGAACTCAAAAGTCTACAAATTAAATCAGCAATAAGAGTATTTAAATCACTTATAAAATTAATAATGAGAAGCCCTTAAATTATTCAAATAAAGTCTTTTCCAATTATGACGAAAAGAGGGTATGTGAAGGTGTTAAGCACGACATTTAACTCTTCTTGAATTCTACTAAATATTCTGATGTATTCATCTGTATTAAGTAAGCTTACATTAATTTATGGTAGTTATTAATTTGAATTGAGGAGAATTTATGGTGGCAGGCATTGAGTTTCATTGTTTGTATTTGTCACAGATTGAGTCTGGTTGGGTATTACTATGAACCAGAAGGGCAGGAAACATCTGTTTCGCCAAAAAGCAAGTTTCTTCAACAGTGAGTACATTTGATTCTGATTTCACTAACCTGAAACCCTAGTTTCGATGCACTGATAAAATACAAGGAGGGTGAGTACTGCTGTGAAGTACTAAACTCCCTGGTTTTCACCAATACCCAACTAACATCAATCCATAATAAATATAAACAACTAACTTATTTATTTGCACTGAGACATGAAACCTGAAAATTCTCAACCTCTATCCATTGAAATAATACAAATAGGCTATTTATGTTAAAACAATATAATCTTATTTACATTCAACTAAATAGAACATAATCTTAATTAGACTATCGAAATAACTATCATCACCTATTTGTTAGCTAAAAATGACATCTTCATTTACAATGCATTAATATGACCTATATAATTATGCTTTACTTATTCCACTTATAGTACTTATAACTTAGTGATATCAATTATCTTTAAATAGAAAATAAACAAAATTTTTTTTTCTCGTATTAATTTTTCTCTTTATCTATTTACTTTTCATTTGTTTTTTTTTGTTTTCTTCTCATTTTCTCTCTTACCCTTTCTCTGTCTCTCCTTCTCTCTCACTCTCTCACTGTTTTGTATCTCATTTATAAATGATTCATTTTCCATTTTTGTGTTTAGCATTAAAATATAAGAAAATACAATTACATGTAACAATATGTGTATAATGACTAGTAACAATTAAAAATTTATCTTTCTCTATAATTAAACATTTACATTGATAATGTAAAAAAAAATTTCTATTATAGAAGGGAATTATTTTCATTAAATATAAACTTATCCTATTTATTCGTAGTAGAAGAATATTGAATAATGAATGAAAGTGTTAAGTTCGTTTCCATTCATTTACATTAGATGATTCATATGATTTAGGAAAAAGAATTGGAGAAAAATTTACTTAGATTCTATATTCACTCAATTAATTTATAATTTGTATTAATCTTATCAGAATGCATAGAGAAGAATGCAAGCGCCTGACTGGGACTGCTCAAGAGAGAGACAGATATCAAAAATGACGATGTATGAATGTCATACTACGTAAATACCGCAAATTAATAGAAGTAGTAATTCTACCAGTCGATGCCGACCCAGTAGTACGGTGAGTTAGGTGTTTACCATCAACCTGAAGCCCATGGTGCGGAATCTGTCGTAGGCACTGCTGTGAAGTTCCACACTAGAACGAGACATCTGTATAGTGTTCCATGGTTTTCAATGATACCCTGCTAACATCAATCTGTGACATATTCAATCAACTAAAAATACTAATATTTACAAAAATGACCATCTCAATTGAGTCTTAGTTTTGTTTAAATGTAATAATTTTAGTCATTGTTTTAAATACCTATTATTAGATTGTATGACTGTTATGATATGTATATATGGAAGGTAAATTGTATCATTAACAACTACTGAATGAAGTGCATCTTTAGTGAATTTAAGTTTTTTCATAGTTTAAATTTACTTTGCTGTGTGCGTTTACTATCAATATCAAACTCATTAGTACCAAAAAGGTCTGAATTATTACACTAAGGACTTTTATACAAACCATTAGGCTGAAACTCAATGTTATTATATACATTATCCAATTTTTCACGAGAATATTTCTCACATTCGATACGAATTGATTAAAAGCATAACGTAACGTAAAAATTGAATATCGGTTAAAAAAGCATCTTGTAAACCGTATTCAAAACGTAAATGTTATAATCAAACTTAAATTTCGACAACTGGTAACTTATGTTAAAATTCATTGTGTAATCAATTGTAATTTCAATAATATTCGATTTTGCCGACAGAATACAGTTTTCATGACAAAGTGATCTGAATGATATTTTCGAGCAGTTGAATCATCAAATCACGACAATCACGACAATAAGTAAATAATCAAATTTAGCGTCAATTAACCTTAGAATACAATTCAATTAAATGGAATTAAAAGTTATCCAGTATTACTAGTTTTATGACGTGAAAATGAAAGAGAGGATGGATGATTTTGTTGGTGGACGCGAACACCAATAAGACCCGTGCCTAGTCGAGAATGTGCGTTTGACTTAAGCCCACTCACCCCCAGGCCGACCAATAGGACAACCAGAATTGAGAACAGGAAGACGGAGAGAGCGAGAACTGAGAACCGAGAACTTATTATATTTTAATCATGCCTTTATATATACATAGAGTCAGACCACACAGTGAATCAATCAAGAATCTAACATTTGTACAGAACAAAGGGAAGAGTGGCGGTGAATGTTACAACTTATACACAATTAAGTAAGCATAGTTCATAGTAAATAAACAATGTACTAAGAGCAAATATACAAAACGAGAGAATCGGGCAAGGGGAACGTGGCAGTCATAGAAATGAAGTGTTAACACTGTCCACAGTTATAATAATTGAAATAATGTTCTAAAGCACAGTTCCCGAAGACAGCCAATCTTCACTAGGAGCCCGGCATATCAATTAGTCTTTTACCATTGTCCTAGTTTCGTCACATCAAAAAAGAATTCAATGTTGAACCAAATCACCAAAAATTGGAGTTCATATTCACCAAAATAACACTCTATTTCTACATCCAAGTAAAATCCAAACTAATTATACTACAAATTAGACAGCGTGTTCAACGAATCAGTCAAGGATTGACTAATACACTTCCAACGTTACTGCAAAATGTGCCCGCGAATTTACATGTGTGTGTCAAATCAATTACATCGTCTCAAAAGAAAGTAGAACAAACCTTCAATATTTTGTATGTATTTCCTATATAACCTTCACATAACAAGAACGTAAACACCCGTTAGCTCAATTTCAGAATATTACTCGGTTACAAGAAATCAGATGGAAACTCCTACATTGTAACTATTAAATATTAGGTTTCAGCATTTGGTTGTTTGTTGGATCTTTGGTTATCAAATGTTAAAAACATAATTTATGTGTTTGGAAAAGAGCACTTTTTTAATACTTTTCACTTTGACAAAAATAAAACACTTCATTACATCATAAGTTAATTTTAATTCACAATATCTGTCAACTGTTCAAAACTTTTGTATTTCACAAATGTTCCTATTTAAAACTGAGTTTTACATTCTTTATTATTAACGTGCATTTTCATTATGTAACCACTTATTCATGAAATAATATTTAATAGTTTGTAATTTTAACTTTTATCAACCAACTATGCTGATACTGACCATGTTAACATTAATAATAAGTGTATTTTACTTCACACATTAGTTTATGTAGAATGCTGACAACAAAAAGTTCTGGACGGCTTTCTTGCCATATATAAAACTTTTTAGCAGTGGGCACACAAGATTTTACTCAGAGTCTTCCAGTAAACGATGTTCCAGTAACTATTGGCTAAACCTGAAAGACGCTTGATCTGATCCCCTCCTTCGAATCAGTTCATTAGCTTCCATTGCTGATAAATCCCATACACAGACAAAATAGGTGTCTAGTGCTCTTTAGTTTTCGACAACATTTAGCTAAAACTATGATAAACAAAAACAACAAATAAAATTCAATCTCCATAATACTATACAAAGATCGTGTTGTAGCTATGTGAATACAGAACACTTAATTCCTAACCATGTGTGAAAGAATTTTGTTTCATTTTATTTTCATCTGGACTGACATGGACTGCAGAGGTTGGTATTAGGTCTAGTTGATTGAATTCGTTATAGATTGATGTTAGCAGGGTACCATTGAGACCAGGGAGCACTGAACAGTTGATTCACTTTAGTATGAAACTCCTCAGCAGTTCGTACACCAGATTCCGCATCACGGACTCTAGGTTTCAAACGTCAGGAGTGAAACAGTTATAGTTTATTTATTCTCTTAAGAATAAATAGTTACCTATTGATCAGAGAGAGACATCTGATAACTTTAAACATCCTAATTCAGCTGAATCAATGAACATTGAACACTTAAGCCGTCACTTTCAAGTTACGCTTAATATGCATTAAAATAATTAGTAATTTTACCTTGTAAATTCATTGCTTAGTTAACAAAATACAATCTTCTGGTTTGTTATATTTATTTCAACGACTTTATCATTCGTTTATCATTCGAATACAACTATGAATATATCCGTGTCATTCCGAGAATTTACGAATGTTACTGTATGTTCTCTTTTAGTTTATATTGATGAAAGAAATAAATGATTTCGATACTAAACGATATTGTTCAGGTCATCAATCAGCACTTCCCAACTTCATTTTATTATTGTAACAATCATAACTAAAGAGAACAGAGTTAATTAAAGTTATTCAATTGCCAAAAAAATATACGCTTCAAAGGAACTTTCTTCTTTATAATATCAAAGGTAAAATATCTGTTATTAAACAACTGAATGAAACGTTTTTCATATGAACAAGCACAAAAGCCTCTTAATGTCTTGTAATTAATATGGATATAATATACAGGGTAATTGGGTTTGTCTTTTTTTAAAAGAACTTCATCAATTGTTTGATTAAACTGAAACAAGAAGTAAACTGAATAGAAATTAAGTTTTTTATTGACTTCCTAAACTACTGAGTGATGGCTTAATAGTCTGAAAGTCAACTGTTCACCGTGACCCTTTAAGATTCTATGTTATTGTACAGGTAAACTTCTGATTAGTCTAGTATTACAAAAACATAACTGTTCTATACTTACTAGTTTATAGTGTATGTTTAATTGGAATTGATTAGTGAAGCTAGACTTCAATAGGATTCCCACCAAAACTCTGATTATCATGTTAATAAGAATGACTACATAAACAACAATGTATTAAAAGTATACATATTCCCGCAGTTAGTAACTTAAACTATTATACATTGGAATTATTTAGTCTTGTTTTATTTGAAACTTGTCATTTCGACTCCAGGTGTAAATAATAACCACTGCAGGTGCACTTAGCTGTCGAATTCCTAATAGTATAAAGCGCATTCCAGGTTTCCGATTCCTGGTCATAATTCAACTTTATACTAGTGAACCACCGCCGTATGTTAACAATCACCTCCAAATTGCACACCTGGTAACAGACACTGATCAGTTTCAACCCATAATAATATCCGCGATATGATATAAATACTTTTAAACTATAAAATGTTTTTCAGTTAATTCAGTTGTTAATTATGACAGTTTTAGTGTAATCATGATTTCTTAAATTTTATTCAAACAATTCTCATGGGAAACCATGAAAATTTAGTATTCAAAAATTTACTCCATTTAGAAATGTTCATTTATGTATGTTTAAACACTTAAAAAAACTTTACAACAGTAAAGAAATCTGAAAGATGACGTAACCATTAACTATGGGAATAATATTATCTTCCTTTAAACGAATGAAACAATATTAAATTTGGATTGTGACAGGGGAGCGAAAGAAGTAATAATAGTATTATTTTATTACGTTTTGAATATACGTATAATGAAGTTTTAATGTTCTCACTGGGACTCAGATTCAGTTCATTCACCTCAACCAACACAGCCCCATCGATTGCAAACATACAAACTTCAAGTATCCATAAGAATACAAACAGTGAAATTTAAGTATATCTTGCTGACGAGACCTAATAAGTATGCAACATGTATATTGAACTATATTTGCTAATCACAATTCAACTCTAATAAAACTTTTAATAACATATTTTATCCCGACTATCTTTTCAGAATGTATAGTTATCTTCAGTAACTGGCCAATTACAAACATCAACAACCGGTAGATACAAACTATTACACTTTACATCATAGCAACAGAAGCTTAAAATTTTGAATAAATAACTTTATTTTTCTACTGATCACATGAAGTCATTCATGAATTGTCTAAGAAATCATCCTGTAGATGATTGTATTCATGATGAAATCAGACAAATTCAATAATATTCTATTGTGTTATTCATTGAACATGAAATGTATGCATAATTTTAAGACATTTACTAGTCATCATCATGTGATATAAATGACATCTCGTTCATTATTCATAAACCTTATAATTGAATAGTCTAATTCAAACGGAAGATACTAAAACTAAAAGAAAATAATTCAATTAAGTATAAGATTAGTATAATGATTGTTTAGACAGTTATTCTTAATTAAGTACACTAAAATGCTATGAATGCCATTAGTCAATGTCTACTAATACCATTAGTATCACATGGTAAACATAGTAATATTTCATGCAATTTAGTTATTGGTATATTCATTTGATTGAAATGAAGTCAAATTATCTAGTCATTTAATAATACTGTAAAATTACAATACCGAATAACTGGAGATATTATATGATCAACATTTTGCAGTAATAACCAGCAAACTGATTGTTACAACAGTTAGTATCTTAGACAATATTTAAAGTTACGTTGATTTGTTAAACACTCTCATTACATAGAAATATTTATTGTATTGGCAAATCATGTATTGAACTAAAGAATTGGATAATCAATTGTCAAAGAACATTGTATAACTGGTTGATTTTACAAAATAATTACAGAATTAAATGTATTGTATTGTGAACAATTTTTTTTTCAATTTCCTATAACAGAAGAAAATGTAAAAGAGGAATTCCCAGATAATGTAGATAAATATCTATTCAATTTATTTAACATCAAATAGGATAGAATTTAATCTGGAGAATTATTCGTCTGAGTTCACTGAACATTTGTTAACAGAATAGATATGAATTTTTGATTTGTAATACTATGCTGCCAACTATTCGAAGTGAAGCCAGTGAATAAAAGTAAACATGGCTATGTCAACTTAATGCTTGTTGATATTGATAGTCGATTACATATAACCTCACGTTTTAAATCCAAAATTACAATGAAAGTTCACTACAAACGCATTATATAATCTACTAAGTAATGACAATGCTATACTAATCAAACCAGATAAATGCTTCATTGTCGTGAAAACGAACTAATCGGAATTCATGCAAGATGATATTAATTCTAGAAGAAACATGTATATTCAAAGTAAAAAATTCTATACTAGAACAAAACTGAAATACTAGAAAACTGAGTGAATGAGAACTATTAAAACTGGAAATAATCGATGGCATGATAAATAACTAAACTAAATCCATGTGAATTACTCCTACTTATCACGTATTGATAGGCAAAATTACATAAATCTGGTGTACTAATAATATCAATATTCTTCGTTGTCAGTTCATTATATCATAAATTTGTAATAAAATGCCTGTATGAAATTTAAAGGATACTTTAGAATTAAAAAAATCAATAAACAAATTAAATGTATCACATAAACTAATAATCTCTTATGTTATGCCATCATTATTTATCTATATTCTCTTGGGAGAAGTGATTATTGTACTAAGGCAGTATTCTGAAATACTTCTTAAACACCGATATTGAGATTGTACATTTTTCATCAACACATAATTAAAGTTCAGTGACTTAGTAGTAAAAATTTTGGTTATGACTAGCCATATTCATTTCACATCTAAAAATAGAATGATTTTACTTAGATCAACAAGGTCAGGATACTAGTATAAGTCAATCTTTTTGTGTAGTTTTACTTAATTCTCTGTGAAAAACTATTGGATCTAAAATCCTTCAATCTGCTGAGAAAAAAAGTATTTGATTTAAAAACTACCTGATATTTACATACGGTAGTAATTTGTCCAGCCTGTTATTTTACCTCAGCCAATTTCACGCCCATCAGACTGACACTAATGTACTTAAAATGACATTTTAACAAATATAGGTACACAACGTACTACCTACTTCTCATAGCTTAAACTTACCTTACTATTGTCATTAATATTCACCTTTCTTGGCTTCATTACTATTCAGGTTGGATATTTATGACGAATTCAAATAACACTTACCTGGCTTTATTATTTCATAGTTAATTCACATCATTCTGTACATTCTGTAATCTTAAGTTAAACACCTGATCTGAATTGTAATTATGTCATCCCATTTAATTAACAAATAGTTACACCAATTATCCCACAATTTCAATGGACTGAAAGACTTCTTTATGTCAACAATAAGTACGAGTCATTCGGACCAGTAAAGGTTAACCGTGTTGAGTGTGATTAAGTTATCTTCCAATAGTAATAAATGAGGCAGCGCATAAATGTCGTATATTGACCAAGCTACAAATACTAACCACCGGATACCTGCTCAGTAGTTTAACGGTTGAGCGATCACTGCAGAAACTAAAAGCGCCGATATCGATCCCCTAATTGAGTCGTGAATACACACTACTGAAAGTTCTAAAATACGACAGAATAGTTGTCAAAAATTTTCTGGTTGTCACTGGTTGCCTAACTCAGATTAATTTATGATATCATATTCAAATTTCAATTAATTTCACTAACAATCAAAAATTCATCTGATTCAATTTTAAATGATTCAATTTTTTAAATGCGGTTCTTACTTCCAATTACCAATGTGGATTTATAGTTGTCATGTTTACACCGTATGTTAATTTTTATTGTACGAAATGAAAATTGTCAACCATAAACAGATTGAATAAATACTACTTATATGTAGTTTTCTATGAGGGTAGTTAGTTCAGTAGAGCAATTAAAAATGAATTCATTTTAACTTATATGATCATAGTGGTTAGTAATCCTAACAAAATATAGAAAGCACGCAAAGATAATGAAGCGGATAATGATCTACTAAGAGTAATTAATTACTCTTCACTTAGATGAGAACTGTGAAAGTAGACGATAATTTTCATGTTTCAACACCGTATCACTTTCAAAGCTATCTGATATTTTGAACCAAAACTCAAAATGGTTTCATAATATTATTTGTGTATAATAAATAAATTCAGTGAGTGTTAACGACCAAATATGAGAAAATTTCAGTCCTATTCCTGGAACGAACAAGTAAAACAAACAGAATTAACTTCCTGAAATAATATGGTAGGAACATTGCCAAATGTCTAGACTGTTGAAATCTTAACAGATGAATCAATTCTTCACATAGTTTGTGTAATATTCAATATAAAAATTTCAACCTGCTTACTCCTAAACAGTTTTGTTGTTGAATTTCAGACTAAATTTGTAATGTGGAAAACTTGTTGATGATATAGTTTAGAATAAAAAGACTATATCTTTTAATATTCACTAGAAATACATATGCATGTGCGCTACTTTACATCGACTTATTGAAATTTCCATTCTTATTAACTCTGTGAATAGCTAACAAAAGTATATTGATTGTGACAAGTGATGTGCAGAACAAAATCGAATATTGAGGAAATATTGAAATTCTGAATGAGTAGAACCACTCATTTTGTTAGGTAGATTACAAAATTAATGAATATAACTTGATGAGTACTATAGACAACTTAAATGAAAGTAGCTAGTCTGCCATTACACAGATGACTAACCGATACCGTTGACTGCTCAGATTTTCAGGGATTCTTGTTTCTTGATGAAACGTACAAATTACTAGAACTAAACAGTATCACATTGATAACACTAAAAGAAAAGCCTGAACTAGAAAAATAACAGACTTCAACAAGAAGATTTTGTTATTTATTTAAAAGCACTACAATGATCACTGCGTAACATCCTGACACTCTATTAACTATAAGTGTAAATAGAAAATCCAAAAGAACAACACATTTTACAATACTGTACATTGTTGCATAATTTGTAAATTCGTTTACATGTAAGGAAAAAGATTTATTAATCAGCTTAATTCTTATATAAGTTACTACCTCACATTCATTGATGACTGCATCTGTAAAAGGAGTAACTGATTACTTCTTTGATGATTTGCCCTATGCAGCATTTTGTCTGTGAGAATCGAATTAATTAACTTGTCTTAACTAGTGTTAAATAAGTCATACATGGTGAGTGAAAATAAACAATTTAAAACTCTCTTATAACAGAAATAAATTCACACCATATTCTGAATTCTAATGTGTATTACTATGATATTAATTATCTATTAATAATAAACTTGTGAACGTTTTAACAAGTTCAACATAATAAAATGGTTGTTATTATAAGGTATTGTGGTGAATGTTAATTATAAAGTTTTAAGTCTTATGACAATTGATAATTTTGACATGATATTCCTAAACGAATAAAGATGAGTTGTAGCTTGAAGGTAATTTCCAACGACATGATGTAAAAGTCCTGAGTTCAATCCTGTATATTATCACGGATGCATATTGCTGAATAATCTGGTAACGGGATAAAACGACTGTCGGAGTTTTTTTGATTAACAGCATCTTACTAACACATATCAATCTGTAATGGGAAATGTAGCAAGTGATTCAAAAATTTAATGTCATAATTTTGTCTTATTGGGTGATTAAAGAAAAATCACTAACTTCCAGAACTATTTTTAAGAAGAGTGTTATACTTATGATACAATCCAGAAGTATCTTATACACACTGATATAATTTAATAATACTGGATTACTTGTAATTATCTTATAAAAATAATATAAGTAGGTTGATTTAGCTGTATTGTATAATGATAGTGAATTCAAATATAGATTTTCGTAATATTGCAACTATTCGTTAACAGTTATCTCTAGCTCAATCATTCTAATACAACAACGTATTAACTAACTTAAAGTATAATGTTACGAAGAGAAATCAGCTGACAATGAAAGTAAACGTTTATTCATAAAATTGATTACATATGAGTTATTTACATGAATACAACAGGAAGTATAAACTTAGGTTTAAACATAAATTATACAGAACCAATAAGTCTACGGAATGGATTAAAAAATGTTTAGTAGAAGGAATTAAATGATGCATACAAATTTAGATAAATAGGATAGTAAAAATCAAAGAATGAGAGTATGCATTTCCGTAAAGAAAATATAATGTAGGATGTTTCTGTACTTGGTGATTGAGAAACAAATGAATGTTCATGGCTTAATATCCCAAAGACATTTAAGAAAAATCTTATGATAAGTACCAATTACTCCGACATGATATTTTGATGATATGTGTTAACATATCGTTTAACAGTGATAACTGCATTCTGAATAAGAGAAGTGTGAATTTAGATTTTTATTCGCAGTGCGTTTTTCATAAGAATAAGTGGTTTGCAATATTAACTTATGATTATTGAAACCAACTTCCTAAAAAAGTTATTTAGTTCTAAATGTAAATAAAAGTACAATTTGATGATAATAATAATTCAGATCATGTGGAAGTAATTGGTACCACATGAAATAAGTTTCAAATATTCGTATCTGGGGAAGGGATTAATTTTTGATATGTTCAAAACAGACATTAAACAGCTAACGAGTACATAGTTTTGGTTTTTTTTATATGATCCCAATATAACCTGCTTGTTTAATCTGGTTAGCAACCACCAGCAACAGCTTACTATGGGAGAGGACAAACCAACTTCCAGCCGAAGAGAAAATTAGGAATAGACGTTGGAAATGGATAGGACATACACTACTCAAACCATCAGACTGCATCACGAGACAAGCATTAACATGGAATCCTGTTGGGAAGCGAAAGAGAGGAAGGCCAAAGAACACGCCGCGTCGACAATTGGAAGCAGACATTACAAGGATGAACAGCAACTGGAAACAGCTGGCAAGGATTGCTCAAGACAGAGTTTAGTGGTGAATTTCGGTAAGCGGCCTATGCTCCTCAGTGAGGAGTAACGGGCGTAAGTAAGTAAGTAATATGACCTGCAATCTTTGTCATTATCTTAGTTTTCAACTGACCGTCATCAGTGTAATATACATAGAAATATAAAACAATAAATAACTCAATAATTATGTATTCAATTAAATCTACTAATTCCGTCGAACGCATAAATGAATTTCATTGACACTTAGCTGCTACTGACCATGAAACTACAAGTATTACACAATCCAAAGTAGGTAAACTTCATTCATGCGTATCATTTCAAGTATAATTTTGTTCTGTTGTCATGATTGTATCATTCTTTAAAATTTAAACCATCAAAGACAGTACAAGTAAGTCTACTATAAATGAAGAAAACACTTTTTTTGACATGTAACATTATCATAACATTGATAAACTATGGACTATTACATACATCGGAATTATTCTATAAATTGGCAATAATTCAAGAAGTAAATCACTTATATAAAGTAATCATTTTCATCATATAATTGTAATATATTTTCATCATTAACATTAAACTTGTTTTTCTTATTCAATTCATTTTGTCTATTAAGTGTGTGTACTTGTTAATTTCAATATTCGCTTCATAAAATTCTCTTCTTTTCTTTTCCTTTCTTTTTTATTTCTAACTCATTGAACTGAATAACACATTTCTGTTTCCTTTTTTCATAGTCAAGATATTGAGAAACAGATTTTTGATTGTTTTAATGCTTGAATGTGTATGTGTTTGTGTTCATGTATGAACGTATAAGTAAATTAAACTAAAGAGATACGAATTATTACAGTTGAACAAGCACATTTTAACTAATGTATACAGTGATAACTAGTGTTGAGAAGAAATCATAATTCTGTAATGTACACGTTATTGTTATTATTATTAGTAGTATAAATAATCTAACACATTTATTCCTCAAAATAATTCTAGAACATTTCTATTATGGCAGAGAAAAATAATATGATATGTACCAATTAATTGATTACTGAAGAAAAAATACTTGTTAGAAACTGTTATATGAATATCCTGCTCGAATATAAAGTAGCTGAAGTTGATCAGTATGCATAAATGATTTCATTGATAAATTTTACAAATGAATAATTATAATATATACGATTACATAATAATGGTAACAACCGTGTTTAATCAGTATAACCGAGATATCATGTAAATTTCAAACATGAATTCATTAATTATCATTTTACTTTGTATTGTTGTGATATGTTTAAGTTGAAGATAGTTTTCATTGAGAAGTGTATGCAGATGTAAAACAAATGATAACCAAGGTAAACACTGTACAGTTGTTTCTACTAAATACAGACGTTCAAAGATTATCACCGCAATTAGGACTAAATAGGCGACTAAGAAGTGTATAATTATATGGTCTACTTTTCAAGATTTAGTTCTCTTCATATGGAATGATCTGACAGTAACTGGTCTTAAAGACTATAAATAGTTGGAATTGTGAAATATTCATCTCCAAACTAGTTAGTGTTAACTGCCGAAATATTGTTTGGTTATACAAATTCCTGTAGATCAATTCGATCTCAATAGTTTATTTCTTATTGATCGGTCACTGCTTTTCAGCTAATGTAAACACAGTAATCACGGTTTCACTGCTTTCATTTATGTAACAAAGATATATCCTGACCTTCATTTATCAGAAAGTATTGATTGTATGTTGCTGAATCAATTTAACATAATTTAATAGCTAATAACATCGAAATCTAGGCACATTCATGGAGAAAATTGACACGTAATTATTTTGTGCCACTTTTATATACAGCAAGCCTGTGATACTGACGTTCCACTAGTACCGAATCTGTTTTTATGCTGCTTCACGGTCTGGATAATCACATTGGATTAATGATTCTATTTATAGACGAATCAGCAGAAACCATTCAATTATTTTTAGATATAAACTTTAGCAGTTTGATTGTTATTGTAAATTATTGTATTTGAAAAATATGACTTTTATAACCAAAGACATGAAATTTCATTCTTTAACACATCCAACTAAAACTATACCTGTAAACTATCGCTATATCGTGACAATTCTCTAAAGATACCCATCAGACAACAAAAAATGACCTATCTCAGTCTATCTCAAATCAATCGAAAGATTCAAGTATATTTAAATCATATCCAACCTGATCAGATATAATCCATCTAAGTAAAGAAATAGATTTACTATACTTACTTACTTACTTACTTATGCCCGTTACTCCTCGCTGAGGAGCATAGGCCGCTCACCAGTGTTCTCCATTTAACTCTGTCCTGAGCAATCCTTTCCAGTTGTTTCCAGTTGCTGCTCATCCTTTTAATGTCTGCTTCCAATTCTCGACGCGGCGTGTTCGTTGGCCTTCCTCTTTTCCGTTTCCCAACAGGATTCCATGTTAATGCTTGTCTCGTGATGCAGTCCGATGGTTTGCGTAATGTATGTCCTATCCATTTCCAACGTCTTTTCCTAATTTCCTCTTCAAATACTGGAAGTTTGTTTGTCCTCTCCCATAGTAAGCTGTTGCTGATGATTTCCCGCCAACGGACATTCAGTATCTTTCGTAGGCAGTTGTTTATAAATACTTGTATCCGTCTGATGATGTTTGCAGTAATTCTCCAAGTTTCAGCTCCATACAGCAGGACTGTCTTCACCTTCGAATTGAAGAGTCTGACTTTGAGGTTAGTTGATATTTGTTTTGAGTCCCACATGTTTTTCAACTGTAGGAATGCTTCCCTGGCTTTGCCAATCCTTGCCTTTGCATCTGCATCGGAACCTCCTTGTTCATCGATGATGTTCCCTAGATACTTGAAAGTATCTACTTCTTCCAGAGTTTCTCGATCAAGTTGAATGGGGTTGGTGCTCCCTGTGTTGTGTTTGAGAATCTTGCTTTTTCCATTATGTATGTTCAGGCCTACTGATGCTGAAGTTGCTGCTACACTGATTGTCTTCACTTGCATCTGTCGGTGTGTATGTGCTAGGAGAGCTAGATCATCCGCAAAGTCCAAATCACTGAGTTGCATCCTACTTGTCCATTGAATTCCGTACATTCCCTCAGATGTGAAGGTCTTCATGATCCAGTCGACCACTAGGAGCAAGAGAAAAGGTGAGAGCAGGCAACCTTGTCTGACTCCGGTCCTCACTGAAAATGCAGTTGTCAGTTGTCCTCCATGCACAATTTTGCACTGTGTTCCGTCGTAAGAGTTCCGGATGATGTTGACGAGTTTCTCTGATACACCGTAGTGTCGAAGAAGTTTCCATAGTGTTCTCCTATCTACACTATCAAACGCCTTCTCATAATCAATGAAGTTGATGTACAGGGGCGAGTTCCATTCAATTGATTGTTCAACGATGATCCGTAGTGTTGCGATTTGGTCAGTGCACGACCGATCCTTACGAAAACCAGCTTGTTGATCTCGAAGTTGAGCCTCCACTGAATCTTTCATTCTGTTCAACAATACTCTGTTAAAGATTTTCCCTGGTATCGACAGTAGCGTGATCCCTCTGTAGTTGTCACATTTGCTCAAATCTCCTTTCTTTGGTATCTTGATAAGATAACCTTCTTTCCAGTCTGCCGGCACTTGTTCTTCTTCCCAGATCTTTTTGAATAAAACGTGGAATATCTTTGCTGTTAGGTCGATATCTGACTTGAGTGCTTCAGCTGGTATATTGTCAGGTCCTGCTGCTTTCCCACTTTTGATTTGCCTGATGGCCATCTTGATTTCTTCCATCGTTGGTGGAGTGACATCTATCGGGAGGTCTGTAGGTGCTGCTTCAATGTCCGGTGGGTTCGGTGGAGCTGGCCTATTTAGAAGTTCCTCAAACTGTTCTACCCACCTATTCTTTTGTTCTTCAATCTCAGTGAGTGTCTTGCCTTCTTTGTTCTTGATCGGTCGCTCTGGTTTACCATGTTTATCTGCCAGTTTCTTCGTTGTGTCGTATAGATGTTTCATATTTCCTTCTCTTACAGCCTTCTCCGCTGTCGTTGCAAGGCCTTCGATGTATTTCCGTTTGTCAGCTCTAATGCTCTTCTTTACTTGCTTATTTGCTTCTGAGTATTCAGCTTGAGCCTTGATTTTTTCTGCTCTTGTTCGGCTGTTGTTGATTTCTATCTTCTTGTTCCTCCTTTGCTGAATTTTGCTCAATGTCTCAGTGGAGATCCATTCCTTATAATGGTGCTTCTTGCGGCCTAGAACCTCCTGACACGTTGACGTTAGTGCTTCTTTGATTTCTTTCCAGTTATCCTCCATAGTGGTTTCTTCTTTCGGCAGATCTTGTAAGGCTTGGAACCTGTTGTTGAGAGATATTTTGAATTCATTGAGTTTGTCAGTGTCTCGGAGAAAGCCTGTATTGAACCGTTGTATTGCTGACACTCCAGTTGTCCACTGCTTCTTTAGCTTCAGTTTTATTTTAGAAACCACCAAGTGGTGGTCTGAAGCTATGTCAGCTCCTCTCCTGGTTCTTACATCTTCCATTGATCTTCTAAATTTTTTATTGATACATATATGATCGATTTGATTCTCTGTAGTATGATCCGGTGAGACCCATGTAGCCCTGTGTATGCGTTTGTGGGCGAATATTGTACCACCTATAACCAATTTGTTGAAGGCACATAGGTTTGCAAGTCTTTCACCATTGTCATTTCTGTCTCCCAGTCCTTGTCGTCCCATGATTTCTTCATATCCAGTGTTGTCCATTCCGACTTTGGCGTTGAGGTCTCCCATCAGTATTGTCAGATCCTTTCCTCGACACTTTGCTATAATT
The DNA here is from genome assembly GCA_034768735.1 of Schistosoma mekongi. NCBI lineage: Eukaryota > Metazoa > Platyhelminthes > Trematoda > Strigeidida > Schistosomatidae > Schistosoma > Schistosoma mekongi. The sequence continues at coordinate 76,886,289 of CM068305.1, read as the reverse complement.
GATTGCAGTCTATCGTAAAACTGATCTTTGTCCTCGTCGTTGCCGTCGTTGGTTGGTGCATAGCATTGGATAATATTCATTGTAATCCCTTTCTTCATTGTTTTGAAAGATGCTTTGATGATCCTGGGTCCATTTGGTTCCCATCCCACAAGTGCATTACGTGCCTCCTTGGACAGCATCAGAGCAACTCCTTGAGTGTGAGGAGCATTTTCCTCTTCGTGGCCGGAGTATAGTAGCGTCTGTCCCGAAGCTAATGTTTTCTGTCCAGCTTGAGTCCAATGAGTTTCGCTGATTCCGAGTATTGTCAAGTTGTATCTCTTCATTTCTGCAGCTATTTGATTTGTCTTCCCGCTCTCCCACATTGTTCGAACATTCCATGTACCTATAAAAATATTTGCTCTGGTTGTTAGAAGGGGGGGCATCGGCCTCATGACTTCCGAAGAATTTCGGCTTTCATCATGAGGCGTCATATATCCTTCCACTCCCAGGGCAGAGTTTAAATGGTTTATCTTGTTTAATCTGGTTTGCGTTTTTTTTTAGCAAGTTTGGGTTTTTACGGGATGGGGGTGCTAGCCCCATGCCCAACCCTCCTCCTTTACCCGGGCTTGGGACCGGCAGTAACCCTAGGAGGGCTACAGGCGGAGTTAGATTTACTATGCATCTGCAATATTCGTCGGAGTATGTTTTCCTACTGTATTCGATTAACAAACAATAGTTTAACGCACGTCCTAGGTGTAGATATCTTTGGACTGATTAATTTAGTTTTAATAGTCTACTATGTTGCTTACAAACTAATATTTAAAGTGGGGCATAAATTTTCTAAACATATCTAGTTAAGTTTACGGAATAACTGTGACTAATAGATTCGAATCAATGAAAATAGAATGTTTCTTAATCGTTACATTATTAGAATGAAACAATTCAGGTGAAATTTCAACTTAAAAATAACCTACAGGTAGCAATCATTTAAATAGAAATTCCACTAGACGTCAAAGGATGTATTACCACCTTGGATTCAGTGAACGACTAGATAGTGTTCATGCGCATATATTCCACAAGAAATAAATACAGAACACTCTAATCTCTAGGCAAGCCTATTAGCCTTCTTTCATTGAATTGGAATCAAATAGTCAGCGTTTTTGACTTCAGTTAATCAATAATGTTGCGTGGTCTGAAGATAATTGGCTCAATCCACGTCGCTATTATTTGTAACTGTATGGCTGCGCTTCTCATATTTTTGAAACGTCTGTAGTTTAGTGAAATTTTTATCAGTACTGTTTAGTAAACGCATCCATGACTGGCTCATTTAACCTTAAATATAACACATCTAGGATCACTTAAAAAAATCTGCATTACTTTTACCCTTACTTTGTTGTATACTTCCACTAGAACTAGCTTAAAATGGTAATAAATCTTAGATGAATTAGCAACGTACCATTCGACAGGCCAATCCTCACGGTAAGAATCAAATTAAACACAGTGGGTCTCTATGGAGAAAAAATATTTTTGAAGGAAAGAATTTGATTTACCTGAGATTTTCGTTAAAATGTTACAATGTATTACATATTTAATTAGGATGGACTTGCATCTTGATTTGTTATGGACTGAAGCTGGTAAGTCTCTGTTGTTATATACAAGTACAACCAACCGACGAATCCCAAGTGGGGCGAAAAGCGCTTCCTAGATTCCATTTGCCAGTCACAATCCAACTTAAACAGTATTACATATTGTTTTTTTCTGTATGCCAACATTTACTACTTCATAACTTCCGTGTTTTTACAGTTAATATACACTGTCGAAATAATCTGTTATGTTGAAAAAATAGTTTGTACTAAAAATACTGCTACTGATTCTTCATTTCAATGTTCTAAGCTGATAAACAACCTTCAAATGAATTGTTAGTATAACATCCTATTAGGTGAATGACGCCAGATATGTTAACTAATTATGCATAAATAACTAAACCTGTCAATGTATAAAGCTAACAATGTTGACAAATTTTTTAACTTAGGTTGAATCAAAAGTGATTTGTTAATAAACCTACCGCTTATCCTATACCAGATATACAATCTTAAGTAAACTAGAGCAATTTATTATGTATGTCGAAACGGAATGAGTTCGAATCCCGGTGTGAACATCAACATTGGGATGCAGGTACATCCAGCCGATGAGTCCCAAATAGGACGAAACGCGCGTCCTTGATTCCACCTGCCAGTCACAATCCAACTTATATAATACTTGTAAAAATTCGCTATATCGAGGCAACCCGCTCAGGATGTACATATAGCAACAATGACTGACCAGCTTCAGTCTATAACAAATCAACGGGAATATACAAGTTTATCCTAATAATTGGATTCTTTTATTTTCCTGTTATAACTGAATAAATATAGTTTTTAGTTTGATGTCATGAATTAGTCTGAGTTATGCAGCCAGGAAGCACTGGATATCTATTCTGTCCTAGTAAGACAGCGTTTGATACTGTGCATCCATGATTCCACTAAAGAATCCAGCATACAAACTTCAAGCTTTACTGCGAACTATTAACCATTAGACTACTGAGTCAGTCGGTTTCAAACGGTTGACATGTTTAATTCAGTCAATTCACGATTTTTTTCATCGTTATTGGTGGGTAACTGCCTCGTGCCCAACATTGGTGAATTCCGATTTCAAAATTCAAAATAATTATTTATTTTTAAATATCTAAGTCTTTTCAAGAACATATCAAGAACAATGACATATATTATTTCAGGTGATTCAAGAAGGGCAACCAACTTTACGAGCTGTTTTTCAGAAGACTTTCGTTTATTTTCGGTATATGTATATCGATTTTTTTATTTCGATTATTGTTATATTCCCATCGTCCAAACCCCCCCCCCCCAACCCTGTCTAGACTCATAAACTGTTATAACATTTTCTGTCATTCAGGATCTATAATCAACTGGTCACATATCTGTACCTCTAGTCGTTAGTCATTACTGTTCTCGTTTTGTATAAATGTTATTCTTCCTATAGGTGCTCTGTGTGGTTACTTTCTGTATGTATAAAAATGAATGGGTGAAATATGATCTGATTGTCTGATTGTTGACTTAGTCATATTGTGTTCTTCATTCTGCTTGAGAACTAGTTGTCTTGAGGCAGACGTATGCGTGCAACGATTAGTACTATAGAGGTCACAGTTTTCTATAAATTGTGATTGTCCGATATTTTAAGATATAACAGCACAGAAGGGAGTTAATCTACCCTCTGTTCACCACCCAACTAACTAAAGAGAAAAGTCTAACGTGAGAAAGTGAGTATGATTTACCAGATGTTTTGGTGATGCACATATCAGAACAAAATCCATCCTTATATATATAAATAAAATTACAGTGATTGTTATGAAAATCATCTATTGAATAGACACCACACATAGCTAACATGAATATCTACAACACAAAATTTACCCTGACTGACCATAGCAACAGATTTATCAAACAAAGCAGAACTAGTTCCTATTTTCATTCTAACTGGCCAGCACGTTTCATAAAAGTTTTTTATCTCCCAGGTTTTATCTTCATTTATTTTATAAAACTATTAGATTTTATAATGATATTAACTTCCAACCGTTTCATGTCTGTTAGATACTATTTAAGCATGTGGTTTAAACAAAAATAAACAAGTCATCTGCGGATTTAAACAAATGAATAAGTTTGATTGCTTCTAAGTGTAATTTACACTTCAATGTTCGTTACCTTTTAAAAATTACTTCAGGTATCAACCAAAAAACTTCAAAGTGTACACTGTTTTTAAGTAGAAAGAAATAATACTGAAGCTGTGACTGTCAATAATATCCAAGGATTAATTTGCTTTAAGAAGTAACTTCATATCTGTATATTTCTGAAACGAACTAATTATGAATAATAGTTGTTTTCAAGTAACACAATAAGATATATTGCACATACTGATTATATTTATAGTAGACGTTGTTGGTGTTACTGAGAACAGTATTATGACCTTCACACATATAATACTTTACCAAGAAGCCACAATGGAATAAAAAATTTAATATCAAAGTCAAGTTTAAAGAAACTAGTTGTCTTGAGGCAGACGTATGCGTGCAACGATTAGTACTATAGAGGTCACAGTTTTCTATAAATTGTGATTGTCCGATATTTTAAGATATAACAGCACAGAAGGGAGTTAATCTACCCTCTGTTCACCACCCAACTAACTAAAGAGAAAAGTCTAACGTGAGAAAGTGAGTATGATTTACCAGATGTTTTGGTGATGCACATATCAGAACAAAATCCATCCTTATATATATAAATAAAATTACAGTGATTGTTATGAAAATCATCTATTGAATAGACACCACACATAGCTAACATGAATATCTACAACACAAAATTTACCCTGACTGACCATAGCAACAGATTTATCAAACAAAGCAGAACTAGTTCCTATTTTCATTCTAACTGGCCAGCACGTTTCATAAAAGTTTTTTTATCTCCCAGGTTTTATCTTCATTTATTTTATAAAACTATTAGATTTTATAATGATATTAACTTCCAACCGTTTCATGTCTGTTAGATACTATTTAAGCATGTGGTTTAAACAAAAATAAACAAGTCATCTGCGGATTTAAACAAATGAATAAGTTTGATTGCTTCTAAGTGTAATTTACACTTCAATGTTCGTTACCTTTTAAAAATTACTTCAGGTATCAACCAAAAAACTTCAAAGTGTACACTGTTTTTAAGTAGAAAGAAATAATACTGAAGCTGTGACTGTCAATAATATCCAAGGATTAATTTGCTTTAAGAAGTAACTTCATATCTGTATATTTCTGAAACGAACTAATTATGAATAATAGTTGTTTTCAAGTAACACAATAAGATATATTGCACATACTGATTATATTTATAGTAGACGTTGTTGGTGTTACTGAGAACAGTATTATGACCTTCACACATATAATACTTTACCAAGAAGCCACAATGGAATAAAAAATTTAATATCAAAGTCAAGTTTAAAGAAACTAGTTGTATGAAAACTGAAGTTTCTAGTAATAAATTTGCTTTTGTACTCAATTTGCTAACAAAATTTCTGATAAACTAGATAATTTAAGACAGTTTACTCAGTATATAAATACTTCTAATAAGTAGTATGCTAGAGATAATGTCTTACAGAATTTAAATGCATCAGCTTAATTCAACATTCAACTTAATTGTTTGTTGATTGACAATTTAAACTGATTGTGGATTATATGCACCTTTTAATGAATTTAGCTTGAGTAGCATGAATAACTTTGTGAAGCAATGACACTTCATTGAAATAATAAAACAACAAAATGAGAAACTAAATTCAAAAATTGTTTTTTTGTCACTGACACTTACATCTGGTGATTATGAAATGCTTGAAACGAAAGCCCGATAGAAATGAATCTAATTGTTTATTGAATTTTAATTTGTTTTATGGATGCATTTGTCGTGTTACAACTCATACAATTTCTAACTAATAATGCTAAAATTATCAAGTAATTTAAATCTAGAATAATTTTTAATTACGAACTCTAATGAGTTCTAAAGTAAGAGAGTACGCTCTAAAAAAGAAGCTACATGTTAAGTTAGATCTACATATAAGAACAGCTGACATCCCCGACATTGCTTCTGAGAAGAATTATGGATGGTAGATATCAGTCAATATTCCATGGTAACTTTATAAACTATTCAACAATCTATAGTGTACAAATTTAGCTTTCTCGTTGGCGATTTGAATGCAATGTCACTTACCCATTCTACAAAGAAAGAAACAAGGTGGTTATTCTAAGAATAGTTTACGATCAAATTAAAAGTAATCAATTACTTCTGAAAAGTTCGAAAGTCCAATGTAAGTAGGTGGCGTTAATACGTGGATTTACATTATTACTAATCAGATCACATAGTGAGGTGTAAAGGATTTTAATAAAAAAATATCCAACCTATATCAGTTACCTGATGAAATAATTAAAGATGAAAAAGATACAGGTGTATTCTGAAGTTTGTGAAAGATCTGGTAACTAAAAATATTAGGCTTATCTCGTCCATTCACAGCAACTTTATCATTATAAGCCTACTTTGGTAATTCATTTTAATTCCAAGCCTTTTGTGAAAATTTTTTATAATTGCAATACTGTAACATTCCTTTATCTTTAAATATGCAGTTAAGATCATTTAATGAAAATGTTATTGCAGTCTATTTACTTGAATTATATTACGCAAGACTATCAGGTACCTTGGATTAATTACATTCTATCATTACAGATATATATGAGTTTTAAAGGAAATAAAACAACTTCAAAAAATATTGTAACTTAATTGTGTTAATTAGTGTGGGATTCCACCTGGAAAGTAAAATCCAGGGCTTAAACTCCGTCTTTTCTGTGGCACGTTAGTTGAACTCACAAGTATTCTGGTGTCGATGTTCACACAGGGACTCAAACACAGTTTGTTTTTATATCCAACGTAACAGCATTCAACATCAAACTTCTAAGTCCAGACAACACTGATATTACTACTTGGACCTTAAACATAGCCTTACGAATAAGGTCACAGAGTCATTATTAGCTAACAGTATATTGCCAACCACTAATATATTTCAATCTACTGAAATTAAAATCAATGAAAATTCAGTTGGTTAGATGAATTAGCTACCAAACTCAAATAAATATTCACTTGAATATAGAAGGTGAAATTTACCGTCTACATAGATTCAAGAATATCAGTTAACAAGTAACAGATAACATTTACTATTCAAATCTGTCACTACATTTATTGTATACAATACATACATGCATTATGTAATGAGAAGTAAGATATATGTAGCATTATTGCTGAATATTCAAAACTGTTAACATGGAAACCGATTCGGTTACACTTTAATTCTATACAACCAAATACTTTAATAAATGAATATCTGATATTATCTAACTAATTTTAATAATGCACTTCGAATTAATCTATAATCACCAGTTGTTCATTAATACAAATAAAATATACTGAAAATTAAAAAAGAAAAATTCAATTTAGTATATGAATAATCTGTTAAAATTCAAAAAAGTAGTTCACTTTTATTATTTAATTAACAATTTTATTTCTATGAAAATAAATTAAAACAAAAAAGGACATTCAATTCACTGTTGATCTTTTGTTAAGATACCATTTGTTTTTTTTTTCAGTTACGTAGCATAATTCATTTTTGTTTTGACTAGGAGAAATATAACAATTAGATGAGATTATTCAGAAAAGGAGAGGGGGGGGGAGAGAATAAAAATATTTGAACAACCTCAAATGTAACGGATGTAAATTTTATCTAGTGATCACGTAAATTTTGTATTACACTTTGGTATTTCCGGCTTTTTTTTTTAAAATTCCCCATGCTGTTTATTAGATTCTAAATTTTTCATATCATAACTTAATGTTCTGATGTCTGTAGGTTTTATGTTTGAGAATTGTTAGACATTACAAAATCATGTTACATGAAAAAATTGAATTATTTGCTCGAATGTCGAATAATCTAGAAGTTCTGTAAGGTGTTTTGATGTTGCATAAAAGGCCTATAATCAAGTTTTACTATCAACGTGTTACTCTTTTATTATCGTTAAATAATATTATATCATCACTCATCACTGAAGGTGATTTCTTTAAACCACCAGATACACAACACTTAGATTGAGCTTGTATCTTCCTGTTGATTAGCCATGGACATAAGCTGGTCAGTCTCTGTAGCTGTATGTGCTTCCTAAGCGGATTACCTTGATATAGCGGTAGTTCACAGGTAAAGTTTAAGAAAGACTGTGACTGACAAACGGAATCCAGGACGCATGTTCCCTTCCATATGGGACCTATCGACTGGATGTACCTACAGCGGAAACATCATCGTTGAGATGCAGGTATATCCAGCAGATGAGTCCCAAATAGGACAAAACACGCGTCCTATATTCCTCTTACAAGTCAGAATCCAACTTAAACAGATACACAACACATCTAAAATGAACATAAATCACAACCAGCGGAGAAGAAGTGATGATAATAGTGGCAATGATTAGGTAAATAAATGATAGAATGACAAAGTATACATGGGAAAAATCCCATCAAAACATAGATGGTTGATGTGATTGGTGAAAGGTTTAACTATCTTTCATTAGAAAGATTACAATTAACAAAATAAAACTTTTGTGTCAGTGACGAAGAAAATAAGGCATTTCGGAAAAGAAAACAATACTTTGACATACATCATTTAAAAAATCCACTTCAATGACATAGCTTAAATTTACGATCTTTACTTAATACAGTTATACAGAAAAACTATCCGCGTAGTAACGGGTTCATCCTTACGCCAGTCCTACAAAACACGATAATTAGATCAATAAATGGTAATTTTAATTTGTGTAAGAAATATATGGATTGTACGATAACCGCTTTCGATAACAATAGTGGTCTAAGTGTCATCATGGATAAACTTAGTAACCCTCATCATTAATTAAAATTTACATTGGGAGCAGAGAATAATTCTAAATTTCATTTTCCTGATGTTCCACTGAAAGTAGGCTAGTTTATTGACTATGAAAGATGTATATATTAAAGGCAAACTTAAAATAGACCATAAAACTTGGTTTGAACAAACAAATAAAGTAATTTAATTCATTCTTTATTTTATCGCCACATACGACTATGCTCATAGCATACAGTAAAAAACAAACCAACGCCAGTCCAACAACCACTCATCAAAATTGGCTACCCATCCATCAATTAAGACTTGAGACCGAAAATATGATAAGAAAGTGGCCACATGACTGATAATAAAACTCACTTTAAGAACTCAGAGTTTAAAGATAAAATTCAAACTGATATCATTGGAGATACCGAAACAAATAGGAAAATTATCACACGTCACCAAACTACGTGTCGTCTTCACCAGCTAAGCCATAATTCATGACTGTGTAATACATGAACATCTGCTCTCTGATATATCTATGCTTATCGATGGGTTAACTTACTCGTATAGAGCATGGCACATCAGCTGCAGAAAATGATAGTTCTCCTAACGCATCTCAAAACATTTCACTTATTGATTTTAGAAGAAGAATATAATGCAATAAACAGCTCATTACTAGAACATCTGATAATCACTAGTTCCTCTAGCCCACCAAAAAACTTTTTCCCAATTATAGACACAGTCAAGCGAATACAGTTAGATGGAGCACAAGAAAGTAACTTATGCTCACAAAAGGCCTTGTAAATTTATAGTTCCAGAGTTTACATGTGAAGGCTACAAGTAAAGGCCCTGGTTTCATTATGGCAACAGAACGGTTCTTTAATTAGTCATATTTTGAAACCTTTAATAACATATTATACTTTCTTAGTGTTTTCCTTCATCGCCTTCTCTTGATGTATCAAGTTAACAATTACTTTCATTCTATTATTATTATTATTTTTACCTTTAAACTGTTTAGCAACCCCTTTTAACATAATTTCTAAACATTTTATGGTGTAATTCACTTAGTATATTTCACAACAAATTAATAGAGTTACTAAACCAATAAAAGAGTGCAGCCATTGTAAATAAATTTATCAAAAGAGAATATTGTTTACTGTAAACTACATTTGTTTTACTACTACTACTACTACTACCACTACTACTGATAAAATTACTAGTGCTGAAGTAGAAATAGAAGTAAGTTAATTCCCGTTACCAAATAACGTTGGTTATGTGTACTTCATATAACAATGCCATAATGATAAATATCATAATTCATTATTTTAAGTAGTTTGTTCTATTTTAGTTACATAACAATTGATCCATTTTTTTCAATGTCATTTCACATCATAAACTTAATTAAAAATGAAACGTTTCTGATAGTTCTAACGCAGAACGCATGTGATGTAACATATTTTGTAGCATATTTTGTACATAAATAAATTTAGCGAAAGAAAATTTTGACGATATCAATCTTATATGAAGTAATATTTTTTACGAAACATTCATCTAGTGAAAAAGAGAAAGAGATTACGTAATACGTCATTTGAAAATTTAATATTTCAGAAGAGTTATATGAGTGTTATGTAACGACCTAAGAGATGAAGAAAATTAATTTACAAATGGATACGTTGGGCGATAATTCTCCATTTGAGTGTGATGAGAAATAGAAACCCGCCGAAGATAATACTACCTATGAAAACGATCACAAGGTACGAGGAATTAAATAAAACATCAAAAAAATAATAATAAATAAACAAATTAAGGAGTATTAGGATCAATGTTTAGTAAGAAGACATATTCTGTTTCGCCAGTCAAAGATCTGTCTTTGACTACCAGTAGAAAGTATGAATATATATATAAGATTGTACAGGTGTTATAGATAATATCGTCGACAATAAAATTCTCTCCTGTGAATTACCTTTATCTCTTTCTGATTGGCATAATGGGCTCAATCAGGATGCTAGACAACGAATCAAATTCATCAAAATATGATAACTTGATATCACGTAACAATGTACAACCTTTTACAAATACTTATTTGGTAAATGTAATAATTAATGTTAATTGTCAGTGTAATATGTGAAATATCGAAGATATGCATTTCCAATTCTTTAAGAACTGTATGGAACTCACTTGCTCCAATTTAAGTAATTGTTCAATCGATTACTTAATCGAATTAATTCGTGTCAAACCATCAATAAGCACAATCCAGTATAAACATTGAATTCTTAAATCCATTTAAGATGAGTGTATATGTATCAGGGTATATAAATGAGTGTTGTACAGTAGATATAAATAATTAGTGTTATTTGTATACAAGGTTTCAATTAGATCGTTTATAAATATCGTGATATAGAGTACAAGCTTGTGAAGATTTAAGGCCCACTTTTTTTTAGTATAGATGAATATTAAGTAATACTCAACTATTTGAACAATCTGTTTAAGTAAAATATTTAGCGTGCATACTTATATCCAATGGCTTGTTTCTAGGTCAGTCAATTCATGATATCCATTGCCGTCGGTGGGTAACTGTCTCTTATTCGACGTCATTGAACTCCAGTGGTTGCATCTAGCTCAGTGGTTTAATAGTTAAGCTTTTGGCAAAAGGCCTGAAGGTCCTGAGGTAGATTTACTAGTGGGGTAGTGAATTTACACTGTTGAAGAATCCAATACTAAAATAAAGTGACTGTTTAGTGCTTCCTAGCTATCAATGGCTGTCTCAACTAACTTAAAACGTGATATTAGATTCAAGTCCGTGATATATTAATTAAAAAATTTTGTACCTAATAGTAATTGACTTACTACGTGATTGTTTATCATTAGAGGTTTTTATTGTGTGAATTTTAATTTGTCTACAAAGAACCTTATTTAGTGTACATAAATATCTTAAAATATTTACGTGTTCAGATCACGTGAATCCAATGTATTACATAACTCAAAATAACTTCATATTCCTATCGCATTTCAAGAGGTAAACTTTTTTGAGTCATTAATTAACATTGAGGCTGGTTTTATTTATATATACTAGTGTCTTTGTATAAATGAACTGTTCTATTCAGCGATTCATATGGTTTCTGTTGATTGTTACAACTTGAAATCCTACTTGAAAGAGTTAAACTACATAAAAGTCCTTGAACCTGTTCTCAATAGTAGTTTGTTTGTTAAATACATCAGACAATCCGTAGAAATGTGACTTGGAATTTAATAAGTATTGCTTTCAGCAAATTTCACAGTAAAGTTATAACGTACATAAACAGATAATTATTTAAATTTTTTGAATTAAATGATACAAACCGTCAGGATACTCAAAAATCTAGGTGAATGCGAAGTCGTATTACATCTTACTAAATACTCGTCCCTATAAAATTTGGTCAACAATCTGTTAAAAACAATAGGCATCTTACTTGCGATTGCAAATTAAACGACTGTACATATATTAGTACTAAGCAAATACAATTGAATTTTAATCGAATTTCATTGTAACATAAATGTCAAATTCAGGTTTGGTAAGGATGCAGATCCCCAGAACTCTTTTGGTAAAACCATTATCTTTGTGATTAATTTGTGGAAATGTTAATTTTTCGTTTTTGCGAGAAAATGCAACTATTTCACCTTCAGTTTATGTTTTCCATCAAGTAGGACGCTAAATCTCACTGGTCCGTTGTTTGTTTTACTACGCTATTCGTGATACTTCTGAGGACATTCTCTTTTTGTATATATATACGCATTAGTTAACTGCTTGTTACTAGTCTTAGGGGCTGCTTTAAAATTAGACGCCTCTTGCTGACATTGAACTTCTTTCGTTAGTTATCTCTGCTGGGATGCAAAAGTCTAAGTAGCTCTACTCGTTACTATGTAGCTGGTATCGAGATGTCATGTTAATCCGCAACCCTAGCAAGGTTAATTTACTTCAATTATTCCAAATATTTTCACAATTATGGTCGTAATTTTTAAAATAAATTTTACTGATAAAGCAAGAATTTTTTTCTAGTACCTAGAAGAGGATTTTGCTTTGCGTTTTCCCCTTTTAATTACCATCTTTTGCTGAATTCACTGGTGTAATAAATTTTACAAAATGCGAATAAATAGTCGATTTATTCGGTTCTAAGCCACAATTGTAAAACTAAACTTACTTGGTTGTAATATTAGGCTGAGACTTTCATATTGTCTACAGTATACTTCCGACTACATCAAAAATTAAAAAGACTCGATTTTAATCACGCAAACCCAAATCATGCCATAATGCATTACAGTAAACTAAAGTTCCAAATTTTCAGCAGAAACATGTACTAAAATTTGGAGAAATATTAGGTAACTACTTTTAAACTGTCAGCTAATACACTCTATCGCTTATTTTCCTCTTTGACTGGCATAAAGTACAACCACATTCAGAAACTTTTTCTATATTTATCACCTACAGTTATTCATTATTAAGTAATATGAAGTTTCTATTGATGTTATTAGCTAGTTATACTAATGATTTCACGCAGTTTCAATTAAAATGTGTTTTTGCGATATACCTAAATGTTCCGAGTATTGAAACGATATAGTACTTATTTATTATTTATTATCTGTCTCAACCAACCGGTTTCATAAAACTTGATCCCCGTAAAAATTTTAATAATGCAAGGAGAGTAAAATTTAAAGAATAGAGTGAATTTACTTCATTATATGGCTTCTTATCAGCTTTAAACAGCCTAAAATTACTAAGAGTTAATTTAGAATTAAGTGCCATAAATACTTCATCTGATGAGGTTGAAGTGAATGTTTAGAATAATAATTAGAATAGAGACAGAAGATATGCTTATAGATGTAGTTAAAGTTGATGTGTGGATACAGTTAATAGACAGGGGGGGAAGGGATGACAACGTAATTATTGTGGAAGAAGCAACCTAATAAACAAAATCCAAAAAAGGAAAGTTACTTTGATTTGTAGACACCTGAATGATTACGTAAAAGAAAATTGTTACAAGTACTACGGTAATGAAAGCATCTCACGCTATTTTACTGTACATATAGGGAATACTAAAAACATTTATTAGCGATTTTCTCTACAAAACGTAATGACAGTGGTGTTACTTGTTCGTTGATTATTTTAAATACTTTCGAAACATTTAGATTATGTCCATCGACAAAAGGTGTCTGAAAAACTTCAACAGGATAGATACAAACAAGCAATACTACTTCTTACAATTAATCTATCATTGTATAGCTAGTTATACTTCTTTCAATTGAAATTCACCACCTACAACTGTCAAATGCATCTAAATTCAAAATTACAATATCGAAATTTTAAAAATAAGGCCAAATCAAGCACAATAGAACGAGGTCGATTACTGTTGTGCTCCAAACAACAGACAAACACCCTTCATACAGTACCAGTTTGACTTGATCCAAAAATAATAAAGGAAACTTTTTGTTTATAGAACAAGAGAGAAACTCATTGTATTAGTTTAAACAATATTGTATGATATATGAAATGGAAGTAAAAGGCGCTTGTGGTTAGATCAAAGAATTCAAGAATATGATATCACATTAAATAGTATTTATTATGATAAATTTCTATGACAAAACTTAAAGTTTACGTGTTTGTTGACAAATGGTACTTTGTTATGCATGTTTGCCTTCACCACCACACAGAAAAAAAGGGAAACAATATTTTTGACAAATAGAGTAAAATGTTAGCATATGTGGTTAACAAAGCATAATAGTTGATTATTTATGAATTTGTACAAAAAAAAGGTGAAGCATTCTAGTCTACTTTCAGTAAACTGTAACAGAAATAAGAATAGTTAAACAAATATTTTAAGATATTTATTGAATGTTATTGTTCAAAAAAATGATCAATTTTAAAATGAAGTAAAATCAAATGTTTACGTTAGTTGATATTTAGAAAAGCTCTATCATACAAGTGTTGTTGAACCTCAGTATCCTGTTCTCAGTATAAATCCAGTACACGTATCAAATGGGATTTTTTATCTGACAGTGTATAAGTAGAATAACATTTAAGAAAGAATACTTGTATTTGTGTATGAATAGGTCTTAAACTGGTTGATTGATATTTGATTAGAAATGCAATGATCACATAAAGGTTTCCCACCAGCTAGTTCAAACCAATTAAATTAAGATGAGAGTTGGATGTTCATAGTAACTTGACCAATAAATAGATTTATTACATGTAGTAAAATCGTTAATGATAACTCATTAAAAGGTTGGCGTAATCAGTAATTTGTTTGGTTATTAAGACTGGAGAAAACAACAAACAATATAAAAACACTTAAGAGGAATTTTCAGAACGATCACATAATGACGTAAATTACGCAGCTTTTAATTAAGCCTCTCAGTTAAAAACACCATAATTAAACAAAAGACAATTTCAAATATGTATGAAATGATACTTTGGCACTCCATATGTATTGGCAAATGTATAACGCAGTGCAATTAAATGTACCGTTGATAGGAGCAGATAAAATATCTAAATTGTTACTCATTTGAAAACACAAATAAAAGGTAGCCTTAAAAGACGTATATATAAATTATGCAAAACAAATGCATGGATGCACTAAATAAGTAAGCATATAAACACTATTCATATCAAACACATTTCGGTAACAAATGACAAGCCATGAACTATCTGAATAACTTCATCTGAATAATTTTGAATCTCCAAAGTTGTATTAATCTATTGACATCAACTGGTGATGAATTGCAAAATAAGCAATGCTATCATCTGGAGTGTTCAGATATATAAACATATACATATATATTTACAACCTTGTTATATCATATACATTGTACCACCAAATTAAATAACAACGTGAAATATATATGATTTTACATAACACTGAAAAGTAACAAAGTAATGTGAGTTTGTTAATAATTAATGATCCGCTTAAAGCAACTGATTCATGAAATGAATGTACCGTACTTATATTAATTTCAATTTCGCAATAGGAAATATTTTTAATTCATACTTCTATCACCAGTAAATTATCTTGTTTAACTATATGCATACATATATATATATATATATAACCATTGAAAGTGATACACTTTCACGCACTCCCGTATAATTTCCATCTGATGACTGAACTGAGGCGAATTATTTTATGTTTCTAGATAACAACTGCATTTTTCTATTTTGTATTAACGTCACTACAGATTTTATCATGATTATTACCATTATTGGAAATCAATAAAATAATTAATGACTGGTTTAGTCATTATTTAAACAATTTTAACTTATTTCATAATAATTATTCCTTTTTTCTATATTGTGTTCTAGATTTTTGCTTATCAGTTGAAAAGGAATAAACAAGTAGATAAACAAACAATGAATTATGTATTAAAGAACTGCTGACATTTTTCGCTTCTATTATTTGTTATTATGTAGGGATGTATGAAAAGATAGTAGCTATTATTATTATTGTCATTATTATTATTATTACGAACAATAGGGACATTTGAATTGTTGACCCTCATTAATAAATTTTTGCTAGAAAAGATTTGATGGTTGAACAGCAAAAAGATAGACATCAATAACTCTTAGTCAGAAACTTTACTTTCCTTTGCCTATCTAGTTGGATAGGTTATTCACTACTGATTTGAAAATCTATATACATACTTACAAAAGAAGTATATGTTAGCAAAATATTTCTTTTATGTAAATTCGTCATCAAGTTTCCTACTTCGCTTCATAAGTATTGCACTGGTAACTAATCCTTTGTGTTGTATATGCGTATTTTAATCATTCTTAGTGGATATTTTAAATAAATGAGCTTTTAGTTTTCAAATTTCTTATCCTTTCTTTCTCATTTCATTGTTTCACTATATTATTTATAATATTCAGAGAGGCACAGCTTCTATAATATCCCTAATTCAATGACAAGTTCTTGACATAAGTAACCAAGATGCATTTTTTCGTTTCACTCACTCTAAGAGTATAAAGTTCATTTATATAATGCTAATAAATTGTTTTGGTTTCAAATCTATACACTTGGTTTGCGTTTGTTGGTTTCAAAGAGTATCTCGTAGATTCATTTCTAATTTTACTACTCAGCTTACACTGATGAGGTCAAACGATTTATGACAACCTATCTATCAATAATTCGAAATGCTGCCAAATACACTGTTCGGTAAATTGTATATAAAAAAAACTAGAGTATTTTTGTGAAACTCTACATTACCTTTTACTTGAAACAATTCATTTTCCGCTGATTGCACTTAAAACATAGTAGTGGAATTCTTAATGATGACTCACTATGTAGATGTACCTGAACTTAGTGTCATTTTTTACAATGAGACTCTAATCTAATGCTTGTCGTTATAAATAGAAACGTGTCGTTCAACAGGTTACTGATTGCTTGTGTAAAAATATTAGTTAAGGTTCGTAACTATATTTCGTAGTTATTCCAGACTACACTTGATAAGTGTTCTTGATCATATGTACACTTTGTGTAGATCGCCCCGATATTATCATTCAAACACAGGATTGGTAAAACGCCACTATAAAACTATTAGACAAAGTTTCTTTGGATGTTCTATCGCCAAGCTTGTAATTTGATTATACTGTGAATGTGAAGTCTCATACAATGGTAAAAACATCTAACCTAATTCCAAATTTAGCACTTCACACAGAACATACACTTCTTAAAGTGTGTTTTCAAAATACACTCACTAAAATGTAAATTTACTTAGGATGTTTATCTTATACTACTATTTGAAGATAATAAGTAACATAATATCTCTTTTTTTTAAGATCTACACAATAATAACTAAACATTACCATTTTGTTGTATACATGCATTTCACAAAAATTAGATGAAAAGAAACCAACCAAACAAACAAACCGAAACACTTCATAGTATCTTTCAAGACATGATATTTACATGAAAAGTAAACTAAAAAATCTTAGTTACAATTTATCATGATAAAAAAAAATTGTATTTCATGCATGTTAGAAATACAAAAAGAAAAATTACTGATGAGGTATTGCTTACTCATAAATGTAAACAAACAAACACATAAACAGTAGTAATAGCATCTAATTTTTCAAATTTACATCAGTTGAAAGAATATTATCAATTGTTTTTTGTTTTAATAAATTCTTACTTTTGAATTGTATTTAATGTTTCAATAGATTGATTATTGTTCTCATATTCAACTACATGCTTAATTAGGAATATTTATCATTTAGCATTCAGTAAACATTATCAGTAGTAACAATTATTTAATTTCTCATTATTCTTGTTATAATTCTTATGTATTTACAAATATAGTTCTATGTATTAGTTATTGATAGTTTTGGTGAACAACTGTGATGTAGATGGTTCTGTGTTCTTATTAGATATAAACATATGAAAATGTATGTTTGCTTCCATAAAGAGAAAAAAAACAAGTTTGCATTCGTTTATTGTTAAAATTTTAAGTAGAGAATAAACTATGAAGAGAAAAAATAAGTATGCAAAGAAGAGACCATTTCAATGGATGATGATTAAAGTTACTTTCATTCTACAATTGTTTCAATAATTGATTTTTACTTTATCCAAGACACAAAAGTAAATAATAAGAGTATTCAGTTATAATGATTAACATTTTCATGGATTTTCCAATAAGTAAACATGAAAATAATGTAATTTAAAATAAAATCATAGGAATAATTACTTTCATGATAGCCAGAATATCAGGAATTGACTGTAAATTACGTTACGAAGTGAATTCTTCACTTTGTTAAAGCATATTACCTTTAAAAAGCGTATACTCTAATTTTGGACGAACCTACTTACAATTACAAATGTTTTCATTTCTTGGAAAAAAAAACAAATTTAGCATAAGTCTTTGAAATGCATGTACAGTTTCCTATGGAAAATGTATGGTGAATCCAAGTTCTAAGTCTTCTTTCAATAACTGTAATAGATAATATAAGAAAATAGATCAAGAATTCATTTCAGTTTTTAGAAAAATGTAAGAAAATTAAGTTTTGTAAATAAATTACATTTTACCTTGCTAAAAGCGAGCATTGATTGATAATCATATACCTTCACTGTAGACAATACACTGTTTGCTGTCTTTGAAAAATTAAGAAATTGTACAGTTCTTTCTATTCGCTACATACCAAGAAGCACTAAAAAGTTATGGTATCTAACCAACATAAATGTGTGACAAACCTAAACAAATAAATTTAGTATCTATCTTTAAAAACCACCTCAATTCGACTAAAATGACCAGCTCACTTCAAAATGCTCTTAAATTTCTAGTAAAAAGTCATCAGTAGTGCAGTTCAGATATATTGCGAGTAAAACAGTTAGCACGAATGAAACCTACTGATCTTACACTGACTGAAATAAGAATTCAACTACTGAACTTTGGTTCAGTGTTGTGGAATGTTAGGCATTTGCCATGAGACCTTGGTTCCATTTCCCGGCAGAATCGAGAGTATATGTTGTGTTAGGATTCCATAGTAAATCAAAGCAGCCGTCCTATGTTCTCTACTTTTCCCTGGTAGCCAACCAACATTAGTCTGTAATGAATACAAACAACTAAACCTAATACGTATTTTCCGATTACCACCTCAAATGAGGTAAAAATTGCATACTTGGCAATTTTGAATTATGCTACTTTCATCAGTAGAGTGAAAATTATTCATGCAGAAGAAAATGCAAAAATTGTTAACGACTGAGTTCGTTTAAGTCTATCAGGTTAATTGAATTTGATGTTTCCCATTATTCTGTATCAGAAACATATGACCAAGAAAAAGCTTTCCTTTCGTGAATAAACACGATTTTGTACGCTTGCTAATTAATGTTTTTTATTTTCTGCAGCTTAATGTTATTAATAAATATTAGGGTTAAATTCTTTATCCTTTCCTTTTTATAACTAATGTGTGATAAGAGGAAAATTGATGATCAAATAGCTTACATATACAAAGGTATAGTGTATGTGCAATTCAGCGTTAACGTCTCCGTATCGATTTCAGATTATTGTTGATGTACTTTTACAATGACATACAATCTTTACAAGGACTCTTGATCATATGTTCGATAATAGAGGGAATTGACTGGACATATCAACAAGCTAAAAGTTTTATACCAACACGAAACAATAAACATAATTGATATAAAATATCAAGAATTAAAAGTTTCGTGAAAACTATTTTCATTCAAATGAAGTGGGCAACATAATCGGGGGGGGGGGGGGAATTCGTAAATGAGATTAATATAAAAAAGAAAAGAAAATAGAAAGAACGAACTTTGAAGATATCCATACGTTATACTCATTGTAGATTAGAACCACAGGGGAAGATAAATTGATAAGCTTTATTTGAAAGATTTTACCTGATACAATGGATTTCCTAGATCCTTATTTATCCATCACGTCCTTAATTGTAAATCGTAATATAAAGATCTTTTTTAATTGTGATTCCTTATAAATTTAGTAGAATTTTCACTAAGAAAAGTAGTTTGATGTAGAGAAATCTTCAGTATTTGTCTAGTTTGTTAATGAAGTCGATGACATTAAAGGTTCTAAATAAAAAATTCGTCAACACGCAAAGTATCAGCGGACTATGGTCTTGATTTAAGGAAATTAACTGTAATATTTCTAACAACGTAAATTAGAAATACACAGCGACAGAAAGCCCTAATTCATCAGCTAACTTATAAAAATATCTTTTACTGTCAATTTCAACAAGGCCTTTTATGAAGGAACCAGAATAACCTGCCCACAAAATGAGTTGAATGCGTAAGAACACTTGGATCAATGTAAACTTAACTTCTTTAAGAAATATTTCAATCTATCTAATAGTACATCGTAATAGAATGAATAAATTGTAACTCAAAATATTAGTTTCATTAGTGTTCTACTAATATTGTGATTGCATTTAAGTAAAGCTTAAAAAATTCTGATATCTGAAAGTACTTAACGGAGAAACTTTTCAACGATGTCATTTGCATTAGCTGTACAACTGTTTGTATGCCGAGAAATTTCACACATTATAATCACTGATAAAATGGAAGTATCACATCAAGGAAACAAATTATCAAAGTCATTTGAGAAAGAATCAAAAGGCTACTAGCATCAATTATGTGTTGTGTAACGGTCTTGAAAGTGATGAAAAGTCGGAGAGAGGTTGCGTAACAGTCCAAATAATTTTTAAAAATTTGTTTGAATGATGAAACTTTAGTTTTAATTTCATGAATTAATTGTCTACTTGAGGAATATAAAGACAGGAATAAGTGTATGATGATAAAATATTGATTAATAATTAAAAGGGAACTTAAAATTAATTGGATAAAACAAGAGAAACTTAGGCTTAGAGTAAAATTTAAGTATAAATGTATTTCTCATGGATACAAAGTGACGATTTGAACTAGTAGATTGCTAAAGCCTACGTAACACAAAGGTTTCTGATTTGCATTCTGTCTGAAACAGTTTTAATTTATAAATAATTTGGAAAGACGATTCTGGTGGGGCGACAAAACCAGTGTTCGAGAATGGAGTAACTGATCTAATTTCATTATTTTTTAGACATTCAAGCAGGCTAGTGGTCACAGATATATTTTTAGAGAGTTCGCTATATGTGGTCAATGTCGATTACCTCAGAGCAGAAAATAAACTCACGTATGCTCATTACTGTTGTGAAAAGATTTACATTACTTTTGTTCTCAGTGTAACATTTATTTTATTATAGACTATTATGTGTGAAATTTCTCTATACATACAATGGTACAGTTAATGTAAATTATATTAAAACAAAGTAATTGTGAACGACGAATATTCTTTCCGATTACATCTCATCAGGTTCTACATAGTGATCAATCCAAATTAATAATACAAAATATATAGCCAAGTCTAACATGGAAATATCTTTTAAATTAGATTATAGTCAATGAAACTGGGGTTGTTAATGTCAAAATAAATTGTTTATATTGTCAATTGCAATTGTCAGGGTGATCGTAATCACCATCATAAGAATAAATACACTTTTAAGGGAGTGAATTATCTGTCAGTGATGTGCGAATACAAATCAAAACAAACGAATGAATACTAAGTGTAATGTATATTAAATGATATGAAGTAATAAAATGGAATGACTGTTCATTAAAGTTGGTCATGTGATTGTAGGACAATTATTAGTAATAATAATATAGAAATATGAATGGTAATAACAATAATATTTGGAAGAGAACCAAAGTTATAAAGAAATAAATAGAGGGGGTCATCAATAAATACATCAACTACACTGAATTAGCTTACGTTTATTGATTTATTTGGTCTGATGTTGGTCATGGTAAAGAAAGTGGTCGAACATATTCCTTCTGGATGCAGAGCTTCGGATTTTGAGTCAGAATAGCAATTACCGCCATTTGAAGAACTATGAGTTTTACCGACTTTGGTAGACAGTTATTAACACGCATATTGTTGAAAACGACTGGCTGATTCCTGCTATATGTCCTGCTTTTACTAAATAAGTAAGTACTGAGCTATTGACTGTTTCAACTATTCCTTTGGTCAGCCACGCTGGAAGACGATCTCGGTCACGAAACAGTAAATTCCTAGAATAACGTTTTCAACAGGAGCAAGTGAATTAATAAACACAAAAAGTGACAGTAATTCTAAGTAATTCCTCTTTCAGTTTCTGTGTCACTACTAAACGCGTGTTGAAAACGTTAGTCTTAGCCTACCTGCGTTAAATGTTCTTTCAATTGTCCTGCATAACCTCTGGGTTGATATTTCACTAACAGCATCACCTCTGAATTGTAGACGCATGAACACCGATTTCTCACAGGTGATCTCTACTGCTTCTACTCCAACTTTCTTTGTAATATACTTGTTAATAAACATCTTGGGATATATATTTTCTTTGAGTGTTTCGCGCAAGATGTCCCTTTTTTCTGCAGTATTTGTGGCGTATATGACTGATATTCTATAGCTAACCAATTTTATCAAATTTTCCTTGTATTGTAAAGGTGCAAAACTTAGAAAGTGTGTATATTGCGATGTCCACGTACATTTCCTGTTCAAGATCTTTCTTATCGATCTGTCATCGTTTTGGGTTAGGAGGACATCTAAAAATGCTGTTCCACTTTCAGATACATTTTCGACTTATGAACATGATGACTATGTGTACTTCCCTAAACTGCCTAAAAATTTGTAATTGTTCTATATCAGTTTTACAAAGAATGAATATGTCATTCATATGTCGACAGCAGAACGGAGACTTTTGAATTAAATATTTTAGTGGAGTATATTTTAGTTTGGTTAGGAAAATGTCAGCTAATGATATAGTCGAAAATGGAAATTTTCTCTGCTGAATATTCTTTGTGCTTTCTTCAATAATGGGTTCGGTATTTTTAGTTTGTCTGCGAATATTTCAACACGCACATGTCATAAATCATTTTATTTTCAAGTTTGAAAAAAGGTTCAAGTAGATTAAAGTAAATACAGATGAATCTGTTGACAGATTTCTTTTATCCACAAGTAGTATATACTACCAGTTCTTTGTAAATGTAACACCCCTAATCATCATATATACAAAACAATGATTGACCGGTTATTCATGTATCATAAATCGGTCAGTGCGATGAAATATTAAAAGATGATTTCTTAAACTAAGTTGCATAGGTAAGTTAATAAATCTATGCATTTACAATCTGATATTTTACTAGGCTAATTGTTAGTGTTTGCAACGCGTTAGCAACAATTAACTTCAAAGTGTATATATTATAAAGTGAGAACCGAAAACTCTATAAATAGCTCATTACTTGTCAGTAAGTTAAAATTTCTATCTTTTTCATTCGTTTTCAGATATTGTTTGAAAATTAACTCTCTTTTAGAAAATGGCGCCAAACGAATAATGTAACGAAGTAACAATAAAAACACTAAGTGTCTACTATTCAGTTGTATGAATATATCAACACGAAATATGCTAAAAGGATAAATTATCAGAATTTTTAAGTTATATTATTGTTATTACTATACTTCTCATGACTAATAGGATATTGATAATTTAGATAATCAGTATAATAGTCAAAATGACTAATTGACATGACGACTATCCAATTAACTATGTATAGATTAGACATAGAGAAGAGTTTTAGGTGAGGAAGGGAAGGGGAGATAACGAAACAACTAATCAACTAATGATATAGAAATTAAGCACAATGAATAATTTATTTAATGATGCATTTATCTAAAATAACAATAAAATGTTAAAGAGGTTTTCTATCACTACAATTAACCATTATGATAAGAAGAAGTGTTCATTACAGTGTACATTATCATGTTTCATTCTAAAATTCTACTCTTAAGAAGAGAAACTAATGAATTAACTATTAATTACATGACTAAGTTTCTTAAGATGTCATCTCTAAATTGATAAATATGTTTTTTTTCCCTTTCAAAATGATGTTATTATTTTGATTCTAAAGAAAGATCTTTTTGAAGAAAATCATTTTAATCAGAGAATCTTTGTTTTCAGAAATTTCTATTTGGTATTAATTTCACAGAAAATGATTTCCTTAAGATATTTTTTATCTTATTCATCTATCATTCACATATAGTGAAAATCATAATAATATATTGTATATGAATAAGATATCAAGAAGATATTTATCTTCATGTCATTTTAAACATTTTTCAGATGTTTTCATCAAAATTTCTGGAAATGGAAGATAATGTTCTTCATTGATGGAAATAGCCTAAAAGACAAGTGAAAATAAAAATGTGTAAATAAATGCATTGTTTCTGCATGTAATTAAATGGTCATTATGTTAAGGTAATACAAGTTTGTCTGTAAATGATTGAACTCTACTGGTTATCATGTTCTACTGACAGTGAGAATTAAAACTACTTCATGTAAACATTCAAAAACGGTAAAAATAGAAAAAAAATATAGGTGTTCAAAGTAACTTATATTACATTATGAAAATGCTTTCAGTCACTGTTAAATAATAAATACGTTATTTCATTATCAATATGCAATCATCTTAGTGCATCATCTCTGTAATGAAAATTTCTAACTTACTGAAAAGAAATAACGTCTTCTTGGTACAAAATTAGGAATATACGTTTACTATAATAATGGTGATCATTGCCTTCATAATCGTATTGTTTATTGACCTATTAATATTAGAATGAAAACGTCAGACCACTGCTAAAGAAACTTACCAAATCCATGATTACAATATATAAATTTCAAAGACTGATGCTTCAGGGTTAATAGGCATATTAGATTATATTTGTTCTATAGGATTATATTTTCATACAGATTATACAACATAAGACAAAGTAAAAATGTTACGTAAGCCGTCTCTCTCATTGTCATAATTGATTCATATACTACCTTGACTGGTTTATCATATTTCAGGATTCCACATAAATAGTATCGTATATTTGAGTAAAGCCTGATGAAGATCTAATTGAAAACAATATTATTCGTTTATATGTGTTGATCCAAAAATTCACTGGCAGTCTGAATCAAATAAACTGACTCGTTATCTAAAAGATAACGGTAATCGACTTTAACAACAATCAATAGAAAATAAAAATTTGTATTTGTGATATTCAATATTCAATATTCTAAGTGTTTTTATTTACAAAACTTAAATAATTTTACAGATGTAATCATAAGTGTTTGAAGATGAGTCTAGAATATTTTACTGTATTCTCTTCCCTTATTCTATATAGACTGTTATTAATCAATCATTAATAGAATACAATGTCGATTTACCATCCTCCTAGGATTACTGTTTCGGCTTATTAATTTGATAAAGACATTTAAGTATGTCATAAATCAAACTATTATTAATCATCTTATGCATCATTGAATCATTACATCCTATGTCGATGAATCAATCTACCTGCTGTGAAAATCATGCTGAGCTCTGAATAATTCTACTTGTAATCTATAAAACTATAAAATGTAATCATAAAAATAAACTTGATATTTATGTCATGTAATTATTTCGGTTTCTCTTCGTCAATATCAAAATTAATTATCTAAAATTTTAATAAAGTCAATTTAATAAGAAAGCAACTATTAAACTTGATAAGACTGAGTAATATAAACAATGTAATGATAGTATGCATAGATGTATAATATTGATGATATGTTCAAAACTAATCAATATTTGATACAATCGAATTGTATTTTCGTAAAAATTTTATTCTTTGATCAAAATCAGGGGATAAAATAAATGAATGAATTTATCAAAATTTTATATACACAATACGATGAAACTGACTAAATTTATTGGTTTCGATAAAAGTATTATTGATTGTGATACAAGAGACTGTCATCATTTACTTTAATGTACGATTGACTTATAATCAATGTAACTTTACGTATGAATGTTAGCTAACATTCGATATGTTAAATGGTTTACTTATACAAATAGTTAACCATTAAGTATTTAGTCTCTTAATGATGTACTGTTTAGGTTGATGTGCAGAAGTTCTTAGTACTTATGATTGAAATCAATGTTTTTTAATGAGAAGGATTATTTCATAAGACTTGGCGAAATAATGAACTGAGGTAAAAATAAAGAATATAATTCCTGGAAAACATTGAACATCGACAGTAACCATGCATAATCATTGATAAATTTACTTTTCTTTTGATAAAAGTAAATAGTTGAGTGATTTTGAGCTTATTCGTAGTAGTTGTCCCAATTATTTTTTTGAGTTCATTAACGTTATCATCACAATATCACGAAAGACTGAAATCGTATCGTCAACTATGGTGAGAGATTTAAGGTAATTGTAAAAACTCACTTAAATAATACATTTCTAATTATTGAATTATACACTTAGTTGAGATCTCTTGAAAAGCAATTGCTTTAACTTTAAAAAGTTAACATTGCTGCTACTACTTGTACTCACAAGTACTAGTATTAGTGAATGCGTCATTAGTTAAGTTATTCATACTGTTTAAAAACTCGGAACATTTCGTCATTGAATGGTGTTTTAAAGTTAAGATACTACAGTGCAATTATTCTAGCTCACTTTAAAAGAAACAGTACAAAGCCTTGTATAAAACATACAACTTATTGTATTGCAAAATGTAGCTTGTCAAAAAGTATTAGATGTTACTTTAATAGTTAACCCAACACCTTTAAGCAAACAAAGGTAGAGAAAACCTATAGAAATATGTATACAGAGTTAAAGGTAAAATGAATGGTTTGAAAATACTAGGTATCTACATGTTAAGTGTGTAAAATTAAGTTATCTTTCAATTACAGAAGCTTCACATCAACTAAAAATAGCCTAAGGTCACAGATGATGGTACGACAAGAAACAAAAGCTGGACAATTTTTATTCAATAAATTTGAAAATGACGTCCGGATAAGAATTTGCAGATTATGTAAACAATGCAATGTAGGCACAATATATTGAAAGAACAAATTAGATTTCAGGTGAATAAGATGTAAATGGGAGAAATACAATGTGGGTAATTTTATACTCACAATAATAATGATCAAAAAATCTCCTCACTCCTACCTTTCCAGTTAGTTTCATTCATAACGGAATTTTTATACTTGACATTATTTTTTA
Source organism: Schistosoma mekongi (assembly GCA_034768735.1). Lineage (NCBI taxonomy): Eukaryota > Metazoa > Platyhelminthes > Trematoda > Strigeidida > Schistosomatidae > Schistosoma > Schistosoma mekongi. Next base: position 76,859,235 of record CM068305.1, on the reverse strand, counting down.
CTACAATAATGAATTTATCAAGTTAAGTTGACTTCATAAAACGTTGAAAATTACCCCCCCGGGCATTTTTTTAAATTTGTTTATTAATCATCACGATGGATCTAAATAATTACCGTCAAAATTTGATGTACAGCTAACCGAAAATTTCCTAATTATATATATTGACCTCATTTAACCAATTACAGTTCATGCATTGAAACAGTGCACAATAACTTACTACAATAATTTTTCATTTTAGAATAAGTGATTATATCAAATTAATTTGTAGTAAACAACTAAAAGAGGAGATATAATGACGAAAGACATAAATAATAAAACGGATATAATAGCGTTAATGACAACATTTGAAACAAATCAATTTAGTAGACAATTTCATAATTAGCATATTAGTCATTGTAATATCCGGATTTGTAGACAAATAAATTTATGTTACAACATAATTAATTAAAATAAAATGAATACAACAACTTCAATGAGAACATTTATTTTCAACGAGTTGATTATATAGGCAAATTAATTTGGGATGATAATATTCAAAGTTTGATGAATGCAAGAACAACAACATTTGCAGAATACTTTGAATTCATTGTATTTTGTTGCATTCTGTAAATGTTGTCATTCTTGCATTATTTAAATTTTTAACGGAACAAATTGCATAATATTCAAAGTCTCTTGAAAAAGAAAAATCAAGTATAAGATTTGAATAATATGATTATTTACATTGAAATCTTGAAAAGAATTAATAAATGATGTTAACATTCTCTAATGTTTTGTCTTTTAATAGAAATAACCAAATCGCTGTATAATACGTTTGTTTTAGTTGATAAGTTCTTCACAAATTTGTGTTGATTGGGTATCATTTAAAACCGGGAAGCATTAGACAGCTGTTTTATCCTAGTATGTAATTCATTGGCACCTAACCAATCTGTGAAGAATTTAATTAATCAAAAGTTAATATTAATGTCCACAAAACTACCTCAATTTAATTACTATAATTAGATCACCTGTGGCCAACTTCATGATGTTCCTAAAGCTCTAGCAAGGAGTCATAACCGGTGGAGTTTAGATTTGTCAGGAGAAAGATAGTCATCCCCAATGACAATAGATGACCGTAGCGCCATATCATAAATTGATAGAAGTGGGAATTCTAGCACTGTATGCCGTTCCGGTGGTACAGAGGTTTAAGTACTTGCTAGCTTGAAGGCCTTGTGACGGAACCTACGGTGACATTGCTGAGAAACTTCATACTAGGACGTAGTGGCTCTCCAGTGCCCCTTAGTTTTGAAGGTACCCAACTAACATCAGTTTGTGACAAATTCATAAACTAAAACTTAATATCGATCTCCCAAACCATCTCAAATCAAGTAATGCGTTACGTACCGTTAATCTTGTCTGTATAAAAACAAAGCACTTTCTCTTACATATCATTTCAGCATATCATGTAAAAGTACATTTTAGGAAAAACAGCTAAAACTAGAATAAATTATTCCTGCAAAATAATACATATTGATATTGTACTTATAAAACTTATTTATTTAAATGTCTTGCCAGAACGAAAGGAATAACTGTGAATAACAAATTTTGATCCTCCTAGTGAATATCAGGATTCATAATTTTCCATTTCGAGCTTTCAACTGACCTGTTAACTGCTATTCTATATGTTCCCCTTCCCAGCTTAATAAATGTTAGAGTATTTAATGGATTTCTAAATTAATAATGTTTTATATTTACACATACTGATGCATTATTAATTGTACGTTATAGCCTATCGTTTGGTCCGCGTCTAATTTTAAGTTTGAGTTAAATAGAAGGCTGCTGTTTCCTCGTATTTCGATTAAGATTTTTGATAACGATCAATATGTGGTGACATATTAAGTTCGTCTGCATCAGTAATATTAGCGAGGTATAGAAGTCTGAGTTGCATAGGTAGATTCAAATTACCTAATCGAGGTCGCACAATAACTGCCATCAGTGTTTGGAGGCATTAGATGACAAGGCTCAGAATAGACCATAGTTTCATTAACTATTTAACTGGTTTCAGACCTATAGTTCCAATATCAACCTTTACATACCTTTGCATTCCTCATTGTCTTATAAATCTGATGTCATCGTCTTAATATAGCATGTAAACTTGAGCCAACGTACAATTGTCCTAGTCTTTACCTTGTTTTTTATGTAATTTTGTAATGTTTTCAAGAAACTTAGAACATACATTGAAGTCAATACATGTTTTGCCCGTCTATTTGATTATTTGATTTTGTTAATGACAATAACATTTTTTGTATACTAATTGTGATGTTTAAAGTCAACGGGATATATTAATACTTATGAATGAATTGGTAAAGATCTTTTTTTTAGATCAATCAAAACTTTCAGAGTGAACACCTTGAATTCAATAACAATCTATCTATTTTAACTTATATTCAAAAATACTTATCAATAATAAACCATTTAATACTAATAAATATACGCATTCTTTTCATTTCATATTTGTAATTTATTTTACATAATAAACTATGTCAACATTCAATATTATCATTTCATTATAAATTATATCTGACATGTTATTTTACTATTCAACAGAAAATAAGATTTATTTTCTTAATTTTAAAATTGTTTTTTTGTTATTTTTATGAATTTTCTAGTAACTAAGTATTTTATGAATCTAATTTTTTTTTTCATAACTACTGTACCTATTCTATTTCAATCCCATGCGTAAAACTGTCATTATGTCAGACGGAATACAAACTGAACAATTGATTCATTGTCATGTTAAATAACATGAATTGATATCAATAGTAATGTTTAAAAAGAAAAAATAAACATTTATATTTACAATATGATCAGATTTATATTAAAATTATCATAGTGATTGTTTCAGTACACTAAAATCATAAAGAGATTCTTCACTATGAAATTGTAAATGCTGAATGATTTAAACAAATGTTTTTATTTTATTTTAAATTGGCATTATTAGCAATATTGTTTTTTTCGTTTGACATAATCGTGAGTGGAAATTTTACGAGAATGTTTTTTTTTAGTTTAGATTTATTTTACTAATCATACTTGATTAAAGTTGATTTTCTAAATAGGAATAAATATATGAACAGAGATCATTTGCATATATGTTACCAAGGTTAACTTTACCTCCACATCTGAGGGGATGCACGAAATTCAATGGACAAGTATGATGCAACTCAATGATTTAGACTTTGCAGATCATCTAGCTCTCTTAGCACATACACACCAACAGATGCAAGTGAAGGCAACCAGTGTAGCAGCAACTTCAGCATTAGTAGGATTAGTAGGATTCTCAAATACAACACAGGCAGCACCAACCCAATCCTGTTGGGAAGCAGAAAAGAGGAAGGCCAAAGAACACGCCGCGTCGACAATTGGAAGCAGACATTAAAATGATGAACAGCAACTGGAAACAATTGGAAAAAATTGCTGAGGACAGAGTTGAATGGAGAATCCTGGTGAGCGGCCTATGCTCCTCAGCGAGGAGTAACGGGCATAAGTAAGTAAGTAAGTAAGGTTAACCTTGATAATTTTAACACAGAATCCAAACATTCTACAAAACTACCAACACTATTCGACGTGCATTAATTAAAATGAAGGACAAGATCCCTTTCATCTCTACACAGAATTGTGTCTACAGGTTAGGTTGCGTTGACTGTGATACTTTCTACATTGGAAAGTCTTCTCGAGAAATCAAAATTTGTACCAAAAAACATGAAAGCTCCACTAAACGACCTCCTAATAATCCTGTTAGGCTTGAAAAATTATAAATTTAATAAGCAACAGAAGTACATGCTATCTACCACAACCATAAAGTCGATATTAAAAATATCCAAATTATTCAAAAAGGTTTTTTCAATTATAAGGAAAGATGAATAGCTGAAGCTACAACTCAGTGAAGAAGAAGCCATCAATTTGCTTTATAGGTTCGAACTATTACTTATTTAAGTTTTCAGATACTCAAACATAATGCATATTGATATTAGATGTTATTTTAACTGCATTGTAAAATATGCAAACGCGATTTACGACTTATAGGCTTCGTGAACGTTTAGGTATCTTAACTTCTTTGTGAGTCATATTTCTTAAGATCAAGAACGATATGCCAAAATATGTTAATTCTGTGCACTGAAACTTGAAACACAGTATTAATTTTTAAAGATATTCACCGACCAGAAACCACAATTCGCAATGAACGCATAGACAAAGTATCTGAAATATATATATGTACACTATCTAGCTCTTATAACTGTTAATTTTCATTCAGTAATCTGGTATATATCCTAATAAATGTGATATATAATGAAACTTGCTGGGTGTTATAACAAAACTATTACCATCTTCAACCTAATCTCTCATAAAGAAGACTTCTATTAAAATATAATTCTGTAACCATCAACCTATAATCAGTTAACTTTGAGATAGTCAAATCCCGTTGTCGATTTCATTATCACTCACAAGTGTTTTATTTATAAAGACATTTTTTAGTAAATTTTACAGAATTTAGCTTTCAGAATGATTTTAAAATTCTGTTATAATTAACCTATAGCTTATAAATATTTCTCATAGTTATTGCTTATATTAAATGTCATCAATAACGTTTCAGAAGAAAAATTAGCGAATCAGTTTATTGTCAACGCTACATGGCTTTCTGTAACTTAAGCTGATTAGTTCAGTAATTTCTTGGCTCTATTTGTTACTGTTTGACTATGTCTGAAAGCCATGAAAAACCAAGGAACACTGGGTGGCTATTGGACTCTAGTGTGTGACTCTTTGGTAACACACATCCTTGATGCAAGCAGGGAATTGAACCTAGGACTTTCAGGTCTCACACTGAACGTCTAATCATTACAACGGAGCTGATTGATAGAAATCAATCAATTTGTGATACCCTGCAATTATCTGTCAGTGTCCTCGGTGATAACTGTTTTACTTCGGACGTGTTTGAACTAAGCTACTCACAACTTTTCACTAGAATTTTAGGAACACCATTAATGTTGATCACTAGTGAGGTGGTTTTATTGTTTTAATTTATCGTTTACATTTGCTACAAACTGGTTTTGGTTATGTATCATTGAAAATCATGGAATACTGAATAGTTACCAATTGGCTTTCACTGATGATTAACGATACTCATATTTCTAATATCAATGAATTGTTTATAATCAAATGAAACTTAATGAAGCTACATATCTTATTTTCATAAACTAAACTCGTCAGTCATCTTTTTGTGACTGTTTACTTACTAATAGTAATGTATAATGTGATATAGTAATTCTTCAAGCATGTTTTCACTTCAAAATATCAAACAGTATTTACCAGTCTGCTTACTATTTAAGTAATTCAATATCACACCTAGGATACATATCAGTAGTCATGATAATCATTATATTCAATTCATTATCTCACTTGTCGCCAGGGATAAATAAAAGCTGTCTACAGTTTTGTTGACGTTTAACTCAGTAACTATATATATGTATATATATATATATATTATTGAGCCACAAACAAACAATCAAATAAATCCACGAATCGATTACATTATATATGACGATAATTTTCAAAAAACCAAATATTGTATTGATAACCATCAGACAAATAATTCGCATTCTTACAAAACCAACAGGACAAACAAAATGCTCAGACAATTAACTTCAAAAATATTGCCTAAAATAATGTCAAAGAGAGGATACCATTTCGATAACTATTGTATATAAATATCCTACTTATATACAACTACTGATAATTCAATAAATAGTATTATCACATAAACATCACACTAATAGCTTCAGAACTTTTTTTTGATTGACTCAATAATAAAATAATGTCGTTTTGTTAATTCATACTATTTTGGGCGTGTTTCTCATTTCTATTCAAAATTGAATCTTTTTCAACGCTACATTACTAGAATAATTAAAACAATCAAAAAAACAAATAGTTGAAATCGACTGTTTTGAATTGTCGTAAATAATAGACTTGCTTAATAGGCGATTAAGGCTTTATGTAGTAGTATGGTACATGTTCAAAAATAACTTATCATTAGTCTATCCCTCTCTTAAGGAAGTATATTTAAAGCTGAATAATTTATAATTTGCTTGTAATTCAACTCACGCAATTTCAATGAAGCTCTGTATGATTGATATAAATTATCACATATTTTGTTTACACCAAAATTCTATGATAACATTTTTATAATCTTCTTTGGTTATATCAAAAATGTTTTACAACTCCAATATAGTTTTGATCATAAAGTAACATCAATTAGAAGATCATTGAAAATTAATTATTCAGTACCATTTTGGGTCTCTTCAACTGTCTAGTCAATGCCAGTTAGTTAATGCAATTATTTTTAATGGAGATAAACTTTGTAGAGAATAAGGCTTAAAGTTAATTATGGAGAATTAGCACGTAAATTTTAAATCTACAAGTTGGCTCTAATCATGAAAATTATACCATTTCCAGTGTTATTCATGAACATACAAGACTTGATGGTTGTTTCATACTAATTTGAAACTTCTAAACAGTTTATATTCATGACTATTGGTTTTCATTAGTTCCTTAGACCATTATATTTTTGTAAAATGATTTACTATAGAAATTGAACATGTACCGTGTTCTGTGGGAAAACTAACTGTTATAAAGTAAAAAATCTTGGTACTAAACTAAACGAGCAGTTATTAATGCATCATTTGTTTGACAAATCACAAAACAAAATAATTTTACTTACAGGATAAAGTTTTCGAAATTGTTTGTAGTGCTTAGTTAAGTAATATTAAATATACAATATGGTGGCTTGATTTTTCTTTCTTGATTAGTTTTCTTTCAGTTTACCTCTTTTGTGTTTAGTGTAGCCACAATGTTTTGCAAGTCAGTTAATACAAACATGAAGAGCTAATAAAGCAGATAAATAATAAGAGTAATTAAATACAATATGTTAAAACAAATTGATTAAGAAATCTTTGTTTACAGAATAAATAGTGAATAAGTGTTTTTTTTTGGAAATAACACATATTTGCAGATAACTATTAGGCTTCAAACAAAGGAGTAGATGATATTTTAGATAATCACCTAAACCTAGTCGTAGAAAATTATTGTAACCTTGTTTGAATGTGTACAAGAATTAGTCTGAAGAGTTGTCCAATAAAGAATATTTATCTAACATATGAAGGATTTGTGTCGTTTAATTAACAAAGACGCTTAGTTTAATGCAGTAAAAGACTTTATATTTAAAAAACTTCTATAAACTCCTAAGAAAATATTTACCATTTCTTTTATGTCCCATCAAAAATAGTACATGAATGTGAATTACATTATCGCATAAAATCATATACTGAGGAGTGTAGATCAGGTATGAAAGTACTGAATTTAAATAACTAACCCTTAATTATTTATCTTAGTTGAAAAAGGCTCAATGAATTTCAGAAAATGTACAAACGTTTTCTGTATAGCCAAGCTATCTTTTTAAGTTAATCAGGTAAACAACACAAAAGTGCTTTATAATGTCACCTAAAACCCTAACAATACTGCTTAATAATTTGGTTTGCCTTATTGAATTTAAACCGCATGGTATTCAGAAACCAGGTATAATAAAGAATTCATTACTCACACGAAGGTGATTTATATTACGGGGATGTTCTTTATTGACTAGTGACTTCTAGAATCTACCTTAAGTAAATCAAAATATTTTTCCAAAATTATTCAATGTTTAGTTGTCGTTTGATGAATGATTAGTTTAAGCCGTAACTAAATTAATCTTCTAAAAAGTTATTCATGAATTATTAGATATTTTTATTAACCAAGTTTTACTAGTTTAAAGAGTTAGTGAAGATGAGTTTAAAAGAAAGAAACTTTTTAATTTATTCAAATTAGATCAATTGATAAACACTCATATAACTAATATAATTACCATTTAGTTAATTATAATTTGTTTTACTAATTATTTTTTGATGAATTTAATAAATTAACTAAATCATTTTAGGCTTTCACTATGCATAATCATGAAAAATGTTTTTGCCTAATGCATCGACTAGGTTATCTTCTGTTTGAAATAAAATGTCATAAGAGTAGAACAATATCTTGATTTCATTTTGTATTGTTAAAACAATCGGAAACGTTTCTGCTCTAATGGGCAAAAATAATAAAGTTGTGTTCATCAACATTGTCTTGGAACTAAAATTTCTTTATTTGTTTGACATTTTCACAAGTTACTTTATGTTTTCAGTCAACAGAATTATTTCCAGAGATATAATTTTTCTAAAATCCAGTAAAATCAGTCTTTATACATAATACTTGTATGACACAATTGGGGGGTGGGGTTTGTGGAGATAGTTAACTGTCAATTTTGATATCACGAATTGATCTGAATCAGACAACCATTGATGACCCGCAAGCACTGGACAGTTGTTTAGTTGTAGTATGGGACTCCTCAGAAGTGCACATCCATGACTGATTCAAGTCAATTCGTGATATTAAAAGCAACGGTTAACTATCTCCACAACCCCCCTCCAATTATAACTAATATCAGCTCACTAGTGACTAGCTCCCTGAGGTAGTTCCTGGAGTTCTAATGTGAAGACGTGACCGATGGAGTTCAACCTACCGATAGCATAGATGAAGTTGCTCGACGTATCGCAAATTGACTTAATTGGAAATATCAACCGTTAAGAGCCTACTCAGTGGTTTAATGGTAAGGCGTTCGTCGCGGAGCCAGAGAGTCCTGGATTCGATCCCCGATGAAGTTGTGGATGCGCACTGCTAAGGAGTCTCATACTAGGACGAAACGGCTGTCCAGTGCTTGCAGGTGATTACTGGTTATCTCATTCAGATCAATTCGTAATATCAGAATTGACTTGTAAGATATTCAATTCTCACTATATAATAGTGAGCCGATGTAGGTTATCATAAAATGCAAAATATATTTCTCATTATTCCAATAAAACATTATCCCAAAGATGAAAATAATTTCGAATTTCATGTAATACAACATTATTTCCAGTCTAGAAGAATAAGATTAACAAGGGAATACAAATTTATAATGTGGTAATTGTGTTGACACATATATACTACTTACAATGTTTATGCATGTTTGACCATAAATTATAATGAAATTTTATCATGTGTATGTATTGTAGTGTCTATGTCTATATAAACAGAAAACTATACAGCTTTAACAGACTACTCATTATTTATATTCTCGAAAATTTAAGTGTTTGTGTATTTATATTGGGGCTTATTAGTTGTAAACAAGAAAATTCTATATAAAAATTATTCATGCATATTTATCATTGACGAAATAATCAAATTGCTTTAGTTTATTATAATGCGACTTTATTTGAAGAATATTAGATTAAAAAAAGAGTTTTTGGCAAATTTTCATCTGTTACTGTTATGTTTATAATACTAGATTACATGAAACATTTTATCATATATTACTATGTACAAAAAAAACATTTGGTTGAAATTTGCACTTAGACTGAGGACCATTATATTAGGGGATTCAAGAAGAATAACTAACTTTTGGAATTGCTTTTTTCAGATGACGATCTTATTTATTATAAGTGCACGTAAATTGATTATTTTATTTCCGTTATCGTCATGTCTCCTTCGTTTGAACCACCCACTAAACAAATTAATTGTTACCATATTATTTCCCATTCAGCAATAATAACTAACTAACTAAACATCTGTTCTCTCAGATCTTGGTCACTATTGCCCTTCTATTGTAAAAGTATTTTTCTTATTGGTCTGCTATGTGGTTAGGTTCTGTATGAGTGAAATATGGTTTGATTGGTTGATTACAAGTTCACCCATCTTGTGCTCATTTGATAGGGTTTAAGGTAGAGGAATCATTGAGTAGACATGTACACATAGAACAATAGCCATAGCATCTGGATTTTTTGGCATTAGCTCCTACAAAGGCCCTGTTTCCGTAAATCGCGATCGGCGTAATCCACGTCACATCAGGATTCACAAGATTCGGATTTTATAAGCACTAGTAGGTAATGTTACTTTGAAGAAGCCAATAAGACAAAATATGCCTTATTACTTCAAGTACCTGAGGTTGATATTATTATTATTATTACCATTGCTATTATTGATTAATATGTTTCAGCTGCTAATATGAAGCTGACAAACGTCAGAAGAAATTTTATATATTTCAAAGAATCTCATTTTTATTTAACAGATCAACTGATATATTGTACGTAGTCACCTTGTTTAACAGGAAAACATCGATACTGATTAATTGCAACTGCCTGCCATGTCTTCAATAGTGATACTTACTAATGATTTATTTGAATTTGTGGGACACGGCTTAGAGTCGTTGAGATTTAATAACAGATTATCAACACTATGTGTGGACCTATCCTGTCAGTATATTTGTTGATACCAGCCTTACCTATCTGTGTTTGCATGTGCCAAAGTAATATACTTCTTTGTGCTTCACCCTTGCATATGTACTTGTCTGTTGGTCAATAAACTGATCGTGCAGGTAACGTAATTTTAACTTTGTTTTCATTGTCAAGTTATTGATAAATTGCAATTATCCTATGTTACAGTTCTATTAATAAAATTGTCTAATTCGTCATCAACTGCGGTAATCTGTGACTAACAAATCCCGGTTATAATGAATATGGTTAGCTTATTGTCAGAACATCATATACATATCATCAGTTTCTATCAATAATACTATCATATACTCAACTTCTAGTAGTTCATCAACCGTCACATTTTGATATGTTTCAGAGACTCATCACTTAGCAGGAAACCGAATTAACTGAACAATTTATTGTAGTGGTAGTTATTTAGATACTATAATTTAAGTTTACGTTACAGCCTCCCAAATACACTAGTATAATTATCATAAACTATTATCAGTTTGTACCAATGTATGTAAGTGGCAACAAGCATACATATACTATATATATATTACTTTAGCCTACAAATATTCGTGCAATAGTATAAGTTCTTTTTGGCTACCATAGTGACCCCACCTGAAATCTCCCCTAGTGTTACTACCGGTCCCAAGTTCGAACGAAGGAGGAGGGTTGGACATGGAGTTAGCAACCCTATTCCGTAAAAGTCAACTTTGTCAAGTAACGCTAACCATACAAAACTATTTAAACCATTTTAACCCTGATCTTGGAGTTGAAAGGTCCTAATTTTGAAGAGATATAATGTCCCACGAGTCCAATGCTCTTCCTGATAACCAGACCAACAACTAATATAGATACACGGATTGTTCTCACGAAGTGGGAGACAGGGAGAAGTATACAAATAGCCGAGGAAATAAGAAGAGACAACCTGAAGATATTTGAAATAAGTAAAACCCACTAGTTACAAGCTGGACAGAAAAGATTATCCCCAGGAGAAGTGTTTTATACTATGGCCACGAAGAAGAAAATGCCGAATACACATTCCCACAAGCAGTAGTACTACTGCTGTCCCAAGGAGCACGAAACGTACTTATAGGTTTGGAACCTCATGCACCTCATGTATCACCAAAGCATCTTCTAAGACGAAGGAGGGGATCACAGTGAATGTCATCTAGTGCCGTGCACCCACCGACGACAGCCATGAAGATGACAAAGACCAGTTCTATGCGAAGCTGCAGTCAATCATTGAGTAATGCTCAGCCAAGAACATGACTATTCTGATGGGAGACCTAAACGCCAAGGTTGAAATGGACACCGCTGGATATGAAGACATAATAGGATGACAAGGACTGAGAGAAAGGATCGAAAACAGTGAAAGGTTTGCAAACTTATGTGCCTTCAACAAAATGATTATAGGTGGCACCATATTCCCCCACAAACGTATACACAAAACTACATGGGTTTCACCGAACCACATTACGAAGAACCAAATCGACTACATCTGCATGGAAGATGTAAGAGCAAGGAGAGGAGCTGACATAGCTTTAAATCACCTTCTGATGGTAGCTAAAATAAAACTGAAGCTTAAGAAGCACTGGAAGACTTGAGCAGCAGTATTACAAAAGTTTAACAAAGCCCTTCTCTGGGATACTAGCAAACTTAACGAATTTAAGATAACTCCTAACAATAAGTCCCAGGCATTTCATGATTTACTGGAAGAATAGGAAACCACTTTGGAAGACAGCTTGATAGGGATTAAGGAAAAAAATAATTACAGGATATTTGGAAGTTTTGGTTTGCATTGAGCATCACTGAAATTAATGGATCTCTGTTAATACTCTAGATAAAACCGACGAAAGGAGGAACAGAAAGACAGTAGTCAACAGGAGCAGAACAAGAACCCAAAAACCAAGGAACAAGGAGAATACACGAAAGTCAACAAGCAAGTGAAGGAAAACATTATAGAGGATAAACTGAAATATGTGGAAGACTCAACAGTGACAGCAGAAAACGCTGCAAAGGAAGGAAACATGAAACACTTATATTGTACAACAAAATAGCCAGCTAAAAAATACAGTCAGCCGAAACGATCCATTAAGAACACGAATGGCAAACCAATTACTAAGACTCAGTTATCAACAAAACAGGTGGGCAGAACACTTCGAAGAACCCCTGTATAGACCAGTCCCACTGAATTCACTAGTCATCCTAGCACCACTTACGGATCTCCCTGTAAATATTGACCCACCAACAATTGAATAAATCCCGATGACTAGCTGGCAAACTAAGAGTATCAAATTAGCAAACCCAGCTAACATAGCAGCAGTGGCACTGAAGTCAGATATAGAAGTAACTGCAAATGTACTCCACATTACCTTCAGAAAAATTTGAAATAAATAACAAGTGCCGAGAAACTGGAAAGAAGGATGTCTCATCAAGATATCGGAGAAAGGAGATCTTAGCAAGTGAAAGAACTACACAGGCGTTACTCTTCCTTCAGTACCAGGAAGTCTTCAAACAACCGTGACTGAACCGAATGAATGATCCAGTAGATATGCAACTTCAAAGTCGACAGGTCGGGTTCCAAAAGGATCGATCGTATACCAAATGAGTAACGACACTACGGATCATTTTTGAACATTTAATCGAATGGAACCCAACACTACATACATTTTCTTGACTCTATGACAGCATTTTAAAAAATATCATTATAAAAACTTCGTCGACACTATTATCTGTCTGAGAAGTCAGTCAATATTATATGGAATTCTTACGACGAACAACACTGTAAAATCGCGCTTGGAGCCCAGCTCATAGATTCATTCAAAGTGGAAACCGATGTCTCATAGAGCTGCTTACCCTCGACCTTTCTCTTTCTGCTGGTGGTAGACAGGACTATGAAGATAGTAGCATTTCAATGAGATCACGGAATGCGATAGACAGTCTGGTAGCATTTAGACGGCTCGGACTTCATAGATGACTTAGCCCTTCTACCCCACACACAACAACAAATGCAGATGAAGATGGACAGTGTAGCGGCAGTCTCTGGTGTAATAGGCATTAACATAAAGAAAAGATAATGGTAAGTTTTCCTTTTTTACAGCCGTTTTCCGTTGATTTCAGTGATCTTTCATCTTGAGAGTTACTTACTTACTTACTTACTTACTTACATATGCCCGTTACTCCTCGCTGAGGAGCATAGGCCGCTCACCAGGATTCTCCATTTAACTCTGTCCTCAGCAATCCTTTCCAGCTATTTCCAGTTGCTGTTCATCCTTTTAATGTCTGCTTCCAATTGTCGACGCAGCCTGTTCTTTGGCCTTCTTCTTTTCTGCTTCCCAACAGGATTCCATGTTAATGCTTGTCTCGTGATGCAGTCTGATGGTTTGCGTAATGTATGTCCTATCCATCTCCAACGTCTTTTCCTAATTTCCTCTTCGGCTGGAAGTTGGTTTGTCCTCTCCCATAGTAAGCTGTTGCTGATGATTTCCGGCCAACGGACATTCAGTATTTTTCGTAGGCAGTTGTTTATAAATACTTGTATCCGTCTGATGATGTTTGCAGTAATTCTTCAAGTTTCAGCTCCATACAGCAAGACTGTCTTGACGTTCGAATTGAAGAGTCTGACTTTGAGATTAGTTGATATTTGTTTTGAGTCCCATATGTTTTTCAACTGTAGGAATGCTTCCCTGGCTTTGCCAATCCTTGCCTTTGCATCTGCATCGGACCCTCCTTGTTCATCGATGATGCTCCCCAAATATGTGAAAGTATCTTCTTCTTCCAGAGTTTCTCTATCAAGTTCAATCTGGTTGGTGCTCCCTGTGTTGTATTTAAGAATCGTGCTCTTTCCCTTATGTATGTTTAAGCTTACTGATGTTGAAGTTGCTGCTACACTGGTTGTCTACACTTGCATCTGTTGGTGTATGTGCTAAAAGAGCTAGATCATCTGCGAAGTCCAAATCATCGAGTTGCATCCTACTTTTCCATTGAATCCCGTACATTCCCTCAGATGTGGAGGTCTTCATGATCCAGTCAACCACTAGAAGGAAGAGAAAAGGTGAGAGCAGGCAACCTTGTCTGACTCCGGTCCTCACTGAAAATGCATTTGTCAGTTGTCCTCCATGCACAATTTTGCACTGTGTTCCGTCGATCTTGAGAGTTAACCTTCTCATATTCATCTGGATGTGCATGTGGAATGGCTCCTCAAACGCAACTGGTACTATAGGCTTCAAATGCTTCAAATAGTTCTGTTGAGCTATCTGCATTTGGTTTCTTTGTAATCTCTATAGATGCCGAACATTAAAAAAAATAATTAAGGAAATTAGTCTAATCATCTGATTGCAAACCAATTCTTGTTCAACAATTGATGTCAAAATAAACATTTGCTAATTGGCTACAAAAGAATACGGTTTAATCAAACATATATAAGCATTTAAGTGTTTATCAGTTCTCTACCTTGTAACGTCTTTAGTTGTCTACAGTTGACATTCAGATCCTACGCAAACAGTTGCTGAAATGCATAAAGTGCACCCGGTATATGACCAAGCAACGTTTGTCGCATAACCTGAGTAACTTTTATCGAATAAAAACTCACTCTTACGAATGAAAATAAATCAGAAGGCAGTGAACGATGGAGAAGAAGTCATATTTGATAGTATGTGGAGCGTCGATGGAATAGCAACGTCTAGGATGGCTAACTAGAGGGCAAGTTGTTTCCCACACCGTCGTGATCCAGTGGTGATGTGTGACCGAGCGTCTTCAACTAGTCGCATCTGCCGAAGCAAACATGGTCGGCATCAGTGCTGAGAGTTCGTGTAATTATTTATATTGGGGATTAATTGTTGCTGCATGCACTACAAGCCAGTAATAAGATAGTATTTCTAGGGCATTTTGAAAATATTATCTAACAGCCAATAAGTAAAGTTAATCCAGTTTCGGAGCACTTCCGAAGTCCAGACACGAAACTAATGCTTATTCAATTTCTCCAACACAATGAATACAGGCACAGAGCTTGTGAATCTAAAGTTTGGGCTGTAACCTAATGGTGACTGATAACACCACAAATTTTTCGAAACCTTGGTAAAAAAGCCAAACCATTTTCGTTGTAACTAAATGTAAACCCTCAAAATCTAAATTGTTCTTATTTTACTACCTCAAGTATGAGGTTTGAATCATAGGGTGAAAACTCATATACCAGGAAGTAATTAAAAAAGTACTTACTGAAGACAAATGATCAGAAAATATGACCTGTTTAGTTATAAATGAACATGCAGTACTATATTGATAGTGTAAAAAAGCGGTGAATGTTTGTTTTTATATATCACTTTCTTGTTGCAACATAGTTTTTATGCTTGTACGTTTTCAAGCTTATTTGTTTCGTTCAAATATTAATAAGATGTATATAGTAAATCTCCCATTATACTGTTTAATTCCAATAATTTAAGAGCTGCAGTCTGTTACATACGCGATTGCGTACTTTATTTATAACAATGGTTCTGAAAAATCAGTTTTCAAGAAATTCACATTGACCGTTTTGATTCTATTGTTAACATGTCTCAATTGAGACATGTTTGTGATTTAGTAAATTACAGTATCATACGTTTTATTCATGCTTGTGCAAATATATATATTTACATTTGGAGGCAGATTTTATCATACTTAGCAGTAGATTTATGATGGCAATGTAATAAGAAATAACACGACCCATGTTTTATGGTTCTGAATTTAATTGCGATTCCAATTACAGGGTTTGACACCTTATCGTTTTTTAACCTAGCTTTATTCCTGACTGACTTGAACTTTAGAATTGCTTATACTGCATTTTAACTTTCCTACCGTTGTCAACTTCTTATTAGACTACATCTGTAGTCTCCATTCAGTTTTAGCTTGATTAAAAAAGAAGGCTGGATAGCATGATTTCTACTTTTCACCGTAGTAAACAGGCTGTTACCTGCTTATCAAATGGTTTTCTGTAATATTAAACAAGTGTCAACTTACCATGGCCAATCAGTTGAGAATCCTCTAGTGCTCAATTACCAAAATGTCTTGGGACAATGCTAGTCTTTCCTTAGTTCATTGTTTACATTACACTCCAAGTTGTGCTACTCCGTCGAAGCATTCGGCTTAGATTACGGAGGTATACGACTTCATCAAGTGATTTACCTAGTTTACTAAGAATTCTATATCTTACTTCAAACTTTACTCAGTACGCTGAATGTGACGACAAAAAATTGTTTTACACTTAGACAGTGACTTCTTTTGATTGTTTTATTTTCAAATAAATCGTCTGTTACTAATTTCTTTTATGCATAGCAAACACTCGCTTGATCTGTAACACTACTATAAATGTAATGTCTACTAGATTAACTAAGAAACGTTTCATGTCAGTCAAAAAAATTGAGTAATTTGGTATATGTTGTTTACAGTGCTCCTGAAAACCATATAGCCTTTATAAATGAACTTTCGCAATCCTATTATCAACATGAACATTTGTTAGCTGATAACATTTCTCTCCTACCAGACCTATGTTCCTAGTGAATACAAGTAACTGAAGTAACGATATTATTTGCAGGTTTTCAGAATGCATGACATTATTCTTTGATAAATTTCGTACATTAGTTTTAGAAATGCCAAAAACATAAATGATGCATTTTAAAACTATTGAAAATCCAAACTTACAGCACAGCTACTTTAGTAAAATTTTGGTATCTATGACATCATGGAACTAAGATCTCACATAGAAATAAGGCTGGTACTCTAAAACCTGTTTATGTAAACGGCATACTTAGTTCATTATTTTGAAAGCCGGTGATTTACTTCTCTAGTTTTTTGGGTTTTGGTATGATACGACTAACATATGTTATCATAAAAGAGTTACTTTTTCACTGACTTGAATTGTGACACTAACATAAATGTTTTGAATTTTGTGTATATCTGGAAAAGAATTGAAGCGACATTATATGAGTTTATGGGTGCACACACTTAAGAATTCATGGACTGAGATGAAAATAACTTTTGTGAACACTTTAGTTTCTACCAATTTTTCAAGTATCATCGGTCTGTAACAAAATCACTTCCAAACTGTACAAATTCTTCCCAAAATCACTTTAATAAGTGAAATCTCGACTATTATATTTTGCGAATCTTTATTCTTTAAATAATGCAGTCTAACTGACTTGATGATTAGTTTTAATGTAGTCATTATAACAATTTTACTGCAATGGTAAAATTGTCTACAAATATTTATTTGCGTAGCTGAACTACGACTCTGCGAACATCTACCGATAGGCTTACAACTGCTTGTATTTGATAGCGTTAACGAAAGTTCTTGACTAGATAAACTGGGAATCCATTTCTCATCCTGATGTCATTGTGCATTAAGGTTTACTGCTAAATATTATAACGCTAGTAACAGATTACTATTTTCAGTGCGCAAATGTTGATACGTAAAATGTTTAGGCAATCTACGCTTATACTCAACCACACCTTGAGATTCCTGAAGTGTAAAATTTATCACTGAGAGGAATGCAAACTGATAAGCAACGACAGCGCATACAGGAAATGTAAGCAAGTTAGGAACGCCTGTATAAGGTATCTAAGAGTAAACTGGCATCATCATCAAAACAAGCTGATTGTCAGGTTTATCAATGGCCTAAAAGTCTTATTTCATCATGTGATCTGTTTCTGATAAGCTGAAGCTTTTGTCTCCTGATTGTTGGATTCAGAAGACTAAGAGCGGCGCTCACACCAAGAAGTTTCTTGCTAACCACTCTCATAACTCACAGTCCCAGAAGATGTAACTTAAGCCCGATGGTTATCTATAAAATAAACCTAATTACTGGGTTAGTGTTCAGAATACTGCAGCAGTCAAACGAATTCATTATTCTTTCAAAAGTTTTATTCGTTTTCATTTTTAGTCAAGAAACAGTGCTCTATTTGTCACTTCAAAAGAATAAGATTACCTAAGGATATATTCAAATAAAAGACAAAAAGTCAGCCTATAAACTCAAATTCAAGCTTTATAAGGTACATTTGTCTATATATATAGCCTTTTTAATAGAGGCCATTTAGAGGCGACCCCATTATGACTAATTACATCTTCAATAGTTCTGAACATCTATTGAAGCATCTATTTAAATTTAGCCTTAACACAAACAGTGAAGAAAGTATCTTGAAACTAAAGGATAAATGTGGGTGCACTTCGGTCTCTTTGTCTCTAAGAATGACCACTTCTGAAATTCTATACCAATTGATATAGTCTAGGGTAATTTCTCTAATTCCTTTAGAAGAAAATGCAATATATTTATAATTACTAAGAGAAGGATCACCCTAGCCTACAAATCTTTTTATCTCTGTACGTTTTGTATACCTAGGTCTCAACTTGATGTCAAAAAGATTGATTACAACTAGATACGGAAGCCAGTTAGGCGAAAGCTTCTTCCATTCCGTCCACAATCATTTGAAATTAGATGAGGATTAAACTACCTTTTGCTATTAAAAACAAAAGTAGGTCTCCAGTTGTTCGTGTATTGTTCCATGTATAGAAAATGGTGAATGAGTATATTCCTTCAAACTTGCATTTAAAGAAGAATAATGGCGTTATCAGTATAACAAGATGCAAAAAGCCAACATCGTTAAACGTTAAATCAAAGCTTGCAAGCAGGTAATACTTTCTAGGATTGTTTCCAAGAGAAATATCATTTTTAACCTTTAAAAATTAGAAAAGTCATTTTTGAAGATCCTCTTTGTTTGAATGATAATGATGCCATTTCTGATGGAGTGATGATCAATAATGAAGTCCATCATTATAATAATGGTATCAATGATGCCGTTTCAGACAAAATCGGCCTCGATTTGGGATACATCAATGACAACAATGATCTGGTTGATTTAAAAGAAAAAGTAAGCCATTCCTCATAGCTAATTGTATTTATATTCAAGTTATGATAAAGATTGTATTCCGCAAACGGAACCCATGACATGTGTTTTGTTCTATTTGAGGGCCAGCTAAATATATCTGCATATCTGGTAATGTTCATTTCTTGACTCAAACTCAGTCGAGTCACACAAAAGCACATCACTTTATCCACTAAATCACTGAGTCCAGACAATCACGTTTGTGTATCCTGGATTCTGCCTCTTAGCCACAACTCACAGTAATAAATTTGATTTAAATTTGCTCATCCATATGTACAAAAAATATTTTGTAACACCATTATTTATACTTTTGACCCTCTTTTGTTACAAATAAGTTTGAACTAAAATGATACTGGTTAAGTCTTGATCCATGACGTTACGATATTCAGCGAAATTCAACATGTTTCAAAGTATTGAATAAATTTTCTTAAGCATTTTGTTCTGCCGGTCAAAATATTGGTGGTTCGTACTATTTAACTGATACGATTTAAGTATATATATGGAATGGCAGTTTTTATTCAAATCGTTTTATATGAAAGAAGAAATATTGGTTTCGTAAGTGTTACGATTTTAGGGTTTCTGTAAAAGAAGTTTGTAGAATAACGATAACCTACCGTTTGAAATGATTAAAGTGGCCGATAAAACATTTCACTAACAAATATCTATTATCAAATAGCTTTCCCTGAATACATCATCCTTACTCATATTCTTATAGACTAAAGTTACCTTAATAATTATGACATTGCAAAAATTGTGCAACAATAAATTCCTGTTATCTCATTATTTTAGGTCCAAGACTTATCAACGCAGTTAGAAGAAATAAGCAAATATGCGCGTTCATCTTTAAATGAAAACGATGAATGTTTCTGTCATGATCTTGTTGGAGGGAAGTGTTTGTTACCACAAAACCATTTATACACTGAATCTTCACGATTGAAAACCCCACCAGAATTATGGCTTTCAAAACCTGATTGTTGTCAGTCATGTACGGTCCCATGTCACGTTAAAGCTGATATTACAAATTCTACAAATTCAACGAATAATCTTCAAACATTACACTCACATACTGATGAAGAAAGATTACAGGTTTGGTTTCTTATTTTCAAACTTGCACTGATACTGATTATATCTAAAGTCTAAAAACAAGTTTAAACTACATAACATTCTGTCTCAAGTCTAATATTAGGCGCTACAATGTTCTTAAAGTCAATTCATTTTCAAGTAGTGTACAAAAAATGATATTTTGCTGTTATAGTTTAAAAATACCATACTTTAGTTGAAAACAGATTTTAATAAATTACTGTCTACTTGCTAAAATTTAATATCAGTTTAAGGTTTATGAAGATCTGAATTGGTGTTTGGTGAGAAACAAAATATGTATTTTGTGTAGACTGTTATTTGAATGATTTAGTAAAAGACATATAAGGCTAAGTGATTTCAAGTGCTACTAGAGGTATCACTAGGCGGTTATGACTTCCCGGTCATTCTCGAGGAACCTGATAAAGAAAGTGGATTAAGGAAGGCCTTGATGACCTGAGAGTGTGACCGCAGTGCCCAGGGGACGACTGTTTGAGGTTGATCACCTTTATTAGTTGTTGCTCTGGTTGTCAGAAGGGCCATCTGCTCCATGGCTTCCGAAGAAATACGGCTTTCATCATGAGGCATCATATCAGGCCTTCCAACTCTCAGGGCAGAGTTAAAATGATTATAGAGGTTTTAACTGGTAAGCGTTTTTTGGAAAGATTATTGTTTTACGGGATGGGGTTGCTAGCCCCATGCCCAACCCACCTCCTTTATCCGGGCTTGGGACCGGCAGAAACCCTTGGGGGGCTCCAGGCGTATGTCTGAGTAAGAATATATGAGTGTATGCGATGTTTGTTTACCAATGTATACTCTACTTGACATAATATAAACTATATTTTTTTTAGAATTCTGTTTATACTATCTAAACACCCTCCTAAAAGTACTTTTCATTTGCACTGTGCGAAGCAACCTAGGCCGTTACACTTCCTCCTTGTTTAACATTTCATCTTCATCCACCTTATTAGAGCCATTTCAGGTGAACTTAATAAAAAGCATTGTAAAATTTCGCATAAATGTTCAATTGCTTTAAAACTGTTATCTATCTACTTTCCAATATGATTACCTGTATGAATCATGTTTTTTTTTTCTGATCAATTAATTTGTAGTAATGTTGATATTGACTTTCAACTGTAATATGAAACATAATTCCTTGATTAAATGAATAGAACAACTTAATGATCTTATGAAGTTATATATTTCATTGAAAATAAATTGATTATCTGATTATGTTGTTTCTTACCTCTTAATTACCTGTTCATGTTAAAATACTGAAATAATGATTTCTTTTGTATTATCCTAACATTTATTTCTTTTTCTATTTGTGTCTATCAAATCAAAGCATAACTTAAGTGATATACGACATCGTTTGTCATTACTACAAGATAACTATGCACCAAAACTATTACCAACTTCATCAAGCACATTTGAACGTGATATAGATGAACATTTAGAAGAAGTTAACAAACAGAATATATCTCATAAACGATCCTATAATTACCCATCTAGTAACCAAATATCATCATGTCAAAATAAAGTAAAATCTATGTCTAATCAGAAAAAATCAACTAATGAACAAACGTTAAAACCAAATAAAAGTAAGTTTTAAAATGAAATGTAGATCATTTCTTCTTATGCTCTGTTTTCAGTGACTCAATCTCTCGGAATAAAACGGAATATATATACATATATACCATTAAAAAATGATTCAGTTTTAAGCATATAATACTAATTAAGAAAAGTTGAGGCAGAAATGAAGCAATGAAATAGTTTACTTATTATGCGTAAGCAAACTGAGCTGTGTATCCATGATCAGTAGTTTTCGTAGGTATTAGTAATATATTCTGGGTATATCACACAATGTATGTATTTTATCCATTTAATTCTTTGTTTTATATATGCAATTTAAAACTATTAAAATATGACTGACAGCTGAGATTATTGGTAACTTTTCCAACCTTTACTATGTCAAACATAGCACTTTCGAATATTATTTTCCATCCATTTATTTAATGAATCTTGCATATTAGTAAGTAGTTATCATTGAAAAATCTCAAACAGCGAGGGTTATCCGTAACTATTTGTAATGACAATGTCTAGTATATATCGATATACTGGATAAAAAGCATAAATATAGTAAATGATACTGCTCAAAATGAAATTCTTTATCAAAAATTGGGCTTTTACTAACGGAAAATGACCAAACGTTGTGAGAACAATACGAATAAGGAACATTGATAATTCTAGTCACTACTGATCTATTGTAAAGTTTATATAATGTAATTTAGTCAAGTTGTCTAACTGATTTGTGATTAACTTAAAGTCCATCACATTGTAAAGTAGTTTTATGTCTTTTTATGAAACAATCTCTTTGTTCCTCTTGTAACACACTTTACTTCTTGGTAAGAAAATAATCTACGTTTCTAAACATTCACATTAAAATACAATAATGTAAGGATATTTAACTCAAATTACACCATGGCTCCTTTATAAACAATTCAGTAATGTAGCTGATTGAATATATCAAAGATTGATGTTAGCAGGGTACCAGTGAAAACCAGGGATGCACTGGACATCTGTTCTGTTTTAGTGTGAGAAGTCGTGACTAGTGAAGTTCAGACTTGTCGTGAGTGACACAGTTATCACCAGTAACAATGGATGAGTGTCGCGATATATATATACATCAGAAATTGAGGGAAGTGAAAATTCTACCATTGGAGACCAACACAGTGGTGCTGTCAGCCTGAAGCCCCTGGTGCGGAATCTGATGTGCACACTGCTAAAGAGCTCCACCTTAGAACGAAACAGCTTGTCAGTGCTCCTGGTTTTCAATGGTACCCTGCTAACATCAATATGTGATATTCAACCAACTAAATTACCAATATCCACAAAAATAACCATCTCAATTGAATTCAATAATCTAACGGAAATGAAACGTATAAGTAGATCAAAAGGAAGATTTCGCCAGTCAGTAATGAAATTGATCTAAAAATTGAAAAATCCCTTGCACAAATCACTTATCAAAGCAGT
This sequence comes from Schistosoma mekongi, assembly GCA_034768735.1. Classification (NCBI taxonomy): domain Eukaryota; kingdom Metazoa; phylum Platyhelminthes; class Trematoda; order Strigeidida; family Schistosomatidae; genus Schistosoma; species Schistosoma mekongi. The sequence continues at coordinate 76,835,815 of CM068305.1, read as the reverse complement.
AATTGTGTTCTGATAAGTGACTGATCTGAAGATAGATTTCTTGCAATCCTAATGATTTGTGATATCACTTATACCGAGAACTGGGTAGTTTTTACCGGTGACATGGGATAATACTCATCATATAAAGTGATCCGAAATTTTGAGGTTTAATTTACCACGTGACCATGAATGTAAACTTACGAGGTAAGTCACAGTTAAACGGAAGGAATTTTCTAATACTGCTCAATATTTACTAGTTCAACACTTCATGTCATTTCACAATAAAATTGTTTACAATGAAGAGTGAAATGTGATTTAATTCAAATTTAATTGAGTATGTCTTATTAAATCAACTGACTACGGGGCTCTTCAAATGATCTGGTTTGATTATTGAGCTTTTGTTTCATAACTATACTTCAATCTAGATAGTATACCGTATTCTTTAAAAGAAATTACTTCTCTATGCTTTCTTTTTTATTAATAATTCTACAATTGAAGTCAGTGTTTAGGGTTATTAATATAACTTGATTCTAGGTTTTGTATTCCTCAGTAAAAATCACTAATAAACAAAAAAATATAATGAAAAGGAATACGATAAAGATGAATTATATCATCTTATTACTATATCGTGATCTATATACTTGCCTTAAAGAAGCATCAATTTACTTATTTACTATAAACAGCTGAGATTGACAATAGGTAAAGTTGTTTTTATTATTAATTATCTAGTGAAACAATTGTATATTATGTTTATAAGCCGTTGTATAGGCCAAAAAAATGATTCTGTGAATCTATGAGCAACTGAGTTAAACTTGAGTTTTATTGAAAGTTATTACGCATATTTGTGTATTTTATAGGTAATTCTAGATACATTAGTTCACGTGATCTTATCAATATAAAACTGCTTTACAGGAATATCATAAATTGATGCAGAGTGATGAAAAACAACTTTTAGAAATCCCTAAATCTTGATTTTGCATTGATTGAATAGATTTGTCTGAATTTTTAAGATAATTGATGATTCCTGTGGTATGGTTTTGAATCACTTCCATTATGATTTCAAATATGCTTGGCTAATGAGTGATAGTCACCCCCCCCCCAAGAAAGTTAATATAGAACAGTCTATTGTTTACTGCTAACCATTAGAAATAGATAGAATACCCTACTATCATCAGTCATGTAGCCAAGTGACTGCATTACAACATAAATAATAGAATTCAATCATCAATAAGGACTAAACAGAGTGACATTTCGTTAGTATTCTAGATAACTGCGGAAGGGCATTCATTTGATCATTTTTATGTCTAGATACTACTTTCAGGTATTTTAGCAAATCGGAGGTATTAGGTAATCAATCTTAATCTCTGTGTCTTCATATCTTAGTGTTATTTTCTGGTTTCTAAACTAAACATTTAGCTCAACCTACATGAAGTAAATATCTGCGGATTCTAAGACGTCGTTATGTAAATTATACTTTATCACATAAAAATCACCGTTATTCTGCCTAAATTTCAATATTTCACCGTAATAATTCTACTAATCAATAGTAATATTTCTTTTAATTTTTAGTTATTTCTTGACTTTTGAGCGTAAAAGTGAAATATTTTGTTACATATTGATCATCATTATTATTGTTATTACTAGATATTCTGATAATTTACATTTTTTACTGGAGGATTTGCATTTTATTGTTTACAATAGTTTAAGTTCACTTTAGGTTTTCTGAAATAGATATTAGTTGTTGTATATTGTTAGATCTGTTAGATGAAGTAGAAGTTTTATTGTTATAGTGCTCAACCTCCAAGCCGTAGTCTTGTGGTTCAGGCGTTTAGGTTTCATCCACCAGGTCACAAGTTCAAATGCCACTCCACCGACCTCATTACGAGAGTCAGAGTAGAATTACTAATCCATACGCGTAATGTAACTGAAAGTGGAACACATGAATCAGTACTTAGTAGATGAGTTGTATCATTATTGTCAACCATTCTCTGTGGATTTAAACTTTACTCTTACAATATATGTCCTGATATTCTCGTGGATGAGATATTTGGTTGTATATGACAAATATCGGAATGTTACTAATTAAGTTCTTCTGTCAATCAGTCCAAACATCATATATATATATATATATATATATATATATATATATATATATATATATATATATATATATATTGATTCAAGTTGTCACACCACATCAGAACAGCAAGATAAAATTATCGAGATGAGTACCAAAGTAGTGGTAATATCAGTAGCGGTAGGAAAGATTAAGAGCAGAGAACTACTGGCAAATCATTTAAATTACTATGAATGGTTGGAAGCACAAAATTATCTATGTTAAATTGATATAAACTTGATGCTTGCTTTTCTTTGCGTTTCAGGGTCAACAACAGCAGAGAAACGATTACAATCATATCAGCAAAAACCGCAGTGCGTTCCAAAGCAAAAATTAATTAACTCACCTTACCATAAAGTAAAGCCAACTAGTAATACAACAAAATGTCAAAATATAGTAGAACTTTCAAGTGTAAAAAATGGAAACTCACCAAAAACTATCAATGATAACGATGATCCAGAAATTACATTAAATAAATTAGAAAAATATTTAGAAACTTCTGAAATTATAACAGATCCAAAAGATGAACAAAAATCAGAAACTAAAATGTTAGTGAATGTGTTGTTTATATCCTGATGTTAGGAGTTGTATAGTCTTGTGCTTAAATGTATCAGTAATTAATGTTTTACTTACTTCTTACGTTTTTAATACCAATTCATTCTTTCAATATTTTTTTCGGAGTTTCAGGTTGAAATTCATCGCTTCTGCTTTCACATTAAATTCAAGTTTACTGCTTGATTGACAAGTAAAACATTTTCAAACATTGATAGTGAATTGTATGAGTCTCTAGTGTTTAAGTATACAGAAAAATAATCGTAATTATACAGTAATAAACCACTGTATAGTACTGGTGATTAGTTGATAAAATTGTTTGAAACTTCAGATTCCATGCTATGAAGCAATTTTGACTTATCATAGGACGACCACGTGACTAACTCTAAAATTAGACACAATTTACTAGTTAAAGATGTGAAATTGATCAGTGGGGCTGTAAATCACCATTAATTAATGTGGGTCAGATGTACACTACATAATACAAAATATTGCGGTGTAACTCGGCGTAAAACTGGGTTAAACGAAAGCTTAGAGCGCTAAAACCAATACCTAAGATTAATTTATGAAGCCATTGACTGTGGCTCTCAGACGTGTGATGACAGTGGTTAGTGGTTGGTAATATGGCTCATAATCTATCACAACAGCACGACACGTTCATTTTTTATCTTTCACAAGATGTTCTGTTCTAATATTCTTTTATATATAACTTTTAATTCATCCTCAAACTATATTCATACCATTTAATCATTTTCATTATAATTGCCACTAGATTATCTGTTTCTTTACTACTATTGTTAAATTCGTCTCATACGAATGTGGTATGGAAACGTTAGTTGCCTCACATTTATTGTAAGCTATGCGTTGGTGATAATTGCAAACTCGTGCACAGAGTGACGTAAGTCAGTCATGTTATGTTCACTGAAATAAGATTAGATTGGAAAACAATGTTATATACGTACAATTCAGTACGGCTGCTAACCCATATATGTATGCAGTGCTGTATTTTACTGTTAACTTCCTGTTCGTAGTCTTCGTATTAAATAAAGCTAGTGGTTAGAGACCTTAGATAATTTCATTTAGAATCAATCGAAATAAACTGTATTTATCCGATACTAAATTTAACTTTTAACTTGTTCATCATTTCCCCCTTTTAATTTTATTGATTAGTGTCAATTTTTTATCTGTTTTTGAATTTCTACTGTTTTAATTACTTTCCGGTTTAGTGATGCAACATTATAGTTCACTATTGTATGTATTGGATTATACCCGAAGATCCTCATACAGTTGTCAATAGATTTCTTATCGCTATTGCTGACATATAGTCATAGGGTGTAATTCTTTATCAGAAGGAATTCACGGTTTCTAAATACTTGAATGCGATATCAGTTAATGCCTCAGTCAAAGGTTTGATTGTTTACACTTACTTACGGCAATTAGAAAACCTACAATTAGAATCTGCTAATTCATATTTACATACCTATCAAAAAGTACTTGCCTACAAAATTACATTAAGAAGGTAGTAATAACTAGCTTATTTGTTTTTTTAATTCTCCAGCTGTCAACAACAGACCGAATTAGATGAAGCAAAAGAAATGGTCAATGAACTCCGTTCAATCTATCATGAAGTAAAAGATTTGTTACTCGTAAGTTCTTTTCCGTAAAGGGAAACTACTGGCTCCTTGTTAAGCTACTTTTCATTGTCCAATTGATACCTGTTTCTTAAAAATGATATAGTGTTTGCAAATTACTATAAATTGTTAAAAATAAAAAGCAATTGTAATATTACACAATATTTTATTTGATTGAATTCGTCTCAGGTTAGTGTTAGAGGGGTGTCAATGTAAACCAGGAAGCACTGAACAACTGTTTCGTCCTGGTATGGAACTCAACAGCATTGAGCACCCTAAATTCCAACCCAGAGGCTTTGGGTTAGCCAACGCCTAACGCTCTGCACTACTGGGTAGGTATTCAATGGTAGAATTCTCACTTTCGTCAATTTATGATATAACGCAACCAATCTCCACAAACCACCTCAACTCAGTTATAATAATCAGCTTAATAGTGACTAACTTCAGGCTTCTCCTAAGGCTTTATTGTGAAGTCGTGACTGGTGGAGTTCAGACTTACCAGGATTAAGATAGTTATCATCGATGTCAACGGATGGTCGTCCCGCTATATCACAAATTGATGGAAGTAGAGAATTTTCTACTGAATGCCTGCCAGTGGTGCAGAGGGTTAGTTGTCCTCCAACGACCCATACTAGGATGAAACAGCTATCCAGTGCTCTCTGGTTTTCTATGGCACCTTGCTAACATTTTGACAAATTTAATCAAATAAACCTTAATACTAATTTCCAAAAACCACCTCAATTACATTACATAATAGACACGTATTGAATTAATGTATCCAAATCTGAATGAGCCAAAATAGGATGGCTTTGATGTTATTGATAGCAGTAACCGACATGACTTTCCGGGTAATTTCCATCACGAGTTGAAGTTAGAAAACTAGGTTCTAAGTCTTCAATACATAAAATGAAGGAAGTTCAGTGAAGAAAAGTTTCATCCCTATGATGTCATTTACCAAACCTGTACAGTGATGCATATAGTTTATTTTATACATAAATTCCTAATAATAAAGTAGTGAATTCACTTTATTTTACTGTTAACTTCCTGTTCGTAGTCTTCGTATTAAATAAAGCTAGTGGTTAGAGACCTTAGATAATTTCATTTAGAATCAATCGAAATAAACTGTATTTATCCGATACTAAATTTAACTTTTAACTTGTTCATCATTTCCCCCTTTTAATTTTATTGATTAGTGTCAATTTTTTATCTGTTTTTGAATTTCTACTGGTGGAGTTCAGACTTACCAGGATTAAGATAGTTATCATCGATGTCAACGGATGGTCGTCCCGCTATATCACAAATTGATGGAAGTAGAGAATTTTCTACTGAATGCCTGCCAGTGGTGCAGAGGGTTAGTTGTCCTCCAACGACCCATACTAGGATGAAACAGCTATCCAGTGCTCTCTGGTTTTCTATGGCACCTTGCTAACATTTTGACAAATTTAATCAAATAAACCTTAATACTAATTTCCAAAAACCACCTCAACTCAGTTATAATAATCAGCTTAATAGTGACTAACTTCAGGCTTCTCCTAAGGCTTTATTGTGAAGTCGTGACTGGTGGAGTTCAGACTTACCAGGATTAAGATAGTTATCATCGATGTCAACGGATGGTCGTCCCGCTATATCACAAATTGATGGAAGTAGAGAATTTTCTACTGAATGCCTGCCAGTGGTGCAGAGGGTTAGTTGTCCTCCAACGACCCATACTAGGATGAAACAGCTATCCAGTGCTCTCTGGTTTTCTATGGCACCTTGCTAACATTTTGACAAATTTAATCAAATAAACCTTAATACTAATTTCCAAAAACCACCTCAACTCAGTTATAATAATCAGCTTAATAGTGACTAACTTCAGGCTTCTCCTAAGGCTTTATTGTGAAGTCGTGACTGGTGGAGTTCAGACTTACCAGGATTAAGATAGTTATCATCGATGTCAACGGATGGTCGTCCCGCTATATCACAAATTGATGGAAGTAGAGAATTTTCTACTGAATGCCTGCCAGTGGTGCAGAGGGTTAGTTGTCCTCCAACGACCCATACTAGGATGAAACAGCTATCCAGTGCTCTCTGGTTTTCTATGGCACCTTGCTAACATTTTGACAAATTTAATCAAATAAACCTTAATACTAATTTCCAAAAACCACCTCAACTCAGTTATAATAATCAGCTTAATAGTGACTAACTTCAGGCTTCTCCTAAGGCTTTATTGTGAAGTCGTGACTGGTGGAGTTCAGACTTACCAGGATTAAGATAGTTATCATCGATGTCAACGGATGGTCGTCCCGCTATATCACAAATTGATGGAAGTAGAGAATTTTCTACTGAATGCCTGCCAGTGGTGCAGAGGGTTAGTTGTCCTCCAACGACCCATACTAGGATGAAACAGCTATCCAGTGCTCTCTGGTTTTCTATGGCACCTTGCTAACATTTTGACAAATTTAATCAAATAAACCTTAATACTAATTTCCAAAAACCACCTCAACTCAGTTATAATAATCAGCTTAATAGTGACTAACTTCAGGCTTCTCCTAAGGCTTTATTGTGAAGTCGTGACTGGTGGAGTTCAGACTTACCAGGATTAAGATAGTTATCATCGATGTCAACGGATGGTCGTCCCGCTATATCACAAATTGATGGAAGTAGAGAATTTTCTACTGAATGCCTGCCAGTGGTGCAGAGGGTTAGTTGTCCTCCAACGACCCATACTAGGATGAAACAGCTATCCAGTGCTCTCTGGTTTTCTATGGCACCTTGCTAACATTTTGACAAATTTAATCAAATAAACCTTAATACTAATTTCCAAAAACCACCTCAACTCAGTTATAATAATCAGCTTAATAGTGACTAACTTCAGGCTTCTCCTAAGGCTTTATTGTGAAGTCGTGACTGGTGGAGTTCAGACTTACCAGGATTAAGATAGTTATCATCGATGTCAACGGATGGTCGTCCCGCTATATCACAAATTGATGGAAGTAGAGAATTTTCTACTGAATGCCTGCCAGTGGTGCAGAGGGTTAGTTGTCCTCCAACGACCCATACTAGGATGAAACAGCTATCCAGTGCTCTCTGGTTTTCTATGGCACCTTGCTAACATTTTGACAAATTTAATCAAATAAACCTTAATACTAATTTCCAAAAACCACCTCAATTACATTACATAATAGACACGTATTGAATTAATGTATCCAAATCTGAATGAGCCAAAATAGGATGGCTTTGATGTTATTGATAGCAGTAACCGACATGACTTTCCGGGTAATTTCCATCACGAGTTGAAGTTAGAAAACTAGGTTCTAAGTCTTCAATACATAAAATGAAGGAAGTTCAGTGAAGAAAAGTTTCATCCCTATGATGTCATTTACCAAACCTGTACAGTGATGCATATAGTTTATTTTATACATAAATTCCTAATAATAAAGTAGTGAATTCACTTTATTTTACGTGTTTCTAATTCTTATTCTAATTCGTATTAATATGTAAAAAAAAATATTTTACAAGTGTAATGTTGAATGTAACATGCATTATTATACTGACCGGTAATTTTGATAATTAATATCTATTCGCGTCACTTTCTTTACTGTTTACGTGCATATTTCACACCCATATATACGCCATGACCTCCTACCTTCATTTATCCCTTTCATCTATAAATTGAATTTGCCATTATGATATACTATGGTAACTAAATGACTATATGCATGCTAAATTCAATATTTCAATTGTAAAATATTTTACTTATTTACAGGATCATGTACGTATGTGGAAGAATTAGCGAACCCGAAATGCAATGAATTCACCTTAGCCCACAATGTTGAATGCTCTTACTTTCTAATAATTCAACGATAGAACAAATTTGCATGAAATTTATTAGTTTTGTGTTGTTTAACATAACTTAGAAAATTCAGTAAAAATCATCAAAAATTTTTAAAGCACTGAATATAACATATATGATTGTATTAAATGTAGTAAAGTAACCAATACAATAAATCTAGTAAATCGTTGTTCACTTAATCAAGGAAGCATGGATAACAACAACTTGAAAAATTAGAACGAGTATTTAAACTATGATAAGATAAAGTACTGGATATGTCTCTTCTTTGCACAATGATAAAATAATAGATGATATATTTCTGTAACTTTAAGTTTATACAGATTTTGGATCCAAACCCCATATGATCTATCTTATTTAACTTCATAGGTAATCTTGAACAATCATTCCTGTAGTAATACAAAACCGGAATTAGATATATATTTAAAGAGTGGGTTGTTCAGTAAAACCCATCACCTTCTAGAAAGCCACTGATTAAAGTGTTCAGATATGCATTCTAATAGTGCATATTTTGTATGATTACTGTAAAATGCTCCACTATGACTGGTAAACTGACAAATACACACTACATTGGTCATAAGCTTCACATACTAAAATGAAGAAAAAAATGTAGCATCATGAAAAATAACTTATTTCTATAGTCTGTGTAAAATTCAACATAAGTACTCATAACTAATCCCCAGCCATATTAATATTTTCAAATACTGATTTAAATTAATCTTTGACAATTATGATCCAACCACACTATATATAGTGTATAATATCACTTAAGCAATATAGTCAATGATCAAGTTTCTTCATTCACACAATATTATTTGAAACTAAATATTTAAGGGGGAACTTATCGATGCGATTTAATTTTATTCAAATATTAGTTACTTTTCTGGTTAAGTGTTTACATAATAGTTTGTAGTCCTAGTCCAAAATTTTGACGACTGGTAACTTTTAGCACCATGACGTTTTTCAGAATGTTCGTAACCAAATTAATGAGAATAAGGATCTAAGGTCAGAACAAACAGAGAAAGTCGATACAGTGAGTATAAATTCGTTTTTAATATATTATTTCTAGCTTATTACAGGTATAAACGTTAATTCTTTTGAAACTATCTTACAAATTATTTAAAGACTCTCTGGATTGAGGTTTTCTAAAACTTTTTCTGTGTTCAGTGTGTATATCTAATGTTTTCGGTATATCAGAGTGTAATTTTCTCCAAAATTTCCGTTTGACATTCTGACTATTCTTAAGTTTTTTCTTAGATTGACATGTCTGACCGCGTTACACTCAAATCGTTGATAAAAGTCAGTTGCAGATAACCTCAGACACCTAAAACGAAACTTTTATTGGAAATCATATTCTAATGACTGAGTCGATGGGTTCAGTACATTTACTGAATACTGATAGCGTTGCAGATAACCACATTCCATTCTAAGAGAAACAACTCAAAGAACGCTCCTCGATTCATGGAAACTGCAAAAAATGTTTTCTACATATTTTGTAATGGTACTGAGACATCAGAAATAATCGTCTAGAAAGTCTTTGTATTTTGATGTTGTTCATTTGACTGCTGCTCTGAAGAAAATTACATTTGTTCATATGATACAAAATTACTTTCCTGTACTTGTAATCACCTACTATGTATGCAGGCAAAATCTTTTCCCAGATTATCAGCAGTTTACCAACAGTGGGGACAGACGTACTTTTTCCCCTAAAAATTTACGTAATGTGATTATCATTATTGAATTAATCTTTCTGAAAATGATCAGTCTTTGTACACATGTTTCATGTAACATATGTATGACAAAATGTCATGGAACCGAATTTCAGTACCCAGCAATAACTCATTGTATCCATAAAGAAATTTTAATTGTAGTAAGTGTGTGACATACCATAAACTTGGTTTTACATCACTAGTAACTATGGATTTTGTTGATTTCACATATTACCTCTTTATAGATGTCTTTCAGTAAGTCTCTAGTTAATATCTATTTTCAATGTTAGATAATGTTTAGTTATACAGAATAATACAAAGTACCTAAATGAATTATTAAGATCGTTCGACAACTTTCCATGTTTTATACACATTATGCTCTTAAGGAGAAGTCATAGCATGGTTAGCTTTCTCATCTCAGTAACTTCACTATCAATTCATCATGTGATATTATTATGCACAAAATATTTTCTTAAATTGTCTTCTCCACGATTTTTTTCAGAATATAGATCCAAATGTATTACTCTCGAATTCTCAACCTGTACTTACTCCTGGTAGTTTACTTCCAAGTATTCGACTTGTAATGGATTATTCTGGTAAAACAATGACACCTACAACTGATATAACACAAGCGATATCTAATCTACCTGATGATCCTATTGTTAAAGCTTCAACTGCTCTGAATGAACTTAATCGAAGACGCAATAATTTAGAAAATAATCTTGCCACATTAGAATGTTCTCATAATGATCAGTCTATATTTGGATTGCTTGACTTGTTGAGCAAAGATAGGTAAGTTCTTTAGTTACATTTACAAATGATTTATGTGAGAACATTTTGCTTGACTCTGTTAGTGGACATATGTATATATGGTATTGTGGATATTGTCAAGTTTGTAGTTACACATGCCGAGTTTAGTAGGAAAATCAGAGAGAACTAGAAAGATTAAAAACTTCTTCATTTTAGAATGTAATTATTCAACCCGTAATTACTATCGATGATCGCACCAAGTAGGTTGGAAGAAACAACTTTGATACACAGATTCGATATCAAAACAGGAAATTTTTATTGATATGCTTTATATCGATAATGTAAAATAGTAATTTGCAATACAAATCTCAGTTCGTAAAGTTTCCATGATTCTAAAACTCGTCTAACTCTTAACGAGAAAAAATTGCCTTTGTAAGCAAATGAAGGCGAAATACCTAGGTCTGTGTAAAAATGGTTTCTGCCTTCTGAACAACAGATGCGAATGAAAAAAGGAAAAATAATTTAAACAAAAGCCTCATGAAATTACGTTACAATCGATTAGTTGTTACGAGCTAACAAATAATGAAATCACAATAACAAAATAAGTCTAAAGTTAAAAAAACGCATGTGAAAAGACTAATATCCATATATTGCAGTGAATATACATTTAACTGTTTGTTTTGTTCTGTTTTGCCTGTTACTGATTAGTAATTGCTAGTAGTATTTAAAATATTAGCCTCTATAGTCATTCAGCGTTTGTCTGAACACAAGGATCAACAAACTCGCGAAAACCACACTAGCTTTAAATCTAGTCGATGATGCATTTATCAGATTTTCACCCACAGTTAAATACTAGAACGTAGACATATTTGCCAATGTCAAATGACAGTGGTATTTATTTCAATTAGAAATAGTTTGGACTCCGCAGATCGCCAGAGTGGAGCAGTGCTCGTCATCGAAAGGTGTATTTCAGAAGTTCATAAACCATATAAAGGCTCTCTATTGGAAAATTATCCGTCGATTCAGAGCTTATCTCGAAATGTCTTCAGAATTGAAAACCTCAAGTAGTGTTTAGCAGGGTTAATCTTTATCCCCTCCTCCTCCCATCCTATTTCAATAAATTTCGTCTTAGATGTCTTCCTAGATGTTACACTATCTCCATCCAACTTTCCAGAAATTGAACTCTTACCAATCGATGCATACGTATTCAGTGATGTTGACAATATACAGAATCTTCTGAGCACCTTGAATAACAATGCGAAAATATTTTTGATACAGACATCATCGTTTAAATTTGTCATAAGGAGTGAAGTATTATAGCGCGTTGGCCACTTCACTTATCTTGAAAGTTTGATGTGCCGAGGTGAGTCGGTATTTCACGAGGTCTTGCTACACAATCAGAAAGTTTACCCAGTTTTCAACAATTTATGCCACTAGTGTTGCAGGTGTTATATACATCCCTTTAAAGAAAGTATGATTATACTTGCAGTTATCTGCTCCGATTGTTTTGCCATGATTTTAACAATAGTCGCGCTTTTCCATGAACAAACGGCATTTAAAAATGTGTGCTCATTGTATTACGACTAATTTATAAAGTGACAGTAACCAGTAGATTGGCTTAGTTACTTACATTATAATTCATTATGTTTTGTTCAGGTCTTCTGCGGAAAAAGCTCGCATACAAGCCATGATAAATGATGCAATTGACAATGTTGTTCATGAAAAAGTAAGTATACTATTCAGTATGGTATATAAACTGCCGAATTCAAACAGATGTGTTTCTACTAGTTACATGAGCCTTTATGAGTAAAAGTTGCAGTCTCCACGTAAACAACAGAATTCGTTAATGTGTACTCGGTAGATCGTTCTAAGCACGATAGTGATCTGACATATAGAAAATAAAACTGTTTCTTATAAGTATATATACTCACTAGAATATTTAACAGTTGTACTTAATTAATTTTTCTTTTAATAATACTCCCAAGACATTTCATTCACCTCTTTCGCTTAAATATTATTTCATCGATTGTGCCTCAATTTCTTACATAACTTACTTCCGTAATAATGAACTAGTGGCACACAAACTACCCCAATTTATTTGGTCTTACTCCCATAAGTGGCAGCATGAAGAGTTAAATATTAAATATATTGGTAGAATTTAGAAATTTTCAGCAATTTTACTTACAATTTTCCTAAAATATTCATCATATTGACGAAAGCTTTTTTCCACTAATTCATATCTAATTGCCCTGTACTGAGTTTTGTATTTTTATTAGGAGAAATACACTACTTATTGTTAATCAGTGGCTAGAATTTATTATCTAAATTTTGTGGCAACGAATAGGAGCCGACGTCCATTTACTTCTTGCTCTTGTTAATTTAAATTTGTATGTAACGTATATGATACATTATATATTTACAATAAACACAAATATATAATACCGATCATTAATAATATGGACATTCAAAGAATTTCAGATTCGCAAAATTAAAGCAACCATTACTTCATTCATTCACTTTTTACCCATCGTAAAGCATACGCCGTCAACTAGGAATTTTCAACCAGCTCTGTACCGGACTTTCCTTTCCAGTCCGTCCTGGAGCCCTCTAGGGTTACTACGGGTTTCAGGCCTGAATTGATCAGCAACCGTATTCAGTAGCAAACAACATTGCCAATAAAGTACTAGCCAGAAAACTATTACTTGTAAGATTGTAATTAATTCACTTTTTCACCATTCTGAACATTGGATTCATAGAATGCTTGTAATCATTATGGATTTTGTTTTTAGAAATTAGAGCATTCCAAATCCAGTGGTCGTATTTCTCGACTAAGTCAACCGAAATCTCATTTAACCAGTAGACTAAAAGTAGGCAAAGATACGTCAAGTATTTGTAGTTCACCAACCAGATCAAGAAATGTGGTTGAGCTATTCGACCAACCAAAATTATACTCTTCAGACCGTTCCCCATCACCAGTTACGCTTACGGCTCCCTGGCGTTTAAATAGAAGAAGAGCTAAAGGACCGTTATATCCACGCTCAATTAATGATCCTGTTAGACCACGTACTGCTATTTTACGGTTAAGTGATGAAAATCTATCAGGAAGTAAGTTTCAGCACTCACGTTTTCTTACATTCATAATCACACTATATATTTACTCAAGTATAAAGTATTAAAGCGTAATGCAATTTGATATTGAATGCTTTGCATCAATTTTTAGTTATTGCTGATTGATTGGCTTTAAATATCGTACTGAGAAATTATACCATGATATATTATATCACCCAATTAAGTGATGACATTTAATTCCTCGAAACATGCTTTGACATACAATTAACTTTCAGAGTAATAATTGTCATCTTTTGGTGATTAATTCAAAAGATGTCCAACTTAAACATCAATTTAATAAATACTTCACATGCAAAATACCTAAGGATATTTATTTATATGAAATTTACAAGTAAATAGAAAGTGCCGTTTCCTAAGGATCATAAGATATGCTCTTTGCTATGCACACCATTTCATATTATCACCTAAGAGTTTTTTATTATAGACTACTTGTTTTTTAAACAGTTAATTTTATAGTTATGAATTTGATTTGATAGACAGAAGATCCCCTTCTGACAACCGGAGCAACAATTAATGTACTCGACCGACCTCAAACAGCTGTCCCCTGGACACTGCGGTCACACTCTCAGGTCATCACGACCTCCTCTAATCCTCTTTCTCTTTCAGGTTCCTCAAGAATGACCCTTCCACGGTGTGGGCAACCGGGAAGTGATAACCGCCCTCATACCTCTAACAGCACAAGAGATCATTTTGCTCGAGGTCAAATCCCACCCTCAACCCTCAATAACTCCCTTATTCCCACGATTAACCCGACGAGCCTAACCTTATCACCTCACGCCTCTAATGCTAATGGTTTGAGTTCACAAAACGTTATTCCTGGTCTCCTGAAACCTCGCACTAAACTACATATCGGAGCTTTTAACGTTCGAACCTTAGGCCAAATAGGACAACAGGCCTCCCTAGCCATGACCCTTAATTCTCGTTCCATCGATGTCTGCTGTGTCTCTGAAACGCGTATACAGGATCCAAGTACAATCATTTGCTTGACTTCACCTTGTCAAAATAATGTACCGGGTCGGTTCACCCTTCGTGTTTCCGGAGACCCCACCGCTACCACTCGAGGCCTTGCTGGTGTAGGTATAGCACTAAGTTCAAAAGCTGAACAGGCTCTCCTTGACTGGATTCCCATAGACAGTCGGTTATGCGCTGTCCGTCTAAACGGGACGGTAAGAACTCGGAAAGATAGGGACACACGCCGTTGCCTCTTTGTTGTCTCTGCCTACGCTCCCACTGATTGCAGCTCAGATGAAGTAAAAGATGAATTTTACAGAAAGCTTTCAGACCTCCTTCGTAAAGCTAAGCGTACTGATGTAGTGATTATGGCTGGTGACTTTAATGCCCAAGTAGGTAGATTAGACGAAACTGAAAGGCACCTAGGTGGATCCTATGGTGTCGAGGCCCAACGAACAGATAATGGCGACCGTTTATTACAACTGTGCTCAGATAATCGTCTATTTCTCGCAAGCACTAACTTTAAACATAAAGAAAGACATAAGTTGACATGGCGGCCTCCACAGTCAACTCAACGTTGGTCTCAAATAGACCACATTGCTATCAGCCACGTTGGAGAGGCTCGATAGAAGACTGCCGCTCATTTTGGAGCATATGTTTAGACTCAGACCACGCTTTAATACGAGCGCGTATTAGTCTGCGTCTCACTGGACGTAAAAGACCCACGGCAAAGATCCCCATAAGAGTCCAACTTAATGATGAACAAGTCAAGAATATATTTCAGGAACAACTCAAAAATCAATTAGTCAACTGTATAAACGATACCCACCCCGAGTCAGCTTGGAATGATATCCAAAAAGCTGTTGAAACAGCAGTGATATCTACTAGTAAACTAAACCAAAAAGTTAGGAAAACTCAGTGGATTTCAGCTGCATCTACTGAACTGATAGATGCTCGGCAACACATCCCGTCTAGTCCTAAATACGATGAGGAGCGAAGGCAACTTAAACGCAAACTGGTTAAAAGCTTACGAAATGATCGTGAGCAGTGGTGGGTAGCAAAAGCTAAAGAGATGGAAAAAGCCGTGGCAATAGGTAACAGTAGGCAACTGTTCAGACTTATCAAGGAAACGGGCATCAAAAATCCAACTGTAAGTGAAACTATCGCAGAAAAAGATGGGAGCACTATTCACTGTCAATCCAGAAGGTTGGGCCGATGGGCAGAACACTTTACGGAACAGTTCAATTGGCCCTCGGCGTCATCCCAGTTGCCCACCATTCCCAAACAATCTGAATGGCAAGTTAATACTGGTCCCCCAAGCCTTAGTGAGGTTGAGAAGGCTATAGGGAACCTAAAGCGAGGTAGAGCAGCAGGACCCGATGGGTTGACCCCTGAGATATTTAGGGATGGTGGTCCAGTTTTAGCAGCGAGATTAACCGGGATCCTGGCTAGAATCTGGGAATTGGGCGTAATCCCACCCGACTGGTCTCAAACACTAATTGTTCCAATCTATAAGAAAGGACATAAGTCCTCCTGTGACAATTACCGAGGAATCAGCTTAACTAATATAGTGTCCAAAATATTAGCTTCAATCATACTTCGACGCCTAACTAAAGCTCGTGAAGAGCAGACTAGAGAGAACCAAGGTGGTTTCAGACCTGGACGTGGCTGCATAGACCACCTATTCACACTTCGGCAGGTTCTAGAACATAGACACACTTTTAGACGCCCAACAATAGTTGTATTCCTTGACCTTAAGGCGGCATTCGACTCTATCGATCGTAAGGTTATGTGGCAATGTCTGTCAATGAAAGGCGTACCAGAGAAGTACATTAACCTTATACAAGCTCTCTACTCGAACACCACATGTCAAGTGAGAGCTTATGGCAGATTGTCATCAGAACTGATTACCTCAAGTGGTGTTCGTCAAGGTTGCCCGCTTTCCCCATTTTTATTTAATTTTATCATTGATATACTTTTAGAGTTGACATTTTCATCGTCTGACTTCGGCGGGGTTGACCTCCTTCCAGGAGATAAACTAGCTGACTTAGAATATGCAGATGATATAGTCCTCTTAGGCGAAGATGCTGATAAAATGCAGAATCTTTTGACTACCTTAAACAAGAATGTAAGGATGTTTGGGATGCGATTCTCCCCACCCAAATGCAAAATGTTACTTCAGGATTGGATTGATTCGACACCGAAGTTAGTGTTAGGGAGTGAGGCAGTTGAACGTGTTGACCGCTTCACTTATCTTGGCAGCCTCATCAGCCCTGACGGTCTGGTGTCTGCTGAAATCTCTGCGCGCATACATAAGGCCCGATTAGCTTTTTGGAATTTGCGTCATCTGTGGCGTAGGCGAGACATCCGACTACTGACCAAAGGACGCGTTTACTGCGCAGTAGTTCGGTCTGTCTTACTTTATGGATGCGAAACATGGCCATTAAGGATAGAGGATATTCGTAGGCTCCTGGTATTCGATCATAGATGTCTTCGAAGCATTGCTCGTGTTTTCTGGGACCACCGAGTAAGCAATACGTGGGTTAGGAATAGAGTACTAGGTAGATACGGTAAGCCTATTGAGGAAGTAGTAAATATTCATCAGCTAAGGTGGTTAGGACATGTGTTACGTATGCCTGACCACCGCCTACCTCGACGAGCAATGCTGTCTGGTGTAGGAGTAGGCTGGAAGAAAGCTAGGGGCGGCCAAACCAAAACATGGCTCCAGTCCATGAAGTCGTTGACAATTGGGCTGAGCCATGTTAATAGGTGCAGACTACCTGGTTGGGGTCCGCGTGACGCTCGTAATAAATGGTTAGAGACTTTGGGTGATATGGCTCAAAATCGTTGGCAATGGCGCAGGTGCATCCATTCCTTGTCTTCCTCCAAATCCTAAATTTCTGAACTTATCATAATTTTCTCTTTACTGGATCATATTTTCTTAAATCTTCTCGGTCTCTATTCCCTTCCATGAATACTAACTCTGTTACTACCTTCCCCACTCTGGGATTTGATTCGCCAATTTAATCTCTATCTGCTAATTGAGGCATGGCAACTTGAACTGACGTACTCATGTACCAAGTTCTACGTTGCGACTGTCTGTCTGTCTGTCTGCCCCGTTAATAAATGGTTCATTTAGTAAATAATTAACAATCGCAAAAGTAACATTCTGCAACTTGTGAAAATTTATAATATTGAGACGTTCTGATTAGGACTGGTTCACAATTACAAAAAGCGGTCAACTTTAGTCCCGATTATCAACAGATAAAAATAGCAATCTCTTAGAAATATATTCATCGGGAGGAAAGAAGTTAACATTCAACAGGATTCAGTGGATAACAGGCTGCTGTTTAAGATAATAATTACTGTGTGATTATCAATATTCGTATTCAGGTATATCTAGCTGACGAATCTCACATTGAACGGAACTCGTATCCTGGTTTTAAAGAAACCATAACGAATAATTAACATTTTAAATAATCCAAAGGGTAAATGCATTTTTAGTAATCTCGTAACATTTCACTCAGTACCTGTTTTTCTCGTACTCCTACAACTAGTAAATCAAAGTTTATCAAGCTTATACTGTATCAAAAAATATACAATTTTTTCCACTTATTGTGTGACTCCATTATCTTCCATGGATACTATTCAACGACAGTAGTTCTCATGTATAAGCCAGTTGTTGAGTTCTAATTGTTAAAATAAATATCAACACTGAAATAGGAATCTAAAATCTAGTAAATTTAAATGGCAGAGCCAACATTTCTGAATCTTTGATCGTAAGCTCCGATTAATAACTTTGTTTAAGAGAAAATCGTTATCTCCGTATGTTTAGTCTGTAGAAATATTGGGTTACAAGTTATTACATTCAGTAACCGCGTGATTAACTTGTGGCGTAAATTCCACAGCGCATGATTTTTTTTCATTATATGCGTATCAACTAGCAATAAACCTAGGTTTGCTTTTTAGTGCATGCTGTCTTCGATTATACGACATCCAAACATAATGCACGCAACAACGAGTTACTTAGACTGAGCGCCACACCACAGGTTGATTTACAGAATTTGATTATAATTAAGGACTAGACAATTACCATATTTGCCTAAAAACACTGGAATACTACCTTTTTGGTTTTATATACTGTCCTTAATATATCAAACATTAATTCGCCTATATTGTTACCTTCCGAAATACAGTTTCTTCTTCACAAGGGCGAATGCCAAGGTCTAGCTCAAAGGTTGTACGATTTATCGATCATCAAGACAATGAACTATCTGAACCAACAGAGCTAAAACAAATCCATTCAAATAAACATGTTAATTTACAGTCCAAACTACTAACAAAACCTACCTCTGGTATAATTCCATTAGGAATGTATCAATATTCACTTTCAATACCACCGAATAAGATATCTACTAAAGTAGATAAGGTAATTAATTCGACTGCTTACAACATTGTTTTCTCTGGTATATAAATGATCTTCATTTATCTTTCATCTTATTTTAACGTTAACAACTTCAGATTGTTGTTTATCGAAATACATTGATTTGTCAATTAGTGTAATGTTCAAATACCTTCTGCTGTTATAAGACATGATAAACTTGTTTACTATCTTAGTGACTTCAAACAGATTTTATTACGTAGTTGAATAAGAGAGAATAGAAATGTTCAAAACTGAGCTAAAATCTAAACTAATCTCATTAAAACTTTTGAACCTTCTGGTTCAATTTCAAAAAGTTTGATTTAAATGCCCACCACTAAAGCACAAATACGATTAATTATGAACATCTAGGTTTTAAATTATGTAACAGTATTCTATAGACAAAGTATGGTGCATTTGTCGGACCAACATTTCAAAGAATAACCCTAAGTCAATTAAAGGTTAAATGTGGCATTTAAAGTGGAAAACACTTGGTTCAAGTCTCAGTAAAAGCAACAACACCGTGATGCAGTCACCTCCCAGATAATAGGTTTCGAATATGACGACATACGCTTCTAACTTTCAACTATTCAAAATATTAGCTTGATAATGCAATTATACTAATCGTTTTGATATTGTATACGAATCAAAACATATATTTACAATCTAATGAACCTGAATGTACGCAGTAGTAATCATTTATAGTTTCCAGAATATCAAATAAAAGTGGTCACTGTTGTTTTTACGTATGTTCTGTATCATCTTTTATGAAATATTACATCTATCAGTGAAATACTCTTAGTTAAATAATCACTTAAGAAAAAATAAAACGTATTGTGTCTGTTGAGCTTATTGTGAAAACACCAACTGGGCAAACAATAATTTTATTCAGTGAAAGCAGAGTATGTCATACAATATTACATATCTTACTTCCAAGCATCAATTTGCACATCCTCCGTGTTCGCTGGACTGTGTCGTTTATTAGCTTGCTTCTCTTGGTTGTTCTCGGTTCTTCTTGGTATTTTAATCGTGCTTTACTTTTTTGCAACCTCGCAACTCGCCTTGTATGCTGTTTACTGATTCTTCCTAATTCCCTTTGACGCTCTGCTACCTACTACTTATTGATGACCTTATAAGTAGTATCCACCACATAATAAGTTTAACAATTGTCTACTAAACAAACCTGGTTTATTGATTGTTGTACGTTACATTTTTTCCTTCCTAGCAAATTACTACTGATACATCTGGTCTAATTCATGAAAAAGGCAGTGGGTTTCACTTTCAAATCGAATCAACTATCTAAACAACCTCCGAATGATGCTAACAACTTATCACAAACAGAGTTAGAAGACAATATTTTATCACGTCTTGTTCTTCAGATTTCTGAACAACTTACTAAAAATACAAGGCATGATCAAGGTGAGATTTCGTTGAACGATTATTGATTCATCACCGATTGATACTAAGCAGTGATGAAAGATAACTATTAATGAAATCATTGATCTTGTATTTTCTTTTTGACGACGTCACAAAGCAGTGATTCGGTAGTAAAATTGATCATTCTCTCAATGTTTGAATTTAGATCTTATTTATAGCTTTCATGAAATACTTATTGCCCAACATATTGTCTTGTTTACTTGAATAGTCTCACATGATATGTATATATATATATATATATATATATATATATATATATATATATATATATATATATAGTACCATTGTTTTTTACAATATTAAATTTATTGTTTTCGTAGGTATAGATACATCATCTAATGAAAACTTACAGCATTTAGTTGAAGCCGCCTTATTAGAACGTCTTGGCTCGATTCTTTCTCCATCGTCAGTTAGTCCTAGTCCGACTTCTCAGCAGCAGCAGCAACAACAACGTCTCAAAACACCATGTTCATCACCGGAGAGATCTAATAATTTAGATTTACTTCATATTCCTACTCCAATTGATAGTATAAACAGAAGTGAATCACCTTATTCGAATGATCACTTTAGTAGAAAAAGTAAAGTAAGTAATTTCATTCATTAAATAGTGTCACTTTATTTTACAAACGTTACACATACAGTTAAAAAAATTGAAAATTCTCAGGACAATAGGTTTTGATAATACTTAAGATTTCAGTCGGATTGTTTGCTACAGATCAAATTACTCATGACTGATTGACGTTAGATCAACCGTTTTAACATCGTTTCAGTATTTCAAATACAGTGATTGCGCTGGTAGAGAAATTCAAGACTGGAATTACTGTATATTCGGTGATCATCAAGTGGGTGTAACTACAATCTATTTCTGATGTTCCAACTAAAACTTGAACTCAGTACCATACGCTTTAAACTTTAATTGATTATACACTGAAATACGGAGTCTAGATATCAGCTGACGTATTTAACTGATATGATGCTGATATACTATTATTGATCGTTAGCATTAACTAGCTTTCAGTATTCAGGTATAAATTTTGATTAGTTTTATTTAGCGTATGTACTTTCCGGGCACCCAAGTTGAATCATTCTGCTTATGATGCATATATGTCGATAACGAGTGATCATTTATAGTCCTGAATAATAAAAATGGAATAATATAAATTCTTACTAAGTATTTTTATTGTTAGCCTATATTTTGTACCTGTAGTATACTAATGTTATACACTGTCTTGATAATCAGACACCTGAACCAGTATCAAAGTGGCAGCCATACAATCCGGACGAAGAAAGTATTTTTAAAAACCCGAGATTATCACCAACAAATCGCCGCGATATTTCTACACCTGAACCATCATTCAGTCTTCGGTCCAAATTACGTTCTCAATCTTCAAGTCCTGTCAAGTAAGTGACTTATATTGTCTTTAATTTTATAGTAACTGTGTTCGGCTATACATGTTTTTTATAACAGTTTTGTTAAGATTCAGTACTAAAAAGCGGTTCAGAAATTCTGTCAATCTCTTCAAAATGTCTAATGCATACAGCTTTATACACACGACTATGACGCCCAAAGAATCCACTGGCAAAGTAAGAATAAAAGTATCCTCCTATTCCCTAAGGTGCATTTTCAGATACAGTAGATTCATTCGAACCAGTAAATCTCTGATTTCTGTTAAGCATTTAGAACAATTTTTCAGAAGATTTTGTTAGATATTTTGATTGCATGCGTGTCGAACATTTTGTTTTTATTTTCACACTCCCCTTATTCCTATCGTAGCTGCTACCTTGACGTGGTGGTTAGGCTTGCCTACTGTGATGACCTGACCAAGCTACATTGGCTGGCACACGTGTTCCCCCTATGCCCTACCATCCCAAGCAGGTCTGTTGGAGAGCGATAAGACTAAAGGCAGCAACCTAAGATAAGTGGGCGAAGTCGTACTGCTGACTGCAGAGGGGTGTGATAGCAGTAAGGTGTTTCCCTCGGATAACTAGCAACTGCAGCGATGCTGCCTTCCTAACGGAAGGAAGCGCTTAGAAACGTCGACCCTAAAAATGTCATACCTCACCTTACTCCATGGATTCCCATCTCCGGCAGTAAGGCCTTCTAAAGAACGGAGCTGACACTTCAAAAAATTTCCGTAACAAGATGGTGCGTGATCGGCCTCATGTAGTTGCCCCTAGGGCTCTACGATCACGTTCCCTGGCCATTATGACCAATACTAACCCAGTTTCCTTTTCAGGTACCTTTTCAGAAGTAATATCCTTCGATGGTGTGGGCAGCCAGGAAGTGAAAACCGCCCTCATACCTCTAACAGCACAAGAGATCATTTTGCTCGAGGTCAAATCCCACACTCAACTCTCAATAACTCCCTTATTCCCACGATTAACCCGTCTAGCCTAGCTTTATCACCTCACGCCTCTAATGCTAATGGTTTGAGTTCACGAAACATTCCTGGTCTCCTAAAACCTCGCACTAAACTATGTATTAGAGCTTTTAACGTTTGAACCTTATGCCAAATAGAAAAACAAGCCTCCTTAGTTATGACCCTAGATTCTCGCTCCATCGATGTCTGCTGCGTCTCTGAAATGCGTATACAGTATCCAAGTACAATCATTTGCTTGACTTCACCTTGTCAAAATAATGTACCGGGTCGGTTCACCCTTCGTGTTTCTGGAGACCCCATCGCTGCCACACGAGGCCTTGCTGGTGTAGGTATAGCACTAAGTTCAAAAGTTGAATAGGCTCTCCTTGACTGGATTCCAATAGTCAGTCGCCTGTGCGTTATCCGTCTAAACTGGACGGTAGAAACTCGGAAAGATAAGGACACATGCCGTTGGCTGTTTGTTGTCTCTGCCTACGCTCTCACTGATTGCGGCTCAGGTGAAGTAAAAGATGAATTTTACAGAAAGCTTTCAGACCTCCTTTGAAAAGCTAAGCGCACTGATGTAGTGATTATGGCTGGTGATTTTAATGACAAGTAGGTAGATCAGGCGAAACTGAAAGGCACCTAGGTGGATCCTATGTTATCGAGGCTCAATGAACAGATAATGGCGACCGTTTACTACAACTGTGTTCAGATAACCGTCTGTTTCTCGTAGGCACCAACTTTAAGCATAAGGAAAGACATCAGTTGGCATGGCGTCCCCCACAATCAACTCAACGCTGGACTTAAATAGACCACATTTCCATCAGCCACCGTTGAAGTGGCTCGATAGAGGACTGTCGCTCATTTTGGAGTATATGTTTATACTCAGATCATGCTTCAGTATGAGCGCGTATTAGTCTGCGTCTCACTGGACGTAAAAGATTTACGGCAAAGATCCCCATAATAGTCCAACTTAATGATGAAAAAGTCAAGAATGCATTTCATGAACAACTAGAAAACCAATTAGTCAACTACGCAAGCGATATCTACACTAAGTCGGCCTGGAATGATATCCAAAATGTTGTTGAAACAGCAGTGATGTCTACTAGTAAACTAAACCAAAGGTTAAGAAAACTCAGTGGATTTCAGCTTCATCTAATGAACTGATAGATGCTCAGCAACACATTCCGTCTGCTTCTGAACACAATGAGTAGCGAAGGCAACTTAAATACAAACTGGCTAAAAGCTTACGGAATGATCGTGAGCAGTGGTGGGTGGCGAAAGCTAAAGAAATGGAAAAGTCAGCAGCAATAGGTAACAGTAGGAAACTGTTCAGACTTATCTAGTAAACGGTATCAGAAATCCGACTGTAAGTGAAACTATCTCAGAAAACTGATGTACGCATGTACCAAGTTCTACGTTGTAACTGACTGACTGACACTCTCACTGTCCTAACCTCCCAGTTGACCTAACCCTAACCAACTACTACTTTATCATTGTTCATTCATTAACTATTACTAATTACTTGTGTACGCATTATCCCAGTTCCCTATAATTAGTCTCTTTGTTTTGTATTGATATTATTGTGGTGATTAGTCTGCCGTACAGTTTGGGCCTGCATGCACGTAGAAAAGCGATTGTACAAAATAATGATCCTTATCACTGGATTGTTTGGTTCTAGATTAGATTTAGCAATCAAAAATCGTCCAACTCAAGGCCACATTAATTTCAAGATATTTTATTAAACTGGCTATATAATCTTTAAGGAGCGTGCACCATGAAACTTATTTTGGTCGGCAGCTACCACTGAAATCTTCTGTTCCATAATGTTTCACTACCCTATCGACCAGGTTTTCAGATTAAAGAACCAGTAGTAGTCTACAAAAAAATCACTTGCTTTTTCCCTTGTTCTCAAAGTATCACATTTATGATTTAAGCTGTGACAATCTACAATGACAAATAAGTTGCTTTATAAATTTTTCGTATGGTATAATAACTTACATTACGGACGTTATGTAAACTTTGAATTGACTATTTAAGATTAGTTTGATTGATTCACCTTATATTCACTTATTTCTTAACTTTTCTTCGTTCTCATTTGGTTGATATTCCACTAACTTTCAAGTTTATATTTGTGTCAATTCAAAAAGCTCGGTTATGTTGAGAGTTTCAGATGTGATAAAATCTCTTAGCGAGTAAACTTAACTTTAAATGTAGATATTTGTAGGTCCTACACAATTTTTTAAGTTTGTGTTTTTCAGTGTTTGGGTCAGACGTATACGTTCGTCTACTCATATATATGTATTGTGTCTTACAAGGAAGTATTGCAAATAATTTATATTTCATGCACTTTACATAGAGTATGGATACACATTTCTCATTCCATCCTCCGTAATAAACATTACTACTGCTGTTGATGAGATCAAAGAACATACATGTTAGAAAAAGTAATAAAGAATTCATTGAAATAGCAATTTATGTAGCATCTCGAAATGATGCCTAATTAATATCATGTTGTGACTATCATTTTATTCTTTGCAGAAGGATGCATCAATATGATAAGTTCGTTATCCTAGTGTAAATCATTTCTTGGTACCTCAAAGTACCTAATGTTTCATCCTTAGTATACACCAAAACTGCTTGTGATTCGATAATTTATCCGAATGTAGCCAGTTTTTTAGAATTATTATACTTTATATAGATTTGGCGAATTTTTTTTCTTTAATAAATAGACAGAAATCCGTTATGATTTCGCCATTCCCATCAAGTCCACAAAGATACACATCTGAAAAAAATGTTTCCGAGAAACCAGCTGAAATTAATTCACGATCACTACATTCCAGTTCAACTGCTTTAATTAATACAAGAAGTTCATCATTTACTGAACCATTCAGCCTTACTGCACCGGACACATTCAGTGATGGGATGTGGTTATTAGATCGTTCCGAAGGTGAAGCACCATATCCAGTACCATATAATAGACTGAAATTAATTATGTCTAAAATGGAACCAATACAAAGTTCAACAAGGAGAAATGTAAGTCACTTTTATTATTATGATTTTCTATAATATCAAAGCTTAAAGAATACCGCTTAGGCTTGCAAAAATAAAAAATTGAAGTACATATAGATAGAAATATAAAGTTACAGCTAGACTTGATCTATATAAGTAACTTACTTACGTTGCTTATAAATGCTTCATTAGGTTGTAGCCTAATGGAATAGACCTATTTCTACCAAATATTTATGAGTTAAACCCCATTCAGCCAAAGTAAAATTGCTACTGCTATTTGAATAGGATTTTACAAAACGATGATAAGGCAAGGGAGTTGAAGCTGTGGATTTTCATCCATTGAGGTGATTTAAACATTTTGCGTATATCTAACCATGGTCTACCTCGATGCACAGTGCCATATGAAATAGAAGTAAATTGAAAGACAATTAGGATTGACCTAAACAAAACACTGTACTAGTCTATGAAATCATTGATTATTGGTCTAAGCCATTTAAATAAGTGTAGACTGCCTAATTTCGCAGTGACCTCGACAAGAGGTTAAAGAATACTTTATCATCGTGCTTGAAAATTTCTAATACTAACATTGCCTAGTCGACGATACACAACCTGTTTTGCTAATATAGTATTGTAATTTGATCTAACGTACATACCTATCAAACTCAACGATGATTTTGGCTGATCGAGTGGTAAAATCGAATTTCATGACAGTATTTTAGCTTCGTATAACTTTCGTAATTATCGCATTTATGTGTTAGTGTCTTATCTGTCACTCAGTAAACACTTATTTGGATCGATCATTACTTTGACTCAATTTTTGATTAATTGAAAATCTGAAAAAGTAAACTCTTTCCGCAAAGGTTATTAAAGTTTAAACTATTGTATACCGCCAAGAAAATATGGCAGCTAGCGTTAACACTTAATGTTTGAACTCAATTGACCACTTATTTAGTTATTCTCAAAACTACTCACTAGTTCACAAACATCATCGTCATCATCAGCAGCAGCAACGTAGAACCGGGCACAAACGCCGTAGGTTCAAGTTGCCATACCACACTAGCACTACGAGATTATTGAGGTAACGTATAGACAGAATACAAGAGAGAAGAGTGAGTAAAGATGTTCAGAAAATAACAATAGAATTCAAGATTTAGATGAGGTTAGAGAGTGAATACACTTGCGCCACTGTGACCGATTCTGAGCCATATGGCCTAGTGTCTCCAGCCATTTATTGCCATCATCACGCGGACCCCAACCAGGTAGTCTACATCTACCTACATGGCTTAGACCAGTAGTCAAGGACTTCATGGACTGATGCCATGTTTTGGTTTGACCGCCCCTAACCTTCTTCCATCCTACTTCAGCCCTAGCCAACATCGCGCGACGGGGTAGACGGTGGTCGGGCATGCGCAACACATGTCCCAGCCATCTCAGTCGATGAAGGTTTATGACCCCTTCGACTGATTTACCGTGTTTCCCAAGAACCTTTTGTCTAACTTCACTATTACTAATCCGGTTATTCCATGATATACGAGCGATGTTACGAAGATTCCTATGGTCAAATATCTGGAGTCGACGCATATCTTGAGTTTTTATGGCCCACGTTTCGCAGCTATATGCTAAAATGGCGCGGACTGCTGCGCAGTACACCCGGCCTTTCGTTGAGACACGGATATCTCGTCTGCGCTACAAGTGCCGTAGATTGGCAAATGCCAATCGAGTTTTCTGAATCCTTGCTGAGATTTCGTCAGACACCGACCCACCAGGGGTGATGAGACTTCCGAGATAAGTGAAGCGATCAACGCATTCAATTACTTCACTCCCTATAACTAATTTAGGAGAAGAAGCAGATCAGTCCTGGAGTAACATTTTGAATTTGGGAAGGGAGAAGCGCAACCCAAATTGTCTGCATTGCTACTCAAGGTGTTCAAGAGACCTTGAGTAGTTCGCAAACGATTTTGTATTAATAAGGGAATTCGTTTGGAGCTTATTATCAAATCGTAACTAATTGGAAAAGTTGACGAATGACTAGTTTTGATATGTATTTCCTCAGGTTTCAATGAGAATCTGTGATGTGTAGAGTAAACTAAATTGGTGAAGAAAGAATAACTCGTTGATGATATAGGTCACCAAGAACAACCTCAACCCGACTTCTTTCACGTGTACCCCAAGAAAGAGAACCTTTCCACAGTATAAATCAACCAAAAAGTGATAATCGCCATCATACCTCTAATTGTACTCAAAATCACTCTCTTTACGATTTAATCCTTCCTCCTTCCATTATTTTCTCTACTTTCACTTCCAACCGTTAGTGTCAGGCCTCTTGAAACCACGTTCTAAACTTTATGTCGGTGGTTCCAATATACGGACCGTTTGTCAGATCTGTCAACATGCTTCAGTAGCTAATGCGCTTAAGTCTCGCCATCTATGTATGTCGTGTCTGCAAACACTCATATATGATACTACCGCTCATTAAGTTGACTTTACCTAATCAGCACGACTTGCTATTTGTTTATCTTGGGACTCAACGGCAGGTTTTCTTAGCCTTGCAGGTGCAAGTATAATACTACGTTTACTAGCAGAACAGACACGTCTTAAATGGATTGCTATCGTTTATGTATTATCCGTCTAAATGGTAGAGTACGGACTCTGAAACATAGGATTGCTCGTCTATGTCCTTTTGTCACTTCTGTCTATGCTCCCAAAGACTACAGTTCATATGAGGTGAAAAACAAATTTTTTAAGCTCTCTCGTTTAGTTAGACGCTCCTACATAGTAATTATAGTAAAGGATTTTAACGCCCAAGTCGGTTATCAAAGTAAGGATTAAAATCACTATGGTGAATCTTTTGGTGTTCCAACCCAACAAAAGAATAATGGAAACCTTTAGCATAATTATGTTTAGACTGTAAGCACAAACTTCAAAGATAAGGAAAAATGTTCTATAACTTGGACACTTCTAACATCAACAATACATTGGATACAAACAAATCATATTAGTATCAACCATCGTTCGGTGGAAAATCGTCGTTTTTCCTAGAGTACATATTTAAACTCTCACCACGGCCTAATTAAAGTTAGCGTTTTCATGCCTTTCACTGGATGAAGTAACGTCACAACAAGAAAACTCCTTACATATTGACTGAGCACTTGATCAACTATGAGCATAGATTTCATCATGAAGAAACTTGGAACGATTTTTAAATAGTTACAAATATAACAGTGACATCAATATAAAACTCAAATAAAAAGAGTAGGAATGACCAGTCGATTTCTGAAACATCTAACAAACTGACATCCACTCGCAATCTCATTCCGACGGGCTCATAGAATAATGAAGAGCGACGACAACCAAATGTTGACTACCAAAACCCCAATCCAAAAACCGTAAGGAGTGGTGAAAAATAACAGCAGAAGGGAGGGAAACAGCTGTGGTGAAAGGTGTTATTAGACAACTGTTCTGACTCATCATGTAAACCGATATAAAATGTCAACTGTTAGTGAGAATGTTTTGGAAAAGAATGGGTTCATAATTTACTGTTAGTCTAGAGGACAAATATTCAGAATACTGTCAGAAACAGTTCGACTTACGTCCAGATAAGTTTCAATTACCATGTGTCCCCAAACGACCTGAATGGGGAATTGACAATTTATAATGGGTCTTAAAAAGGCTATTAGTAATTTGGGGAGATGAAAAGTAGTGGGACCGGATAGATTGACCCAAGGTCTCTCTACAGTTGGTGGTTTGGTCACGTACCGCCCCAGCTTATAAGAAAGGACAGGAATACTCTTGTTATAACCACAGAAAAATCAGTTTGACGAATATAATGTCTCAACTATTAGTCTCTGTAACTATTTGACTCCAGAAAACGACAATCTCCTCTGGTTTCGAATCTAAATGAGGATGCATTAATCAAACTTCTGCTTAGTGTCAGATTCTTATACACAGATAAATATGCCGCCGAAAAATGGTAGTATTTTCTTTACTTAAAAGCAGCTTTCTCTCCCGTTGATTGAAAAACTTTGGCGGTGTTTGTCATCAAAAGGTGTACCTCAGAAGTACATAAACCTTTGGCTGGCATAAATGCAGGATTGAAAATAATAGGCGCAGATAAATCGAAATGTGGCATTAATCTATGGTTTAAGCCATGTTTGAATGTACAGACAACTTAATTATGATCTGTGTGTTTATCCTGATCAGTGTCTGAATGGAGTAGATTGAACTGCTGAAAATCGCTTTCAGTGACACCAGTGTTTCCGTTTTTTGTTGTCATAAATGCCATCATTTACTGCTAATAACCTTTGTTTCTTTTCTTTCTATTGAACTATATTATGGTATCATTTTTTAAAGTTTACGATATGGTGCTAATATAGAATGGCAATAATTGACAGGTTTTATGTCGTTCGTGACTGACTAACTGACTAAGATTCCTGAGTTCAATGTCATCAGGAGTCATTGGGGTACTTTGCTGAGGATTTCTGACATTAGATCGAAAGATATGCTTATTAATAACGATACGTTTTAAAATCATTGGCATTTAACTGTTAAAAATAGATATGATACCGAGATGTTATGCTTTATAATATACAAATATTGTTTTTATGGTTTCTAATGCATAAACTAAACATTTCGCATTCGATTTGTTCGAATTAATATATCTTAATTTTGTCATATACATTTTCATTACCACTCCTCCGCCCACAATAATTTCACACGAAATTTAGTGTTGTAGGATTTAATCAGGATTATCTTTTGATGTAGGCAATATTTAGGACTTAATGTACGAAGCAGACAGATTTTAAATATATAATAAATTAAGTTCTATTCTTGTATTTTTAACAGAATTCTTTAACACAAACATTTAGTATTTCTAAAAGTACCAGCTCTTCAAGTAGTTCTTCTAGCAGTATTACAAAACACTCAAAGCGAGATCAAATTAGTCCAGGACAATTTCCGAATCCATTGACTACTGCTAATCGTCCTGGTCATAATCAAATAAATCCACTTAATAATCCATTACTTCATGTATTAGCTTTGAAAAATTCTAATCATACCAACAAATATCAGTTATCACATCATGACCGTAACGAAGTGAAGAAAATATTAACACGTTTAAAGCAAAGTCGTCAATATTCCAATGGTATTGTTCATTCGCCAAGTCTTGAATGGTTAGCTAGTCTTTCTGGTAGTCCATTGCCACAGTTGAGTTCAAGTCAAACGAATGTTAAAAGTTATCAATCCAAAGATGATTCAACAAAATCACAAGCTGATATTGTTAAGAAAAATGGGTCGTCTACATTGATAGACAGTGAAACAAGACAATCAGTAAAACAAGATTACTCAAATAAAACAGGTAAGTATTAAATGGATTGATGTATTTTTATTCATCTTACTGATGAGTATATGAATGATAGAGACTTTCAAATTAATGCTTTTAGTCGCTTTATGTTCTCTGTAGTAGGCTGTTTAATTGTGAAGCTTCATCATTATCCTGGACGACATCATGTAGAAGTCTACATGAAGTAAGTGCTTATGGCAATGTACGCTTCACAATTAAACCATCTGACTCTGGGAAAACAACGCTAATTGTAGAAATGATTAAATAGTTAGTTACACTAATTGCACACCAATCACATTTCAGATTGCATGAATATGATATTATTCCATTTTTGTAAGCATATCGTTAAATGATTTACTCTGACTACTTTGTGTAACTTAATAATAGATACTTCCAAATTTAATCATCCAGCTGTAAAGATATAGAATCGTTAACAATTCACTGTGTTGGTGATTAATGTCTCACTGTCGTTATGCTTCAACTCCACCAGTCACAATTTCTCACAAGAACTTCAGGAACATTTTGAAGTCATTTACTAGTGAGTGACTTATTATACTTCGGTTTGGGTGGTTTGTGGAGACCGGTATTTAATTTGTTGCAGAGTTTCATACTAGGTCAAGACAGCTATCCTATATTCTTTGGTTTTCACTGGTACGCAATGGATTTCAGTCTGTGACGAATACAACCAATAATTCATGCTGATCTGACATCACTAATTAATCTAAATTAGACGATTATTGACCATCAAGAAGCAATAAACAGCTGTTCCGTCCTAGTACTGGACTCTTCGGCAGTGTACATTCACGACTTCATCAGGGATCGAGACCAAGACCTCCTGGCTCCGCAGCGAACGACTTACCATTAGACTACTGAGCCGAATTTCAATGATTACAATTTTTAATTCGATCGCTTCGCGATGTTTCCAGCGACCTCATCTACTACTACCAATCGGTGACTGCTTCACACTCAACAAGGATGAACTCGCTGCTTACATCTCACTAGAACTCCCAGAATTGCCTAGAGAAGTTAGTCACTAGTGATCTGATATTGATTGTAATTGAATGTTGTGAGGGTTGTTTGAAAATTCCCCTGTTTGTCAAAAATGAAACGTTTGGATGTATATTATTCTTTATGTCAAACTTCCTCCTGATTCTGCAATTTTCATTTAAAAATGTGATGATTAAAAATAATTTAAAATAGTCAATAAATCTTGATAATGTGATAAGATGGAGTTGATCCAAAAAATGTGGTGTTTACGCTATACATTTTGAACAATCTGGTCACGCATATACTTGTCAAGGCATTTATATATAAACATGTATAACTAATAAAAGTCCAGTTAAATAAAGGGTAGATTGGCTGCAATCTGATAATTGACGAATAAAAGATGAGACGGCTAAAAAATCGTCACACCATCTAAAAATAATTGATAATAATAATTATGAAAATTACCAGGGACGATTTAGTGTTACTACATACTGTTCCTGTTGTATGGAGCTGAAACTTGGAGAATTACTGCAAACATCATCAGACGGATACAAGTATTTATAAACAACTGCCTACGAAAAATACTGAATGTCCGTTGGCCGGAAATCATCAGCAACAGCTTACTATGGGAGAGGACAAACAAACTTCCAGCCGAAGAGGAAATTAGGAAAAGACGTTGGAAATGGATAGGACATACATTACGCAAACCATCAGACTGCATCACGAGACAGGCATTAACATGGAATCTTGTTGGGAAACAGAAAAGAGGAGGGCCAACGAACACTCTGTGTCGTAAAGTGGAGGTAGATATTAAAAGGATGAATAGCAACTGGAAACAGCTGGAAAGGATTGCTCAGGACAGAGTTCAATGGAAAATACTGATGAGCGGCCTATGCTCCTCAGCGAGGAGTAACGGGCATAAGTTGACACACTGTTCCTGTGCACACAATTGGAACTAAACTCACATAATGGTTAAGGTTCTTAAAAATCTAAATGTAAAAAAATGTTTGTGATGATTCCCATATAAAGCCTTAAAAGCCGTTACATTGTCAAACTTAAAGCCTGTATCAATAATATTTCCTGATCGATATGTATAGTTTTCTACTCCCTACCTCTGTCGGATAACTTGGAGTTATTCGTTTAGGTACATTTCCTCCCCCCTAACCCCCCCCCTCACCATAAAACAGATGGCGATCCGACAAAGACAAATATGTAATAAAAGGTAAATTACTGAATATGAATTTCGGCTGTGTGAAATTAATTAGTATACGTTTATACGACAATCTAAAATTATATGGTACATAAATGTCACAAAAATTACAATCAAATCAAGCGTTTGATCAAAAACTGGTTAATGTGTGTAATGAAAGTAATTGAATCAAAGCATGACTCATTCCATACTACGAATTTATTATTGTTTAATTGGGATGGTTATTTTGTGTAGATTGGTTATTTTATTTAAATGAATATATCACAGATTGATGTTGGCAGGGTACCAGGGAGCACTGGACATCTGTGATAAGTGTCTCACCAATGACAATGGATGATTGTCGCGCTACATATCACAAATTGATGGAAGTGGGAGTTCTACCATTGGATGCCGACCCAGTGGTGCAGATGGTAAGGCGTTCGCGTCAACCTGAAGCCTCTGGTGCGGAATCTGGGGTGTGCACTGCTGAGGAGTCCCACACTAGAACGAATTTATTATTATTATTATTGTTATTGTTATTATTGTTATTATTATCTCATATAATAACCTAGTATTTAATCAAACACATTATCTGATTGAAACATCTATGTCCCCGTATATGTATCACGGTTACTAAGCCTATAATTTTGATTGCCATACAAACTAATATACAAGTTAACATTGCATTATTATGACCTCAACGTTAACAATCCTTAATCTAGATGTAGTTTTTCTAAATTATGTATTTGTCTCAGACTTCTATATTCGTGTTGTTATCAATTATTTCGGACAATTGACTGTAGAACTTGGAGAGAATCTATTGAAACGTGTTATCTTTCGAACACATGGATGTACAGATAATTTCGAATTATATTATCATTAACTTGATGTAATTATTATTTAATGCATTATTACAATGTAGTATATGGTGGTAAGATGACTTACAGTGATTTGACTAAGAACCTTTCATTCATATACGGGACATACAAATCGGTATATGATGTCTGAAATGATAGCAAGAACCCCAATAATAAATCATCTAGCTCAAGGAACTCAACGATACACAAAAAATACACTTGGATTGATATTATTCAATAATAAATAATTAAGGCAACACTAACATGAAAAGTCAGTTTGTAGTGATTGAATTTCTCTCCTGATTAAGTGCTACAATCTCGATCTCGATCTCTCCATTTTCTGGTTCTCAATTCTGGTTCTTCTTTTGTCTGACTGGGGGGGCGTGAGTGGGCTTAAGTCAGTCATGCATTATCAACTAGGCACACACACCTCATTGGTGTTCTCATCTACCAGCCAAAACCCTCTTCTTTTCTTCGCGTCATAACAATTATTCAAACATATTTCACAGAATAGAAACAGACCTACTAATTATTTTAACGAAGCCACAGCTTCTATTTTGTAAAGTGTATTCAACTAACAATTTTAGTCTGATATACTGCTGAACAAATAAAATTTATAAAATGAACCAGTTTATTCATAATCTTTCTCAATCATATCTTTCTTATCCTCTGATCGTCCAATTATCATTCATTCTAGATCATTCTATAAGTGAGGGTGAAAGTGCAAAAATGTCAATGTTGCGTCAAGTGGAGCTTGTTCACTCCGGTGACAGTGATGCAACAACAATTGATGATGAAGCTTATGATGATGATTTTACTGGTGAACAAAGCAATTAAAAGAACTTGTAACACAAAGCAAAGATGTCAATACAAAATGTCCGAAACAAAATTATATGCCTTCCAACATGTAATCTAATTTATTTATAAATGCCTTGAGGCTAATAAAGGATATAGATGAACAACATAGTGATGCAGCAAGTACTATTAATTTAATGATTTTATTCTGGTTGTTAGGATGTCTATGACCAGATTCAAAATAATAAAATAATTATCATAATTTACATGTTTGTGTTGTTTTCCTCTCCATTTCACTTTAGAATATTTATTCAATGTTGTCTTTTTCTAAAGAAATGCAAACAAATATATACAGTGAACAATCCCATAGCAATTCAAATCGTTATATATATATATATATATATATATATATATATATATATATTGTTTATTTTGAACTGAAAATACTTTTAGTAAAAAAATATGACTATTACTTCATACTATAGTGTTCACTTTTAACTCAATACAATGTGAAAAATATCAGTTTCAAAACTACTAAGCAAGAGGAGAGGTAACTTAGTGGTTATGGCACCCAGCTTTCAAACAATAGGTCGCAGATGCATATTATATTCTGCTTACTTTAGCTTGAACACTCTCTTACACACCACATGTCGAAACGAGATACATGAGTTTGTATTTCGTAAATAAGTTGTATTATCCCACATAGTTGTAGTTGCCAAACTATAATATAGTATTCTAAGTTCTTGTTAAATACAATAATTCTGCAATCCAATTAGAACATTGGTAAAGTTTATTTTTGGGTAGTTATTCTCAATACAAATTGGGTTGTATCCATGAATTACTGTAACACATTAGTTATTGCACAATGATAAATTATTATGAAAATTGTTACTCTTTGCATATTAAATTGCAGAATACAGATTCCACTTACAGCCCTTCTCAAAACATGTCAAATGAGTGTCGTCGTATTCCAGCGATTTTCTTATGGGTGCAGTTGTCAGCTTTATTTTTACACCATTCTCTCCTTATAGTGTATATTTGTTCATCTATCTTCATTATTAGTTGATAGTCAGCATTGGCTTGGTATTTCTGATTACTCTTTAACTTGCCCGTAGGATGATTGTTTCAAACTCGTTAATAACGATCAAAGCAACAATAAAATTAATTTAACTGATTCGTTGTAATCCAATTGTGAAGAGTTATTGTTTTAGTCTTTTTATTAACCTTTCCTTGTTGAGTATGAATTAAGGTGAATTGTGGATGGTGAGTGGAATCCAACCAAAATCATTCTTTTGAAGTACCGTTGTATCGAGGCGATCCGCTCAAGATGAACATATGGCAACAGAGACGATTCAACTTCAGTCTATAAAATATCAATAGGAATATACAAATGCCTTTAAATTAATTTGTGTTGAAATTTCTGAACGATCTCAAATTTACATCATACGACATTCAGCTGATTTCTTAATAGAAAGTATTTGTGGTTACTGTTCCGACTATCTGTATAAATATATCATTACTTTAGTAGCTTCTAGAACGTTCTTGTTTTGTGAGTTCCAACTGCAATCGTTTCTCTGTATTTGACTCTGAACTTCTGGGGTGTCTCATTTCACTTAATCTAAACAATCCTGAACATATTTAACAATTCAAGTACGTCTTACTGAGCAACTTACTGAATTATGATAGTTGCTGGTGTTTAATCTGTTATAAATTCAAAAATTTACTCTTATCTTGATAATTTTTTACAATTATGTGAAATAAAGTTAGGTCTTATGCGAGCCTCCAGAAACAATCGACTGTGCTTGTTGATACTTTGGAGTCTCAAATATACATGATAATAAATCTGTTGGGTAAACCATAATGTTTAGTATTTCTAAAGCCAGTTTAATGCATCATATGTAAACTAATTTTCGCCCAACTAGTACACATTTTTACACTCAGAAGTAACATTATTTCATTAATTATATATGTATACTGTTATATTGTGTGACAACATAAAACAGACGTACAGCTTACCATAGTAACAGATTAATTAAGAAATACTACAGTAATATAAATTACAGTTAGAAGCCCATAACTTACAGTTATAAAATACAAAAGAATGCATAATATACCATTCATGTCATTTTTCCAGCCGTTCATATATTTTGTAATCATACTAAACTCACGCGAATCAACTTATTCAAGTTAATCTCAGTCCCAATGATAAGTAACATACAAGATACTTTTACTACTTATCCCATAATTAGCTCAGAATCATTGGTTGAAGACATTGAGTGAAATTGATTATAGTAACTCAGTCCCATTCATTCGTCATCGTCTCCTAAATCTTCAGATTATAGTTATTATTCTTTTTTTTTCTTGATCTCGTTTGTTTCTGTTACTCATCCAACGTTTCTTGGTTTGAGGTATGATAACTAGAATCGATTGACAATCGTGTCACATTCAATGTTTGTGTCCCATCGACACTACTAACTAGGTGAAATAGAAATAACAATTATTACATAAGCGCATAATAGTTATACTGTACAGTATATATAAAGAAGTATTTTACCGTGAACAGTGCAATAATAAACCTTTTACGTAGTGATGATTGATAGTAAGACAGACTTTCTCGTATATCATAAATGATTGAATTACACACAGAGATTATATAGTAATGCAATAATCTGTATGCTTAACGCTAATCAAAATTAATAGAGTAGTTTACTTAAAGGAAGCATGATAGTTGATTTATAGTGGTTCAAACAACATTCTTTCAGAAACAATGTAAACTGTGAAATCAATTACCTGAAAATAAGTGTCTTCATATTTTGCCGAAAAAGGGTGAATAATTTGATGTAACCATTATAAATACAAACGTAATTTACTAACCCTTTAATATTACATAGTTACGGCGAAATTTTTACTCCTGTGCTTTACCGTTATGCTACTAAAAAGAAATAACAAATCGCTCACTAAATGAAGAGGGGGGAGTGGGGTTGATATATAAGACTTGTTTAATCACATAACCTGACACATTCTTAATTTAATGCAGAATCTGAAAATCAAATCAGTAATGAAACTATGATGTTATGAACTACTTTGTGTTTTTTGACTTTTATGCTTCCTTAACGAAATTCATTCATTTAGAGTTTAACAATGAACCAATGTCATTTATGATGACTGATTAAATAGCGTTCCCGTACACGTGTTTACTCATCTAACTTCTGTACTACTTTATAACCATACTTGAACTCGTTTATTTGTAGATATATTTAATAAAATTGTGACTTATTTAGGGTTTGAATGCGATTCATTCACTTTGAAGTGATAAATATATTGGTTAGGTTTTAGCAATTACATTATTTGATTGAATATATCACAGATTGACGTTGACAGGGTACCATTAAAAACCAGGCAGTACTGGACAACCGTTTTGTTCTAGTGTGGAACTTCTTAGCAGTGCACACCCCAGATTCCGCACCAGGGGCTTCAGGTTGATGCGAACGCCTAACATCTGGACCACTGGGTCGGCCTCCAATGATAGAATTCTCACTTCCATCATTTTGTAAACGAAACAGCTGTCCAGTGCTCCCTGGTTTTCAATGGTACCCTGCTAACATCAATCTGTGATATATTCAATTAAATAAAATAACCAATCTCCAAAAAAAATAACCATCCCAATTACATTATTCTTTGTTTCAGTAAAATCTCCAGAATTTTGAATCAACAGTTACTTCAAACTTGTCATAGATATATATATATATATATATATATATATATATATATATATATATATATATATATTAAAAACAGAAACGTTTGAACGAAGAATATTCTTTTCCATAAATGCTCATCAGGTTCTACATTTATTAGTTCAAACTTATTAGTCACAAAAACAGCCAGTTCTGAGGCAGATACAACATCATTTAGATATCAAGGACAATGAGATGTACGTTTTTTTCCCTCTTAGGGTTATTTGTAAAATGCGTATGTTATTATTAAAGTAATCATTATCATATAACTTGTGAAACGTAAACGACAATTCAAATAACATTATTAATCAAATATATATATATATATATATATATATATATATATGTATATATATATATATATAGGTATATCAGTGTATGAGTGAAATAGGGGATGAGGTGGCTTCAAAATACGATGAGAACAAGTGTTTGTAGGCCGAATCCTACTTAAAATGAAACCGAATAGGTAGGAGTTTGTAAAATAGAGTGTGAGAAAATCAAAATTCCGCAAATAGTAACAATAACATTAATAGGAAGAATTATAATCAGTTCATTTGTTTGGTCTTAAAATGTTACAAAGCCAATAAAATTAGGAGAGAAGATAGTGATATCCAATTCCATTATGTGTACGTTAATTAATAATAACTAATAATATGCATATTTGTGAATAAAGTGAGTAGTATCTGGATAGGATATACTTAAATTATAGAAATACACATAAAGAGGGAACGATACATATGCATTACTAAAATTAAATCGACGTATGATTAAGGTAGAGACTGGCTTAATGGAAATTGCGTCGACCATGGCAGGAGAAGGGGTTAAACATACTTCCTCTGTATGCACTGTTCTAGCCTCGACAATATAGTTATCGCCTCTGCCGTTTTAAGGATTTTGAGTCTACCTGATCTCGGCAGATAACAGACTATTATTGTGAATGGTTGATTTATGGTCACCGCATCACATGTTTAATCTAATTACGTACTTACACCCGTTATTCTACACATAGGAGCGTAGGCCGCTCATCAGTATTTTCCATTGAACTCTGTCCTGAGCAATCCTTTCCAGCTGTTTCCAGTTGCTATTCATCCTTTTAATATCTACCTCCACTTTACGACACAGAGTGTTCGTTGGCCCTCCTCTTTTCTGTTTCCCAACAAGATTCCATGTTAATGCCTGTCTCGTGATGCAGTCTGATGGTTTGCGTAATGTATGTCCTATCCATCTCCAACGTCTTTTCCTAATTTCCTCTTCGGCTGGAAGTTTGTTTGTCCTCTCCCATAGTAAGCTGTTGCTGATGATTTCCGGCCAACGGACATTCAGTATTTTTCGTAGGCAGTTGTTTATAAATACTTGTATCCGTCTGATGATGTTTGCAGTAATTCTCCAAGTTTCAGCTCCATACAGCAGGACTGTCTTGACGTTCGAATTGAAGAGTCTGACTTTGAGTTTAGTTGATATTTGTTTTGAGTCCCATATGTTTTTCAACTGTAAGAATGCTGCCCTGGTTTTGGCAATCCTTGTCTTTACATCTGCATCGGGCCCTCCCTGTTCATCGATGATGCTCCCCAGATATGTGAAAGTATCTACTTCTTCCAGAGTTTCTCCATCCATTTGAACTGGGTTGGTGCTCCCTGTGTTGTATTTAAGAATCTTGCATTTTCCCTTATGTATGTTTAAGCCTACTGATGCTGAATTTGCTGCTACACTGGTTGTCTTTGCTTGCATCTGTTGGTGTGTATGTGCTAAGAGAGCTACATCATCCGCAAAGTCCAAATCATTGAGTTGCATCCTACTTGTCCATTGAATTCCGTGTTTCCCCTACACTGGTTAGCGTTTTTTTAGCAAGCTTGTGTTTTCCGGGATAAGAATGCTAGCTCCATTTTTTCAACATAATCTTTCATATTGGGTGAGACCATTCCATTCCTTCGTCAAGTTTGATAATAATCAAGTTTTCGTTATTAATAGGATCATTAATGGCATTTCTACGTTTCTTCGTTAGAATGTTGCAATAGTTGAATTTAGAATTTTTGTATTGATGACAGCAGTCCACTAGGCTAGACTTGAAGTGTTTCAATTCTTCTTCGGCAGTTGGAACTAGATCCAACTTCGGGCTATACAGATTTTCAAATTGAACGTTGGTGTCTACGTGATTTACTTGGTTACGTATGCCACAGAATTTTAGACCTAAGGCTAACACTTCAAGTTTTTCTCTACATAATTCAATGTAGAATAATTATGGACATGCCTTTTAAATTCCGATGGAAATTTGCTATCGACCGGTTGGTTTTCCAGGCTGCTGATTAATTTCATACTCTTTTTCTCTTTGTTTTTAGTAACTTGTGCAACGTAATCCATGAACTGGACTTTAGGGTTGTTTCGTAACCCATCAAGGAGGGATTGCTTGAGGGTAACACCGATTTCGATTTCTTTCATATCCGATAGTAATGAGTCGATTTGGTTTAATGCATACCTCTTTAATATTTTCCAAATTGGATATTCTCAATTACGACGCAGAGATTTATGAAAATGTTTAGGACAGTCTTTTGATTCGATGCAATTATTTAAGAATTCAAATGTGGCTTTTGTTTCCATGAACTGCGTTATAAATAAATAAATAAATAAATAAATAATATATATATATATATATATATATATATCAACAGAAATAAGACGAATGTAATATACGTTTGTGCGTAAAATTTAGACTACGGTCACATAAGAAGCAGGAGTTTGCATTACATAATAATTATTATTATCCGTATTTTTGGAGCACAGATTTTTAATTAGATTGGTTCTT
This sequence comes from Schistosoma mekongi, assembly GCA_034768735.1. Taxonomy (NCBI): domain Eukaryota; kingdom Metazoa; phylum Platyhelminthes; class Trematoda; order Strigeidida; family Schistosomatidae; genus Schistosoma; species Schistosoma mekongi. Next base: position 76,794,231 of record CM068305.1, on the reverse strand, counting down.
ACAAATTTTTCATCACATAGAACGTGTTACGTATGAAATAGTGAGGTATTCATAATTTCCCTTACGTGCTTGAATTCTAATGTAGCGGTGTCGTGTTCTGCCAGAAGGTGAAAGACGTGAATGACGAGGGTCGTTTATATCGGAAAGAAAGCACTCGGTAGTTGTCTACAGAATTTTAAATTTCTATCTATAATCATGTTTCACAATGACGTCATAAATCTCACCACACGCTTTCTAACAGATTTCAGTATTTCACGCAACACAACATAATATTTCCTTAAAAGTCCGAGAAAAAATAATGGGGAACAATATAAAATTAACGGTAATATACAGGAACTTACAAAATGTAATAATAAGTGCTTGGTAAAACCAAAATTACGTAATCGCTCCACATAATACATAAAACGAAAAACGATTCATATAAGCAAAACGTTCGAAGAGCAAGATAGGTCAGAAGTAAAAATTGTACCAAGATAAGTAACATTCGAAGTAGTATTAATTATTGAATCTCCGATTTTACAAACATCGTCCGAATTCATAACAGCATTTAGGTCCTGTTGCATGTCTAAAACTAAAATTGACTGCTTGTCATTTGGATGGATTAAGTTAAAAACCATTCAAACTAGACCATCGTTCAACATTCGCTAAGTAACAATTCATTTCAGAACAATTTAAGGAAGAGGAAACAGGCATACTAGTAGTAAAATCATTTGTGTATTTAACAAAATTTTTTTCATAGAAGAGAGCAAGTCATTCAAGAAAAATGAGGAAAAAACAGAGGAAGGAACAGCATCTTGAAGCACACCAACTTCCGTTGAAAGATGAATGGAGCACTTTCCTTTGTACAAAGTATGTTATTCACTTACGGAGAGATAGGAATACAGCCAGTTGATTATTCAACCTTCTATGTTCATATTCTCAAGTCTCTCCAGTATTATAGATCTATAAACGGAATCAAAGATGGAAGTACAATTGATAAACATGGTTCCGATATACTTTTCACCCTATTGTGAGCTGATCACTATATTATGATGCAAGACATCCAGTATACTTCCATCGCATCTGTATGCAAACTGATATGGGTCTATACACCTTTCCATTGCTGGCTGAAGCTTACGTAGTAAAGGTTATTCCATAGTTTTCAGAATGGGAGAAGTTATAGCAATGAGTCTAAACTTAACATTACCACCAGTAGACGGATTTTGTAGCATAGGTGTCATTTTTATCTTTTTCCAAGCTTTCGGTGTGAAGTTTGTGGAGGAAGACTCTTTAAAGATACCAGTCAGTAGCTGATAAAAAACCTTAACTCATTGCTTAAAGAGGTTAGGAATGTCATGAGGTCTTGAACATCGTTATGGTTTAAGTGCTTTCAGATATTCTAAAACATCTGTTTCAGTGAATATGAGACCTCAATACTCATTTGATTTACGGTGATCAAAGAGCATCCGATCAAATCCATACCATAGGAAAGACTTATTTAACGAGCAGGCGTTTAAATATATATCTTCTGTAATCTGTTTGCTGTCTGTAAGCTTATTGAATAGTTTTTAAACACTAGAAGCATTTTTACAACATAGTAGATTTTCAGCATAGATTGACTTCAAACGTTTTATTTCTTGACATATGGGGCCATTTAACCTTCGAACTTCAGTATAATCTCTGTTCTCGTAGTGACATTGCTTTTTTCTCCTCAGTCGTTTAAGATGTGGAGAGATCAGTCGGTCAAATCTAACAACAATTATTTCACTTTGACAACAGATATCAAAACGAAACTGAGATAAGAACTGGTGACATCTACAGTGGTTTCTAATGATTCATTTGTAACGTAGCACGTTAATTTGTGAAAAATCAAATTACTGAGTATCATTAATAATCTACAAAGAAATTTCTCGGTGTTAAAAGCATGCACGAAACAATTTTCAGGAATTTGGAAATAACATTTACATTTTTGACATAAAGACTTTTGAACTAGATAAACATCAGATTACATACTGATTATCAAAGTTTAAAAAGTAGTCAACTTTGATGGCTTAATTTTACAGGGTCAAAGTAAATTGTTTAGAATAGTTGATAGGTTAATTTCGATTGGAGAAGTGTACACTTAAATATTTCAATGTTAGTGATAGACATTTTTTACTCGATATTTTAAAGATTAGTTTACAACCATTTCAGTGACACAGCGTAAACATTGTATATGCTTTCTTGAATAAAATAATACACAACACATCCTCCTGCAAAATAATAACCTACTTAACGGCAGGAATTGGGTTTCTGAATGACGAAGATAGCGGAAAATGACATGCAAACGGTACCGATAATGATATTTTAAGAGGAACATTCAACCAAAACATTTTAATAAAACGTTCTATAGGTCATAGAAAATAAACATTACTAAAATCAGATCTTCTAACTTAAGATACTTGGTCTGTTAACAAGTTAGTCATAATGAGGTATATTTTCAACGAGTTGAGGTCTGCATTTATGTGCAATCTTCCAACTACCATAAGATTTTAACCAAGATATCCTAATTTACTTATTGAATCCAGCGCGCTTAATTGACACTGTTTGTAAAGTCTATTTTCAAAGTTGAGTTGAAAAAATTTCCTATTCATCCTATTAGTCTATACCCATGCCGTATAGTTCAATGTGTAGAAGATATTTTGCATATCACTTCTTTAAAAATGCTATGCATCAAATTAACTAAGTTATTATTGATTGAATGTCATATATTGAAAATACAACAATTACGGTCTATCAGTCTGTACGGTATGTTCATTTCGCCATAAAATATAATGTACAGAGAACTATGAGCATTTCGAAAGATTGTAATCAATTGTTTGGTACTAACAATAATCACCAGTTGACAGTATAATCTCATTTAATTTTGTGAGGTAGTAACTTTCGTCAAAGGTAATCGATAATTGCAAAATCCCAACCTACGATGATTTCAAAGGTTGGTTATTTTTTGTAGGTTATTTTAGTCACTGTATGCACAATTCACTGTTTCCCCTAAACTCCCCTTATACTCACACTGTTCCCTACATAGAGTTTTTTATTCATCTCTCCTGATTTAATTAAAGCCAGTTTATATATGAATTCACAATAAATGAAAATTTACGTTTGCATCTTTTGAAACAAATTAACTTGGTGAAGATATTGAACCTGTGATTGTTGTTGTCTCTGTTTTCTTTGATTCCTACCTGATATGTTTTGGAGCTTTATCGGTAACAAGATAAAAAAAACTATTCATTCTAATTCCAACACGTCTTATCCAAATAGAATAACCATCTATATTTCTTCACTATGTTTTTAATTCGTTAAACAAAACATCCTTCACAGTGAATATTAATAGACTTAATTAGTAATTTCAATGTATATAAGTACTGGCATAATGCATCCGAACCAACGGAGATTTAAGTAGCATATAATATATCGGTTTAATGGTTTCTTATATTCAATTACGAATCAATAAATTATTGATAGTTAATTCAAACTACTACTATTAATTGACGGTGATACACTTGTTTATAGCATATTTTCTCCAATATAATTACATCAGAAGCTTATAAAAATTGAAATTGATTTATTACTTGCAGAAGTCTTCACTTCAAATAACCAATCACACGAGAGGATTTTTTAGACCTTGACTGTAGGGAAGTGGGCCGACCAGTGAAACTTGAAAGTTTAGATTTTTTCAGTTATTTTAAGCTTGGGATTTAAACTATTGCTTACTTCGTTGCAACATAATTGTAGTATATCAGGATTATTTGTTTATTGTTTCGGGTTTTGGTGAGTCATTTCGGAAATTCTTTTAAAAATTATAATGTTTACTGTTTATTATTATTTAGGATCGAGAAACCAACTCAGTGTTAGATAGTCTACAGATCATTGTTATATAGTAGTTGCTAATGCCGCATTTCTTATACATCAAATACGAAAGTAACTAAATATTTTAGTGTACAGTTATGAAAAATTGTTAAACTTTTTATAAAACGTTCACTTGTGGCTTAGTGATATTTGTCAACTAGTTTCAGTACACCATAGAAGAAAGAAAAATTATACCAGCCTATTGAAATACAACTCAAATGCAATCTAAATAATAGTCTGCTTAGTTTATGTTAGCATTTCAATGTAACCATAATGGTTTTCTCAGTGAAATAGATTTAGGAACTCTATTTTAGGACCACATGATTCAGAACCAGTAAGTTATTGTAAAAGTGAGACATATTATGTGGATATTCTGCCTAATTTATCTTTGCAAACTTATTCATTTTAATAATTAAGTAACATTCTTTATTTACTTCTAAACGAGTTTACCTCATTTTGCCTAAATAAAATTTTCTACGTGAACAATGTTGACGACTGACTTTTCTATTATTAAATCATCTATATGATCTGCAAAATAACGCGTTTTTAGTATATATGCCTGTGTTTTAAGGATTTTGCTTTTTTGTTTCATAAAGATACCGGTACTATGTTAAACAATAGAAAATTAAATATAATCAGTATAATACTTTGGACTTTGTTTTCTGACTAGATGAACCTGTCTGTGAAGTCTTGAAGCAATTGATGATGTAATTAGAATTTGTAAAATAAACATACTATCTGTTCCTAAAAAAACGACATTTTCCTTCAGATCCTATTTCATAGGTTTGGAGCTAGAAACACAACCATAAACGACTACGCCTGTACGTTTCTCGTTGTATGACTTTTTAAGCCAAAGTATTTTACTGCCAAGTGAAAACTCGTATCATTTTTAGCAACCTATAACTTCTATAAACAATTTTGATTATAATATTTTAGATGTATTCTACATTCTCAGTTAGCAGTTATTACTTCGTTTAGTTCGAACATAGTTTTCATTATTAATCTGATAGCCGTTATGTACATCCTAACAAAGAACTAAACCATTGACCTTTAGGTCTAACAGAATTTATTATACTAATCGTTAGTAATATTTAGGTTTATTTAGTTTATGATATAATCCAGTCATCATCCAGTCAGACTAGTGAGTAACTGCGTCACAATAAACAATTACTACATAAATAATTGGTTCGTACTAGGACTTCAGAAAATCCAATTCATAGTATATAAGTGGTAAAGTAGGTATGATTATATTTTATTATTATATAGAGATAATTAGAGATTTGAAATGAACGGCACAAATTCAGCTACTTTTAGTAAAGATCACTTTCCTTTATTCCTAGTAAACTAATGTAATTATCAGAATGGAGGTAAGATTATTTCATTGTTTCGTACTGCATCAATTTTCATTTCATTTATCAGTTCATCTTGATTTTGACATGATACAATTTCACTTTTCCGTTATTTTGTATTAGTCGATAGTTAACAGTAGTCAGTCATGTATTGTATGTTTGAGATCCAGTTACAACAACTTCAAAACCAATGACTGAAATAAATTCTTAGTGTTATTTTATATTTTAATAATTTAGAATTGTTATTGACTGGAAGATCAATGATTTTGTCCATTCTTAGTGAATATTTAACTGATTATATACGTAATCATCGAATGTGATGTACTGCAAGTCAGTTTATACTTTCAGTGTTAAACCAAGCACTTAACAAACAAAACTAAATCTTCCATTTATAATATACATTTATATTTCGTAATCTGTTCACTGTTTGAAATCCGAAAGTTTTGTACATCATCTAGAATCTTAAGATTCATTAGTACCAACTAGTTTCTTCTAATGCATGAAATCGTACTTTATATTAAAATTTTATTTCAATAACTTTGATCAAATTATTCAGATGGAAATGCACAATGCCTATAGCATAATTTCTCTATGTTTTCTTATTCAGAAATGGATGAGTCTGAAGAACCACTTGACCTAAGAGTAAGTGAAGTCTTGTATTACAGAATAAATATTGTAATATTAGACTAGTTCTAGAAACTAAATATTTGCTTTAAATTTTAGATCACAAACAGAAACTCGTCTAACGTTTTAACAAAGTATAAAACTGCCTACAAACGTATGAAGCGAAGACCAACAGTCAAAGAATTAGAATTCGGGGTATATTTATTTGAATGTATTTACATGAAAATTTAATAATGTTATTACCTTATTCATCTGACTAAAATACTATTTGTGCATTCAGTCATATTTGTAATTTCTACAATACAAAGTAAAATGAAGCTCATTATTTCACCATAATACCGATTATTAATTCACAATGTTTCACAAATGTTTGCATTACATTTCGCATTTTCCACTATTTTTGTTTATTATTTTTCCTTCTATGCTTTGATATTCCTGCTTAAGATGACTTCCTAACAGACACAAAAGAATGTGAAATAATTGTCCATATTAGATTCTAACAAAAGTTTGGTGAGATATTTTCAAAGTTTCAGTTAATTATAAGTGATCCAGTCGGATAATTTATCAGCAACATATCAGCTATAACATAGTTTTATTTGAATAAAAACACCGATATCATCAACTTTTACTTTTTGGAAGGTACAGTTTATCGAGAATTGTTGTATCACTTTCAACAGCAGAATATGTTAATATTAGTTATATTCAGTTACGTTAAAGCATAAAAGATAAAATAGGCAGAAATAAGTTGAAATATTACTTGAAAAAAAAAACAATTCTATTTACGATATCGTTTTTACGATCAATAATTCTTGAGCTAGCTGTATGTCAAACTTTTGAGTGATAACTTATAAAAGAAAATTGCTGTCAAATTGTAGCCAAATAAGTCTTACAAACAACCTACATTTTGCTTAGTTTTATTAAATCTCTTCATTATTCATCATACTTGTTACCTAAAATATAGTCATTACCACTTTATTTCAGTTTTCTGAATTACCTAAGTTAGAAACTTTAACGTATGATAGTTGTTCTCACCTCCTGTCACTGTATAAAGACACTGATCATAGCTCTTATTAAGATGCATTAAAATTCGTAAAAGACATCAGCCTCTTTGTAGTTTCGAGACATTCCGTACAAACAGTTGTCCTCACGTATAATATCCTAACTAAAATTATGTTTATAAATTTCTTTAACTAACTAAAATATATTTTTATTTGATTGCACATAAAAGAAACTAACATTTTTACTTCATATCTAGCGCCTTCCATGTATGCATCTGTAGTGTGGTTAGCAAACATTTCTTACATTATGCCTTATGATTAGCATTCATTCTTATTCTTCAAACGTAGAATATGATATGTTTGTGACAATTTCAATTCCAAGAGTTTTTAATATGAAGTCATTCCACTCACTAATATAATCTATCACATTGTTATTCTGCAAATTTGCTTTTAAATCTTTTCCGAATGAATTCTAAACTGTTTTCCTTTATCTATAGAGTTTTATACGAAAACTAACTTACGAGTTACTCGATCCTGATCTTGCAATTACTCAACAATCACAAGAACATTTAAATGAAATCGAAAAAGCGTGTAAACAATCATTTCCTCAATTTGACTCACGTCAAATCAGATCAATAGTACGAGCTCAACTAAAACTCTACAGACGTAATCTGAAAAAAATAAAGCAAAAAATATCGCCAATTTGTCAGTCACAGTTATCCTTCGAAGTGAATACAAGTATGCCTTCACGTTATGTACATATAGCACCATTGCAACCTACTGCTATAACTTCTCTATCATCAGTGTCGTCGATCAATCGTTCAGTATCGAATGATAAAACGGTCTTTCAACACCAACTAAATAATCTGCTTACACCAAAGTTGAATAACCAGCAAGTCAAAAGTCCTATTAACTCTGAATTAAACACCTTTATTCAACGAGGAAATGAAGCACACACTACTACTGTTAAAAATGAAGAAAGATCATCGAAGTATCAAGTCACAAATGACATTGATATTCAGTCATTTAAATTTCTAGACAATTTATCTACTGGTTGTGAAGTTATGAATGTAATATCACAAGCTGACATAGAAAAGGTGAATGTTTTCCATTAAAATAACTTGAATGTTTGTTTTTCATACGAGTATATTCGTGTAGATAATAAAGATTAGTATAAATGTATATTAAGCTTATTGTATTTTTGAAACACATACACAATTATTTTAATTTTCAGTATCATATACTCAAACACTTCTAAAACCGATAATTTGATTACCAACAATCATAGGATATGGATTAACGGCCTCCGATTAATCCATTTTAGCAATCTAATATGAAAGTAGAGTCAAATTGCCTAGCTCAGTGATCGCAATCCGAACCAATAGATAAAAACTGAGCGCTGCTTCACATTAGATAATGTAAGTTACTATAGATCAGATAAATCTGAATAATAGATAGTAACTGAGCATATATATATATAATGTTTACATACTAAGGTGAATAGGCGACTGTATATGTGAGCCTCTATGCAGTGTCATATGTAGTAGCAGATAATACTCAGGAGTATAATACCGAGTTGATAATAATTCTACATTTTCTTATTTAAGGTATACGTGTTATATAATAATTAGACAACATACACTATTCGCTTGCTGGACCGTCGAAATTCGATTTGATTGCCCAAGCGTGGCTCCTTAAAATTAAATGTCTCTTACTAACTACTATTACGACTTTCAAATTACGTGCGGACCACTATTACAGCATGTGAGTGTTGTTTGACGGAAGCGACAGAAATACAAGAGACTTTGTTTTCGAGTCAATGCCTGTTACTCCAAGTGGAGCATAGACCGCCCACCAGCATTCTCCAGCCAATTCTGTCCTGGGCTTTCCGTTCTAGCTCTTCCCAAGTGCTGTTCATTCTCTTCATGTCTGTTTCCAATTCCCGACGCAATGTGTTCTTGGGCCTTCCTCTGTTTCTGTGGCCTTTAGGATTCCAAGTCAGTGCTTGTCTTGTGACACAATTTGATGGTTTCCTCAGTGTGTGTCCAATCCATCTCCAGCGTCTTTTCCTAATTTCTTCCTCAACTGGAAGTTGATTAGTTCTCTGCCACAACAGGTTGTTGTTGATGGTATCTGGCCAACAGATCCGAAGAATCCTACGCAGGCAGTTGTTTATAAATACTTGTAACTTCTGTAGGGTACTTTTTGTAGTTCTCCAAGTTTCAGCTCCATACAACAGGACTGTCTTCACATTTGTGTTGAAAATTTTGACTTTTATATTGACTGACAGTTGGTTTGAGTTCCATATGTTTTTCAGCTGTAAAAATGCTGCCCGTGCCTTACCAATCCGCGCCTTCACATCCGAATCAGACCCTCCGTGTTTGTCGATGATGCTGCCCAAATATGTAAAGGTTTCAACGTCTTCCAGAATTTCTCCGTCAAGTGTAATTGGGTTAGAGTTTGTTGTTTTGTATCGGAGGATCTTGCTTTTCCCTTTGTGTATGTTGAGGCCTACTGCTGCTGAGGCTGCTGCTATATTGTTGGTCTTCTTCTGCATTTGATGATGTGTGTGAGAAAGAAGAGCTAGTTCTGTCATCTGCAAAGTCCAAGTCATCTAGTTTCGTCGATGTTGTCCATTGTATTCCGAGAGTGCCTTCAGATGTTGCAGTCTTCATGATCCAGTCGATGACCAGTAGGAAGAGGAAGAGCGAGAGTAAGCAGCCTTGTCTAACACCGGTCTTCACTTCGAATGAATCTGTGAGCTGACCTCCATGCACGATTTTACAATGTAGTCCGTCGTAAGAATTTCGTATGATGTTGACTATCTTCTCGGGTACGCCGTAATGTCGTAGAAGGCTCCATAATATTCTCCTATCCACGCTGTCGAATGCCTTTTCATAGTCGAGGAAGTTGATGTAAAGTGGTGAATTCCATTCAATTGATTGTTCAACAATGAACCGTAGAGTGGCGATTTGATCGGTACATGATCGATCTTTACGGAATCCAGCCTGTTGATCTCGGAGTTGGCCGTCGACTGGGCCCTTTAATCTGTTCAATAACACTCTGTTGAAGACCTTTCCTGGTACTGAAAGTAGAGTAATGCCTCTGTAGTTCTCACAATTGCTGAGATCGCCTTTCTTTGGTATCTTGATGAGGTACCCTTCTTTCCAGTCTGCTGGAACTTGTTCTTCCTCCCAAATCTTCCTGAAGAGAATGTGGAGTATCTTTGAAGTTGCTTCTATATCTGTCTTCAGTGACTCTGCTGGTATGTTGTCTGGTCCTGCTGACTTGCCACTCTTGAGCTGTCTGATGGCCATTTTGATTTCTTCGACTGTTGGTGGGTCTGTGCTTATAGGGAGATCCGTGGCTGCTGCTTCGATGACTGGTGGGTTCAGTGGGGCTGGTCTATTCAAGAGTTCTTGGAAGTGCTCTACCCACCTGTTCCGTTGTTCATGCACTTCAGTGGTTGGTTTGCCAGCCTTGTTCTTGATTGGCCGTTCTGGCTTGTTGAATTTCCCAGCTAACTTCTTCGTTGTATCGTATAAGAGCCTCATATTTCCTTCTCTTGCAGCTTTTTCCGCTGTCATTGCTAGGTCCTCAACAAACTTCCGTTTATCCAACCTGATGCTCCTCTTCACTTGCTTGTTGACTTCGGTGTATTCGGCCTGTGCCTTGGCTTTCTCTGCTCTTGTCCGACTGTTATTGATCGCTGTCTTTCTGTTCCTCCTTTCTTGGATCTTGTCCAGAGTTCTAACAGAAATCCACTCTTTTTGGTGTTGTTTCTTGAGACCCAAAACCTCCTGACATGTTGAGGTTATTGTTCCCTTAATCTCTTTCCAGTTGTCTTCCATATTAGTTCCACCTTTTTCTAGTAGATTATGAAATGCCTGAAACTTGTTGCTGAGAATTAATTTGAATTCGTTGCGTTTGTTAGTATCACGGAGAAGGGCTGTATTAAACTTGTGTAATACTGCTGCTCCAGTTGTCCAGTGCTTCCTCAGCTTCAGTTTCATTTTAGTTACCACCAAATGGTGATCTGAAGCTATGTCGGCTCCTCTCCTTGCTCTTACGTCTTCCATGGTCCTTCTAAACCTCTTATTGATGCAGATGTGGTCGATTTGGTTCTCCGTGATGTGGTCCGGTGAAATCCATGTAATTTTGTGTATACGTTTGTGAGAGAAAATGGTACCACCTATAATCATTTTGTTGAAGGCACATAAGTTCACGAACCTCTCACCGTTATCATTCCTTTCTCCCACTCCATGTTGTCCCATGATGTCTTCATACCCGGTGTTATCCACTCCGACCTTGGCGTTGAAGTCGCCCATTAGAATAGTCAGATCCTTGGCTGAACATTTCTCGATGATTGACTGCAGCCTCGCATAGAACTGGTCTTTGTCGTCTTCGTGGCTGTCGTTGGTGGGTGCGTAGCACTGGATGACATTCATTGCAATCCCTTCCTTCTTCGTCTTGAAGGATGCTGTGATGATCCTAGGTCCATGAGGTTCCCATCTTATAAGAGACTTCCATGCATCTTGGGATAACACCAATGCTACTCCTTGTGTGTGTGGGGCGTTTTCTTCTTCGTGGCCGGAGTATAAAAGCACATTTCCCGAGGATAACCGTTGCTGTCCAGCTTGCACCCAATGCGTTTCGCTTATTTTCAAGTATCTTCAGGTTGTATCTTTTCATTTCTTCAGCTATTTGCATGGTCCTCCCTGTTTCCCACAGCGTGCGGACATTCCACGTACCTATACTAATGGTTGCTCTGGTTGTCAGAAGAGACATCGGCCTCGTGGCTTCCGAAGAAACTCGGCTTTCACCATGAGGCGTCATAACATACCTTCCAACTCCCAGGGCAGAGTGAAAATGGTTATAAAGGTTTTTACTGGTTAGCGTTTTTTTAGCACATTTGCTGTTTTACGGGATGGGGTTGCTAGCCCCATGCCCAACCCTCCTCCTTTATCCGGGCTTGGGACCGGCAGCAACCCTAGGGGCTACAGGCGGAGTTGTTTTCGAGTCAGACTGAGGAAAAACATTATCAGCTCAACAGGCTTGTTAATGCACCATTAAGAAACACTAATCGCTATATTTATTTAACTTCAATAATCCGATTGGAATAAGCCTTATAAAGCAGAGGACGATGTTGAACCATTATGCTGATGACATGTGCCCTGATTTGTGCTAACTACACCCTTATACCAACTACCATTCATGTCTACACATTCCACTTTGTACAAATAATATTTGTTTCCTACCTATTTAGATAGTGTGCGTTTGAAACGCTTCTAATGTCTGAAAAAATAAATCAGAATTCATAAATAATCCATCTTAAACCATCCTACAAATACACTAATTGTTTGATTTTTTAAAATATTGAATTTAGTCTGATCACGTAAAACTGAAGAACGTAGCTGTTCATTATTCATTTTGTATTAAGGTAGTACATTATCATTTATTCAAATAAACATGTTGGTAAGTACTTGTAATGATCAGTTTCTATTTACTAGGAAGTCATTGATAATTCAAATGGAAGTCGTAAACGATAAGGATGGATAGAAAGCTAGTCAGTTTTCTATTCTAATAAATTTACTTAAAGTGAATAAGTGTCGACCAAAACTCAAGAAAACCTTCTTTCAGCCATTATCAACCACTAATATGAAGGAAAACCCGAATATGTTAAATAAGTTATTTCCAATCACATGCAATTCAAATTGTTTGTTCCATATGTATAGCAATTCTATAAATAACAAAATTGATAAAGATAAGAATATATCAAATAATGAATTTGCCTTTTTACCAAGAAGTTCCATTTCAGATACTCCATTTGTCTGCCCTGTAACTACTATTCATTCATCATTAATCAGTCACTCATATAATCAAATATCTTCAACTGTAAGTAATTAAAACAGTTAACTTACTGATAATAATTGTTTATACTGGATGTATAGTACAATTTAAAGTCCTTTGGATAGACTATTATCAGTTACTGAATTCAGTTTTGCATCAAGTAATAATTAAATCTTCAAGCAAACGCCAGTACTTGGTATCTGGGATCAATAAATCAGACAAATATGAAGAGAACATTTAGATTAATGCTAATATGATGAAATTAAATTTATTCTACAAGTTAACTTATATTGTTTTAAAACTTCTGAAAGTATCTTGATTCTTCATAGCTAAATAATAATTGCTCACATCTGGATTCCTATATTCCTCCAATTTTTCCCTCAACTTGGTATCTTTAAAGATATTATACAAAAGAGGAAGGACCAGTAAAAACAGTGATAAATATAAACTAACATGATAAAACCATTTGCTTCAAATTCCCATACTGAATCAATTTAGGATATTGTACGTTAGTTACCCAAACCATTAGTTATATGTACATCACTTCCTATGTAGTTCATTGACAGAGTCTCTGTATTCAGTGGTTCTCGAGATGTTATGAGTTAGTAATGCCAAATTTTGAAATAAATTCTTAAGTCGTTTGAATTGACAGTTTTTGCTAACAAATATAAATAACCTATTATTTTGAAGTCCAATAAACATTAATATCACTTCACATTATATTTCATAAATACTTTTTAAAACAAAATTCTAATTTTCTTCTAGTGTTCAACCAATGCATTAGATAGAACAAATTGGATAATACCAGTCGTTCCACATACTACAACTCCGACAGTATCGACGTCAATTACATCACAGTCAATCTCCTCTACAGAAAATACGGTTACCAGTTTGCTATCTCTATCTCTACGTACAAGCGCAAATCACCTCATTCAAACTGCTAGATTATATGAAATTTTCAGCTTAACTGACCAAATTATTAACAGGCAACAGTTATTCATTTCAAATCCACAGATTCCAAACAGTATGTCTCATGGAGTTTATTATTCAACAGAGCCCAAAAACTTATTGACTAGTCCATTAAATCTTGAATATAAGCCATTCAAAACTAGTCTGCAGCCTAAAAAAATGTGTTCACGTAATTCATCACTCATGGATATTAAATATGATATCGACAACAGTCATATAAGTTAATGTCAAACATAGGCTTTAAAATGAGTTGTCAAATATGTCTGTATATTCTTTTCTTCTAATATACTAACATATTTTTACTCAGATCTTATGTTTTGGATTCACTATATATGTATGACACTTAGAGAATTTTAGAGTCTATTTTCTTCAAAACTAATTAAAACATCGAAGGATATAACAAAATTATTTAGAATGTGAGTATAAAAATTAGAAGACTGACTAAGAATATATTTACTACGAAGTATAATTGATTGATATGATTAAAACATGCATCATACATGAGTACTTGCCCCATACCTGACTTAGGAATAGCTTTAGGTAAAATACTAAGAATGGGTAGATTAAGAAATACTACCAATTTATTTAGTCATTGTATCCCTAAGTGAGTCTTATTCGTGTATTTCGACTTCAGAATCAAAGGCTGAATCGTCTAGTGATATGGCTCACAATCGGTCATAGTGGTTAAATTTTATTCATTTCTTTAAAACTTAAGTTAATATGTTATCAGTTAGTTAGTAGTGTGTTAATTAGTTTTCTAAGTAAGCTTTTTATTTGCTTGAATATGTATTTGGAGGTTATAAACTTGATCTTATGACAAAATTCTTAAGTACTTTATAAAATAACTTATTTTACTACTTGCTCCAGTTATCTCACAGACAGGCTAAGGTTTTGATGCTCACAAACATTGCTGTGTTTGTTATTTTTTAACATTTTTTTCTATTTGTTTAATGACGAGTAATACATATTAGAATGTGATTTTCATTACAGATTTCATTTATAAAAGTGTATGCTATGAACATATTAATGTAATGCTGGCCGCTAAGTGAAATTTATGTAATTTGGTTTTATGAATTATTCTACCGATATAGATCAGCCATTGTTTAATATTTATAACCAATTACATTGTAAACGACGTATAACAGGTTTGACTTTTATTTTAAATGACCTACCCTATTAATAAGCATGTGATTGTGAAAAATGTACGTAGTTTGAATCTACGTTTGTTCATTTTTAGTAAATATTGTACCGCTGTGTTGTTAAGTAACCAAAATGTGTATTTAAATGACTGGATATGTAACCAAGTCAAGTTCTGAAAACTTAGTTATAACATTCTAATTACTTATATAAAACTTGAATTAACAAATCCATTAAACTGATGGTGAATACATTTACACTATGCAATGAAATTCTATCATTATTGAAGTAAGTTACCAAGTTTACCATAAAATCATTAATAATAAAAAGTAAGTAGTTTGAGCTGAAGTTAGTAACTCTACATCAGTTGATATCAGCTGGAAAGCTAGTGAGATACAAAGAAGTGGACAGTTTTTTTTCATCATAATATGCGACATTTTAACAAACACACAGTTTTACTTGTTTCTGAATGGTTTTTTAGTTGAAAAGGTGTTTAACTAATGACTTTATTTGGAAAGATAATAAAATCTTTTCCTTAAACCAACGATCTCATAGCATCCTAGTTCACCAAAAGTATATTATATCCGTTTCGCATTATTCCGTGATGAAAACTATCTGAGAAAGAAACTTATTCCTAAAACTATTAGCATTTAATTAGCCATGTTTCAATAAAAATCAAAAGTGCAACTTACTGCTTCAAAAACTTCCTTACAGAAAAGGCCAACATCAGTAACGAAACCCATTTTAACTTTGATGTTATGTGGTTGAAAGCAGTTGGTAGTAAGTTATATACTACCTGTTTACTATGTATCTCCGCAATCTTAAAGTGACTGATGGTCTTTGTAGAATTTAACGTATTGTCATTCAGTTTCAAAAAGTGCTAGTAAACAGTCACTCAAATTTCAATCAATCTGCAATGTGATTGCTGCCTTTACACCACTTGTTAGTTATACTGGAACCAATAACATGTTATCTGCTCCACTGATAACAAATAAAATTAACTGATTAAGTTTAAATATAACTATTATTCGTAATCACTGAAGTTTAAGGTAGGTTTAATTTAACTTTGGGTGGTTGTAGGGAATCTGTAGGAAGTCCTAGGCGTAGAATCAAAATCGATAACATTGGTAAATATTATATTAAATTACCTGAATGTTTTAGTTTTTAATAGTATTTGGAAATTTTGAAATACTTCGTAGACTCGATATATTTATCTGAATAGTGTGAAAACATAATATTCGTATTAACAATAATTTCGTAAATAACTATGTGTATGTGAGAATTTGTTACAATTTTTGTTTCATTATGACTACATTCGGAAATTGTTTGATCAGGTAGTTAAGAGAAAACTTTAGTAACAATTACAAATTGTAATAGTAGACTGCAAATAACTCGAACCATTAATCATTTGTGAGTACCTTGTAAATGCATGAGTTCATCTGCCAGCTTAATCCAATATACATAACATCTTTTAGTCTATGACTGAAATGACTTGTCGTTGGTGAAAGTAAATATTGTAAGCAGTTTGCAAAGTGGGGTGACACCAAATTGATAAACATTTCAAATTAGAAAACATCAAAGGATTATTTTATTATGCTTTTCGATTTCGCCGTATGTATGTGATAACCTAAGAATAAAGAGAAAATCGAGTGTCAGCATTTTCTAAACGCTTCAAAATTTAAAACAACGCAAACAACACAAGTGATATACACTTACTTTAGGAATATCCGTATTCCACTATTTTACTTAACAAACTTTGAACAGCAATATTGAACAGCAATCTGAGTCAAGGGTTCTAGTCAAACCATCATTCATTTCACTCACTAACTAATTATTCTGCTTCACGTTGATTATCTGTTACGTCTATGCTATTTTCCAAGTTGTGGAATGATTGAAGTTTCAGTTGTTCTCTATGGATCCAAATAACTTGAAATTATTCATTTGAACCTTCACTTTGTAGTAAGCGGTTGTATGTCACAAAAAAGCTATAAAACAGAGCAAATGATTCATACTAGTGATTTACCACTGACATTTTTGGATATGCATTGTAATGCATACGCATGTCAGATAAACTACTTATATTTCTAAGTTATTCTGAGGACAGGTGTTGGAAATATTCTTCGCTCTCCTATAACGAACAGCAACAACCGTTTAGATAAATTGAAGTTACAAGTATGAAACACGTAATGCTAAATGGCTTAAAGGTTATACTATTTACCGATTCCTGGTAGAATAGTGGATGTGACTTTTTGAGGATAACCATATATGAACGAATTACTTCCTGAGTATTTCCTGGTTCTTAAATGTTGTCTAGCTTCAGTCAATCCGTAATGTAAATTCAGTAATATCCAATAAACTTAAATTACTAAAATTTTTGACAAGTATTCTTCTTAAATTTCAACAAGTGTCACTTTCCACTGAATTCTGAAAGGCACTTTTATTTAATTCATCTATTTCACTATGATTATACTACATTGTTGTATTATAAATTTCAATGGTGCTGTCTATTATGAGCTTGACAGTTAAGTTGTTAGTCGTTCATTGTCATTCGTTATAAGGTTGGTAATTTTTGTGAACAACAATTAAATCGTTCTATCTGGAGAACGTAATATCACTGAAAGTACCCTCCTGAAATTTTAATTACCCCGATTGTTTTAAATATACGCCAAATGTTATATTTGCTGCTGGAATGTACTACGTATTATGAACTAAGTGACAGCTTTGATTAATATACTTCTCGTTTTGTATATTTAAATTAGTAAATAAATAAACTCAAGCCCACCTAACATATTGACCGTTGTAAAATTTTCAACTGAATTGAAGTTAGGGCGTACGTATATATGTTCTAATATGTCGTCACTTCGTTTCGATAGTCCATATTCTTAACGAAATTTATCACATTAAATTAGCTACACATAAAATAATAGTAGTTAGCCAATTAAGTAAAAAATGTATTTGTCAGCTTTAAAACACTCAATTGTTACTCTGTCTAATTCTTGCATAAAAATGTATAAGAATGACTTAATTTTTCTGCATTAAGCGAGAAAAAACATATTGAATTGAATTCAATTATTCCGAATAATTCAATTGAGATGGTTATTTTTGTGGAGATCGGTTATTTATTTGATTGAATATATCACAGAATGATGTTGGCAGGGTACCAGTGAAAACCAGGGAGCACTGGACAGCTGTTTCATTCTAGTGTGGAACTCCTCGTGACTGGTGGAGTTCAGACCTGTCAGGAGTGAGACAGTTATCACCAATGACAATGGATGATCGTCGCGCTACATATCACAAATTGATGGAATTGGGAATTCTACCATTGGATGCCGACCCAGTGGTGCAGATGGTTAGACGTTCGCGTCAACCTAAAGCCCCTGGTTAGGAGTCTGGGGTGCGCACTTCTGAGGAGTTCCATATTATTCCAAATAACTCAATATTTGACTAATTGTTATAAGTTTTGTATTGAATTCACTCATTTCTGTTGTATACAGGACTCAGTGATTCATTATCTGACTCAGCTTAGGATGACAAAACATGACTCGGTAGACATCATAGTAAACTTCTGTTAGTTGCTTACACCTCGTTTCCATAATATTCATAAACAAAATTCAGTAACTGAAGCAAGACTGAAGCTTAGTCGTTAACTGCTTTGTAAAGATCATTCAAATGAGATCTCAGACACTAAGTTAGTTTTATATCTGTAATAGAAATAAGCAGAATACCTATTTTTACAGCATTTGCTGATCAGCAGATGTTATGCAAATTCTGAATGATTCATTGAAAGTTTGTCCAAAATGTAACTGAGTGACACCGAAAAAAAAACAGATTATTGATGCAATAACTCGTCAAGTAGACGTATATCTAAATGGATAAACTGAATGGTCAGAATAAATTGGTCGTATATTTATGTAGCATAATACAGTTATATATAGTGATTATCTACAAGCCTAACAGATACTGAACCGAAGACATTCAAACATAGTGATTAGCGCTTAGCTTTCGCATGACTAAGTAGGATTATAATGGCTTGCACTTTTAATCTGAGTCAGTGTAAGATATTTTGAGACTATCAACCATTGTTATTGGTTATATTCGCCTTACAGTTAACACAGCTGAATTCCACTAGTTATGACTGCGTTAAAACTTGGTAAATTGTCTTTCAGGGCAAGTCACTTATAAGCACGCAATTATTATATTACAAGGTGTTATGGAAACTTTTGATTTTAATATAGTTGGTGTTCGGTCAAATCAATCCGTAATGTGACACTTAAAAACTCATAGTTTTCAAAAAACTTTGTAGTAATAAAATTTATTTATCAAGATCAATCTGAAAGATACTGATTGCTACATCTACTAAGTATGTGTAACTGTACAATTTCAGTGGAAAAACGTTTTTCTAAATTAGTCTCAAAAGGCAGAAAAATCTACATAAAGTATGGTTAATTCCCAAAATAGTAGCCAATCAACAAGTAACTGGTTATGTGAAGGAAACGAACTATTAAATCCAAAAGTTTTATTAGTTTGATAACATACTAGTGATAAATGAATCCCTGAATCACTAGTTTATATTCGACTATGACCTAATTTTAATGAAATTTGTTTTCATTATTTTTGTTTATATAAAATGTAAAGAGTACATAGAGAATAAGAAAAATTCGGGATTTTTAACCGACTCTTTTTGTAAAATTAATTCTATTGTCCTTAAAATAAGCGGATATATGTAAAATTATATATTGTAATCTACCGTTATAATGTTAGTGAAATAAACTCGGTTTTATAGTCGTCTGTTATCATTACTACTATTATTTTAAGTAATAGAGTCATGGTTAATATTAGTAGTAGTAGTAGTAATAATAATAATAATAATAATAATCGTGAAGAGGGTTAGTTCATTACATAATGAGTGGATTACACTAAAATGACAATATTCAGTTATATTGTAGTTGTATATTTACAACAATTAGTCATCCGCTAAAAATAAAAAACAAAATTAAACTGATATTTTAAAGGAAATTAGTCACTAAGTTTAAAAATACTAAAACACATAAATTGACACAATTAAATAGCTGCTTATTTCAGGTATTGCAATTATGTGCATATGTGTGCATGACCTATGACCCGGTTAATCTATTAATGTATATTTTGAACGACTAACTAGCATTAGCGAAGAGAACAAGCAAGTAAATGACGTAGGAAACCGAGCTAATTGTTTAACACTCCATACATTGTCACTAAATTTTAGGGTTTATGAAGTCATATTTAATCTGCTAGATTTATCATAAAACGACTTAGATTACCAGCAATGTTATCAACGTTTACCAAATACTTTAAAACCAACACTTTCGTCCATTTCCCAGTTCAGAAGAGGGAAAGAAAGTGCTACAAGCAAGTCATAACTTTTAACACATTTTTATTCTTCATTCTAAATGCCTACCTGGATAAATTTCTACCATAAAGTCACGGTTACCGCTAAAAGCTTGAAACAAAATATTTATGTATCACTCACCACTTAATGAAGGAAAATATAGTCGAAAGTGTTAAGAACGATATGCTCAGTTATGCGCCTATCGAAATTTTCAATAATTCAAAAAAAATATCTCCCTTTTTAAGTAAAATGTAACAACACATTGATTGAATATTCATCAAAAAATAACAACGTTACAGTATATTCAAACACGCTTATCATCACTTAACGATTGAAAGTGAAATTTCAATTTGATCTTTTGAAGAGTTTCATTTTGTGCACAATATTTATATTTGCAATAGTTTATGTGACTTAATAATAATAATAATAATGATAATAATAATAATAATAATAATAATAATAATAATAATAATAATAATAGACTCTATAAATGGGAAAATATTTCAAGTGACATTGTGGTATTTAACTTAAATATTATGAACTTTTCGGTAATATTTTGTGCCATTATTGTTAAGCTGGATGAACTCTCTGTGATTTATCTGTATCTAATTGACTTCATTATGTATACGCTTGGACATTTAATTGAACTGTTGATGAAAACGAAATTCAGAATGCTGATTATCCTCTTTGCCTGTTTACGAATTACCGACTATTGTGCTTGTAATTAAGGGGTTTGTGGAGATAGTTAACTGTCAATTTTGATATCATGAATTGATCTGAATCAGACAACCATTGATCACCTGGAAGCACTGGACAGCTGTTTCATCCTAGTATGGGGCTCCTCAGTAG
This sequence comes from Schistosoma mekongi, assembly GCA_034768735.1. Lineage (NCBI taxonomy): Eukaryota > Metazoa > Platyhelminthes > Trematoda > Strigeidida > Schistosomatidae > Schistosoma > Schistosoma mekongi. The sequence goes on along the minus strand of CM068305.1, from coordinate 76,773,220 downwards.
TGCGCATCCATGACTCCATCGGGGATCGGACCTAGGACCCTCTGGCTCCGCAGCGAACGCTTTGCCATTGGACCACGGTCGATATTTTTAATTCAGTCAATTCGCGTTACGTTTCGTGACCCCATCCATGCCATCGGTGGGTAACTGCCTCACACCCGATACGATTGAACCCTATCGGTTACGTCTTCACATTAGAGCCCCAGGAATTACCTCAAGGATCTAGTCACTAGTGAGCTGATATTGTGCTTATCCTATTTCTCTTCTTAGCTCTTTGAAATATCGTTCTTACAAACAACTGTTACTGATTCTTGTTTTAATACTACTTGATGTCAAGTGGACTGTGAGTGTTACAGTCATTAACATACATTGATAATCTCTGTAGACAGGTAAAAATAAATCATACTTCAATAACACGTCTTGACTGATTCCAAAAAGAAATACTTGTTACAATAAATATATAGTTAAAGCTTCATTAGTTGTCTGTAATGTTCATTTTTACCTTTGATTATTCATTATTTGACTAATGAGTGCAAGTCATCTTGACTGTACATGATAGTTCATTCCAAATATGTGTTCATATGGTCAATTAACGAACCAATGAAATAAATATTTAGTAGAAAGTGCGAGGCAGATTCCATAACAAATTGGCCAGTTCGTTCACTTCCATTATTTTTGTTACTAATTTCTGCCTAATTCCTAACCAAATGATCACAATTTTACTAAATTATCAAGACTGTACTATGTGAATGTAATAGTATTTAAAATGCACATGTTTTACATTCTATTCACATCATTCAGCTATTCATCATTGTAACTGTGCTCAGAACTAGTTACGAAAATTATCACAACTAATTTAGAATTTAAATGACCCATTATAAAACAATTTCCCGACCGTGCTGCTACCTTGACGTGGTGGTCGGGCTTGCCTATCGTGATGACTCAATCGGGTTATAATGGCAGGAACAATCGTCCCTCAAGGTCCTACCATGCCAGGCAGGTCAGTTGAAGAGCGATGAGACCAAAAGCAGCAAAATATAAGGTCCGAGGACGTAGTCGTACTGCCGGATGTACAGAGGTGTGACGGCAGTAAGGTGTTTTCTTCGGACAACCAGTGTAGCAGCGATGCTGCCTTCCCACAAAGGAAGGGCGGGGTTAGAAAAGGTCGACCATAAAAATGCACACCTCACTTTAACCCACGGATTTCCGTCTCCGGCAGTAAGGCCTCAACAAGTACGGAGCTACAACAATGAAAACCTTTCTCGAAAAGGCCGTGTATGACCGGCCTCAAGCAGTTGTTCCTTGGGCACTGCGGTCACGCTCCCAGGTCTTTCAGACCAACTCTAACCCACTTTGCTTTTCAGGTACATCAAGAAGAACCCTTCCACAGTGTGGACAACTGGGAAGAGATAACCGCCCTCATACCGCTAACAACACGCAAGATCACTGCCATTTTAATCAAACTCCTTCTTCTATTCCTAATGTTTATCCTGCCCCCCACCTTCAAGCCTAAATCCTCATCTTCAACTTCCTCCTGTGTCATTAATGCTAACGATTCCGGCCCACAAAATAACGTCCCGAGCATACTAAGACCAAGCTCCAAACTTCACATTGGTGCATTCAATGTACGAACCCTGTGTCGATTAGGGCAACAAACCTCCAGAGCTAAGACATTAGAATCCCGCGCCATTTATGTATGTTGTGTCTCCGAAACACGCATACAGGATCCTAGCGTGGTCATTTACTTGACCTCGCCTAGTCAAAGTGAACAACCTTCACGATACACTCTTCGTTTATCTAGCGATTCAGCAGCAACTTCTCGTGGGCTAGCCGGTGTAGATATTGTACTAAGTATGAGAGCAGAACAGGCGCTTCTTGAATGGATCCCTGTCGACAGTCGCCTATGTGCCGTCCGACTAAATGGTTTTACAGAAAACTTTCTAAACTACTTCATAGGGCCAAACACTCAGATTTGGTAATTTTGGCTGGTGATTTTAACGCCCAAATAGGTAGCTTGAACCAATTTGAAAGACATTTAGGTGGATGCTTTAGTGTTCCAGCTCAGAGAAAGGATAACGGCGATCGTTTGTTGCAACTTTGCCCAGATAATCGGTTATTTCTAGCCAACACGAACTTTAAGCATAAGGAGCGACATCGTGTAACATGGCGACCTCCTGGCCCTACTCAACGGTGGACTCAAATAGACCATATCGCGATTAGTCACCGTTGGAGAGGCTCGATAGAAGATTGCCGATCTTTCTGGAGTACATGTTCGGATTCTGATCACGCTCTAGTGAGAGCACGCGTTTGCTTGCGTCTTACCAGGCGAAGAAAAACTACCACAGGAAAACCCATTAGAATTTAGTTCAGCAATCAAACGGCCAACATTAAATTCCCTAAACAACTGAAGAATTACTTAGGCAAATACAAAGATGCGACCCGACTAGATACTGTTTGGCAAGATGTTCGAACAGCTGTGGCATCTACAGTGATATCTATCAAGGACTTAAATCAACATGTCAAGAAAAATCAATGGATGTCAATGGCTTCTGTTGATTTAACAGACTCCCGAAAACTTATCCCTTCGGGCTCCGAACACGATGATGAGCGACGTGTAATTAGGCATAAACTGACGAAAAGTCTGCGAAACGACCGTGAGCAGTGGTGGGTGACGAAAGTAAAGGAAATGGAAAAGGCAGTGGCGATAGGTAACACTAGACAACTTTTCAAGTTAATAAAAGAAACCGGGGTTAAAAAATCCAGCGTTAGTGAGACGATTTCCGAAAAAGATGGAACGCTTATTAGCTCTCAGTTTAGACGTTTAGAACGATGAGCTGAACACTTCAAGGAACAGTTTAGTTGGCCTTCAGCTACTCTAAAACTCCCCACTATTTCATGACAGCCAGAATGGAAAGTCGACTTAGGTCCCCCGACTCTTATCGAAGTCGAAAAAGCTATAGCCAATCTAAGGCGAGGGAAGGCAGCGGGTCTAGACGGATTATCCCCAGAGGTGTTTAAGGATGGTGGTCTCACATTGACAACCAGGCTGACTGATATTTTGACTAAGGTTTGGGAACTTGACATAATTCCTTCTGACTGGTGTCGATCGTTAATCGTCCCAGTATATAAGAAAGGGTCAAAATCGTCCTGTAATAACCATAGAGGAATTAGTTTAACTAATATAGTGTCTAAAATACTAGCTTCTATAATTATCAGAGGCTTAACTGCAACTCGTGATCTCCAAATACGAGTTGTATAAACCAGATATTCACCATTCGTCAGGTTTTAGAACAAAGACATACTTTTCGGCTGCCAACAATAGTGGTTTTCCTTAACTTGAAAGCGGCATTTGATTTTGTAGACCGTGGAGTTCTATGGCAGTGTCTTTCATTGAAAGGCGTGCCCCAAAAGTACATAAAACTTGTTAAGGCTCTTTATTCAAACACTATTAATCGTGTCAAAGCATATGGCGAACTGTCATCTGAACTCGTAACCTCACTTGGTTTCCGTCAAGGCTGCCCACTTTCCCCATTTTTGTTTAATTTCATAGTTGACATACTGTTGAAAATTACACTTTCATCCTCTGACTTTTCAGGAGTTGGTCTCCTACCAAAAAAACCCACTTATTGACTCAGAAAATGCTGACGATATAGTCCTGTTTGGTGAAGACGCTGATAAGATGCAGAATCTTTCATCAGCGATAAGCTCGAATGCAAGCATGTTCGGAATGCGTTTCTCCTCTCCCCATCCAAATGCAAACTATTGCTCTAGGACTGGTTTTCGTCAACACCAGAACTAAAGATAGTGTGTGAAATAGTTGAGCACGTCGACCACTTCACTTATCTTGGAAGTCTGATTAGCCCTAATGGGTTAGTTTCTAACGAAATCTCAGTATGAATTCAAAAAGTTCGTTTGGCTTTTGCCAACTGACGTCACCTATGGCGTAGACGAGATATTCATCTCTCAACGAAAGGGAGAGTGTACTGCGCAATAGTTCGCTCTGTCTTACTGTATGAGTGTGAGACGTGGCCATTAAGGGTAGATGATACTCGAAGTTTATTAGTTTTGACCATCGGTATTTTCGAAACATCATTCGCGTTAGCTGGGAACACCGAGTAAGTAATAACTAGGTTAGATGACGGGTGTTAGGCAAATGTGGTGGGTCGGTCGATGAGGTTGTGAATCTTCATCGACTGAAGTGGTTTAGACATTTGTTGCAGATGCCCAACTACCATCTGCCTCGACGCGCAATATCGGCTGATACAGGAGTAGGATGGAAGAGAGTTAGAGGCGGTCAAACTAAAACATGGCATTAATCCATGAAGTCACTGACTGTTGATTGAAGTCGCGTGGGTAGTTTGCAGACTACATGGATGGTGTCCTCGTGAATAGCGTAACCAGTGGCTAGAAACACTGAGTGATATGACCCAGAATCGGTCACAATGGCGCGGATGTATTCACTCATTTTCCTCCCTTAAATCATGAGCTTTACATTATTCCATAACTTTCTTTCTACACTTCCTGAACCATATTCTATATGTTCACACTCCTTGTTACTATTATTATTTTATTTTATTGAAGTAACTTCCACTAATGGTGGTGGTGTTAATCTTGAGGTGCCATGGTGGTATGGCAATTTGAACCGATGCACACATGTGTCAGGTTCTATGTTGATTGTACATACATACATAAAACAATTTACTAGCAATATCCAAGCAGGGTAAAAATGTTACTATTGTTTTTGATCTTTATGGTTTATATCAAGGGTGATATCAGCTTCAACGATTATAATATCAACTAAGTGTATTTTGTCCGGTATTCTAGATTATTTTTCCGTCCATTCAGCAGGTGAGTACTGTATATTAGAGCGTAATTTGCGTTAAAGGTTTCAAGTGCCACTATTATTCCCGCTTGTTAGTTTTGATTATATCCTTTTAGCGCGGTTCAACATACAGGGTGAATAACATATATATAAGGAAGAGGCCTCTATATAACTATTAAACGAAGAATACACTCAGATATACAAAGCTGACCCATTTAATGAACTGAAAAGTGACCAAGAATATTGAGTACAGAACAGTTAATTAAGATTAAAAAGGATGTCGATAATCTCAGCCTAATATCTGAACATACATGATTTAATAATGTTAGTCTCTTGTTACTAACACAGTTGATACTGAATCCTTAAGTAAAAAACTACTTGCATCTATGATAAATAAAAATAAAACTTATATATCTTAGAAACTGAAAACTAGTTGATTGGAAGTTACCATAGTTTAAAAGTCAGGTTAATCTTTTTTTCTTGTGTGTCACAATATATTGGTATTTTATTCATTAAAGTAGTGTTTTCCAACATATACAAGACGTTAAACCAGTCAATCAATTCCTGTTACTTTGCCTGGAGCTCCCTAGGGTTGCTGTTAGTCCTAAGCCAGGATAAATGAGAAGGGTTGGACATGGAGTCAGTAACTCTATAGCCTAAAACAACAACCTTGCTAAAAAAAAACGCTAACCGGTAAAAACAGGGCGTCTAAACTGGCATATATTAGACAGATGAGCTAACTGACAAATTCATGAAAGACCTGAAGCAAATACATAATGATTGAATTTTCCTAGGTTGTTTAATGTTATTGTTAATGAAATAAAGGGATTTCGATGTTTAGACTATACCCATAGATTATTTAATAACATAATACAAAATACTTTTTGTATATTTAAAACGTTGCATAGATTAATCAATTGATGACTCAAACATCAAGGTATAGAAGCCACTGTATAATTTCACATCATGATTTATTCTTTTAATTTATACAAAAGGTATATACAATTCAATTGGAATCAAATTAATTTTTTTTCATTCATTTGCCTAGAACACACTAATGTAGCTTAGATCCAAAGAAAAAAATCGAATACATAGTGTAGATGGTATACAACAACATTCATTTTAAGCCTGATTCAATTGTAGAGGATATAATTCATCACCTTCGATTATTTAAGATACAAATTATCAGCAAATAACAATGACTCATAAACAGTTATAACATGTGACTTTTACATCTTTAATACGAATTGAGTAAAACAGTCAGATATGGTTTTGACTTATGACTCAGGTTAGTAAAACCAGTAAGAAGGCCAGTTGAAGAACGATTACTTCGTGTTACTTATGTCTGCTTTCTTTTAATTAATGGGGTAGATGTAATTCATACATTTAAACAGACACTTCTCTATACATCCAATTAAGCAAGGATTGCCATAATGATTATATAAAACTTTTAATGATTAAAGAATGTTCTATTCATGATCAAATTGACGATAGACTGAGAATACTTGGTCATTGTTAGGTAGTTGTATATTGTTCACTCACCCATCAAAGTTATGTGTCTATTGGTTAGTCAGAATTCATCAAGAATATGTCGATCAGCACCAAAACACATCAATAATTCAACTCACAAATAAGCATGTTTAAATTGAAGTTTAATAACAATTAGTGTAATTAATATAAAAATAGCGAACAGTATCACAACAACTAATTCAAAGACTGAATACTTATTTATTCTTAGAAAAGAATTCGTAACATGTACAAGGTTACTTCATGAATTACACATCATGTATTTTGTCACATACACTCAAAATTAAATTTTACAATGATTATGAAAACTTTCAGTTGTCAATTATTGGCTCATAGATTTACGGTTATTTATATAAAATTAAACCAAGAAATTACCATATGCAGATTTCTAGATCACAAATATATAAAAACAAAAGACGTTTGTAAGAAGAATATTCTATTCAATAAATTCTCTGCTGATGTTCTGCAACTATTAGTTCAAAATTAATCGTCACAAAAATAGTCAGTTCTGAGGTAAATATAATATCATTTAGATATCACGAATAATTGGATATAAATTTTGTCAGTTATTTGTATGATGTAACATTCAGAATGATACATTTGGGATAAATTTCTGTTCCTCGAAATGCATAATGTTACTTTAGGACTGATCTGTTTCTCATCATTACATTGAAAGTGAGGCGAATGTGGGCGCTGACATATTCGCTTATCTTGTCTCACCAACAACGGTTAGTTATTGTCAGATGAAATCTTATTACAGATTCCTAAAGCTTACGTGACATTTTAAAATGTGTACTCCTTTCATCATAAGCTTATTGCTTGTCTGCTGACTAAAAAATGAATGTACTGTCCATTCATTACCTACCTTGAAAGACACTGCTGAATGGTGTAGGAATATGTTGAAAGAAAACTACGAAGTTGCTTCATTCCATGAAGTTAGTGAATGTTTGTCTAAACCATGCGGGCCAATATGGACTACCTGGTTAAGGTTCGTAAAATGACCGTAATAGGTGGTTGGTGAGGTAAGCTGAATTGATTAGAGTGGAGCAGATGCATTCACTCTTTAGTTGCCTAAACATTTTGACATCCAGTTTCAGGTCATTAATGTTCTTCTTTTGTATGAATGTTATTTTCTTTATTCGTCTGCTGTACGATCATTTTTGTATGTATATAAACAAATGATTGAAGCACAATTGGCTGTTTCTGTCTAATTGTTAGCTCAGTTATCTTGTATTCTCCATTCTGCAATAGGAACTAGCATTATCAAAACAGACTTACAGGCGTGCAACAAACAGTTTTGATGTCTGATTGAGTTGCTGATTCTAAACACGGTCACCGTTTTCAATATAACTTAACTGGTTGAAGTTCAAGGCATACCATCGTTTGGTCATTTAATAGATAAACACTGAAGTGAAGAAATATTTCTTTTCAAATAATTTCTTTGCTCTGTTATTTGTTTACTAAATTCATTATTCACATAATAATAGTGATAATCATGATTCCTGTGGTAAACTGAACGTTCATATTAACGATACATGAGATTATGAGCATTGATAAGTTTTTTGTAAAAATAAATTAACAAACACTGTGTGGTAAAATGAACTTTTTTGCTCTTAGCATACTCAACATTTTTTGTATACTGTCAAATTTTATTGGTAGGAGGTTTGACACTCAAATTGTTTATGGAACAAGAGTAAAGTAATTCAGTTCTCGCTTAAGAAATAATGATGGATATTTTTCACAAATATACAAGTCGAATTGTATTCGACATAATTATTAATTTAAAAAAACATACAACTTGTGTATAGTGCATTGTGTGAAGATATAGCATTTTGTAATTAATACATATGAATTGTTAAAGTTATTATAATGATGAGGACAACAGCAATTGTAGTTCAAGACGATTTAAAATATTTTAAAATTATTGAATAGATTAAACAGTTGCGTTATTGTTTTCAGTGTTTGCTAAATGAATTATAACCAGTACTAATGGCCACCTTCTGTTCATTTAGTGACTTATTCATATATATTAGGTCAGTTTTTTTTTATTGAAGATTCAACTTTAAGCGTCTGAAGTTACCTGCAACTGTGTGGTTTAAACAAGTTGGTGTATGACAACCGGTGTACAGCCCGAATCCTAACCTGTAAAACACGATTATAGTTGGATGTAGTTATACAAGTGAAACTCCTTATAAGAGTCAGACCTTTTTTGCACAGCACTTATTTATACATGAATGAGAAAAGAACGATAATACTGTATAAACATACTTAGTGAAGATTGGGGACATTGTGGATAACCGTAAATAATGAAGCTGTTAATTCTTCTTGAAATTATGATGAAAGTAATCAGACTAATAAAATATGGTATTTATTATTACCAAATAAACATCACAACTCAAGCTAAATGGGCGGTAATTAGCGGGATGTAATAAGATTGTTGATATTTCTACATCATTAAAAAATAATATTTGCTCTACATATCTTTTTGAATTTCCGTGTTATCTTTGACAGTTTCTTACTAATTGTCCCGAATGGTTATTCAACAGTTATCCAGAAATCACAGAATAAAAATCCAAATGAACTATCTTTTGCTTCACAATCTTCAGCATATGAATGCACACTCTTACCTAATCAAAAATATCTTAGCGTGTTACCTGGGACCGGATGGGATAATCTAGTTAACTGTGAAAGAGGTCCTATAATAGATGTGGAAAGTTATTCATTATGCCGGCGCTCTGTAGATGGAAAGTTTCTACTACCAGATGATATAACGATTCGTATGTTATTGCATTTATCAATATTTAGCTCACACTTCAGAAATATTTGTTTACATTTTTTAGTTGATTGTATTAGATTACTTGTAAGTAGTAAACAATAATGAAGTGCTTTTCTATTTTTAAAGTAATGAGTGTAAACTTACTAACGTAATTGCAATAGCACGTTTTCCTATTAAAAGTAAACAGCTGTTTGTGGTTTTTTCCAGCGGAACGTGTATCAAAATAGTTGAACATTACATAAATTCTAATATATTAAATGTGTACCGTATATGGTCAGCAAACATTTAGATGATAGAATTAGGCTTGATACTTGCCTTACTTATTGATGCCACAGAATTCATATGCAGTCAGCTGATGAATGTTATCTAGTTTATAGAAATTTTGTTCTTAAAAACATGTCGTTGACACAGGTTAGGAGATTAGTGTGAATGTATCTCTCGAGCATTTCTGTAAAACTTCAAATAGCATTAATGACTGAGAATTCATGTTGTTTGCAGATACTTTAAAAAACTTCCTTATTATTTATTTGTTGATCTTAGCATCATATTTATCAGCGCCAGGACGTTAACTTAATAACCTACTAATTGGTTTCGTTTGATCGCCATTTCATTCTACATCATTATAATTTTCCAGATGAGTGATTTTATCAATGTTTTCATTGTTTACTAGACATATTGCACACGACCATCTTTTTCGGTTCATAAAGTGGATTAAGACCGCACAGTGGAACGTAGTGCGCATTAAAGTTCTTATTTAAAGACCTAGCTTGTACTATATTTGTATTTTTAACTCTTCATATTGAGCTATGCAACAATGAATATCTTTGTATCGGATAGTTACAGATGCTTGAAATGAAATCTTTGACAAAAATCACACTAAAATATTTACCACTTATCAACCAATTGAACGGAAAAATGACCGAAAGTGTTACTTGAACCCAAGTATTCTATGTTCTTATGCATAATTTACAGTGCCACTATACTGGTCTAAACTATGTTACATAAACAAGAATCATGGTTTAAATCATTGTAAATTTCACTTATCATCTACTTTGGGTATATGAAAGACGTTGATAAAAACGAGAATTCACCTTGTTATTGTAATGTATTTAATTAGGTTAAAAAATATCCCTCTCTATACACAAATATATTTCAGAATAGTGGATAATAACTCAGTAGTAACCTATTTATGAGAAACTATAAATTTAATGGATTATGAACAACTTTCTATTCCAGTCTATGACTGCATCAATAGTGTCTGAGCTATTCACACATCCTTGAATATTGGATTTGGAAAGTTTGCTATATTATCATATGACCATTTCAAGTGATAACAGATTCACATATCTTTATATAATCATGATTGTCATAAGTTAGTTGATAAACATTTAATGAATTGTGCTAGTGTCTTAACTATTTATTCGTAATGTTACTGTCTCATCCATAATTAAATTTTTGTATGCTCAATATGCTATACATTTTTATAGAGCCATTAAAAAATTCAGAAATTAAATTATCTTCCGAAGTTTACGAATCAATTAGTGAATGTCGTTCATTAGTTGCGTATTCAATAAATTCAGCGTTAGGTGGTGAATATTCATTTTTTCGTATTAATGGAGATTTTTCTTCGGATAAAGAAATATTACGTGAAAAATTAGTAAGTCGTGACTATATTATTAGAATACTACTTATATTGGCCTGTATACTTTCTATAATAGTCTAACACTACATTCATATGTGTAATAAAAATATAACTATCTGTTATTATCTTTGAGTCACATTCATTCACAACAGACAAATTTCCAAAAGCTTGATCTGATTAGATATACAATTAGCAGGAGTTAATTCCTTGGAAAACACTATACGAAAGGCTGAATGTTCACGTATTATAATTATGCAAATACATGCATAATGGTTAAGATAAAAGTAGGCTAGGAAAATAGTTTGCTTACAATTACCCTCCTACTTTTCCATACATCATTTCGATATCGCCTTTAAACTGGATATCACCTATCTCCAACCATTCGAGCTATCAATAGCACTTGTTTCCTCAGGTTTATTACTGCACTTTAATCTTTTTGATACAATGAGGCATTCCACTTTACTTTCATTATCTAGCTGCTATAATACATGGTAAGAATAAGAACGCGAGTAAGTGCTTTATTGTTTTGACGTATGAACCAAGCAATTATGTAAATAAATCATAGGAAAACTATACCCTATCATTTATAAATCTTGACCAAAAGACTGTTTTTATAGAATTGGAGAATGCAGAGGTTGTTCAGTTTGAAGATAGCCTGAATTATGAACTGACTTTCTCTGGACAACACCTGATAACTAAGTAGTGCTAGACAATTCTTTAGTTTTAGTATGGAACTTTATGAGTCACGACTGTACAATTGTGTCAAGAATCAAACCGACGACCATCAGGTTTCTCAGTGAGCTCATAAAACCAGTTGACATTCAATAGTTTACATTACTAACTACAGGTAATTTTGTTATACATTTAAATTTTACTGCTATATTATCATGCATTATAATAACTAACACTGTCCAATAAATTCAACTGAAATATCAACACTGTTTTACTTTTTGACAGAGTCAGAAACTGGGACTTATTGTTCAAAGTGAAATACGTCATAATCGCTATTTTATTCAATTAATACCTGATCCTAAATTGCATTCACGTTTTAAAAATCGTCTTCTAGATATAGCAGCATTTTTAGAACGTGGAAATGTAACAATTGAAACAATTGAATTATTCAATAATGGTTTAATTGGGCATACCTTAGGAGATTCACTAACAAATGAAAATTTCAAATCACTAAACGAGGTTATGAATGCATTTTATCTAGCTGATCTAGTTATACGGTGAGTTAATAGTTGGTTATAAAGATTGATTAATTTTTAGAAAACTACTAAACACCTAACTGGTTTAACTAGTTAGCGTCTTGAAGGTAATTATTTATAAGCTGGTGCAGTTGACGAACACACACTGCAATGATATTATATCGTTCACATCTCTCAGTAAACATACACTTTTAGATCATCCCGCCAATATCCAATGGTTTGGATTATCAACAACCATCATTAATAAAAACTTCTTGCGCGTCAGGTCAAGCCACGTAGAATAGTAATTACCGCATAGCAACTTGATTAATAGAATTCCCTGACAATAATCGAATAGACAAACATGAAATTCAAAACTATAGAGCGACTAGTAACATAAGAAGCCAGTTACAACCTGAACAACTCAGTGTTGGCTTCTTAAACTGCAAAATTAAGTGACATTGGCTCAAATCACACGAAAAACTGTGGTTTCACAAACATCACAGGAACTTGATGAATGTGTTAAGTAACACGGAGCCTTTTATGTGGTGCTCCCATCTGACTATTTTCAGTCGGTTAACGCCATGCAGCTACTTGGAACTAACCTCCCACGATTTCATAATTATTTAATATTAAAGTACAGGTCTCGTTGTAACCAAATTGGAGTATTCCCTTACATGGTTTGAGTCTAAAAAGCCACCGTTACATCACACTGTTAGATGACGCGCATACAGCTGATCTGCTTTTCGACTACCAAGAATTTGGAGAGAGTTTATTTCATTTAGTCTGGGAAGGTCAACCAGACTCTAATCAAAAGAATAAACCTCAATCACGGAAAAGAGTCAATAATTACTTATTAAGCAAACTACATGTGACGTTCTTATTGTGATTGGTAATTTTTAGTACTGAAAGTCGTAACTGTTACAACCAAAATAACACATTAAGAATGCCACAGTATATTTTATACCAGTTAAGCTACATGTTTAAGAGGACATGGAATAAGGTTGCTACAACCACAACACGTCTAAGTTCAGCAAGCTGAAACCTAATGGTTAATATTTGTATTCTGGTAATGATTCCTGGTGAATCATACATGAGTAATGTTGAGAAGTCTCAAACTAGAACAAAGTAGTTGTAGGGTACCCTCGGTGTTGGTTATTTTTGCAGATGGTGAGTTAACTGTTGACGATAATTAACTTCATTTTGCACTTTTAGAATTACTTACAAGAACGTTTACCTTCACATAATAATAAAAAAATCAAACTGTTTGCATTGATTTCCAACTCATTTTATTACATACATCCTTTTATGTAACTCATAAAATTTTATTTGTTTTCAAAACCAAACCCAAGTACACGTTTATTTGTATATTTTCTTTTTTGAATGCATAAACACAATAAAGAGATTTTGGTACACATTGTGTAAATTCAATTCATGCTGGAGGTGTTTTAGCAAAAATTGATACATTGGATACAAGTTCATTAAATATTAAAAAAGAAGACAGATGGCACTTGGGTGCATCAGCATCAACAAGTTTCGCTAATCTTTTCAAAGTTAAACTTTCAGGATCCGCGAAGAATAACGATTCTCTAGTAAGATTTAACTTAAACAGTGACAAATTTCATAATCTTGATTCTAGGGAAATTGAAGTTATCTGCAATGTTTTGAATTCACAAGATATGCATTGTATTAAGTGACTTTAGTCATTTTCGCATTCATTTAAAGTGTAACATTTTCTATGAATTTCACTGTAAGTGTCCAAAATGATCTTCAACTTTCTGGTATGTTCGTGTTAATGTAGAACGGCTGGCATGATGAATAAACAAATCTAGTGTAAATTAAGATTTGGAATGAAATTTCTAATGAAAATTACACTTATACATTGCATTCGCACTCAATGAATGTAAAGCAACAGGAAATGCTGGTTACAAATAAATGGAAGGAACATAATTGGATTACCAATATCCGGGCTTACTAATGAAGTTGTGACGCCAAAACCTAAAACTTATGTATCACCATTTATCAAACCAAAACTTAGATTGGCTATGTAGACAACACCTTCGTCTTCAACGTGAACGAGTTGGAAGGAACTTGTGGTTTGATGACAACGTCTTTTGCATGTAAACTTTTGGTTAAAAAAGGATTTAAATAACAAGCCATCATTTATATACGTGCTGATCATCAGAAAAAAATATAGGAAAATTAGATACTCAAGTGCACCGAAAACCAACCCATATAGGTCTTCAGTAACAATAATTAAATAACTCCTAAAATCAGCTACATACAAACTCTTTTCCATAGAACCAAAGAACACTAGTAAACACCTAACACAGAGAAATGAAGAAAAATACGCAACGACGGTTTTCCAAAAGAACGGGCTTCCACGTATTAAAAGTGCTCATGGAAAAAACTTTCCACGATCATTGACAAACACATAAGCAAACGTGGAAATTAACAAATGGATCATCCTGTTATATATGAAAGATATATCAGAAAGCATATTGCCCAGGCCTCTAGAAGTAAGCATACCTCACATGACAATAAAACCACTTCAGTCTATTCATCGCAAGCCAAATGATAAAATAACATAAGAAGACAGAATACACTACTTCATTTGTGAAAAACATTACATCAAACCTGTTCATCCCGGTCTACTCATATATCAGTTAGCTGTTTAACGCAATAGTATATCCTATCTTTTATCAATCCATCTCGGGAATCGTGGACAAAAATTTGACTGGAAAAATGTTATGTTTTGGAGAAAGGGAACATACAGAAGACCAGATAATTTTTGAAAAATTGGCATTCAGGTCGTTGGGCAGTCAATCAACAAATGGAAACAGATACAATAGGATGAATTTGTATATCCCCGTTGATTTGTTACAGACTGAAGGTGGTCAGTCTCTGTTGCTATATGTGCATCCTGAGCGGATTGCCTGGATATAGCGGTTATTCACACAGTGGCGTTCGACATGGAACGGACTGAGTTCAAATCCCACTGTGAACATCAATATTAGGATGCGGGTACATCCATTCGATGAGTCCCAAATAGGACGAAACGCGCGTCTTGGATTCCACCTGTCAGTCACAACCCAACTTAATGAAACAGATACATTTTATTAACCAATTAAAAACATAATAAACAACCACAGTACTGCGATTCGAGACGAAATAGGAGGGAATTAAAATAAGTGTCTAAGAAATGACAACATAGGTGTTAACAATAATCCGTCAAATCCAGGAGTAAAAGGACATGATGTCAGTCACTGGTAGGTAGACTCTCATAGCTTACTATCACAAGACGTTTCTTGTCGATGAAATATTCCAGAATGAAATTAGAAGCTCTACAATTAAACTATCCAGTTAAGAGAACGCAGTATAACCAGAACTCTTGGCGAACATTAAAGACATTGCAGTTAGTGTGGGAAGTTTGGTTTAATTTTTATTCGGATGTTATTTTTTTTTACCTTATTTTGAATGTGGATGGTTAACGTTTGGAGCCGTCCAGTGAAAATTTAGCTAATAAATACAAAGCCAAATCAAATAATTACCTGAATATACACTACACAGAATAGAATGTATTTACCCTGTTGAGGAAAATTTTCTACGTCAATAGACAATAAATGTTTCATGATATAAGTTCAGTCACACCTATATTAGAATTTGTTATTCATTAAGAGTTGATGATATCACAGAGTAAGTTGTATATCTTGCAGCTAACTGGAATACAATAGGAATGAGAAATGGTACAGTTCAACTATACATCATTTAAGCAAATATCAGATTCGTTTGTTTCAATCTAAACATAGTAACTAAAGTAATGTATTGTAGTTACTGTTGTTAACTTAATATGTATAGCGATATTTACTAAAGTGACTAATCAATATGTTTGATTTCTAAACAGCTAGCTAATTTTATGTTGGAAATTTCTATTAACAAAATACTAGCATTTGTAAACAGTGAAATGAAAATCAGATGCAAATTATTTTCAAGGCACACATTCGTGTATATGGTTACGAAAAACACTAAATGTTAAACTTTATGATATTACCCAATATAACCTAATGCTATTCCTATCCAGACTTAAGTAAGAGAAAATAATTAGAACTTTTGACCTGCTGGTTTGGATACTAAGTGTCTTAACTATTAGACTATCTCACCACATAGTTCAGCCTCTTGCTTATGAAGTCACTCTCCAAATATGTAACGTTGATGGTTTATTGAAATACTCGGAGGTATGAGTTATTGTCACTATTGTGTAATCACATGTACATATACTAATAATAATCTAATGAAGCAATTTCGTCTGAAAGGATTTCGTACTTTAATTTACCTCATGTTGACCATACGTTAGTCATGATCATGGTAAAATTCAATCTAAATAAAATTAATCCTTACTCTTTACTTATATACATACACTTAAATTATAATAATGATTAAAACACTATTTGTCGCTTGCATTAATAAGATAATTAACTTCATTATAATTCACTGTAGTGCTGAGCCAATGAGATTTTAGAAAATGGCTTTACCTAAATGAAACAAGCATGCTGATTATCGACTATTTACACTCTAAACAAGTAATTATAGAGCATATAAAGGAAAGTGGCTGTTTCTCCTAACCATTTTATGTTACTATGGGGATAAGATTTATGTAGTTAAGTCTATTCATTAGGATATAAAGCTAGTATTAAGATCTTGACATAAGGTTAATGTTATGGATTAAGATTTAGGGTTAAGTATGAGGTATAAGTGTTTATCATTATTTTCTTATTGGTAGATAATGTTTTCAATATTTCACGCCAAATTTTAGTGGGGGGAGATAAATTATGAAAAGCCTTGTCTGAACAGTTGGCCAAAACGCTAATAATGAACCTTAATCCTAACTCTGAACCCTAATCTTTACCATATTCTTAAACTGTGATCCTAATTATCATTCATTTTTATATCCAGCTTCATTGATTGGTGGTCATTTTTAAACTCAGTGCTTGTACCAACAGATATTTTTACACACTATTACCACTATAAAAGTACTATATCCGAGTGCACCGTATATGTTCTGCAAAATATAGAGTAATATTATACAATTTGTCCATAAGTTCACAATTTACTCAGTGAAATTACAAAATATATAAAGAATTAAGTAGAAGCTACTAAATTGTACCTCTCTACGTTGATTAACCCTAGAATTTTGTCAGTGAATGATTTTCATTCAAACTGGTTCTGACGAATCAATACATAATGACCAAGCAAATAATACAGTTAAATTGGTAACTCTACAAACTCAGCACAAAGTCTCTAAAACTGATCATATTCTATTGCCGTTCAAGTTACTTGTGAAGGATCACACTAAAAGACATACCATGGATGCAGAAAACATCAGCAGCACATAAAGATTAGAGGAGAAACAATGAAATAGGTAAATGAAATACCAGTAATAATATGCACAAACAGTGACGTTTGTCGGTGGGAAGATAAGACATACTCAACATTTGGACTAGTTACCTTAATTTGGATTCAACATAAAGAATTCTATTTGATTGACTATATCACAGATTGATGTTGGCAGGGTATTAGTGAAAACCAGGGAGCACTGGACCAATCTCCACAAAAATAACCATCCTAATTGAACTATAAAGAATTCTAGTGTTCCCGCAGAGAGGAGTAACTTTAGAAATAATAACGATGAATAAGAGACGGCTAATTAGATTCAGCGACCTGTAGAATGATTAACTGATCTTTAAGGTGTTTGGTATGATAAGCAAACACTTACGATAACAAGAATTCTGGAAATGTCATTTAAGATTAGACAACTTTGGATTTATAATTCTCCAGTATGCCGATTAATCCAATCAGTACTAATGATAAAGATGGGTTAGATTAAAGCTGTATTTGAAAAATCTTAACAGTTCAAAATTCAACTAATAAATTCTAACATTTCTTCCATCCAAGTTTCTTTAAGGAAATAATAGACATCAAAATTATCAAGGCTAACATAGTCTACTAAAGGAGTAAGTTCTAAACAGGAATTGTGTATTTTTTTCTTCATATTTCCATTAAATTCTATATTCTCGCTGGTTATTCTTTATGGTGAACACTGAAATTTTTTTCGGCATAGTTATTCTTGAGAATCCATATTTGTATATATCAGATAAATGATACGTAACACTGACAGATGTATAAAACAGATTTTTAAACACATATTCAGATGTTTTATAATGATGTGCTAAAATACCTTTGGTGTTAAATAGTGAGCTATTTAAAACCACAAAGTATTCAAGAAGCTGTTTTTGTACTAGTTTTTACTATTTAGCCCGATTGATCTGTGATCAGACATGTCATTTTATGTCTAACAATAAATATGATACATTTAGGAAATTAAGAAACTTTAATCTACCAGTTATCAATGGTACTAAGTGACAATAGCCTTGACTTGCTTGGCTCAACAAGGTTAGAAATGTGGCCACGTGGGACTGCGAAGTAGTAGTCTAGTAACTCTAGGTTCGAAGTCGGATCTAGTTCCAATCTTATGTGATTTTATTAGTGTATACTTGCATTTAATAATGAAAGGAATCGTCCACAATGAACTGTGACATTAGTGTGAAATCAAATCAATCCACTAATCGAAACTAAGAGTAATATTTCATATAGGTTACAAAAAACTACCACCAATGAGCTGTCTGATTCTTCTTCATCTTTAATGACTATCTAGTTAACCTCTGTTTGCGATTAAAATTCAATATAAACTTACAAATCATGTATACAAATAAATTTTATTGCTTGAATAAGGCTTATATGTCACATTGTGCTTGAGCTTGGACTATACAACTTCCTTGACTCATTAAATGAAATACCATATTTGAGTCAAGTTTTGTTATTTATTATTCTAACAAATAATATTTAACAAAGTTCAAAGTGCGTCACATGAGAAATTAATCAAAGTTATAGTTATAATTCTGAGGGGTAATTCTTGGATAGAGGTAACTAGTGAAGTCCAAATATTTCGAATATGCGATGATTATCCATCTGATGCACTCAACAATTGTGGTGTGACATCTCAAGTTGGTTGAAATTAGAAATGTAAACAACTAGGTTCTAATTCAGTGGTGTAATCGTTTAGCGCTTTCCAAAAAAACCGAAAGTCATGGATTCGATCCATGATAGAGATCTGTGATATACTTAAAACTAAGACAAGATAGCCTCCCAGTACACTATGCTTTTAGATTGGTGACTAGTTGCAATCAGCCTGTGATACAAATTACAAGATTATTGCTCTTGACTAGGGAAAACACTTGTTTAGAATGCTTTGTTATCGACACAACGTGTTTTATTGCCTAATAATGTTTAGTTCTTGACTAATACATATTTTATGAAGAAAAACAACATTCCTGTCTATTGAACAAAATATACAATCCACCTCTTAATTATAGTGGTTGAGTCTACGTTAACAAATGAAGAAAGCTGCGTTATTTCCACATTTCAATGTTACGAATTCAAAATGAAAGTACTTTATACCCTTAATGAATAACATAAAAATGGGCAGACTATATTTACTATTAAGTGATTAGTAGTGATCTATTTCTGACTACCTTCAAAATTACTTAACACATTAGGTTCTGCTAGTTCAACTAAAACAGTTTTAATGCAAAACAGATAATTAGTTCTTTACCAAAAATATGTATGAAAATTGCTGTGTGGACTAGTTATTCATTTGAATTCATCCAATTTGTTACTTTCATACATCTACATAAAGTAAGAACAACAAAGTTTTACAGAACACGTTGATTTTAAAGTAATTCGTTATTTTATCATCACTTATATGCATGAAAATAAGTTTAATTATTTCTAAATATCGGCACTATTCAGAATTTTAATAAATAGATTGATTCCATCGGATACAGCATGAGACTCAATAACGTCAACATAAACTGATGAATACCACTTTTCAAGTCACCACCGAAACTACATGCCACTTAGCATGCATACATTAGAAGGACAGTAAGATGAACATCTGCATGTTTTATTGAACATGTCTACAAGTACCTATGTTTCAGAAAGCAGAAGTGTTTACACGTTTTGACATTACAGCATCTAATGGATACTAAACTCAGAGTGGGCACAATAAGTCTATTCACAGTCTTCATTAAACAATGAAATCCCACTGCAAAAGCTTTAGCGATTAGGAAGCTTCAACCTGATTTTATAGAAGAATTCTGTAGTAAAACCTCAAACTGTATTAGTAATAGCAACAACAACTTTTATTTTATTCAATTAATCATAATCACAATCTTCTGTACTGAAATCACATGTTGTGCATTCTATACGCCTCAGATTTTGGTTATGATATGCCGGGCACCTAGTGAAGATTGGCTGTCTTCGGGAACTGTGTTTTAGAACATTATTTCAATTATTATAACTGTGGACAATCTAACCTTTTCATTTCTATGACTGTTACGTTTCCCTTGCCCGGTTCTCTCATTTAGTGTATTTACTCTTAGTTTATTGTTTATTTACTACAAACTAAGCTTACTTAATTGTGTACACGTTGTACCATTCACCGCCACTCTTCCCTTTGTTCTGTACAAATGTTAGATTCTTGATTGGTTCACTGTGTGGTCTGGTTTTATGTGTATATAAAGGCATGATTGAAATATAATACAATCTCGATTTCGCTCTCTCCGTTTTCTGGTTCTCAGTTCTGGTTGTCCTATTGTCGGCCTGGGGAGGGGTGAGTGGGCTTAGGTCAGTCACGCATAATCAGCTAGGCACATACTCCATTGGCATTCGTTCCACCAACCAACTTTTTCCATACTTTCCTTTCTCATAACAGTTATAATAAGTAATAAAATTATCTAATTTATTAACTACACTCCGATTACTCCATGGTGATTTTTAAATTATTAAAAACCTTTTTAGAACTTCAATTTTTAATCTAAATTTACATTACAAACAAATTATTTGTTTATAGACGATGCATTTCTTTAAAATGTATAATATGCTAATATTTTGAAACGTCTTATATGTAGTTGAATAAGTTCATTGTATTCTACAAACAATATTGTTCTATTTTTATTGAATTAGTTCTGGGTTTATCTCATATTGAACTCAGTAATAAGTTGATTATTATAGGCACTTCTATTTTCCACATCATTCTCAGAATCATTATGTTCTAATCTCAAAAGTCACAAATACATGAACAATAACTACTCATAATTGATCTATTTTGTTTTGTTTATGTTAGTTTAGTCTTAGGTTAATTATTTGTTTATTGATCAGGTGTATAGGTAAACATATTTTCTTTTAAGTGTACTAATCGATATAGGTAGAATATTGATTTTTACTTTTCATTTTAATTGTATAATGTCAGAGTAACAGATAGAATATTTAATGATTAAGTATATTACTGACTAAATCTAGCTAGACAATCATTAAAAATTAAAGAGTGCTGTTTCAACCCTAGTATGAGACTTATCGATTGCTTTCATCCATGACCAAATCAGCGATTCAGTTCAAGTATTTCAAGTTTTACAATGAACGCATTGCCTTTAGACTACTGAGTTAGCATTCATGCACTCGCGTTTTGTTCGGAAGCTGACTCACCAAATCACGTGGCTTCCAGTCATGGTCACTAGGGGGGGAGGAATTAGCGATGGACACTTCAAAAGGACCCCATAATAGGACAACATTATTTTTTAATGTCCTGTGATTGTTGATAAATATCTACGTAAACTCAGTCACTTATGTTAATTTTCCTTAAAGTCTCATCAATCACCACAAAACTTCTTAATAAAAAGGAAACTGTTCTGAATTTTGGTGATTTTAAAATTTAATTTTTATTTATTTACGACTTCTCGTCTTTTCACAGGTTGAAAGTTATGAAAGCAAAATAACTTACAGTCAAATTTTGACGTATGGTGGTCCGATTATCTACATGTCCAGTGTAAACTTATCATTATGGGAATCTGGTTTAGACAATCAACTAGTTGCTATTGACAGAAGTGGACAGCCAATTTATGAATTAATTACAGATAGATCGTTACCTGAATTACCTGGTCATATGATAGTCCGGTTAACTGCAGTGTTGAAATCAGCTGTTGAAAGATATTATAAAGCAAATACAGTAGTTGGCAAGTTTATTTATTCATAATAATTTCATCAGCATATTTAAATTCACTTAATGTATTATGAAGTAGTAATTGATGTGATACATTTTCTACTTACATTGTAGACTGACATTTTATTTGTAAGTAACGTATTTACCACAATCTTAATAACACATTGACACCACACCGAAGATTTGCAGTATTCGTGGTATTTGACTTGCCCATTAATTGGTTGCCTTAATCTCCAATTAACGACTTAGACAGTGATTAGATTTTGTTCATCTTGGTCGATCCATTATAGCTGGCATATACTGAGCTGTATGATAACACTTTTGACCCACTTTAACTATCTTCGATTGACTTCTATCGACGAATTTCTGTACCAGATACCACATATTCTGACAATCTTTGAAATACTTTAGTTTGTTTTGTAAAATTTGATTGGGATTATATAGAATTTTATGCAGAGGGTTTCCCTCGAAACATTATGAATAAGAACACCTTAAAAGTACATTGCATTCATGGTAATTCATGTACCTAGGTTTTGAAGTTACTGTGGATTCTGTGAATTAGTAGAGTGTCAGTGAGCCAAGTGACTCTATGGTATTATATTTTTTAGTTTAGAGACAACACTGATTATCCGTATATTCATGTCTCTTGCCACCAATAGGCAAATGATTCCGCCTGTCCAAAAAATGGATGTCGTGATTAGTTGTAACTACCGATTATTCTATCAAAGTCCTCCAAGCGTTTAACCATTAAGTTATTAGCCACTATCTGATATTAGTAACTTCAACAAATTAGGGATATAGCACCAGTAATGATCATGTGTTTACTAGTACCAGATCTCTATAATGAACACGTGATAAGTATAGTCAGTTACAATAAATATTGGTCACCCAATATCTCGAAGTTAATGAAGCTGACAGTATAAACCCCTGAATACTAACTTAGTAATACCAAGTTAACCAGCACACCGTGAATTCCGAATACCTTACGTTTTGTGAGGAATAAATAAAAAGATAATTGAATTCACTGGAAAATAATGATTTTTATCATTATATTGCGATTAATGATGCTAAAACTTAATTGGCTTTTCCAGGATGTATGAATCCCTTATCAATGTTTTATGACAATGAGGCTAATGTAGCTTCTACTGAGTGCGATCTTCATGGTAGACAAATCATAAATTCAACGTTATATCTTGGTGGAGTCTATCAAAAATGTGCTGGTCCAGAGGATTTATGTCTTAGTGAAATTATAGCCAATCCCCTTACTGGTGATTTGAGTTGTTCTCAAGGTTTTACTTCAGTACAATTGCTACCACAACAAATTAGACGATGTTACAGTGTTTGCAATGAAAAATCCTGGTTCAAATCTCGCGATTGTACAACTAATTGCGCTATTACTGAGTCATACTGGTGTTCACGTGATCCATCATTATCTTCATCATCTAAAGTGTTGGATATGAATGAGAATGGTTATTTGTTTGGTGGTCTATATACAGATAAAGAGGTGAATAGTTTAACTAAACAATATAATTGTCCACAATACTATTGGCCAATAGCACTTGGTAGGCGTATGCGTATATGTCTGTCAAGTGATCGTGAATTAGGTGGGAAGTACTCATTACCATTTGGCGGTTTCTACAGTTGCTATTCCGGTAACCCTTTAACCATTTTAATCAATGGTAATGAAACAAATAAAGTGAATGCTGATGGGAAACGTGCTGGAATACCAGAATGGTTTAAACAACAACAAGGACGAATGGTATTCAGTCAAAAATTTCAACAACCGCACAAGTATGCAGAGGGTCGGTCTGTGTTACGTAATGAGAATTTGCTTTCTTTGAGTGAACCATCTACACAAAACGATTATTCTCAATTATTTTCAGCATTATGGCCAAAAAAGTGTCCTCCTGGGTATACAGCACATTTAGCTGCTATGGAAGATATATGTCAAGTAAGAAGTTAAATTGTAAACATAAACTGTTTTAATTTAGTAATGTAAATTGTGCTGGAATTTACTATTACTGTCACAACAATCACTTCTTTCGCTGTTGAATACTTCATAAACTTAATGACTTAATAAAAATTTTTCAAGAGAACTATAATTACAAAACCTTGTATCTACAAAATTAGTTAGTATTCGAACGATTCATGACATACGAAATTAGAACAATTCAATTTGTTTTACAGTGTTTATTGTTCTTGATTTATAAGCTATCTATATTAAGTGGTGTTGCGTTCGTAAATCTGGATGAAACTTATAATGACTTTCGGAACAGTATCATCAGCAGTAATGTCAACAGAAAGCCACTCTAATCTCTCCGCAGTTTATTCTACTAACATGTGTTATAATTAGTTGTTAGTAATGACTGTATTATCATGCCCAATTCACCAACGCATAAAGTACGAGAAATCAGGTGAAATGATGCGTTATAAATGTGCATCAATGCACGTAGACATACATAGTCAAGAATTTGATTGAGAAAGTTCATGAATTCTGAATTGTAGAAACTTTTGAAATGTTATCAAACTTTAAAATTAAGGAATTCAGATAAACTAGTAATCAGCAAGCACAACACACAAAATCTATGAATTCATACTATACATTTCATTGGATTACATGGTCACAGATTAACTGAAATGACGCTCAACTGGAATTTAAGAACAAAATGACAAAAAAAACCTGTAAAGTTAACTAATCACAAGTACATATAGAATAACCCAAAAACTTACTCCTATGCAAATCAGCAGCTAATGGTGTGGTCCAAGACAACAATGAAGTTTTTAAAATTAAACGGTCTAGATTAGAGAATGAAAAATAATCCGCTTTAATTACAAATAAATTATTATAACTTACTTTACAGAATGAATTCCTATACCCAGCTTTCAATTAGAAGTTGCATTTGTTTATGTGGTCTATGATACAAACGATATTCCTTAAACAATCTTGAAATCTAGTTATTAAATTGAAAATACTCTATCCACTAATTCATTATATTCATTTATATAAACTTTCAGAATTTCTAAAAGTTGTCTAACAATGTTATATAAGTATGAATGTTTGCTGAAAGCAAAATTGTATCCTAAAGATGTGGAGTCATTTCTTGCTATTTAAATGGTTTTAGTTACTATCGAATGAATAGAATAGATTATTAATATACTTTGTATAGCAATGATATTTGTTCAACTTTTATTTGACTAAAGAATAATAACTTTATAGTCAATCAGTATAATGATTATTTCATTGAAATTAAACGACAAGAAAAAATTGATTGGTATTATTTTATTTCTTAAAAAAATAAAAAAAAGTAGACAATTTCCTTCTTAGTAGATATAATTCACTAATTTTTATTATAAATTCGCATTATTCTTGAAATAGTTACTATGTCATATTTCTATGCCATTTCATTGGTTGATTGAATTGAAAATATTTTTATAACGAATATTAATTTTATTTAGATTTCCCTCTTTCTTTGTATTCTCATTATTCATTAAAACATGAATGAAATTATCTATATATAGTAAAATAAATTACCTGTAACCTATGTTAAAATTAGTCAGGTTACTAATAATTTACATGAAGATGGGTTACTTAAGTTCTAATGAAAACGTATGAATATATGTGTTCAGAGATATCTAAAGTGTAATAGTCGTCACCTTTGGAATTTGACAATCACCATGCTATATTTCAAAATGAATTGAAATTGAAGTTATGTCATACGATGCCAAATCAATGGTTCTGTTGGCTAGACATTCTCTGTAGGATCTGAAGGTTTAAAGTCTGATACTTAGCTGGTTCATCCATGCTCACTGGCAAGTAATCATATACTAAGATGAAACAGTTGTCTAGTAATCACATGTCTTAAAAAACCAGTAGTAAATAAATGACATTTTCATTCATGAACCTCTTTTGGACTGAAACAAAATTCCATTTAGAACATGGGACGATTTATCCACCGAATTAAGACTTGGTAATTTACATTTTTTAACTCCAGTTATTTTCTTCTAACTGCTTTGATTTTAACTTCGGTGGAGTCACAATTTGTGGATTACGACTAACAATTTGAAAAATTTATGTTGAAGCTATTGAGTAGAGATCGAAGTTATAGTTATTCAAATGGGTAGTGTATGAATATTATACTGAATTAAATAGCACTTCATATAATTGTGAAACGAGAAATTACTGAAGATTAAAGATGGCTGAGTTTTGTGAACTTAGGTAGCGACAGTTCTTGTTGCATTCCTCGTACTATGAAGAGTATTATGTTTAAATGGCACAGGGATACGTTGATTAGAGGAATCCTCTGAATAGCTAACTTACAAATATTATTGACTCAACAAAGAGAATCACAACTCTCTCCTATCTGACTGTTTTAATTGTATCAAGATTACACCTATAATATACTGATTTCGATATCAAAATCTAGTTTGTATCAATGATGATAAAGACGCAAACGCCCCCAAGAAAACAATTTCTGGTCCTATCAGAAGAGCATTCTTGGCTGCAATTTTAAGGTTAGTATTCTCCGGACGACTTATGTTCATTAATAACCTTGAGGATAATCTCTCTAATATAACTACGTCTATCATTTCAGTTGCTCTTGTAGGGCTAAGTATAAAGATTATTAGTTAGTTTCTCATCAAAGATAATTAAATAAGATTATCCAGTATGGTTGAGAAAAAGCAGCGACGAATCTATAGGAAGCTTCATTTTCAAACACGATATGAACATGCATCATTTAACAAAATGGATTTAGCTTTCAAAGTCACCCATATCGTCAACATTAGCCTGTCAGTCAGTGAGATTCTGTAATCCTTGAATTTCTGTAGTCTTTACAATCATTCAAAATAGATAAAACTATATATTCCAAAGCTTTTATCTAGCATCTGCTTCTGACATAGTCTGAGGTTCTAGTTTTCCTAAAAAGACATTAAACACTACTCCACTCCGCAAACTTACCCTATCATAGTTTTACTCTATACCGACTTATTTTAACTAATGCTTCCATATTCATTAATGAACACATTTCACCTCAGCTTTATACATTGTCTTTTCTTCATTTGCTAATGAGGTGTGGTAAGTTGAACTAGTCCTATATGATCCACGTCTACACTGTGTGAATATCTAGCTCACTAAGTTACATCACAGCTTTTTTGTAATTAATAATCTTCATATATGATATTCTGATGAATATATAGTGCCTTAACAATTACATTTACAGATTCTTAATAAAAATAACATTTTAATGACCTTTTTAGTTACTACGTTCATTCATTTGGTATTGACAAGAATAATTGACTGTACGGAATAACGTGTATATATTCGCGATTGTGAGATGAAAATGAATCCGATGAAACATATTCGAAGGTTGTAAAAGTGACTGAAGACCACACACTAAAGTGCTAAGACGTTAATAGGTGTAATTAAAGTAAGACGGTTATACACTTGAGTGACTTAATTAAATAGCTTTCATCTCTGACATACCCTTATCCATGATTCCAAAAGTAGTCAGGTCTTTGAATTTTCACTTGAAATCTAAGCTTTATAACTGTTTACGCTTTCGACTGTCAAATAATCACCAAAAGTAAAAGGAGATGGTTAGTTTTACGTAAGAAAATGTATATAAAAGGTTTACATTTTATTGTATAAATATCTTTTTTTTATAAATGTTACAGGTTAATTATTGTGTTGAAGCGAATTTACTAAAAGAACAAGCAAGACGTCAACTGAAACGACCTCCGTTTGTAATGCCGGTAAGTTGACTGACATTTATTTTACACTAGTTTATTACATCGAATTTAATTTCATGCAGAAAAAGGCGGTGTTTGGACTACCTTTTATGTTTAATGACTTCCTCCACTTACAATATACATAGAAATTAATAAATATTGTATTATATTAGGTCAATGTTGGGTACACGAATAAATTATTTTATTGAGTTGATTGGTACTGTGAGGAAGTTATAACAAATGCATTTTTATCTAAATCGTGTATTAAACATTCGATATTGTGGTTAAAACGTACATGCAATTGCGCGTCAGTATAAATATAGTGGCTCCGGTTATCCAGCATATTGTTAATTCGCTTAGGTATAGTTTGAATTCACTTGAACCACAATTAAGACACTCTACTTAATACACTCGAATAGCTTAGCGACACACAGGATATCCAAAGTCGTAAGTTGGGTAGCAATTTTAAAATTCAATAATCTGTGCTTTTATGATTTAATTATTTAATGTATGGTAAATTTACCAAGATGCTAGTGATCATCCAGCACGATCTATTCTATGCTTTATTGTATCTATGAGATTAGACTATGACTTAGTCTCGTCAGGTATACTGAAAATTCATATTGTACAATACACAATATTGAATAAGGCCATTATTATTATTATACGGGTGTTTTCTAACCTAGATGTTCTGTAGACTACACGCTACATCAAGGTGAATAGTGGTGGAGCAGAGGCAGTACCATATCATAATCAAACTTCACTATGACAATATAGGAGGTTATATACGTTAAAATGACAAGTAGATAAACATAATCGTTAACCGTCGCACATGGATTCACTCATTTTGCTAAACTCTGTTTATTCGTGAAATTTATTATAGATCAGTAAGTCGAGAACGTAATACCATAATGTACTTACATTTCAAAAATAGTATTAAATGATGTTTTCACCGTATCAAGAATAGACTACGATTATAAATGAAAACAAGTGCGTGCCAACACAGTAGTTGGAAGGTCAAACGTTTGCAGTAGGACCTCAAGATCCCATTGAGGAAAGTAAAGAATACCATAATCAGGCGATACAATTGTTTAGTGTTTCTTGATTCTCAATGGTTTTCTAGCTACATTCAGCCATAATTTGTTTTAAAACAAGACCAATAACTTTAATTAAAAATTATATTTATGTGTAAAAGTAGCCCTAAATACACGAAGATATAATTATGCATAAATGTATCTAACAAATACTTACAGATCTATGCAAAAGAAGAGAAATTACCACCATTTCAAAATGATCTAAAAGGTAGATCTGGGTTGAATGAAGTAAGTAATTACCGACTTTGCACTACTAAAACGTTATGCACGACTACTACAATAGGTGTGAGTATATATATAGGTGTGACGTTTTACACCTGATGAATTTGGATTTTAATCACATATTTCTTTTGAAAAGATGCATTTTAGACCGCATATTTGTACTTTTTGTATGCAGTACCCATACCTACCTTTCATTCGACTGACTTAAGTATAACAAGATTATATGATAAAATTAACTCCAACTGGTTTGTAGACTTTATTCTCAACGTCTGAGGTGCAAGTTTGAACTCAATTTCATTAGCTTTGCTTTGTAGGACTCTGTAATATCATTAGGGCCTACTTTCATAAATCTAGACAACAAAAATTGTAAGTGGTTAACGAATTACAAACGACTTAGGCCTTTGCTTTATTAGTTTATACTGCTATTTACAAAGGAATACTATGTAAATGGTAAACAGATGAATGCTCTAGAATGCCATAATGAGATAGTAAACAAATTGTTTAATAATTAATGCGCATTTATTTTAAACGCAGGACATTGAATCACGATTACGTCATCACAGATGTTAACCAGAGCGATTGTAACCCCCACAAAACAATCATTGGATTTATAGTTTATGTCGTCGCCTTCATTCATGTCTGTGATTCTCAAATTTCTTCCAATCTACTCCATTGATGACTAGTATAGCGTATCAGGATTAGTAGTGGATAAACATGCATAACGTAGATGCTAACAAGCCAAA
This sequence comes from Schistosoma mekongi, assembly GCA_034768735.1. Taxonomy (NCBI): domain Eukaryota; kingdom Metazoa; phylum Platyhelminthes; class Trematoda; order Strigeidida; family Schistosomatidae; genus Schistosoma; species Schistosoma mekongi. Next base: position 76,743,369 of record CM068305.1, on the reverse strand, counting down.
CTGGACGAAAGTATAGTCTCATCATCGAATCTAGAAATCTACATTTAGTATTAGGTAGTCACAGGTGTCTCCATCATCATCGATTAACACTTCACAGAAACATGACCACATGACTAAAACCTACAACTATTCTCAATCCTTTTATATCACTTATCATATTCTTAAAGGAAAACAGGAAGAACTATTTCATACTATGATAATCGGCTCATTTTCTACTATAAGCACTTGAAAATCTTGCTGTGGTTTTACGTAACATGTCTTTATTCAAACATATCGTTTTCAAGCAAACAAATAGAGAGGATACATCAGTTGGTATTTTCGAGATTTACAGAACTTACTTATTTCGAATTCATAACTGTTTATTCTTATAATGCACTCTCAGAAATATCAAAAGACTTCAATTGTATAATAACACCTTATGTCTGTTGAGACTTTGACCCGCGTGTAAGGGGAAAGTAGATGATTTATCTTCGACTGTCTTGGAAACGCAAGAAATATCACTTTCCTTACCTAATCTACTATATCGTTATTACTTACTGAACTTTTGTTCTCCAATAATTTGAAATATGACTGAATATTTGTTCCTTTTGTCAAAATTTATTATATGCATCAATCGTATATTCGTCTCAGCATTTTCTTTCTAAAGACAATATACATTAAAAAAGAATTCGGATGTAACTGTATTTTAATTCAGGAACAAATTGCAATAATCCACTAAAAGACATGTTTAGAAATATTTTTAATCAAGTAAACTATTCTATTTACACATGAAAACTTAGCAAATTGTGATTAAACTGGATCCACGTTTTCAGGTTATTAGTCATGACATATCAACCACATCAGCGATTTTCCTAACTGTAGTTCAAGGTAATATGCATTCAAATTTGAGTAATTATTGAAATTAAAGGTTTCTGATTTTTCATCCTCAAACTGTCAAAAAATTAAAGTACTGTTTAATGCAGGAATTAGATGAATCACTCTCCAATGTCACGTTTAAAGCTTCACAGAATGTTACATAACATTGGTTAGAGAACAATAAATCAAATAGTTTGAGTAGTAAGCTCATTTACTTTCATTTAATCTTGATATAAATCAATCGTATAACTACTGTTTAAAAGCAGAAATGTGAACCCAAAACTTATAGCAATTTTCACATAAATTTATCAATCTAATCCGACACCAGGATTTGGTCTGCATCGTCCTGCTTCTTTAAAAAAGTATGGGTTTAAATTATTTATTCAACCTAAATTTTCGTATCCTTTAAACAAGGAACATTTTTGCGTTTGCTGAAAAATGTTGTGTTGTAAACTGTTGGGTTCCAACACAGTGATCTAAAAGTAACATTATAGTCCCTTCCCAGGATCTTCACATTTTATGTTCACTAATGAGAAGTATCATACTCGTATTAAACAGCTCCACAAATCTATTGTTCCTACTAAGTAACATGTTTGTGGTCTGGGTAGAAAAGAATACTCGGAATTCTAATGAGAGGTTGTGACTGTTGGCGGTTGTCAATGCATTTTTAAGGGATCCACAAAATTATTTTTAATGGGATTCTAAGTCGGACTACGGATAACAAAAGTCAAAGAACTCTGATTGACTCCACATTCATCGGTTTTCATTTGATTCTTGGCATTCAAACTAGTGGTGACAATATAAGCTTATTGTTGGGTAGGCTGAGAAAACCCCTCGAGACAAGCTCAATATGACATAGAAAATCAATAGGATATATTGTGTCCAATCAGAGCGGAGATAGTTTTTTATCCGAAACTTCTAGACAGAGAGAAACCACGTGCTATGCCTGTGATTGGTCAATCGTCTTAGCTCTAGAAGGTTACGGAATTCTCTAGAAGCTTGAAGGACACTTATGATAATATATATGTCCTAGTTTGTGTACATAATTGAACTCTTGCATTAAGGTGTTTTTGCAGTATTTCCTGTCTTCTCTCTTGTGTTCCTGTTGACGAGTAGTTTCAGCCTGGGGGTCGAATTATAGCTTAGGAGACGAAGCGTGCGGTCAACCGAGACAGATAACAATTTACGACGGAGATCTTGCGGTCGATAAAAGACCTGAACCACGCGTCACAACAAACTGGCGACGGGAATTTCGGGAAATTAGAAAAAGAACTACCATGAATATTACATTTGAACAATTAGAAGCTTATATGGAGCGGCAAGAAAAGAGGTTCGAGCAATCTCAGATAAGAATTATGGAAGCCTTGATGCAGAAAATGCTCCTGAATCAACAAAGCCCCACTTCCAGTGAACGTCAGGTGTCACTTAACGAATCAGTCATAAGTGCCATTCATGAATTTCATTTTGATGGTGTAGCTGGCGTCACTTTTGATTCGTGGTTCAAGAAATATGAAGATCCGTTTCGCATCGATCTCTGTAGAATGGACGACGCTTCAAAAGTCAGAGTACTCCTAAGAAAATTGGGGACAATAGAACACGAACGCTACAGTAACTTCATCCTCCCAAAGAACCCACGAGACTTTAGTTTTGATGAAACAGTTCAAACCCTGTCTCAAATCTTTGGTGAACAGTCATCTTTATTTAATATCCGCTATCAGTGCCTGAAGATTATGAAAGAACCAGGAGATGACTGGGTAAAACACGCAGGTATAGTGAATCGAGAATGTGAGAGGTTCAAGTTGTCTTCTATGACAGAAGGTCAGTTCAAATGCCTCATATTTGTCTGTAGCTTGCATTCGCCTGAAGACGCTGACATTCGGACAAGAATCTTGAGTAAACTTGAACATTGTCCCAGCATGACCCTACAGGAAGTAACCACCGAATGTCAAAGGTTAGTAAATTTGAAACATGATACTTCCTTGATAGAAAGTGGTAGCCGATTTCTTCATGTCAACGCACTAGAGAGAACAGACTCGCAAGGTTCCCGTGCACAGAATTATCGCAATGGCAGCGGTAAGCCACCATCCCCATGTTGGTTGTGCGGTGATTGGCACTTCAAAAGGTTCTGTCCATTCAAAAATCATCGATGTACTACATGTCTGAGAAAGGGGCATAAAGAAAGCCGTTGTAGAACACGAAAACGCCGCCAACCAAAGGTTTACTCTAGAAGATTCAAGCCAAGATCAGCCAAAGTAACAGTCGCTATTAACAGAACCGCCTCGCATAGTCGCAGAAAATATGTGTCCGTCAAGATAAATGGCTATGGTGCTCGTCTACAGTTAGACACAGCTTCTGACATAACTCTTATTAGCAGAAGAACTTGGGACGAAATTGGAAGGCCAAGAATATACCCCACGCAACAAACAGCACGCAGTGCATCTGGGGGTATGCTAAACATTGCCGGTGAGATATACTGTCCAGTCACAGTCAAGGGAGTGACGCAGGAAGGAGTTATATTCGTGACAGAACGTCCATCACTCGACTTATTGGGACTTGATTGGCTAGAGAAGCTGAAGTTAATAGACCGTCCCATAAGCATGATTTGTAATGTCAGTACAATGAGAATAGAAGAGAAAAGCGTAGGTGAGAAACAAGCTGCGCTGGAGACATCTGCTCAAATCATTTCAGAGGTGGAACAACCATTAGATGATAAGCCAGCCGCGGCATCAGAAGTGTCCACAAAATCTCACAGTGCCTACCCCAACAAACGTGCGCAGAGCACAGCCGCAAATCCAGTCCAGAAAGTCATCTCAGGAACCGTGTCCAGATTGCCTGTTAGTCCCATGAAGTTATATCATTCAGCGCAGAGGTGCATTAAAAATAAGAAAATTGCTACTGTCGTAAATGCACGCTCCAGACACGGTCAAGTCCTTGACTTCCCAACTCATCCGCGAAGTTGCAACAATGCTGCCTTGAAGACCATGCATCTTCAACGTAATGAAGTATTGTTCCTGCCACTACATAAGGAGCCCACTACATTCCGTGGAGGAGGAGCCTAGTGGTAGATTTTCTCGCCTGACCACACCCAGAATTTCATTAACGCATGGGATCATGGCACTGTCTCATTTTGTTTTCAAAAAAGGGGAGGTGTTGGGTAGGCTGAGAAAACCCCTCGAGACAAGCTCAATATGACATAGAAAATCAATAGGATATATTGTGTCCAATCAGAGCGGAGATAGTTTTTTATCCGAAACTTCTAGACAGAGAGAAACCACGTGCTATGCCTGTGATTGGTCAATCGTCTTAGCTCTAGAAGGTTACGGAATTCTCTAGAAGCTTGAAGGACACTTATGATAATATATATGTCCTAGTTTGTGTACATAATTGAACTCTTGCATTAAGGTGTTTTTGCAGTATTTCCTGTCTTCTCTCTTGTGTTCCTGTTGACGAGTAGTTTCAGCCTGGGGGTCGAATTATAGCTTAGGAGACGAAGCGTGCGGTCAACCGAGACAGATAACAATTTACGACGGAGATCTTGCGGTCGATAAAAGACCTGAACCACGCGTCACAACACTTATAGAATTTAACGTGCAAATTGAACTGTTTTTGATAAATGTATCCAGGTAGCCAAATTTCAGGAGTGGTAAACTGTGTCTTTAGGATAGGCATCTTTCTAGCCAACACATTTTTTTGAATAAATATTTTATCAACCTTGAAACAATTTTAGTCTACATTCTGATTGTATTTTTGCCATTCATCAGTTAACTATTGATTATAATGTGTCAATAAACAAAGATGAAACTACAAATTATTGTAATTATCAGCTTATTTTAATGTGGTTGTCTTCCATCCTTTTTACTAGTAAAAGCTCTCGTCATTAAGGTTAAATATGATTTCATGTATTATTGATTTTATTTATCGTCTACAATATACTACGGCAATCAACGTAACTGACTTATGATAGCGCCTATTAGATAATAGTTCAAAGTTCAGAAAGACGTGATAGATAAATTATGCCAAGAGCTAAATAAAATCTACTAGTAATCAGTTGTAAAGACGAATAAAATTAATAAACATTGCAAGACCAAAGAATGCATGCGAAATTAAAAGATCCTTAAGGTGGTAAAAGACAGTGATTAGCCTTTTATGGAAAAAAAACAACAGAAAATTAATAGAATTGAAATATATGTGACAATTTAACTTGCGTTATGAGTTTTCCAAAGTCTGAATAAGTATTCGTCAATATAACTACAAATAGAATCATAACTCTAATTCTAACGGCTAACTTTAATGTTTAACCCAAAATTCATAATCCCAACTACTAACCGTTATCGATTTTGTTTACTACAATAAATAACTCAGTGAATCACATTAAAAATTCCTTATCCATTGTCTCTTTCATGTCATGGTATCATAACCCCTATTGTAAATAGGTGCCATCATATGATCAGTTAAAAAGCCGTCCGTAGTCATCATAACAGTATAAATTAATCCCTTCTCTCTACACATCTAGATTAAATAAGAAATATACTACATGTAAGAGTGTTATAAATTATTATTATTTTTATTAATTTATATTTTTAAACAGTTCTCATTCAATTCACATTTATTCAAACTGAGTAGTTCGAATAATTTCATTGGATCAAGTTCTGATGTAATACACGATACAAATGGTAAAATGATTCGGAAAATAAACGGCCGTTGGGAAGAACCTGATCGTTTTAAGATTGATAACACAAAATCACAAAATATTCACTATGCATACATTATAACACTATGTACTTTATTGCCAATTATCATAATTTTAATTCTTGTTATATCCATATTCTCATTCTATCATATACGTCAACGGAACCGGTTTATGTCGCGACGTAATTGAGAATAAATACATATGAACATAAAGTGTATGTGAAATGTTTGTAATGAATTGTCAATAAGGAAGACAATGTAACTAATATAACACATATTTTATAAAACATACTTTATATATAGTCAGTTGTTTTACTAACTTTCTCTTAAGTTTATTTATAAGATAGGTGAATTGGAATTTATATATCTTTGCTATATAAAGTTACTACTTAATAATTATATAGCTAAGTCTACTGAACAGCAAAATAATGTTTTACCATGTTCACAAATACAAGTACTCTGTACTTTGTGAGGACAGTTGGATTGTACTACACGCTTTCATAGTATTTACGAACTCAAGATATCTAAGGGACAATATTTTCCTCGACTGTTTATGTACTACGCTGAGTCTGCGAAACAATGGGCATTAGTGAAGGATATGTATAACCCTACAGTATATTAACAAGTATCGCTAGTTTATAGTGAAAATATTGTTAAGCAGAGAGTCTAAGACAAGTCAATTAATTAGCAATAATTTTATGTGAATAAAGCAGACCCATCGAAAATCAAACTGGTGTGCAATATTCTCGACCGTTGCTACTACCTTGTCGTGGTGGTCAGGTTAGCTTATCGTGGTAAACCAGTCCGATCATACTGACTGGGACAATTATTCCTTAAGAAATTACGATGTCAAGTAGGTCGGATAGGTGTTAAGACTAAAAGAAGCAAACCTAAGGTCAGAGGGCGAAGTTATACCGCTGATTGTACAGAAGTGTGACAGTAGCAAGGCGTTACTCTCAGATAACCAACATGAAAACAGTGCTACCTTCCTACAATGGGAGTGACCAGAAAGCGTCGCCCATAAAAGTGCATTCCTCACCATACTTCGGGGATTTCTGTCTCCGGTGGTAAGGCGTTTCCAAGTACGGAGCTAATAAATCATAATTCATTCGTAAAAAGACAGTGTGTAGCAGGCCTAAAGCAATTGTCCTTTGGTACTAGTCATGTTTCCAGATCATTAACACCTAACCCAACCCAATTTGCTTTTCCAATACAATAATAAGAATCCTACCAAGGTGTGGGCAACTGGTGAGTGATAACCCCCCCCATAAACCCGAGAGATACTGGAAAATACATGTAACTTCTCAAAATCAGATAACACTACCCGAAAAAATCCTTGGTGGTTTGAAGTTGGAAGTTACAGGATGAAACTCTTGGTACCATAAATACAAGTAGTCGGAAAAAATATGTGACGCGACTCCGACCCATTCATTGACTAACTTCCTTTCTAAAACTTATGATGTATTTCACCATCTAGTAAACATTTATTTTGGTTATTGTAATATCCTTCCACTTTAATTAAATGTTTCTTACTATAACACAAGAGTTTGAAAATCCTATGTGACATCATGTGTTAGTACATCTATTTCCTGAATCCCGTCTACCACTCAGAACAAGTTCCATTACATCCTCCCAGGATTTATCTTAGAAAAGTTATGGTATCCAAGATAAGCAAATTTTATTATCTGCATTATCGATATTTACATAACGAGCTAACTAATATATACACCTTGTGACCTCAAAGTACAAGAGAAGCCCTAACAAGTTTATGCTTCCAATCACGTTGACTTAATTCATCACTACCAAGTAAATATGTCAGATTGGTCGTTAAGATTGTAAACCTTCATTGACTAAGGTGGTTGGAGTTTTATATATATACGGGAGCCACCTACCTCAATGCGTAATGCTAGTCTATGAGCTCGTAGGGATATAGAAAAAAGGCGTTTAAACTAGGAAGTAGCATTGTCGTATGAAGTCAGTGACAGTCCGTCCGAGCCGTATTAAAGAGTACAGGCTAAGTGGTTAGGGTCTGATAGATAATCATGAACTTAAGCGACATGGGTCAAAAATGGTCCCACCAGATAATCAGTTTTAATAATATTCCACACTTCATATCCCTCTACTTTATACCACCTTTTAGAACACTAGTCATACTTAATATTTTATAGTACTGGTATACCCATATTATATCGACTGACTGATTATACATTTTGTTAATTTCAACTCATTGTGTTATGATGTGACGACATGAATCAATATACGTTTTTATTAAATACAAAGTTGATTAGGACTAATCATACAATTGAAATCTACAATGAACAACAACGGATGTCTCACAACTTAACTATGAGAATGAGAGCGGAACGTCACTAAAAAACTACTAGTACTACACTGATTACATATTCCATCTGTACAATTCAATAGATTAATTGTAGTTTTTTCACAACAGTATAATCATAAATATCTAAAATAAACTAGGCGTCATGTCAGCTAATGGATTAACCCATCTATTAATGAAGGTTAAATGTTAACTAAACATTAGGAAATTTTCAATAATAATTGTGAAGATGTTGCTTTTAATTTTGAAATGACTATTTTTGGTTTACACTGAACGATTATTATTAATTTGGAAAGATAATATTCAATAAAAGTTTTAGTCATAATAATAATAATAGATAAAGACTAACTCTTTACTTCTCTAAAATGATAAAATAATGAATAGCATACAATGAATGCAAAACAAGACACTATCAACATAAGAAATGTCACAAACACACGAGAAAAAACCAATCGAGAGAAGAAATAGACGAATAAATGAATAGACAAAGTGAAAGTTTATGTATTTAAGTAGGTTTCGAAAACAGTACAGAAAAACGGCAACGATAAAACCAATAACGACAACAGATAGCCAAACTAACCACTGTTATGATGATAAAGAAGCGAAAGGCAGTTCCGAAAGAAACAAAAATTATTCCTAGTCAAGATGATTAAATAATAGTAGCACTAGTGATGAACATGAAACAAGAACAGTATGTTATTTTCAAATCTGGAATTATATGCTATCTTACGTATATGTATACGTTTATTTATTTATTTATAGTAAAAGATAATTACAATGTTCACATCATAAGAGAAGAAAATATATTATGATGAAGGACAAAAAGAGTAGCTCTATTTACTGAGTGAGAAAGAATACAAAAAAGAATAGACAAACAGACAGAAATCTTCAGCCTGTAGAAAGATACTTATAAAAGTTGATGATGAATAATAAGAAATAGAGGGTCGCACAGCCATTATGATAAAAAAAGAAATTGACCAAATAACAAGCGAAAAGTAAAAGTGAACCAACAAATACTATCATTGTGTAAGATAGAATATTCATTGTTCTTCTTCTTCTTAATATAATTACATACAGAGTAATGGACAGGAGAGCAGAAGAATCAACGAACAAATAATGATATGCAACTAAAGGTAAAGTTTATTTGCAATGTCGATTCAAACAATGGGTAATGCCAATAATCATAGAAAAAAAACCAACAAGCAAGTTATTTATCGTAAAAAAAGTACACGACCACAAAAAGTGATTTGATGCCATTCAAACACAATATATCAAGTATTTCTTCAGTCAGAAGAATTTTCTTTCGAAGGCACTGGATTGATCAGTTCAAAAATGAATAAGGGAAGCATGTATATATATGCAAACTATTTATTTTGGAAATATAGCTGCTGAGCGACAAAACATTTTGTTACATAGCATGTATACTATTTACTGTAAAACAGAACTGATAATGAGATAGTTTCAAATAAAAATATTAATTAATAATATCACAACTTATGGAATGTAGCCTCTAAACAATTTCCAGGAGGAAGAGAAAAAGACGAGTAAACAAAATAATGATAGTTTATTGAGCTTGTATAATGATAATAATAATAATAATAATAATAATAATAATAATAATAGTAGTAATAAACACAATAGATAACAATTAAAGAGACCAGAAAGATAAAAGAACAAGAAAAAATGAATAGAATACATAAAGCATTAAATCATACACATACGTACATGCACGAATTTTTGGCAATCCAGTACTTCAGGTGGACTTTGTGATGATTGGTTAAAATAAAAGAGCAGGTATAAACATATATTGTTTATGAGGAGTCATATGTTTTCATACAACTACTAGCACATCCACCACTACCACTACTACCTATCGGTATAAAGAAGGCTCCACAACGTAACAGAAATATACGCATTAAAGCGGCAACCTGGGGAGAAATCCCTCCAGCCATTGCAACTAAATCACATAGACCAGGATATAAACATGCAGCATGTTTGTGAAATCGTGATGATGGTGATAACTGGATTAGCTGTGTAATAATCAATACTAAACAAGGGTCCCATGCATGTCTATGTCCATCAATAATCAAACCATGGTAATAATGAAAAGCATCCAATATTACATGATCCAGTAAATCATCAGCCTATAGGGGGATAAAGCACAACAAGAAGGATATTAAAACAATTATTATCGTAGTACACAAAAGAAAAATTAACGTGGTTGATCATTAAGCAGTAAACAACTTAGTAGTATGAGAGAGCATAGATAAGCGTTATTTATAAATAATGACTGAATAAAGGAAAGGACTGTAACTATATACTGAATGCTGTAATTTTCTTGCACAACAGATTGCAGATATGGTAGTTGATTTAAAGAAAACACTACTCTGAGTAAAGACTACTAACAGTGTCAGGTATCCGACAACGAAATAAATGGAGTAAATTACAAGTCGGTGACCAAATAATTAGATATCAAGTGAATTAACTGCTTACAAAAAGACGGATCCGAACCCGCCACCTTTACCTACTTAGTTATGAAAGGCACAACAATATAGCTACACTCCCACCCACCCACAGTTTTCTGTTCTCAAACCTCAGTCACATATTTTTTTCATCACGACCCGACTGCACAAACGAGAAGTTTAACACTGGAAAGTGACTAGTGTAAATAAATACATTAAATTGTGATTGATAGGATTTAGAGCGAAAATAACAATTAAATGACAAACTATAATCAATAAATTCAAAATATCTCGAAAAAGAAACATCAACCACAGATTGTATAAATCAATTTATTAGTTAATTAAAATAAGCATTAATTGAAATAAATTAATTAATTCACTTACTTGATCACGTATATCACTTGTTTCTTCAGCTAAACGAAACAGTATACGCAGAGCACATAGTAAACTATGCGTCTCTTGTTTTAATAAGTTTGGTTTAGCTTTCACTTTAAAGCCTAAAAACAAATTAAACGAGGTTGAAAGTACCTTTAAAATAAACAATCAATGCCTTAGCATTTAGAGATGAAAGTATATAAACGTAATAGTCATAGTCATTAATTTAAATTGTGTCATGACATGGCGCTAAAAAGAGTAAACAAAAGAGATTCTTAATATAACGAAAAAATCAGAATGTGTACATCACAAGCAATTTAACAATTCACTAGTTTTATTATTCTTGAGTGGGCGTTAGAGAGATTACTGATTCGGATAATACGAAAAGACCTACGATGGACAAGCATTAGAAATCCAGAAGAATTAGAAAGCAGCTTTTTTCCGAAGTATATGACTCTTCTGCAGTGCGCACCCACGTCTTCGCAGAGCAATAAGCTTTGTGGTGAACACTAAACTTTCAGACTGTATACAATAGCTGACAAATTTAACTTCGGTGGTTTCATGACATATTTAGTGACCTCATTTAGCTCTAATCAGAAAACACGATCGTGAAGTTCAACAACGCCGAGCAAGTCATAGTTACCCACCAGTGACAGTCGGTAAGTCACGTAATCTATAATGAATTGACTAACGCTAGGAATGTCGATTACTGGATCCCAGCTCAGTGGTCTATGGGTTCGTCGAGAAGCCCGAAGGTTCTGTGTTTGATCACCGGTAAGGATACTGCTGTGCACTGTATAAGCATCCCATACGAAGATGTAAAAGTTATCCACTGAAGATTCCTAGGTTTTAATGGTCTAATCCAGATCAAACTCAAATTCTACTACTGCAGTCAGGTAATGGATTAATAGACCATTTATATGTACTAAAAGAAAAAAACTACGTAACTAGTAACAAGAAATGTGAATAAAATAACAATGTATCGTAGTGTTTAAAAGTGAATCTACGCTTGATTGATAATATGAGATTAGTTTTTCAAACTGGTAAGATAGTGCAATAGTAGTCTATTTAATTATTATAATGCCGTGATCCAGTATAAGAAACATGTACAAATTGTTGTAATTATGGTAGATGAAATGACAGAATTGACAGCACCTACCAAATAGCTATGGTAAAGGAATAATGAAGCTACTCATGATAGTAATAATAATAGTCGGGGATGGTATGGCAAAACGCAATTACTTGTTGATATGACGGCACCTAAAGGAGATCGATTATCTACGAGAGCTGTTTCTTTGTAGATTATTTCATTTATCTTGGTTGTATGCAAAGTGAACTTTTTTCCTATTATTATTATGTTTTCTTTGCCCTGTCCTCCGGTTTATTGCATTAGCTGTTAGTATATCATTTTTCACATATGAAATATGGCTAGTCAATTGTGTACACGTTCACAGTCACTGCTACTCTTACTTTTTTACTAAAGGTAATTTTTTAATCGGTTAACTGGGTGCTCACGTTTTACGTGCATATAATGGGTTGTTTGTAACATAGTTTGATTCTATCTGGTTGTTCATAAATCCTATGTTCTTCCTATCTCGGCTTGGGACTGAGTGGGTATTGGGCAGACATGCAGGGACCAGCTAGGCATTCTCATTGGTGTTTGTTATTGTGACTTCATGCGCATAAGATCGTATCAACTAATTAGTTATACACGCCAATCATAACAGCCTACTGACGCCATAGCACTTGGATGGGCAAACTGATAGGGAATCAAACTACTACCTAGTTAGTAACACAGTTATGTTATATCGATTGAATGCTCCGCCATACAAATGATAATTCTAGTTCTTTAAGAGATAAACTGGCAGTCAGTCAACTGATGATTCTATCTACTGTAATTTACTCCGTAGGAACTTTGAAGTTAGTTCCATGACAGTGAATTATTTGTTATTATAATTTACAGGAATATCTATCATGCTTAACAGCTTGTGACGTTAAGCTTACAATGGTAGCTTAAAACCTGCAGGTGTCAATAATAATAATGAAAATCAACGTGTACCAGTTAATTACTAATCTAATGTTTAGTTGCAAACACTTTACAAAGTAGAACTCACGATATTGCATGTTGCAAAAAAATGACTTTCATAATGAAATATATGCATGTTAGATAGAAACGATGTTTCGCGTTAATTTGAAATTATCATATCAATAAAGGATATTATGAAATTCCATTAGTATCGACAGCATTATTAAATAAATACTGAACGAAACTAACCTGCTTGAAACAGAATATTTCGCTGTTCATCGTCTGAATTAAACTGTTTAGCGAAAGAGTGTGAATCTAACAGACATTTTGCCAAGGTAAGACGTTGCTGGGGTGAAAGACGTGGATACATACCACGGGAATCAAACGGTAAAGGACTCGCTCCAATTAACTGAGGAGAGTTACTCGAATTAGTCACAGAAGTAAATTGATTACTAACCGTTCCGTTTTCTACTACACTGAAATTCTCAGCAGAATCTGAGGTGCCTACAATATAATAAAAAATAGATAAGCTTTATTGAGCTATCAATTAATTCAAGTAAGATAGTGCTGTTGAAATCAAGTTTCTATTTCGCGAAGCCGATTTACCTAAAATTAATGGTTAACTAGCCCAAAGCATAATATGTAGAATGTCAGATACTATCAAAATAACTTCATAGCAGTATAATATGTCCTTTTAATTGAGTGATTCTACTTGGATACTGAGGTACATTTTAAGAGATACAATACTCCTTGTTATAATTGTGTTCTCCGACTTCAGTTTACTAACGCATGTTTAGTAAAGAAGTGAGCCTAAATGTGGAATATCTCAAGAAGCAAGCTGATAATTCACTAAATAGGTGAAGAAATTGCGCATGATAAATTAAGTTAACTAGACGATACGCTCAAAATGTGGATGTCGCATTCATTTATTACTTTCTATGACTGATTTTTCATAAGTAGTTTTTACTGTTAGTCTTTAGATAAAGTGACCTGCTTAAATATTCTCAGCTCCCGCTGAGAATTCCTTACTGGAACAAAATTTATTTTACTAGTATTATTATAAGAGGTCACGTTCAAAGCCACTTTAAAAAAGGTGAAGTTGGTGGAAGTATACACGTATTTACAGAGATAAATTATTCACATTAGGAGTAGTGTCGGATAGTTGATTTATCTTTACTGTTGTAATAAGCCTACAAGAAAATCATGGATTAGTGCACTGAATGGTTCAGTTAGCAAACTTCAGATATTGTTTGTGTGCTGACTGTCATTGAGTCGAGTTCTTCCATATACTTGGAATTTAAAAATGATAATTTGTGTGTAGTTAAACATGCAACGTTTTACATACATATTCGATCAGACAGACAGACAGTTACAACATAGAACTTGGTACATGCGTACGTCAGTTCAGGTTGCCGTGTCTCAATTAGCAGATCGAGATTAAATTATCGGATCAAATCCTAGAGTAGGGAAGGTAGTAACAGAGTTAGTATTAATGGAAGGGAATACAGATCGTTGATAAGATTTAAGAAAATATGATTCAGTAAAGAGAAAATTATGATAAGTTCAGAACTTAGAATTTGGAGGAAGACAAGGAGTGGATGCACCTGAGCCATTGCCAACGATTTTGAGCCATATCACACAAGGTCTCTAGGTGATAAAGTTAGGCTAGACGGGTTAATCGTGGGAATAAGGGAGTTATTGAGAGTTGAGGGTGGGACTTGACCTCGAGCAAAATGATCTCTTGTGCTGTTAGAGGTATGAGGGCGGTTTTCACTTCCTGGCTGCCCACACCATCGAAGGATATTACTTCCTGAGGTACCTGAAAAGGAAACTGGATTAGTATCGATCGTAGTGACCTGAAAGCGCGATTTCAGAGCCTAAGGGGCAACTGCTTGAGGTCGATCACGCACGACCTTGTTATGGGATGTTTTCGAAGTGTTAGCTGCGTTTTGTAGAAGGCCTTACTGCCGGAGACGAAAATCTGTGGAGTAAGGTGTGGTGTGACATTTTTAGGGTCGACCTGTTCTAACCCCTTCCTGAGAAGACAGAATCGCTACAGATGTCGGTTATCTGAGGGAAACACCTTACTACTGTCATAATCCGCTGCAGTCAGTAGTACGACTTCACCCTCAGATCTTAGGTTTCTGCCTTTAGTCTTATCGCTCCCCAACAGACCTGATTGGCATGGTAGGACCTAGAGGAACATATGTTCCAGCCAATATAGCTCGATTGGGTCATCATTATAGGGCAGCCTGACCACTACGTCAAGGTAGCAGCTACGGTCGGGACATATTCGATAAGATAAATCTGACTCTAGTAAATAATGTGAAGCTTCTTTTTAAAGTTGGATTAACATAGTTTATTTTACATATATATGATTACTTACGTAGATCATCCTTACTACTCGAATTTTTGTTTGAGCTTGAATCATGATTAATGATGTCTACTGATATTCTACTCCCTGTACTATTCTCTTTAGTAAGGAAAGATGATGGAGTGAATAGTGTTGGAGCCGTTGTTGATGATGTAGCTACCTGTAAAGCAGCCTCGAACGCCGGATAAGATGCAGCAGCTAACCGACGTGCTTCGTGTAAATAATGAATATCTTCGTTTCTACTATGTGCTGAATAAAATAAAATATGATCGACTGTTTGTATTAACTCATACTGTACTACACATTTATTGAGCAAATCGGCGAATAAATGTGCTCTAGCAATATGACCCGGTAAAGATTGTTGTTGATTACCATTTGCTGAGGTAATACTTTGATCATTTATTTCAATTGGCATTTGTTCCTGTTTGCGGTAATAAAAACAAATAAAGAGTCAAATAAGAAAAGTAATGATTAAAGACAACGCCCCTTTACGTTTAATTTAACAAGACTAGATATTTGCTTGCCGTTTTCAACAAATTGACATATTTTATAAATGTACTGAGTTGAAAGTAGTGACATGATTTGTGAACTGAAAATTTCCTTATGTTTATAAGCAACGTATGCATATACAGGGAATATCCTTAATACTATTTTAGATAGTAAAGGAGAGTCTATAGTTCAGTGGTTAAAGTACGGTGCTTGCAAGAAGTGGTGGTTCAGTGGTTGCGTCCTTTAACTCTCAACCACTAGGCTGCACTTTCGAGTGCTGCTCCACATATTCTGATCTGGGTAATCGGGTAGTAATAGAAGTCTTCTTAATTAGAGTACGGATCGAAGTCAATTACATGGATTTGTACATGATAAGTAAGATAACTTACTGTGAACTACAATCATTAGGCTGCATGTTCGAACTTCACTGTAGTTTGAACAGCTCTGTAGTATTGCCAACTCTCACACTCAAAGATAAGGCGACTCATATATGAGTAAATAAACCATACATGGAAAATGAGTGAAGGAAAATATGCTGAATATCAAACTAACACCATACAATGACCTTAAGGGTACTACCCTATGAGTGAGAAAAATTTCTTCTTGATGGAAAAGTTATCTGACATCTTCAATTACAATATATCAAACGATACCGTTATTATGTCTGAAGGTAAACAGATACTTACTTGTTGTACAATATTTTTGCATTATTTGACATAATTTGTTTGTAGTAAGCAAACTTAGATTCACTTTGAAACTAGTTCACAAACACGTCTAGGTTCAACATATTTTCTTGAAATACAAAATTTACTAGCAGATTCAATAAATTCTGAGGATTTCTAACCCAAGTGAATGAAGAGTGGTTGAAGAAGTCAACCATACTTGAAATAAGTCTAAAACCTGAGGCTTTTAGCATTAATTTATTTTAAATCCGCAACTATTCTCTGGAAATCAAAATCATCATCCCTGAACAAATTCAGGAGAACAGTAAAGTGTTAAAAAACGAGAGGGTATTTGTGTTTCATCATAAACTGTTGATATTAAAAAGTGCATATGCCAATTAAATCTAACTCATTAACATTCTTGTTCGCAAACCTAAATATCCTAAGGTTGAGGTGACAAAAACATTTCGTTCATTGGTTGTTATTAATAGTGACACTGACTTGTTGACTATCAAGGAAATTCGCATTGCTAATCTACTCATTCGATTTGTAAACAAAACTGAGAATTTTTAATAGCATTAAATGCTAAGGCTGTTACGGCTAATAAAACATAAAATTTACACTTACTGGGCGCCATGTTAACAATTGATGTGGAACGGTGGATTTAAAGAGATCAACAATTAAATTTACAGTTGATTCCCAAATTTTATCATTGAATCGTTTACCAGTAGACAGAATTAAGGTTTCTAAACAACTTGTTCCAGAACGAGCTAACTGTTCATGTTCTTGCAAACAACACCATCGAAGTTGTTGGTAAATGTCATCTACAAAAATGAAATAGGTAATGACTACTACATTAAGTCAATCAACTGTTACTTGATATAATCTAGACTTGAAACAAAAAGTACATTCATTTGCCATCGGCTACATTATTAACGAAGCCCATTTTCTTGGTTGACAAGGTCATGAACCTTCGTTGACTGAAGCTGTTATGATAAGTGATACGTGCTTATGACCACTGTCTACTTCGGCGAATTATGTTGACTCGTGTAAGACTACGTTGAGAAAAAACATGGCAGGACCAGTAGATTATGAAAGTCAAATGCAGTCAATCATAGAAAGCAATGATCTGTGGTAATAAATCACGTAACTGAGACATTTTTTTAAATAGTTCTATGCATAGCAGATACATCTGGAAAATCAATATAAAGTCAGCTTTTATGTGTTTAGATATTTACATTTGATTATAACAAATGAGATTATTTAACACAAGCAATACTTTACATAATTAAAAAACACCTTTCCTATAAAATGAATACGTAAAGGATTGCTTATCACAACAATAATTAGTCGAAACTGTGCATTTAACCAAAGGTTGAATATACTTAACATTATTTTGATGGTTCTGTAGATAGTTTCACCGACACAGAAAAATCGATGACGATTTTTCCTAAATTATTTGAGATTGGATGCCGAGGTATTTTTGAAAATGTGTATTGGTAAGTATGACTGCGTTAAGTTAAGGGAACAACTCAAAGAATACAGTATCTCCAAACAATGCAAACTTTAAAGATGGTTTCTGTTTTAAAAGAGTCAACTGGTATTCCGGTTTAGCCTAAAGTAACTTACGAGTGTGCCCTTATGATCTAACAGAGAATCCAGTGTTCTACATATTCAATGAATTTGTTTGTAACTACAGTAAATATAACGATTAACAAAAATTAGAACAACTGCGCCTAGGTATGCGGTCTATAATCTACGGGTTGACATCAGACGACATTATTAGCGTTGTTTCTCAAAAAATTAATACATATAAACGAAATATCCTAATAATTTGATTTGCTTATTAAATTAATGGAATCAAACGTAAACAGTTAAAGTGTAGGTTCTGAAAGTAAATTAAATAAAGCCAACGACATAAATCCAAACGGTTAAATTGTCTATTAAGTCAATCTGTGAGCATAATGCATGCTATTATACTAAAAAACCCCACTTAATAAATGCAGTATTCACTAAAAAGTGTAAAGAAAATTACTTGCATACCTAAAAGAATATCGTGTAACACATCATAGAAGTAAGTGAATATATCCACAATAGAAAACAGTGTATGATTACAAGTAGTGTTCATCCATTCAGTGCGTTCCATATTTGAAAGAGTTTGATGATGAACACCATTATTAACAGTAGATTGTTCATTATTCCATGTGATAGGGTATGCTGAAGATGACGATGATTTTATTGAGGAAATGTTTTGATTAACTACTTCTGAATCAACACTTGTAGTATTGCTATATCCGGATGATACTACTGAAGAATTTCGGAAATGTTGAAAAACTCTAAAGATTATAGCAAATGTTTCACGCCACCATAATGGCTTAAACTTGCTCCCATGTGATTTTAATATATCAAAAAACACAGTAAGACCACGAGTACGTACGTCTAATTTACAACTGACGAAAAGTAAAATGTAGAAAATAGTGAGATATATTTATTTTTTAAGTAAGGAGAAATAAAATAAATAGACAAATTACAAATTAACCAGACTTCAATGAGATGCTTCCTGACGAAAGAACTGGTCGGAAGAAAGCCAGTAAGGATGAAATCAAAATGTGGTATCAATCCGAGAAGTCATGAACTAGTGGTTTGTGGAATGTTGACAAGTGAAGACTTCCTGGTTGGGGCTCGTGCGACGACCACGAATAGTGATTGGAAACGATAGGTAGCATAGCTGAGAATCGAATACTATGGTATAGATGCACTTCATAATTGTCAACTCCAACATGATGATTTTTAACACAAACTCATGCCTTTTATTTTTTTAAAGTTAACTCTTCATATATTTTATACTTAATCTTTCTTATTACCAGTACTTCTCCTACTGTATTATCCATCTTGATGATGTTATCTAACTGAAAAGTTGTGGTGTGATAACTTGAACATATGCGTGAGCATCACCACTTTGTTTATGACTAAGCTACTATGCTACACAAATAAACATGAATACGACTTAAAAATTGGTGCATTTCGTAACAATATTGAATGTAAGGCAGGTTGAAGTAAATGCTTAAATAACTAGCCAGCAACTCCAAAACTACTCTTTGCATCCAGAATATAGACCAAACTATACAATCACATTGTCACTCATAAGTAAATTAAATAAGTAATATTTTATAGGAATTTTTGTCCAAAAAAGAACGAAAATATTTACAAAACTTGGGCGCCGAGTGTATGTACGACATATAAGTAAAATATATTTGTAAACGTAATGGGAAAGGCAAACCGAAGGTCCAACTGAAAGAGTGGAATGACACGGTAGTTGTGCCATACAGAAATGGAACATCTAATGAGATTAGAAAAATTTTAAATAAACATGGTATACGTGTTTTTTTTTCTAACAAACAATACACTGCGCTCTGCACTTGTAAATATGAAGGATCGAGTACCAAAAGAAGAACAAACGAACTGTGTCTATGAGACAAAATGTAATGAATGCAATGCTATGTATGTAGGAGAAACATCACGACAGTTGAATGTAAGAGTGAAGGAACATATACTCTGTTCGAAGCATATAAGGCAACTTGAAAATAAGTCGGTAATAGCATTCCATTCAATAGAATCTGGGCACAGTATCAATTTTGATGGAATTGAAATCCTTCAGAAAGGTTTTAATTCCTACAAAGAAAAGTTAACATCTGAAGCCCTACACGTATGAGCAAATTCAAACAATATAAACGGATGAGATGGAGTAAGTTTAGCTGTATCATTGCAATTAATGTTTATAAATGAATTCAAGCACCAACTATTCCAGCTTCCAAAGCATCCCTTTATTTATTTTGTTTAGAACTATTTGATCTAATTATTCAGTTCAACGTGTTACCATTTGCAAATATACACCCATCCTTTGACCCATGATTATCGTTACATTGATTTACTCCTACTGTGATTTGATAGCCAGACAATCTTCAGACTATCTATCCCTCTCTGTGAACATAGCTCAGAAAAGTATATGTGTATAAATGAATGTAACATGAAACTACCCACGAAATGCACACCTTCCTCCACCCACAACAATTTCAACATTAGTTCATTTACAATGACTCATATAATGTTTTCATACCCTGTATACGATTAGATATTCGTAATCAAGTTTGACCGCTTATTTACATTTGTATTCGATAATTTTTGATCTTGGTTATTTCCCTGAAGAAGCTTGGACCAACTGGCCAAGAGAAACGTTAGAATTTTCTTTAATTTCATCCGCTGAGATTATTTACTACAACATATTAGCGTAATACTCATTAAGATTTTATTTTAAGCTGCTGGAGTAATCTACGATTGATTGTCATGGAAATGTCTAATGTGGTGCTTAGGAACATCCTAGGTTAAAACTAAGACAAATAGTAAAACTTAGGGCTGGAAATGAAATTTTTAAAAGATATTACGTTCTAATATGAAGAATCATTCACCAAAGTAACGAAAAAACGACAGAAAATGCTGGGCACGACCCACTTTGTAGATATTTGACACGTTGTAGTTAACCTAAGCTTCTATGATTAAAGAGACCAATTAAAATAGTTTTAACAAAGCATACAGGAAACAGTGAAAATTGGAAAATTCGTTAAATCTAAATGGAAAGGATAATATTTAAGACAATTAAGATATCACATACCCATTGATTACACGAAACAATTCACACAATACAGGCATCCACCCTCTTAGCCATATCTGATCATCTTCAGGTAACAAATATACATGTTTTAATCCTGTATTGGGGGATTCTATTGAATTACTACCTAAAGGTAGTTCCGAATTTTGTAAACCTGTAAACACAGATTCTTGTTCTGCCACTGTTCCTGCACAAACACGAATTAAACGAATACTTTCCATAGCTGTATCAGGAAATCGTGGATTGCATGAAAACTCAGCCAATGCTTTTACTAAAGGCTAAAATGGATATATTTAACTCGTGAAGTTGAACAAATAGAAGAAATTCAATACTGATTCTAGAAAATAAAGTGCACTATGAAAATGATATCAGCGGTATTTTTAATATACGGAAGGCTAGTCAACATATTTACGACCAGTCAAGAACAAGAAAGGTTAACCAATCACTGAAACTCAAGAATAGTGAAACGGGGTGGGTAAGGCATCATCAAACTGCATCACAAGACAAGCCATAGCTTGGTATCCTTTAGGTCAAAAAAAGAGGAAAATCAAAGAACACATTGATCCAGAAATTGGAAGCAGATATCAAAAGAATGAATAGCATTTGGGAGGAAATAGAAAGGAAAATCCACAGTATAGTTGGCTGGAGAATCCTGATCGGTAGCCTATACTCCACGAGGTACTGAGTAATTAACTGGTAGTCAATATATTTGATCAATGAGCGAGTTATGTACACCAAATATGTCAAATTATCAAAAAGTCTATAAAATTTAGATGCATTAGGTGAAAGTGATTACTCTGCTTTTTCAATTATGTATCTCTAGTCTAGCAAATGAGTTACGAAAAAACAAACTCGCCTATTTTGCATCTGTTATACAGATACAAAAAGGCGGTCGTAAATACATTTTCACTGGGCACAGACTAATTTATGCGGAAACTAAAATTCTATACAACAATAAGGTTTAGTCAATCATCGAGTATTGAAATCCGAAGGTTATCATTTGCAAATGACATGAATATTTTTAGTTTCAGTCGATGAATCTTGTTATCTCGTATCGGTCACAAGTGAGCAACTTATTTGACAGATTTATGAAGACAATGGCATTCACTGAGCTTGGAACCACAATGTATGTGAGGGCTACAAATACAACCCATTGTCCGAAACCTCAGTAGGTGGGACGAGATTCAAGCATGCGACTTACTGGTTGAAATTTAAACGTCCTAATCATTAAGCCACAGTCCCAATTGTATAATGTAGTAAAGGATAGTTATGCTACTTTAAAACACCAAAATTATATCAATGGGATATATAAACAGTAAATGTGTGAACGGTAACGTAGCCTACTAAACAATTTCTCAACTTCTTATTAAACCATTAAGTCGTCACTTACCTGGAAAGCATCGACTACAACATATAAATGTTGTTTGAAAACATCTTTCACAGTAAAGAGGCAAGTTTCAAATGCCATGTCAACGATTCCTTCATCTAAAGACGATGCAACTGAGTGTAAGACAGCAAAAATATTTGTCCACCCAGATCGTATATTAACATATTGTGAATGTACCAGTTGATAAACACAGCGAACTATCATATCTTGAACTTTTTGGCTTACAATTGGTTCAGCTTCCAGAATATTTACAAACGGACTGAAGAATATCATAACGTTTACGGAAACGCAGAGTAAAAAATGAATAATGTTAACGACAAAGGAAACGTCTGCACCAAATATAAATTATTTCACGAATGATGAAGTAATGCTACATCAGTATGAACTTTTTAAGGTATGATACTGAAAATATATATAATTATACTAAACATTTACTAATTATCATATTGCCTTAGTAGCTGCATGTAAAGTAGCTTATTGAATAGTTAATTGTTTGAATGTTATTGAGTTTTCTGATCAAGATGATTTAACTGTGTTTTTTTCATTGTAGTTCTGAAGAACACTACCATCGCCTAATTCACATAAGTCTATATGAAGTGGGCTTTGAAAATAAACCATCTAGTCCAGGAAACTTCATAACACAAAAAGCATTTACCTGAACTGCAAAGCTTTAGCATTACAATCAATCACACTTATTGCGTGAGGCTTCAGAAAAAATATACTATTCTGTTTGAATCGAATTAAGCTATATATAATAGAATATTCAACCATATTGGTATCACAGTTAAATACATAAATCAGATGGGTCTCAAATATTTGAAACAATAAGATGATTTTCGTCACAAATCGTCATCACTTCCAAAATCATTGAAAATCTAGAAGCACTAGAGAGTAGCCATTATCCAAATAGGTTTTGAAGCCTAAGCCATTAGGTTTGGGTACTAGTGCGCTATATTTATGCCCATTAAGATACAATTCATCGTGAAGTCAAATAAATATACATATATAATCGGAAGTATCTCTTGCCGATGAGTTTTCCAAAAATCATATTTTACGAGAAAGGTTAAACAAATATTTAATCTATCAGTACATCAAAACATTATATTAAAGAACTAATCTTCAACAACGAAGAAATATGGAACGTATATCAACTGACATAGGTTGTCAAACATATTTCAGATAAAGTAGGGATTATACAACAAAATAAATCCATAATATCCAGTTTATCAAATAAATGATACATTTGCAAAGTTTTAATGATGAATCTTTTGGTAAAAAATTTCAAGATCATATGGAAACTACAAAGAGGACATATAAATTTGTAGAAGCTGTCATATGTTAAAAATGTGACACTTAACTTATTTAAAATCAGATTACAATGCAGTTCCAACATGATTTTAGTAAAATTACAATATTTCAAATGTTTTAAGGTCAACAAACAATGAATAAGTCAGTGTTCTGTTGGGTTTTTAATTGTTAGGACATTGTGTATAACAATATCCTCAAATCGCGTGACTAATTTATCAATGGACGTTTTTACGTTTACCTAATGTCATACCCAGCACTTTTAACGATATTAAATGTTCACTAAGTGAATGAGTGTTGTATGTTGGAGAGTAAATTCTTGTTAAAGCTTACACCTCAAGCTTTAATTCATACTAGACTTATGGTTATCATCCAGCATATAGGGTTGTACTGCAGTGGATATGTTCATAAAAGATAACTGTCAGTAAAATCCAGTCAAATAATGTACTGGTTATTTCAATAGTAATAATTTTATTTTAGTAATCCTCAATTAATATGTTGCAATTTCTAAAAACACGTATTTCTTTTAATTGTTTGAATTACTAGTCTTTTAATTCTAGTGAATTATGATAAGCTGGGCACCTAAAAAAGATTGATTATCTTCGAGAAGTGTTTTTCTGTAGATTATTTCATTATTTTTGATTGTATATAAAGTGAACATTTTGCTCCTATTATTATTACGTTGCTCTTACCCTATCCTCCCGTTTAACTCATTAACTGTTAGTATATCATTTCTCATTTACGAACTACGGTAAATAATTGTGTATATGTTGCTCCAATTCACATTCACTATTATTCCTATTTTGTATAATTGTTAGTTTCCTAATTGGTTGATGGTGTAATCTGGTTCTATGTATATATAAAGGACTGTATGAAATACAATACGATCCTGTCTAGTTGGTTTATCAATCTTGTGTTCCCTATTTCCGGCCAAGGACCAAGTACGCATCGGGCAGACATGCAGTGACCAACTAGAAACTCTCGTTGGTGCTCGCTATTGACTTTGTTCGCGCAAGGTTGGATCAACTACTCGGTCATACGAATCGATCATGTCAGCCCCTTCTAACGGCACAACAAATTAGTACAATGATTCATGTAATTATTATAATACTAATTGACGAGTTAGGTAAAAAAGTTTATTTTGTTAACTATAAATTAAATTTCCTACTTTACAAAATAGGTTTACCTCAAACTGTTATTCTTTTAAATGAATTAACTTGAATCTATCACAAGTGATAAACCTGATGATAACTGTTGATTGGATGAAATACGTGTCCTTTACTGGTACAACTATGGGAAGCTGAAGATACCTTCCTTCAAATTCCTCAGAATTTACATGATACAAGGTATGTACAGTAATTTTAAATAATAATTGTTACTATTGTTATTTAGATTGTTAAGCAGCTGAAGAGAGACCGATAAATAAATGAATTCATCGTATTCTGCTATATTCGTTCAAATGAAAATGAAGTATTGATAGGTTGAGTAAATTAGACTTAATGTTAGTAGTTGATATTTCAAAGACCGGAGAGGTTAATTGTTGAAATTTTTTTATCTCAGTCAAAATATTTAAATAGAGAGAAAGGAACAACTTTGTCCTTAAGTAATGTGCATTGATAGGTATGACCTAAAGTTATAATCAACTGATTTTATATCCTCTATAAAAGTTCAAATAGTTTAGCAACAGACTGATTTTATCTCTGTTGAAATATCTATCGATGTCGAATGGGTTTAAAAGTCACAACCTAGCAGATTCGTTTAGGTTTATGAAATCTTTTTGACAGGTATCTTACATTAAGTGACTATCGGATGCCATTACCACAAACCTCGTACTTTGATAAAACAAAAGAACTATTTAGACAGAATACTTACCGTAGAAATTCCTTTTGGAAATGGAAGTTAGGCAGTTCACCTTTTTCTATTAACTTTACTGATAACTGTCGTAGAGAATCAATGACGAATTCAGCAACATCTTCATCGACTGATCGACCGGCTGTCGTAAAATGACTACCAATATGTTCCCAGATACGTGACCACTGTAGTCGAATACGACCCATATTATAATATGAGATTTCTACAACTTTCTGTAATGAAAATGTCCTTGGCTGAGGAAGATTTAATTCTTCTTGACTAACCTAAAAACAGTGATTGATAGAAAAAAATACACTGTATAAGTGTAAGTGTATATAGATAAAAAAATTATTAAGTTGTTCTGTGACTGAAAATACTGATAAACTGGAGTCAATTCCTCGTGCTAAGGTTTTCGTGTAAAAATTTAATTGAGCATTCATGAAAAGCAGAATTCTTATAAAATGCATATTCCTCAAATTCTAATGGTGATATATTCTTGTGACACTTGAATAGGATACTAAATGTAGACATTTAAAGCCCGAAAAATGCTCAGTGAATGCCAACCACAAGTCTATACCAATTACAGAAAAATTTGCTCATATATCATTCTAGTTGTTTCTTATCTAATAGGATATAGAACAAGGTAGGAAACGCGGTATATAAGATGTGATTATTTGCAGCTTTTATCTTATCACTTATAATTCAACCTCAGAAAAGCAATGCGGTTGGTATGGAAATATAAGTATTGAGATGAAAACATACGAACACTGAGTTCGAACAGAATCTGGTAGACAACTTCAGGATTACTAATCATAAAGAACAAAAAACATGATACGTTTTTCGGTAAATTACCACTTACTTGTGAATCGAAATTCCAAAATCCAAAACACGAATACACATTTTGTAAACAGATACATCAAATCAGTCTGGTAAGTATCTTCGACTACGAATAAATCTTAGGCTTGTATTTACGAAAGGGTTAAGACGGGGTACCAAAAAAGCAAACAGAAGACTGCACGCCAATCCGCAAGTTACACTCACTATGAAGACCAAAGTAATGACAGGTTATCTAACCAAAATAACTCATGTCGAATTGAAGTAACGGTTAAATTAACTAATAGTAATTACATTAACAAAGTAATTAGTAATTGCATAACAAAGTGAGTGTATAAGGTGGAACATGATCGCTGTGTTGGGATGGCTCCCAGAAACCTAAACAAAGACTCCAGAACCCTTGAAGGAGCCTGAGATACTCAATCTAATCACTGATCGATAGAAACTCCCAGAATCTCGACATGGTGAGTTCTGATTGGGTAACAGTCGAGACTTCTTAGTTCGGATTGGTTGGATTATAATACTGATTTTGTTGTTTCATAAAACTATAAATATACGAATATTTTGTACATAACTCTCTTTCCATATTACTGGAATAAAGTCTCTGTCTACTCATCTTCTATCTGCTGAATTTGTGACTAGGACGGTTCAAGGCGTTCAAGTGCTAAAGTTGTTTGTGGCTAGTCAAGCTATCAAGTACGAGTTATAACAGCTAAAATATTGAAAAATTAATTATAACTCACTTGACATAAAGCTTTCACAAATTCTACAATAGCATCGCCATCCAAACGAACTGACCCAGTAAAGATTTTGTCAACAGCAACTACGACACTTTGTGAACCAGTCTCACCCATTACTTCCTGCAGAACAGCGGCTTTTTTAGAGTCTACAACAGCAGCAGCCAAACTGCCTGGTGCCACAGGTTCATTTGAATTAAGACTCATAATATGATTAGATGTGATTGATGAACTAGGAGACACTAAATTACCTGATCTTACAGATCCACTTTCTGATGACAGTGAAGTAACGGTAGATACTTCATTCGAATTTTGGCCATTCGAAGTGTTATGTGAGTCTGAAAAATTAAATTCATAGTGTAAAAATTAAAGTAACCGTTGAATAAAATATGAAACAAACACGTTTTACATAAAGAGTATGGATTCAAATTTACCGGATTTAAGAAACTTCCAAAAAACTGAGGAGGGATAGAGTCCCCAACATTAAATGTGGCCACTTTTTTAAGTGTACAGCAAAAAGTTTAAAATCAGAGTTAGCTCAAGCATACCTTGAGATATAAATTAAAAATTATGTTCGACTTGTCCAGTTGTTTTAATGAATACTATTCTAACAGACTAACTATTGCCTACGGAGTTTGACGGCCCGAAATCATGCATAAGCTGATCATATTCTGTGGATAGGACGGCATAAGTGCCTTTATTATTCTAGCGACCAGATAGTATTAGGTTGGGCATTTTTTATTGATTGAGCCTTGAAAATATTTTTATGGTTTATTTTGGAGATAGTTATCTCAGATGGCTGATTTGTCATTAAATTCAACTTCGGGGATCACGAACACCGTCCAATAACAAGGACATTTATGTTTGCGCCTCCTTTGTTCCACTAGAGGATCAATTGTGAAAAGCCATGGAACAAATTCTAAACTTCAGTGGTTTATACGTTTAAGCTTACCTTATTTCTAACTTGCGAAATAAAGGTCATTTAAATTTAAATTTCTGAAACAAATAGAACGACGGCTGTAATGAATCATAAAATTATTAAATTACTCAAATATACACCATTGAATTTAAAACCTATAATTGAAAGACAACATGTTCACTTTGAGACATTATGAAATAGAGTTTGATTTCATACAGTCGAAAATGTGTTGCTGTAAAAATGCCCACTAAAATAAAAGTAGCTATTCAACATATTTCCCTATGATACTTGCCCAGCTTAAATTAAACTTAATCAAATACTTTGAAAAAGACATTTCAGCTAAGAGTCACCTGGAATCATAACTAACGATTCAATCGATAATCATGTAATTTCACAAAGTAGTTTGAAAGTCAGATGTTGAGTCACTAATCCCGAGTGAAAACGACTGTTGATAAATAATTGGAGCCTAAGAAATTGAGAAACAAAACTACAATCATAATTCATACATAATAAGGAAATAGTAAACAATCAAACTTAGTGAATAAAACAAATATATCGTCTCAAATAATCAGTGTTTTCATTATGTTCACAAACGCTTCCGTTCTGAGAATAATAACCGTTGTAATAAGTCAAAATGTTAGTTAATGATTTAAAACTTTTCAGTTATGAGTTGAAACCAAATGATCCAGAATAGAAGTTCATAGTGTCAAAAAGGATATTGGCTTTAATCGTAAAAATCAAACTGCAGTACTCAGCATCGCATAAACTTAAAACATCATTTCCGCATAAAATGTAACATAATTCACTAGATTGTTATTGAGAAATACCTCATTAGCATTGAGCGATATTAAATAAAAAAAGCATTGCCAATAAACAGAACGCAGCTTTATAAGATTTAAAAGAATGACTCAGGAAATAAAAATGCAAAACACTATAGCACGTCAAAGTTAGTATAATTTTTCGAAAATTTACATTGTACAGAAAAATCACCAAAATATAGAAATTTCTATTAATTCAGGAGTCACTTTCAGTAAAAATCAAACAAATTAAAAGATGATATCATATTGACAAGATTAGTACCAGAATATAGTGTGCATATAAGTATGTATAATCAACATAGAACCTGACACATGTGTGCATCGGTTCAAATTGCCATACCACCATGGTACCGCGAGATTAACACCACCACCATTAGAAGAAGTTACTTCAATAAAATAAAGTAAAATAATAATAGTAACGAGGAGTGTGAACATATACAGTATAGTTCAGGGAGCGTGAAAAGAAATTTATTTTTAATTTTAATTTTAAGCTCATGATTTAAGGGAGGAAAATGAGTGAATACATCCGCGCCATTGTGACCGATTCTGGGTCATATCACTCAGTGTTTCTAGCCACTGGTTACGCTATTCACGAGGACACCATCCATGTAGTCTGCAAACTACCCACGCGACTTCAATCAACAGTCAGTGACTTCATGGATTAATGCCACGTTTTAGTTTGGCCGCCTCTAACTCTCTTCCATCCTACTCCTGTATCAGCCGATATTGCGCGTCGAGGCAGATGGTAGTTGGGCATCTGCAACAAATGTCTAAACCACTTCAGTCGATGAAGATTCACAACCTCATCGACCGACCCACCACATTTGCCTAACACCCGTCATCTAACCTAGTTATTACTTACTCGGTGTTCCCAGCTAACGCGAATGATGTTTCGAAAATACCGATGGTCAAAACTAATAAACTTCGAGTATCATCTACCCTTAATGGCCACGTCTCACACTCATACAGTAAGACAGAGCGAACTATTGCGCAGTACACTCTCCCTTTCGTTGAGAGATGAATATCTCGTCTACGCCATAGGTGACGTCAGTTGGCAAAAGCCAAACGAACTTTTTAAATTCATACTGAGATTTCGTCAGACACCAACCCATTAGGGCTAACCAGACTCCCGAAATAGGTGAAGTGGTCGACGTGCTCAACTACTTCACACACTATCTTTGGTTCAGGTGTTGACGAAAACCAGTCCTAGAGCAATAGTTTGCATTTGGATGGGGAGAGGAGAAACGCATTCCGAACATGCTTGCATTCGAGCTTATCGCTGATGAAAGATTCTGCATCTTATCAGCATCTTCGCCAAACAGGAGTATGTCATCAGCATATTCTATGTCAATAAGTGGACCATTTGGAAGGACATCAATTCCTGAAGAGTCAGAGGATGAAAGTGTAATTTTCAACAGTATGTCGACTATGAAATTAAATAAAATGGGTAAAGTGGTCAGCTTTGACCAACACCACTTGAGGTTAGTTACAAGTTCAGATGACAGTTCGCCATATGCTCTGACACGACTAATAGTGTTTGAATAAAGACCCTAATAAGATTTATGTACTTCTGGGGTACGCTTTTCAATGAAAGACATTGCCATATAACTTCTCGGTCTATAGAGTCAAATGCCGCTTTCAAGTCGAGAAAAATCACCATTGTGGGGCGCCGAAAAGTATGTCTGTGTTCTAAAACCTGACGAATGGTGAATAACTAGTGTATACAACGGTGACCAGGTCCGAAACCGGCCTGATTTTCTCGTATTTTTAGATGACGAGTTGTAGTTAAGCGTCTAACAATTATAGAAGCTAGTACACACTATATTAGTCAAACTAATTCCTCTATGGTTTTCGAAGGACGACTATGACCCTTTCTTATATACTAGGACGATTAATGATTGACACCAATTAGGCGGATTTATGTCAAGCTTTTTTGACTTCAACAAGAGTCAGGGGACCTAAGTCGACTTTCCATTCCAGCTGTCTTGAAATAGTGGGAAGTTCTAGAACCACTGAAGGCCAACTGAACTTCTCCTTGGAATGTTCAGCCTATCGTTCTAAACTGAAAGCTAATAAGCGCTCCATCATTTTCGGGGATTGTTTCACTAATGGTGGGTTTTTTAACCCCGGTTTCTTTTATTACCTTGAAAAGTTGTCTAGTGTTACCTAACGCCGCTGCCTTTTCCATTTCCTTTGATTTCGTTACCCACCACTGCTCAGGGTCGTATCGCAGACTTTTTGTCAGTTTGTACCTGATTACTCTTTGCTCCTTATTTTCGGAGCCTGAATCCATCGAAATCCACTGATTTTTCTTGACATGTTGATTTAAGTCCTTGACAGATGTCACTGTAGATGCCATAGCTGTTTGGACATCTCGTTGGGTCGCATCTCTTTAATTGCCTAAGTGATTCTTCATATGTTCCTGGAAGTTACTCTTGGCTGTTTCATTTCCGAACTGAATTCTAATGGGTTTCCTGTGGTAGTTTTTCCTCGTTCAGTAAGATGCATGCAAATGCGTGCTCGTACTAAAGTGTGATTAGAATCCAATTATGTACTCCAGAAAGATCGGCAATCTTCTATTGAGCCTCTCCAGAGGTAACTAATAGCGATATGGTCTATTTGAGTCCACCCTTGAGCAGGACCAGGAGGTCGCCATGTTACACGATGTCGCTCCTTATGCTCAAAGTTCGTGTTGGCTAGAAATAAACGATTATCAGAGCAAAGTTGCAGCAGACGGCCGCCGTTATCCGTTCTCTGAGCTGGAACACTGAAGCATCCACCTAAATGTTTTTCAGACTGATTCAAGCTACCTGTTTGGGCGTCAAAATCACCAGCCATGAGTACCAAATGTTTCACTTCATCAGGGCTGCAGTCGGTAAAAGTGTAGGCAGAAACAATCAGAAGACAACGGCGTGTGTCCCTATCTTTCCGAGTTCTTACTGAACCACTTAATCGGATGGCACATAGGCGACTGTAGACAGCAATCCATTCGAGAAGTGCTTGGTCTGCTCTCACACTTAATGCAATACCTACACCAGTTAGCCCACGAGAAGTTGCTATTGAGTCGCCAAATAAACGAAAAGTGTCTCACGAGGGTTGTTCACTCTGACTAGGTGAGGCCAAGTGAATCACCACGCTAGGATCCTCTATGCGTGTTTCGGAGACACAACATACATCAATGGCGCGGGATTCTAATGCCTTAGCTCGGGAGGCTTGTTACCCTATTTGACACAAGGTTCGTGCATTGAATGCACCAATGTGAAGTTTAGAGCGTGGTCTTAGTATGCTCGGGACATTATTTCGTTGGTCGGAATCGTTGGCACTAATGACACAGGAAAAAGTTAAAAATAGGGATTTAGGCTTGGAGGTAGGGTTAAGATAAATATTAGGAATAGGAGTTTGATTAAAATGGTGGCGATCTTGTGTAATGTTAGAGATGCGAGGGCGGTTATCACTTTAAAGTTGCCCAAACTGTGGATGGGTTCTTTGTGATGCACCTGAGATGCAAAGTGGGTTAGTGTTGGTCATAAAGATCTGCGAGTGTGACCGCAGTGTCGAAAGAACAACCGCTTAAGGCCGGTCACATACGACCTTTTCGAAAGAGGTTTTCGTTGTTGTAACTCCGTACTTGTTGAGGCCTTAGTTCCGGAGACGGAAATCCGTGGGTTAAAGTGAGGTGTGCATTTTTAGGGTCGACCTTTTCTAACCCCGCCCTTCCTTTATGGGAAGGCAGCATCGCTATTATAATGGTTGTCCGAGGAAAACACCTCACTGCAGTCACACCTCTGTACAACCAGCAGTACGACTTCTTTTGCGGGCCTTATATTTTGCTGCTTTTGGCTTCACCGCTCTTCAACCGACCTGCCTGGCATGGTAGGACCTTGAGGAACGATTGTTTCAGCCAGTATAACCCGAGTGAGTCATCACGATAGGCAAGCCCGACCACCACATCAAGGTAGCAGCGAGAAACGTATCCCAAATATGATTTCATTTTCAATGTATTTACTGGATAGAACTATGTCACACACCCCACATATTCTACCCCAATGAATGAGCTTCTAAAGAAATTAATTGCTGGAAAATCGGTCGATGAAAGTGTAATTCCTAAAAGGACGTCTATGACAAAATTAATTAAGGAGGATGAGAGGAAGACCTCACGAATACCACTTGGAATTAACTATTCTCATGATATATATATCATTACCAAGGATGGACTTGATAATTTGAAATAAATTGAGCATTGGTTTGGATAATTTATTATATTCTCATGATATCTACCATAGGCTTTGATTCGGTAATTACAATTCGAGCAATGAAATTCATATACCTAGTACAGATTCCAGTGCCTGTCTTGAAGCTACAATTCAAGTGAGAGGGTTATCTAGCGGTCCAGATCCAATGTGAAGTGAGGTTCAAACTTGAAGCCTACTGGTAGACAATCTATAGATTTTAACCACAAAGTCACAGCTCGATGGAAAGTAATGTGGCGATAAAAAAGATAATCTCTCCAAGAGAACCATGAATAATTTTCATTTTGCTCCACAATGACTAAGAATATACAACAACTAACCAGTGAAATTGAAACAAAAACAAAATATGCCCCATAGACTTTTTGCCTATGAAGGATGATCAACAGTCTACAGAAAGTACACCAGTAGGATTACAAAAATCCTTCTAACATTATTAGTATTGGAAAATGAATACTCTGAATATGATAAACAAATCGTATTTTCCCAAACAATAAAAACAAACAGTTGTCATGGATGCTAAAATAATGGAAAAGTTCATGTTACTCAACGAAAGAGAAAAACCATGGTGATGCATGCATATGGTCAAAATTAACTGAAAAAGTATTGCAAGTGAAGTAAAAAATCTATTAAAAAGAATAAAGCATCCTAGCATATACTGAAAACAGCAACGGTTCTGAATAAAGTAGTAATATCATTTATATGAAATCGGTTAGCATTTGAACAGATATATCCACGTAAGCGATGTTAGATAATAATTTTCTACATGGAATTTACTTGGTTTGTTACATGAACCACCCGTATCCACAAAGAAATACTGTTTAAGTAATGTATGGTTGATAAGATTTTTACTACAATGTAATTTTATAAAGTAGGCAGTGATATGCACAGCCTGCAAAGGCCGATGACAATAATCAGCAATGATACAGTTGAATTAACTCGGGACATGTGACTTAACACAGTAAAATCTGATGTAAGATTATCTATTAATTTTCCCTATATAGAATGACCAACAATTTCGTCCGCAAAGACCCGATCAATGTGAGAAATGAGAGAACATGAAAACAAGACAATTAGTATGATAAAAATGGAGTACTGTATTAAGATTCGAGTGTATTTGAACGACCTGAACAGGCTGGATATTTACTCGCCAGTTCAGTTTATGTCCAGTAACCATTTTATGATCAAAAATCAATCTACGTAAACTTACTGAAATGTGTTGAGCGATTAACAAAATGGGGATTAATTGTGCTCAATCCATTTGTTGAAGAAACACTATGGGTGATCAAATGTGCTGATTCTAGTTGAGAAATACACCGTAGAATTTCTAACCATGCGTGTCCTAAATAGTTACCATCTGTTTGAGCAACTGTAATCAATGTGCGTATTGTATCAATATTTTTTTGTTTCATTGCTTCTGGTGTAGATAAAGCTGGGTTGATAACATTTGATCCTAGTGCACTTGCATAGCCAGTATTAAGTGTACTTGATGTATTTGGATTGATTTTCTCCGAACGAGGACGACGAGAACTAGTAGTTTGATGATTACTTCCACCTATTACACCAGATGAATTTCCACTTGCAATATTGGGATATACGTGTGATGTGGTTAATAGTAGAGTGAATCGCGCTAGTGCTTGCACATAAGCATCTCTTTCTAATTCCATATGAAATATACACGCAATACGTATAGCATATCGAATACCTTCTAAACACAGATGAGTTACATCTAAGGCATCAGAATCCTATGAAAGATATGAATATTTTAAAATAAAAAGTATTGAATATACGAATGAACAGTAAAATGTGAAACAATATAAACATGAAAATCAAAGATAATAGGTCACTTAGTTAATGTTAATAGACATAATAACAATTGAAATTAGTTGTGCCGAAAACAACCAGATTTTTTAAAATATGTTTCGCTAGTCGCCTTTGAGATTTATTCTCTTTAAGAGTGAGTGATAGTGATGCCAGCCGGCTGTGTAAACGAAATTAGAGACAGTGAGATAGAAACTTGTGCTTACTCCATTAGGCAGATGATTGACAATATTCTTATCATTTGGACTATGAAAAAGATATCAATATACAATAAAACCCAAACTTTGTATTGCGTTGCGAAAAAATACAATAATTAAGTGTTAAAACTACTTGAGGTTGATACGTGGATAGAGATTTAGAGAAACTCTCGAATGGAAATGGGTTAACAAAATAAAGAATACATAAAATTGATAAAGGCCCCCTCAAAATCATATTAAAGTATATGCCAAGTAATTAAAGACCTTAATGTAAGGAACAAAAATTATAGTATCACAATTATTTAATAAGTATTTAAACTTATAAACTTTCATTAAAATTATCGCAAGAAAATAAACTCGAAAACACTGTCAACAATTTATACTTCGTTAGAATTATAGGACTGAATATTTCGATGAATATGTGGACACATTGACGGCTGGTGATATTAGACATGAAGTACTATACAGATATAGAAAGTCCGTTGATGAAGTTCTAAGCAATCATCGACTGAGGTGGTTGGGACACGTATTGTGTTAGCCCAACCACTGCCTACCCAGATGCACGATGTCGGCTGGTGTAGAAATAGATCGGAAGTAGTGAAGTTATTGGCTATTTGTCTGAGCTTTCCTTTAGATTTTTGGATCCCATTATTCTTTCATACACACTGTTTTTAATTTCTTGTCAAACTATATTCTGGTACTAATCTTGTTAATGTAATATCATCGTAATAATTCGGTACAGGAACTTCAGCTAACGAACAACTGTGTCAGGCATTACGTTGACGATGACCAACTGACTAATATACTCGATGAATTATTTATTCTGGTACACATTAATTAAACGAATCAGTTAAACTATAGTATGTTGCGATGTTATACATGTTGAAAAACACTAGAAATTCAGTATATTTATCATCAAATTATAAAAATCGAACCAAGAAATGAGTACAACATTCAATGGTACAGAAGTTACGACTTCATAAAGGTCTGTCAGAATATTCTTATTCCTCACTTCATTTTTACAAGGAATATTCGAAGGAAAATAAATGAATCAACGCTTGGCGCGTTAATTATTACCGTTGGTAAAACACTATGTAAACTTACGTAAAGATTAAGAAATACGATAAACTAGCAGACAATTAATTTAACGTTTATCTAAATAAGAATTAAATTTTAACAGAAACGTACAAACACGAAAACAAATCAGTCATCAATGAGTTTCTGACGCTCAATGTGCCAATATTCACAGTAGAACTTTACACAACATTATAAAACACGCTTATGGATGTATTTAGTGAAATCAACCAAGGTGTTTGTGAGTAAATGGTGTATAATGCATAAATGTGAGTACCCTTAAGAGAAAATTACACAATTTTGATCTAAAAGTTGTGGGAACTGGAATTATTACTTAACTTGTTTATGTATAGTTAGATTAAAACAGCGAAATGGTAATACTAGGTGAATTCAAGGTTTAACTAACATTTACTATGTGAAGAATTCTGTAGTCAATTGAAGGATTTACTACAAAATATAAAACATTTAGAAGAGAAGCGTTCTTGACTGCCACAAAAATACGCTCTTAGTATCAATCTTAGGGTTAGTGCCCTTCAGTTAAAGAATGAATTAGAAGATAAGCTTTCGTAGTGGATTCCTAACATGCTTTTCTGGAGCCCGGTACGTATATCGTTCGATGTGTGTACTATAAAAGAGAATCCAAGAATATCAGCCAACAGTC
Organism: Schistosoma mekongi; assembly: GCA_034768735.1. NCBI lineage: Eukaryota > Metazoa > Platyhelminthes > Trematoda > Strigeidida > Schistosomatidae > Schistosoma > Schistosoma mekongi. Next base: position 76,706,582 of record CM068305.1, on the reverse strand, counting down.
AAAAACAGGATGATCTATAAGAAATCTATTTATTGAAGACACTGTGGATATGAATTTTTCTAATGCAAGTAGAGTCAGATTTCGAAGTAACCTACGAGGTGAATAGAAACCTGCAAAAGACACTAAGATTCGGTGTTCTTAGCATTTCTGGAGTCGTCTATTACTGTGGTCTTGACTTATAGTTTACCAAAGACATTACATTTCAAATGGCTCTCCAATTACATTTCATTACTTTAAGTAACCAATTTTGCAATTATCAATTATTATATAACTTCTGTTAAATTCAAAAGGCTAACAACCACAATCTCAGTTTCTTAATAATGAATTATGACTTTATTGCTGCCTTCAGTTCAATCGTTCAACAGAGGTTCCATGACAAAAGATTGTAGGAACTTTTTGTGCTACGACGCTTGGCAAATATTAATCAACATGGTACTCAGTCCGAACATGTTTACGAAATACAGCTCTTAATAGGGCTATAAGATCAAGTCAAGCTCATTAACATCGGTCTAAATGTCACCTTTCAAAGAATATGTTTTACACCTTTGTGTTTGGAAAGATTAGACGTCTCAGACGAATCAGTCACTGATAATACTTTATATTTCGTGTGAATGGAAGACGGAGAAGCAAAATGATTGAAAATTGTATTGTGTAGATCCACTTTATGCAGATAAGAAATCAATTAAAAATGCAAAACATTGCAGCATATTCAGAAGAGAAATAACTAGGAATGGGAATAATAATTTATAACATAGTTGTATGGTCAAGGTTCGTAAAATGAATAAAAGTGTGTGTGGATTTTTATCGATAAGATGTATTCCGAACGTCTTTAAAGATTATTCATGAATTGATTACGAATAGTTTCAAAGTAATAAGTTAAACATGTATAGATCTGTGTCATATGTTAATTAACACACATTTATGCACCTAATTCGAAAAGTTTAAAATGTACTCTGATGCTAATAATTTTTACTTGACGAATTGAAATTACATATCTAAAAAAATTCGCATTCTGGTAGTGTTTAATAAATCAATAGTTTCGTTTAAATTTACAAGTCTAAAAATATATCACCATTAAAAGTTTTGTAAAATTTAAGGTTTCAGATTAAGAGATTAATCCTACAATAGTCTGAGGTGGTAAAATACCTTTATCAGTGTGTCCAACATTATTTGGCAGTAATGATAAAGTCTATTATCTCTGTTAGCTTTAATGTTTTTTATCAGCTTAGATTATTGGTATCCTTAATATTGTTTGTTTTATTAATTTAGAAGTATAACCAAAATTGTCAGTCATATTAGCACTACTTTAAGGTTTTACACACAAATTCTATGCTATCGTTACTTCGACTTTTACTTTGTAACATCGTTTTTCGTCAATTTAGGTTTGCCATATTTTTCAGAATTTAAAGCGAAGATGGAGAGTTCATACAAGTGAACAATTAATAGTAAAATTGAAAATCTACAGAAATGATTTGCAGTAAACAACAGAATCTTGTAGACGTTTTCTAAGATGGTAATCATTGAATCCACTCAATCCCCCACCCCACTCAAACGGATCGTGACTATTTATACATCCTGAAATTTAGGCTAAACTAAAAATTCGAAACCAAAAAATTATTATAATAGCACAGACTGTCATGCATACAAACTACTTAGAAGTGGATAATAATTTCACATATATATTCTTAAGCAGCTAATGCCTTGTTACCATATTTTGTCCATATGATTATTTCTATTTAAACATAGGTTAATATTTTCGCGATAAATTAATGTTATTTTAGATTATCAAGTGATGTGTAAAGAAAACTGTTATGTATTGCTGAAAAATCCACAGTGCCCTTGATAATTGCCAATCAGAATAAGGACACGTCTGCCCCACAACTACCAGTCCGCCCCCCCCCCCAAGCCGGAATAGAGAAATCAACGATTTATGAGCCAAAAAGACACAATCTGATCCAATCCAATTCAGTCGTATTGTATTTCAATCATGCCTTCATATATATACACAAATTCAGACCACACAGCAAACCATTTAGGAATTTTACGAAACAGAAGAGGTTTTGGCAGTAAATGGGAGTAACTTGTACACAACTAATTAACTTTAGTCCATAGTAAGAGACAATATAATAACAGCAAATATACTAAACGGGAGGATAGGGTAAGAGGAACGTAACAATAATGGAAATGTAATGTTTACATTACTCACAACCACAATAAATGAATTAGTCCCCTAAAACACAATTCTGGAAGTTATTCACCCTTCTTTAGTGGTCCGACATAACAAAAACAAAAAAAAAAATTAAATGGATATGGGTGTAAAGTAGAAAAGTATTAATTTTTCAATAATAAAATCATGATCATTAACAATCCCAGCCTAATGAATAAAGCATACATTATTAGACTGTATTATCACTAATATTGTGCAAACTATAAATTGTGTGATGTATGCATACTTGCATCTAAGTACATTTTGTATGAAAACATTGATTAAGACAAATCCTTTAGACAGAAATTAAACATGATACAAAAATCGTTAGACAGTATTTAACTACTTATTTATGCTCAATCAAAGATTAATTTATTACAATCTATTATAAATAACAAAAAAAAAAGTATAAAATGATCAATGACTACACATTAAAATTGATATAACCAATTGATTTTGGTTAAACAACAATTGAAAACTAAGAAGTACTTAATAGCCATTTCGTCAACTTATCAGTAGCGTGCATATATATTCCTATAGGTGGTCTAGCCCAGGATCAATCAAGCTTAGTGGCGGATGATAAATTCATAAAAGAATGAAAAAGCTATCCAGTGCTTCCAGGATTTTTACTGTTGCCTAACTGAAGTCAATTCTTGACAACAAATTCAAAAATTTCGACAATACTTAATTATAATCAAATTGAGATTAACAATAATAAACTTCAGAGGGCGATTCCAGAGCATAAGAAAGAAAATGTGGCTGGTGAAATTAAATCATGTGCAGTGTGCGGCAGTTATCCACCATTGACAAGGGATTATCAGACACTTAACTACAACTCGTCATCTAAAAATACGGGAAAATCAGGCCGGTTTCGGACCTGGTCACCGTTGTATACACTAGTTATTCACCATTCGTCAGGTTTTAGAACACAGACATACTTTTCGGCGCCCCACAATGGTGATTTTTCTCGACTTGAAAGCGGCATTTGACTCTATAGACCGAGAAGTTATATGGCAATGTCTTTCATTGAAAAGCGTACCCCAGAAGTACATAAATCTTATTAGGGTCTTTATTCAAACACTATTAGTCGTGTCAGAGCATATGGCGAACTGTCATCTGAACTTGTAACTAACCTCAAGTGGTGTTGGTCAAAGCTGACCACTTTACCCATTTTATTTAATTTCATAGTCGACATACTGTTGAAAATTACACTTTCATCCTCTGACTCTTCAGGAATTGATGTCCTTCCAAATGGTCCACTTATTGACATAGAATATGCTGATGACATACTCCTGTTTGGCGAAGATGCTGATAAGATGCAGAATCTTTCATCAGCGATAAGCTCGAATGCAAGCATGTTCGGAATGCGTTTCTCCTCTCCCCATCCAAATGCAAACTATTGCTCTAGGACTGGTTTTCGTCAACACCTGAACCAAAGATAGTGTGTGAAGTAGTTGAGCACGTCGACCACTTCACTTATTTCGGGAGTCTGGTTAGCCCTAATGGGTTGGTGTCTGACGAAATCTCAGTATGAATTTAAAAAGTTCGTTTGGCTTTTGCCAACTGACGTCACCTATGGCGTAGACGAGATATTCATCTCTCAACGAAAGGGAGAGTGTACTGCGCAATAGTTCGCTCTGTCTTACTGTATGAGTGTGAGACGTGGCCATTAAGGGTAGATGATACTCGAAGTTTATTAGTTTTGACCATCGGTATTTTCGAAACATCATTCGCGTTAGCTGGGAACACCGAGTAAGTAATAACTAGGTTAGATGACGGGTGTTAGGCAAATGTGGTGGGTCGGTCGATGAGGTTGTGAATCTTCATCGACTGAAGTGGTTTAGACATTTGTTGCAGATGCCCAACTACCATCTGCCTCGACGCGCAATATCGGCTGATACAGGAGTAGGATGGAAGAGAGTTAGAGGCGGCCAAACTAAAACGTGGCATTAATCCATGAAGTCACTGACTGTTGATTGAAGTCGCGTGGGTAGTTTGCAGACTACATGGATGGTGTCCTCGTGAATAGCGCAACCAGTGGCTAGAAACACTGAGTGATATGACCCAGAATCGGTCACAATGGCGCGGATGTATTCACTCATTTTCCTCCCTTAAATCATGAGCTTAAAATTAAAATTAAAAATAAATTTCTTTTCACGCTCCCTGAACTATACTGTATATGTTCACACTCCTCGTTACTATTATTATTTTACTTTATTTTATTGAAGTAACTTCTACTAATGGTGGTATGGCAATTTGAACCGATGCACACATGTGTCAGGTTCTATGTTGATTGTACATACAATACATACATGTTAATCGAACAATATATGATGAATTAACGAAAGTCAAGAAGCGATAACCATTGAATGCCAGTTGTAAAACTCAGGTTGGTTAGTGATATCAAACTCAAATCCAACGAATCCAATAACACTCAATCATAGCAGCTTAATCATTATATATATATATATATATATATATATATATATATATATATATATCTGAGCTGAATGTCTAGTAAGAAAATGAAGTTTCACAACCTAACAATCGAGGTCAAGGAATACCAAATCTACGAAATATCAGTCAGTTAGTTGTAAGCAACGTAAGACCAGTTACGAAATATGTATTAGTCCAGGCTGCTACACTACACATTAGAAGACTGCAAAAGAAAATTTATAAGACAAGAATCAGAGCAGCTGTAGACTTAACACTAGAAATAGAGTTCAGACGAAACAAATGAGATTAATGAATAAGACATACGAAAGAAGAGAGGCGATGAATGAGATATATCACTGTCACTCCTAACTATAAATGTCTACTATGAAGGTTCATCAGAGAAGTCCTCAACTAGTGACACCACTCATACCAACGGTTAGTTAACATGATTCTATGATTTGATGTCTTATATGCAAAACTTTAGATTTTCGACCTAATACTTTGTCAGACCACATTGTGCACTCAGGTGGGTGATAGTTCAACATATACTAACCACCGTAGACGACGGGAGTTAGTAGCTTCATCAACTAACTTGCTAACTAAACAAAGTACTTTACACTCCATTTTAGCATTAATCACCAACGGGTATTCTACTTTTATCGATCATGTTTTACAGCAGTAGAGGAAGCAAACCGCTTTGTACATTGATTAACGAACTGACATCCCATATGAATAACAGGCAAAACAAGTTTGCAGTAGACAAGACAGATACTTACATCTTGACAAGACTTCATCAATCAGGGTGCATGATACTTTAAAGTGATAAATAAGTCCAAACACAAAAGCTTAAATATATATTCATGAAGAACAGTTGTATATCAAATTTCATGCAAACAATAATAATGCCTTACACCAAGAACAAATCTATCATCAAATAGAGTGATAACACTTGACTGCGGTAAGGAATGAGAAGCGATGATTAAAAGGATCATTTGTAGATCCTGATACATCAAAAGGAAAAGTTCGATAAACGTAATTTGATACTGTATACATAAGGCATATCATGTATTGTTACAGTTGGTAAAACGCTATACATTTGCTAATAAGTTAACTCGTTAGTCGATCGTTCACTAGCTGTACTAATTAATTAGGCAAGTCGCTGTTTGTGTGTATTGAGAAAAAATCAAGTCAAGAAGTGGAATAAGTGTATGTAAGGGTCATAGGAACTTATTATTTGACAAGAGGTTTGCATCACAAAATTATTCTGTAAATGGTCGGTTCAAATCCCGAAAGGAATGGTGCAGTGGAATGAAAAAGTCCATTTTAATACATTTTTGTGGTCGACTGATAAAACAAGGTACAGTCAATCGCGTCATTTGCAGTAAAAAGCGACGAATACACAAATGTGTTTTTATTTGAAAATTACTAATAAATATGATTGATCTATTAGACAATTCATTAGAACAATGATTCACTCTCTTAATAAGTGAAGACAATGAAGCCAACCACTTTAAAGTTAGATACGTTAAAACCTATTTTGAGGACTAAATTCCTTAACTTCTCTTGTCAGTTAAAAATCCTGCATCTGTTCATACACGTGGGATTTATCTAAATACGACAACAGATTTATTCAATTGGAATGTAACAAATGGCACTTTTACATCTAATTGTACACTTGCGTTGCACGGATTGAGAGGGCATTGTCTAAAAGAATCTCAGGGCATATACCAAAAAAAATTGATAGTGAGTAATATAAGTTGGCCAGTAATGCTATAGGAAGATACAGAACGGACATAGGTCATACAGTAAATCATGATGCTGCCTTTCAAATAACATACTAACAGAATAATGACAAACTTATACGTCATGTGGAAGTAGAAGGTCTTCGTCATATCAACCCAAACTTAAATACAAAAGGGATTTTTAGTTCATAACGCACTGCCGTGACAAGTGTCAATATTAGCATCATACGAACAGGACCACAATAACATAAAAGCAAAATATTGACTTTAATATAGAAGGTTAACAATCCATTTAGAAACATTTTTTTACCTGTAATCCAACACTAAATGCAGCCAAAAACGGTGTCCATGCTAATTTAAACATTGGACGAACATGCTCACAGTGAGTTGCACAAGTGAACTCAGATGAACCGGATATATCCTAGATATGAGTAGAAGTTAAATTGCAAGTAAAAATTACGAATATGATTACGAATAATAATTACAGTCATTATAATTTGACTTGATTGAATTTCAAACCTTTTAAGTATTACTCACTTACTTACTTATGCCCGTTACTCCTCGCTGAGGAGCATAGGCCGCTCACCAGGGTTCTCCATTTAACTCTGTCCTGAGACATCCTTTCCAATTGTTTCCAGTTGCTGTTCATCATTCTAATGTCTGCTTCCAATTCTCGACGCAGCGTGTTCGTTGGCCTTCCTCTTTTCCGTTTCCCAACAGGATTCCATGTTAATGCTTGTCTCGTGATGCAGTCCGATGGTTTGCGTAATGTATGTCCTATCCATTTCCAACGTCTTTTCCTAATTTCCTCTTCAAATACTGGAAGTTGGTTTGTCCTCTCCCATAGTAAGCTGTTGCTGATGATTTCCGGCCAACGGACATTCAGTATCTTTCGTAGGCAGTTGTTTATAAATACTTGTATCCGTCTGATGATGTTTGCAGTAATTCTCCAAGTTTCAGCTCCATACAGCAGGACTGTCTTCACCTTCGAATTGAAGAGTCTGACTTTGAGGTTAGTTGATATTTGTTTTGAGTCCCACATGTTTTTCAACTGTAGGAATGCTTCCCTGGCTTTGCCAATCCTTGCCTTTGCATCTGCATCGGAACCTCCTTGTTCATCGATGATGTTCCCTAGATACTTGAAAGTATCTACTTCTTCCAGAGTTTCTCGATCAAGTTGAATGGGGTTGGTGCTCCCTGTGTTGTGTTTGAGAATCTTGCTTTTTCCATTATGTATGTTCAGGCCTACTGATGCTGAAGTTGCTGCTACACTGATTGTCTTCACTTGCATCTGTCGGTGTGTATGTGCTAGGAGAGCTAGATCATCCGCAAAGTCCAAATCATTGAGTTGCATCCTACTTGTCCATTGAATTCCGTACATTTCCTCAGATGTGGAGGTCTTCATGATCCAGTCAACCACTAGGAGGAAGAGAAAAGGTGAGAGCAAGCAACCTTGTCTGACTCCAGTCCTCACTGAAAATGCATTTGTCAGTTGTCCTACATGCACAATTTTGCACTGTGTTCCATCGTCAGAGTTCCGGATGATGTTGACGAGTTTCTCTAGTACGCCGTAGTGTCGAAGAAGTTTCCATAGTGTTCTCCTATCTACATTATCAAACGCCTTCTCATAATCAATGAAGTTGATGTACAGTGGCGAGTTCCATTCAATTGATTATTCAACGATGATCCGTAGTGTTGCGATTTGGTCCGTGCACGACCGATCCTTACGAAAACCAGCTTGTTGATCTCGAAGTTGAGCCCCCCACTGAATCTTTCATTCTGTTCAACAATACTCTGTTAAAGACTTTCCCTGGTATCGACAGTAGCGTGATCCCTCTGTAGTTGTCACATTTTAAGTATTAGTCCTGATAAATTCATTACACAGACTTGATGTGGTGTGGCAACTTAACATGCTGCTCAGTTGTGCCAGATTCTATGATGCTTATGACAAACAGTTTAACTAAATATTCTATCATAGAAATTAGAAAACTAAAACTATGATGAACGGCACTAATCAACACGAAAGTTAATGCGAAAATTGATTTAAATGAAATATTTCATAAAAATACTCGTCAGAATACATATGCTATATTTTGTCAATTCAATGAAACGAACCGGCACATTATTCTTTCACAAATTGACTATTGGTTTTGACATCACTCAACATAATGCTGAAATTGAATTAAGGCGGTTTTGTGGAGATAAGAATTAAGTTTGGCAGTTTGCATTCACCGCAAATTGATGCTGGTTAGGTGCCACTGAAAACTAGGGAGCACTGGACAGCTGCTTTGTCCTAATATGAGACTCTTCTCCAGTGCGCACTCTTGACTCAAAAAAAACGAATCCAGAGCCTTCGAGATGATCGTCACTTTATGCCACAAATTGATGGAAGTGGGAATTCTACCACTCAACGCCGCCCAAGCGGTGCAGAGGGTTAGGCGTTTGCTGACCTGAAGGCTCTGGGCTGATGAGATTGTGAACCTTTACCGAGTGAGTTGGTTGGAACATGTATAAAATCAACCCCCTCTCGCCTCACCGAACAACATAAGCTTATATAAGTATGGTATGGGTCGGCCAAACCAAAATGTGGGATTAGATCAGGAAGTAACGCCCTGTTAGTCTGAGCTGTGTTAGTAGATACAGACTGCATGGTTGGGGTATGTGAGACCAATGGTTGGAAACACTGAGTTAAGTGTCTCAGAATCGATGGTCCAAGTTTATTCACGCTTTAACTTCTTGGTCATAAGTCCCATTATTCTTTCGTATACATCTTTACATCATTCCTTTTTGTTGAACTATATTGTACCATTAATCTTGCTAATTTGATGTCGTGGTGCCAATTTCAGATGCCAACTTCGGTCAATGCGCAATCGATCCTACCCCTAACTCAGGTCTCAAAAGGTAGGAAAATGGAAATCCCGCAAATGCATTGTATCTGCTTTGGATGCTATAACAATGACATTTCAACATTAAATCAGGGGTTTTGAGCATGATTGGGCCGTTTTTCTTGAAGCTAGGCCGGCTTGTTTATCATCCTATACTATGTGTAGGAACTCACGAGCGATATTGATATAAGGAGCTGAAGGTTACTATGCAACCGGAAGCTGAGTATTGTCTTAGTAGATTTTGCCAGACACTTTCATGTGCAGAAACGGTTTACTAGGTAGATGATTACATTGATCATGGTGGTTGTCTATTGACGTTGTCAAGGGCCCATTGTCATTAGGGCGTTCGATAAATGTGCATTTCTCTGTGGCTAATTGCGATAGCTAGTTTGAAAGTCATGTAAGCGGGATGGATCAGAATTGGTCAGTTCATGCTGTGTATAACTGATCGACGCGATCATGGTTGATCAGAAGTACAACAAAGTGGTGTCTGACCACTATTATTGTTCTGATGAAAATGGTCCACTAGGGTTCTTGGTACCTGTATGGTTGAGCCACAGAAATAGGCTATATTACATTACTAGTGTTCAGGTTGTAAAGAGCTTGGGTACTGTGGTGTTAATCAGTCAACCTCCTCGAAAACCAATTTGATTAAAATTACCCTAATATTGCACGGTATATAGTGATAATTGTGTGTGAATAAACTGGTTGATCCAGCCAGCAGTCATATGCTTGTCTCAGAGATTAAGCCATGCATGTCTAAGTACATATCTTAAAACAGTGAAACCACAAATAGCTCGTTAAACCAGCTATGGCTCCTTAGATCGTAAACGCTACACGGACAATTGTAGTAACTCTATAGCTAATACATAAACACTAAATAACAGATCGTGTAACTTACGAATGTATTAATTCTTAGCAAAAATAATTCTAGCTTCCCATCACAAAACAGACATTATTCATAAAACGGATAGCGACTGTGTGAAAATTATCAGGCTCACTACAAAAAGATTATTCTTTTAATGTCAAACAAATAGCAGGAATAATTATGTTTCTCAGTGGCTGATTCTCTGACTGTATTTTCTTATACTGACCATAATATGTATTTCGTATGAAGCTGTAAATTTATGAATGTAGATTAGATTCTATTTGCTTTTTGTAAAAAGATGTATTACCAACTCTGTTGATGTGTGTGCATTTAAAGACTTTTATAGTGAAGCTATATAAAAGGAGCATGCATTAAGCGTAAATCATTCCTTTAAAAAGCATACATAGTTTGATGTTTATAATAGACGGGTTGCAAATAGTAAAATAAATAAATTCAAGAAAAAATGAGAGCATCAATTAAAGTGGTTGAGAAAGAACTAATTATAAACGAATTCATAAGAAGAATCATGACAGAAAGCTCCTACAGACTACTCATTTTCATTGACTATCCAAGAAGATCTCCAGAAAACAATACGACTTGATCAGAATCACTTTGAGCCATCAACAAATAAAGCACAAGTATAAGAAAAAGAAATAAGAAACAACCTGTTGAAGATCATTGTGCTTTCCTTGGTAACAAAGGTGAGGAAGTACTATTGCATCAGCAACTCTGTCATGCAGAAATTCTTTAAAAACATTATGAAATTACTTCCACATCCGTACCTTGTGTTAAAGTCTATTTATCTTTGCCGTTTGAAATACACTAAACAGTATGCTACTCAGTTATAACCAACGTAAAACTCTTCATTGTAATTTAGTAGGTCTAGTCTCGTATAACTGTTCATTAATGCCATGAGTAAGGCTACACCATGTAAAGCTTGGAACTAATGGTTATAGTAATTGCAAACCTGATCTTTGCAGAAAAATGAGGATATCTGCATTTAACGACTCACAACCACAGATTCATTAGGAATCATTATGTAAGCCTTTGTTTGGATTACGTATACAATTATCACTAAGTAAACATTACGTTATGCTTATTCCTTAACGTGTCTTTGGTGAAGTTTCAGGCTACAGAAATTATGTTTCAAAGGAAAACTTCCTGATGCATCAAGTTAGGAACATTATTAAATAGCTAAATAGCACGATGTATATGTACAGACTATTTTATCATCAACAAAGGGAAAATTGTAGTGTTATACAAGCGATACGGTTAAAATCAAAAACGAACGTTTACAAAATTACTGAAAACGAGCATATATAAAAATACGTATATGACTTATAGAATCTATTAATACCTCTCCATCTGTTTGTCGTCGGCTATCAAGCTTAGGGCTAATTTCAGTTGATGTAGGAACTTTTGAGAGTTTGGTAACAACGTTATCATCGGCTTTCAATTTGATACCAGCATTAGCGATTTCATCATAAATTTGAGCTAAATAAGATTCTGGCAAATCTTGACTATCATTGATACCGCGATTCATACGTATGTAATCCTCCTTTTAGATAAAAAGGATAATAATAATAATAATAATAATAATAATAATGTAGAGTGACGAGAAACAAATAATCAATTGGTGATTAGTGAAATTACATTTAACTACAATGACAAGGTAGTGAGAAATATAAAATATTAATGTTGATTCGTAAAATTGAGCTGTTTCTTCATTCTTTCTCCCTAATCGCTAAATTACTTTTATTGACTATGACGTTAATTTATATCCGGTACTTCAGAATGCTTGGTTATTTCTGACAGCTTTGTTTACGTGACGCAACACGTTTATGGATTACTGCCGATAAGCAATAACTATGAACTTTATTGTATTCGATGCTTGAAAATGTGTGCTAGTTTCATGTTATTTTTGTCAAATGATGTAGTAGCTCTCTCATTTGTTACAGACTACTATTTGTAAAAATAATTTACCATAAATATGACTGCACAACTCTAATAAATGATCTTGTCGTAAAGAAAATAATGTTTAATCAAGCATATTCACTTTGACTTAATTAAATACTGTTTAGAATGTAAGGGTAGACATTTTTTTATAGGGAGGTGTGTTCTGGGAAATTTTATATATTTAGTTCTGTGATAGGACAGTCACGGAAAGGTTTGGGTGAAGACGCTATTTCATAGAACAAAAAGAATATATACCAATGATAAACTGGAAGAACTGATGAGTGTTAAGGAATGCTTTAGAAACAACGAGTATTCGCAGAACTTCATCGACAAATACAGAAAAAGTGGAAATGAAAAGCTGAAAAAAAAACTATAGTCAACAAGAAGCATACTTTTATTCAACTATAGTTCAGAGATATCGACAATTTAGGATCAATCAACAAAAAAGACCTGCATTAACCAGAACGTATCCTGCTGACAAACTTGTCATCTTGCACAGAACAACAGGCTCGTTAATGCTATCAATGGTTGAAGGACGCTTATTTCATGTTACCACCAAGTGAATTTGTAAATTTATATGCATCTGCCAAAGCGGTTAGATTGGTACGATGGGAAGGTCCCACGTTCAATTTCAAGAACATATCCCTAAAAGTCTCCCTTCAAAAGGATTAAAAACCACTAGTGTTATAGCAAGATATCTGGATTACACAGGACATGTAGTCGATGCCTTTAAACCCTCCGGCGTAATCAACAATTTAACTGCAGTCTTCTTAAATTCACCTAAACAACAGCAATCAAACTATTAAATCAAATTTGTATTCAAAAAGAAACGGTTAGTACTATGGTAACGTTTGGCTTAGATTTACATCACCTTTTTTTCATATCTTCCCCCTGGTTTTGGCAACTTTTCACCGACTACATTATTTTCAACCCTGAGTGTATTTCGACTACATCATTTTGATTCTTGTAATTTGGTGACTTTTTGCTCTTTTCATTGACCGATCTCAACTGATGTTACTGTTGATTAATCATAATTCATTTTGTTCAGCTATTCCATTACGTAAAAGGTGAATTATCTGGCTGGATGACCCTTCGTAAATAACTTGATGTTCATGAAATTTTCACTTATACAAAATATTTATATGCATCTCTGTTTTCAATCACATTAAATCTACTTCAATCCTTTTTCCACTATGATTCTACGCTATGACCTCAAATCAGTGCCATTTTTAAAGTGTTATTGTTTATGTATAATCTGATTATGAAATATTACAGGTTGCATGCAGTTGATGAAAACCTGACGAAATAAAATGAATTCATCTTATCCTGTTTAAGCGTTTGCTCATTCTATCTCCATTTTCTTGATATTGTACTCCACGATTACAATCTTATCAAGTTATAAAATCTCGGCACAGCAGAGGAAATACTTATTCATTTAAACACATCTGATCCCTGCATTCGGAAAATGTTTCTACGGCCTTTACCTTTGTCCAACAATCCAAACTAAGTTAAAAAGTTAACTTAGATCTTAATCATTATCATTTCTTCGTTCTCATTTTCCTTATAATCACCCTGTGATGCAACAAACAGACAACTAACAGATATGTTCTACACTTACTCATCATTTGTCATGTAATCAAGTCAAGTAACCAACTAGTTTTTATATTTTAGATACTATTATTATATAGAAATTGGGAACGACTAACTGATTCTGAGACCTAAACTTATTTTTTAAATGCATACACTTCATCACTAGGTAATCAGTCTTCATTATCATCATAATAATTTACTTGCGACCAAATAAGTGGTATTGTTTTTGAATTCAGATACAAAACTAAATATTAATACTAAAGCACTATAAGGAGTTAATTGAAAAGAAATGTCTCATCGCTTAGTTTGTGTTCTTAATGTTTTTACTAGAAGGTGCCTACTTATAAATAAATTCCCAGACTATTCTGTACTGAACGATAAGTAACCCAAGTTCATATTATCAACTTTGTTGAATATAGTATACTTATGTAAACAAATTCTCTCTAGCCTTCGTGAAATTTTTTAAAACCACATATATTTAAATCAATACAAATTTCTTCGTTTAACACATACTTCATAATTACATAATGTATCATGACAGCACTTTACGAAATGAATGAAGCAAATACATCACATACTCATATGAACGTCATTTTTTATGATACTTTCTAAACTTCTAGAAAGGATTAATTATTTTAGATATTTCACAATAGGTCAGTAATCTGAAAATTGTGAAATTGAAACAGGTAAAGATTAAGGATAACTGTCAAATATTAATTCATTTAGGAGCAAGTGGCCTACAAAACTGATAACCTACAATCTTTTGTGACATGCAGTTGTGCTACTATTCGGTTAACAAACAGTAATATACAATAATAGATAATCAGTACGAAGGTGGGTAGAAAGTAGGTTAATCTATTTACTGTGATGAACTGAACGCAAACTTCTACAACACATGGTGCCCAAATAACTAGCTGGATTTAAACTAGGAAAAAATGAAATGAAATATATTAAAATATCGTTATTTTAGGAAACAGCTTACCTTACTCATACGATTATGCGGTTTAATTTGAGAACTATGCAAATCTGTAGTCAACATAATAATTGAGAAAGCCAAAACGTATGCAGTATCGGCTGAAGCAAATAAATTATTACTTGGATTGCATGCAAAATAACGTGCAGCGAATTTTTCCATAAGTCGATCAATTTTTTGTGCTTCACCGGGTAAACGAAAGCCTGATAAAAATTCTCTTTAGATAAAAATTTTAAAAAACAAACATTTTATTTAATGAATATCTTTATGGCAATCCAAAACCAATATGCAGAGATATTCAATAAGGTTTGATGAAAAATGAACGTATTCAAATCAATGAAAATTTTGAAGAGCCCCTAGGCTTCTCCCTCAGGCGACCACTTACAAAATTTCTAGAAACTGACTGAACATCTCCCAGTTGGTCAATAGAACAAATCTCTGCTCTCAAATCAGATCAAATATAATGATCCTTGCTTAAATAAAACTAAAAATACACGTTAACTATTAAGCATACATTTTTCTGTTCCTCTTCCACCTTCTGACTTCCTACCTAAGAGGCTTCGCAGGTTCGACTTAAGAAGCTAGCACGCAGATATTTTACGTCTCAACTACAATTACCAATTTGACATCATCGAGTATACGCGTCAATTTAATTGTTTTATCAAATGCATATTACCGATGAAATACGGTTTAAATTCAAGATCATTATTAACTTTTACCATGAATGAAGAAATAAATAACGTTCCACAGAAAATGTCAACGATAAGTGAATATCGTTAAGTACGAAACCTGAGGATAATGTTTGTCCGTGAAAGAGAAAGATTTATGAAATTCGGTTAACAATAGTAAAAATAGTGAATGTTTATTAAGTCGATCACAAATGATATTAGTCTGAAACTTTACAGACGTATATAAATATTCAATGCAACTGATTACATAAAAGAGATAGATTAGAATTTCCACCGAACATTCTACGAAAGTACATAAATCTTTTCTAGAGGGTATATGCTCGAACAATATTATTCGAGTCAGATACCACACAGAATTGTTATTTCGATTTGCAACGTCCAGATTTACACTGTTATCATTTCTATTTAACTTTTTTGTCAGGCGTTCTTTTAGAGATAACGATTTCTTTGCTTAACTATCCAAAAACTAATACTCAACATGCAAGCTGACTGATCAAATCTAATTTTAGGGGTTATTTGCTCAAAAATACGAGTGACGACCGAATATCTCAACAAAATGTTGATGTGTTAATTTTAAAGCTGACAATGATAGTAAACTCACCTCAAAGCTGGAACAAAGTTCTTGTCAGTGAAATCGAATTGATCAACATACGCATACATAACACGCAAATTGTACGGTTCATTTTCACCGAGGAAATCACCAACACGTAATTTCGACAAACGATCTTCAATTAAAAGAAATTGTGCCACTGATTCGACAGACTCTCCAATTAATCCATTTTCTTGAAGCAATCGTAAACAACGAAGAGGTTGACTCTGATTGAACAGTGCAATTCCAGATTCATAAATCTCCTTCTGTGCTTTACGAGATTCAAATGCTTCAGGGTCATCATAAGGTTTCACAACTCCTGAAATTTCGATAAAGCAAATATGGAATGATTAGTTATTACATATTCAAAGCTAACTTCAGTAGTAAATGAAAACAAATATCAGAGAGACCCATTAACTAATGGAGGCCAGTCCTATACAGCTTACTTTCATTTCACAAAGCTATGTTATGAACTGATCACCTCCCAATTTGTTTCAACCAGTTTAGGCGTAGCACATTATGCACTATATGGAAGCCGCTAAGCTAACATTGGTAGAACATTACCAAGACACCAAACCCAGTGTTTCTAGATGGTGACACCAGTTGAGTTGTCATCAATGCGCCCGAAAACACGATGCTGAGCTTCAGTATTACTAACATGATGTTCCCATTAAATTCATCGGAAACAACGACTGTCAAACATCCTCGTACAGTTAAGGTTTCGCAAAAACAGAATAGAACCACTCTCATCGAAGCGTTGTAAACCATATCCTCTACAGGCAAACACAGTACGATCGCTCCAAAGACGGCTTAGTTCGGCATAAGCCGACCTGGCTAGACTGATCTCATCTGACACACCACTACCAGCGCTAACACAACTACTCAGATACACGAGATTTTTGACTACACCTCGCTGTCCACCACAAGGAGTGAGAGACTCTGAATATTGTTCGCGTCTTCATCAAATAGGACTACATCGTCTGCGTACTCTAAGTCGACTAGAGGACCACCTGGAGGGAGGGTAATTCCTGAGGAGTTAAAAGTGGACGAGATTTCTAGGAGTACATCTATGACGAAATTAAATAAAAAAGGGGATAAGGGGCAACCCTGACGAACCCCACTTGAGGATGAAATTTCTCGTAACAGTTCGCCATATGGTCTGACTCGACTGGTGGTGACCGAGTAGAGAGCCTTTATAAGGTTTATGTACTTTGAGGTACACATTTTAGTGATAAACACTGCCACGAGACGTCACGTTCTACTGAGTTGAAAGCTGCTTTCATGTCAAGAAATACAACTATAGTCAGACATTGGTACATATGTCTATGTTCAAGGATCTGGCGCAGGGTGAATATTTGATCAATGCAACCTCGTCAAGGTCTGAAACCAGCCTGGTTTTCTCAGGTCTGCTGTTCTCTAATGTTGGATAAACGCCAGATGACTATAGAGGGTAATATTTTGGATACTATATTAGCCAAAATGATTCCTTTGTGGTTATCACAAGAGGATTTCTGTCCCTTTTTGTAAATTCGAACGATCAGCGATCGACATCAGTCAGATGGGATGGTGCTTAGTTCCCAGACTTTGGCTAATATGTCAGTCAACCTGCCAGTTAAAACTGGACCACCATTCTTAAAGATACCTCTAGACAACCTATCAGGTCCTGCTGCTTCCCCTCGCTTCAAGTTACTTATAGCCTTTTCAACATTACTGAGAGTTGGGGGACCTGTGTCAGTTTTCCATTCAGGTAGTTTCAGGATAGCAGGAGAGTTAAGAGCAGCTGGTGGGGAGCCCGTTGAACTGTTCCTGAAAGCGTTCTGACCATCGTTCTAATCTTCTAGATTGAGAGTGAATCATCGACCCATCTTTTTCAGAGATAATTTCACTAACCGCCGATTTCTTAATACCGGTGTCGCTGATAAGTCGGAACAGCTGTCTACTATTGCCCGCTGCCGTCGTTACTTCCATTGCTTTTGCTTTTGTTACCCACCACTGTTCACGACTCTTACGCAGACTCTTTGTCAGTCTACGTTTCAATTGTCGTCGCTCTTCATCATACTCCGAGTCTGCTGGGACGGGTTTTCAAGTCTCGATCAGTTCTCTAGAAGTTCTAGAGATCCAGTGGTCTTTCATAATCATTGGATTGGGGTTAGATGCAGATAGTGCTGTTGCATTTACACCTGCTTTAAAATCATTCCAAGCTGTTTCGAGATGAACCTGTTGGTTGTGGGCGACTAAATGCTTAGCCAGACCATTGCTAAATGCAATCTTAGCATTCTCAATCTCAAAGTGATATCTAAAGGGTTTGCCTGAAGTAACCTTTCTGCGACCAGCAAAACGCATAGAGATACGTGCTCTTACTAGGGCGTGGTCAGAATCTAGACACGTGCCCCAGAAAGAGCGGCAGTCCTCTATACAGTCTCTTCAACGGTAGCTGATGCCGATGTGACCAATTTGTGTCCATCGTTGTGTAGATGTTGAGGGTCGCCAGGTTAAACAATGTCTCTCTTTATGCTTAAAATTTGTGCTAGCTAAAAATAAACGATAGTCTGAGCATAACTGCATCAGACGATGTCCGTTGTCTGTTCTCTGGGCTAGGATGCCGAGTTAACCACCTAAGTGCTTTTCAGACTGATTTGGCCTACCTACTTGGGCATTAAAATCTCCTGCAATAATTACTATGTCTGAGCGCTTAGCTTTCTGAAGGAGGCTAGAGAACTTCATACAGAACTCGTCTCTCACTCCATCTGTGCTGCAGTCAGTGGGGGCATAAGCAGAGATGACAAAAAGGCATCGGTGTGTGTCCCTATCTTTCCGAGTTCGTACTGTGCCATTTAGACGGACAGCACATAGATGACTGTCTACAGGAATCCACTCGAGAAGTGCCTGTTCTGCCCGTAAGCTTAGTGCTATGCCTACACCAGCAAGGCCAAGTGAACCTGCTGTAGGGTCTCCAGATAAACGAAGAGTGAATTGTGCTAATAATTTGGAAGCAATCGAGAGTAGATTTATCACCCCCCCCATAGTTGGTGACGGCACTCACTTCATTTCAAAATGGCATGAATCTCAGTTTCCCAAACCTTTCCAAGCAACTTTGTCAGATTAGTAACTAGGAGTTTGCAACCATCTTTAAAAAGAAGTGTGTGGGGGGTAATCGTCTTGGCCTGGTGATCTGTTTCGATCCAGAAGTTGAAGTTCCTTGAGGACTTCAACTTAGGCGGATAGTAGACATCGGCCATGGAGAGAAAGGTAATCTGATCAAAGTTGTTGGGGTAACAACTAGACTGACCCTCGAAAAATCCAGCCCATCGTCTAAGACGATCTTGGATGTTAGTGAAAGGTGTGTTATCAGCTTCACAGACTGTTTCAATGATACCAGACATCTTGTCGCCAGTGGCTCGGACGGGTTGAAAGAACTTCCTGTAATTACTAGATGAGCTGGCCAGAAACAGGTTTTGATCTGCACAAGGTTTTAGAAGACGGTCACCGTTATCTGACCTGTGACCGTTGAGTCCCCATGGGCCACCCAAGGAACTCTTCTCCGAGCCTAGATACCTGACCTATCCAGCTAGTACTACAATATCTGTCGAACGCGCTTCTTGAGATCGTCTAAATGATAGTAGAACTCATCATTAATTGTTTCCTAGTTGCAGTTAGAAAAAGACATTATTCCCCATGACAGTTTCTTATCACTTTGATGAAACAATCTAATCTAACACCACACAAGCGACTATTAATGGGGATCTAGTTGATAAGTGCCATCTCCGCTCTGGAGCTGAGTGCAACAACGACACCAGTAGGACCGGGCACCGACGCTATAGGTCTTCGAAAAACGCAGGTGGAACACACTTTGAATCAACAGATGGGGAGCGAATGTGTAGTACATCACCAGAGTCCTGAATACGGTCTCAGGTAAACAGCGAATATCGACGTTAAGACTTTCTAAAGACATGACCAAACCCATTTGCAGTCCGATCTTCATCAATATACGAACGTTGAAGTAGGCTAATTTAAGTGGCACGCGTGGCTTCAGAAAGACTGTAACAAACTTCGACATTTATAGCAACAAACAAGTCTAACATTCAGCGACAACAGATCAAACCGACAGGATAAAATTTTTACTGTGGACGAGCTGCTGGAAAAATAGAATAAGTAGTGAAACCAAGCAAAGGAAATAAGGACGAGAAAGACAAAAACGTAGAATAAAATAAAAACATTCTCATTAAAATGACAGTAAATAATGCATAAGTATAAATGTCGTTCGAGTGAGGAGGAATATGACAATCAAATCATTTTCTCATAATGCACAGTTGATGTGGTCGTGTGCGGGTTGAAATACTGCTAGACGTTAAAACCGAAGCAGGTAGTTTCCTTAGAGGACCACACTCCAAGCGGTTGACCTTCACACCAATCCGCAGGGCGGTGGAACGTCATCAGGAGATGCAGCCCCATGGTAGCTGGTGACCAAAGTTGGTTCATACGCCTTTCGTTCCGTTAGGATCATGGAGCCTATGTACACCACTAGTTTAGAATCAAGATTTTTAAACTCCCCTAGGTAGAACTTTCATGTTCACTGACTCGGTTTAAGCACCAGACGTTCGCTTTCATCCTTCCACTTTAGTAAACAACACCCCTGCCACGAGAAGGCAGTGGCTAGGACCTTCCTGACAAAGGCCAGACGAGTGACTATATGAAGATATTTCGAGAGGGAGAGAGAAATATCCCCAATCTCAGCCGTAACAGGGCATCTCGATTAGCAATGTGTTTCTAGAATAATTCTTTAAGGCATAAACATGTTTGAACTATTAGTCGTGCTTAATTTTAGTGCTGTGGCTACAAAATATCAACTGTACTAAGCAAAACCTAATAGTATATACGATTGTTATTTATATAAAAATTAGTCGATTACGTTATATATATATACATATATATATATATATATATATATATATATATATATATATATATATATGTTTGAAACACTTACCTAATACACTCATATTACTATGATTAGCATCCACACTAGAATTCTCTATTGTACTAGTATTATTGCCGTTGTTAGCCATTGATTCAGAGCCTGAGAACGACTGAGAATCAGGATTAATATAAAGTTCCTGAGACCATTCAGTCATGCAACGTAAAATCAATACTAAACACTCCAGACCATTGGATCGTAATATTTGTTGCTGTTGTCCTGATGATGTTGTATTACCATGTTCAGCGGCTAAATAACGTCCTTGAGCAATTTTAGCTAAATCTGTTGTCAATCGTTCAAATATGTTCGCCATATTTAAATCGCAATCATAATTTAGATAAATATCAACTAAACACTGTGCATCGCCGCATATACGCTTCAACGCATCGATAACAATTAATTTATGTCCATAGGATGATTTCGATGACTCTAAAATGAGTAACAGAACATCTTTGAAGAAAACTTCGATCTGTCGTTTTAAGTGTGGTTTAAAATATGTCAGTAAGGAGATAAATATGGCCACAGACAACTCGAATATTTCCACAATTGGTGAAGTACCATTTTTAAATAGAGCCACACACAAATATTGTTTAATGGCGGCTATAAATATGTCGCTTGTTGAAAATAATGGACCAGGTTGCTGTAATAAATTAAGTAATAGTTGTAATGACAAAGACTTTGAGCGAACAGCATGTGATTTAGGATCACTTGAATCAGAACCCGTAAAATCTTTTACTGCCAAACGACATAAACTACGAAAAACAAGAAATGCATCCTTTTGAGTAACATGAGCAGAAGTAACAACTTCAGAATTACAATCCATAACCGATCCAGAACTCTGATCTTTGAAATCTGACTCGTGTGTGTTATTGGTAGTTGTAATAGTGGTATTGTCAATACTAAGTGTAACATTACCACTTGTCCATTCTTGATTAAGATTAGTATTGACTGAAATTGAAAGGGATGAGGAACGTGAAGATTGTATGGATGATTTACGTATATCAGGAAGCGATTCAGAATTTTGTATACAAACTGATGATAACAAAGAATTACTGCCGTCTTCGTAATCTAATGCGACTTTTTCTATTATTTCGTTTAGAATATCTTCAACTAATTTACCAACATTTGATTCAGAATCCTTATCTTCTTTTGTAGGTATATCAGCATCAACACCGTCGGGGGAGTCACCAGGGTCGATATGGACATCACCATTTAGTAGTTTTTCATTAGTATGATTTTTGTCCTATATTAGAGTAAAGAAAAACACATCAGTATGTTTAAAACTGTACATTTTAACTTTTGAATTCGACTTATTAATAAATTAAAACGATTTTCAACCTACGTCGTAATTTTGATTTTGAAACGCTTTAAGTTATAATCAACAAATAAAAACCTAACGAAATAAAATGAACTCAGATTTTTCTGTCCATTCCATTTCTTGTTCCCTTCGAGTCAACAGATAGAGTAGTGTGTAGGAAGATGTAGTCACAAAATGATATGATGAACACTTGGTAACACCTAGTAACGTTTAATATGTTTACACTTGCCAGGATAGGCCAGAAGATGCCAATAAACCAGGAAGCCATCGTTTCGATGACGAATCCCTAGGCGGTAAATGGTTTTAGTAAGTACGGTTATATCCCTAGCCAAAACTAAGGTACCAAGTGAGTGAACGGTGGCTTTCTATCAGGGAGTTGTGTAAGCGCATATAATGAGTCGTCGGCCTACACTTTTATTTTACTCTTCATCCAAATTTCCTTACGCATGTGACTATGCACTCCTAGAAATACAGAGTACCTTATGGCTAGACGCGAACTATTACAATACCAATAAAAATGATTTCCATATACTAGAACATATAAGTATGGTAAACAAAAATGTCAAGTACATCTTGGTTATTACTTTCGTAGCAGAACCAGTATTTTCTGCTGCATTTATCAATTAAATGATAGACAAAAGAAAATGATTAATGATGAATAAGCAATAAGCGCTAAGAAAACCGGATAGTGATGTGCACTTCAACGCTTTATTCAAAGAAACGGGTAAAAATGTATTTAAGGGTCTAATAGTGACTGAATTGCAGCACTAACCGTATCATAATGTAGCTAGAAGAAATCATACGGTTAGGAAAACGTTTACGAATGTAGTGAGAGTGACAACAATATCACTGAAACAACTTTCAACTAGGAGAACAAAATAGTCATGCGAACACAAAAGAAATATCATCGAGATAAATACAAGGATAGAGGTTACACGGAATGAGAAGACCAGACAACAAACCAGCCAAAGAACTGAAAGCAAATACAGAAGTGACTGTAAAAGATGCTACACGATCTCTTCGGAAAGATTAAGGAGGAAGAACAAGTACAAACAGAGTGGAAATATAGACACCTCCCCAAGATACCGAAGAAAGCAAGTATGGGAACTGCAAAGGTACCACTCTACTATCAGTGCCAAGAAAAGTCCTCAACCAAATGTTGTTGGACTTAATAAAAGATCCAGTTGACGCCCAGCTTCGACATCAACAAGCCGGATCCCGTAAGGATTGATCGTGCACCGACAGAATCGCGGTACTACGCATCATTGTTGAGCAACCAATTGAATGGAACTCATCACTTTACATCAACTTCCTTGACTATGAAAAAGCATTTAACAGCGTAGACATGAGAACATTATGGAGATTTCTTCGATACGATGGTGTACTTGAGATAGTCAATATCATAAGGAATTCTAACGATGGACTACACTGCAAAATCGTGCATGGAGGACAACTCACAAATTTATTTTAAGTGAAGACCCATACCAGACAACGCCGCCTACTCTCGCTCCTTCTCTTTCTTCTAGTGGTTAAGTGGATTATGAAAACTTCAAGCAAAAAAGGAATACAGTAGATAGCTTAGATGCAGCCAAACGATTTGTACTTCACAAATGATCTAGCTCTCCCATTACACAAACAGTAACAAATGCAGGTGAAGACAGCCGGAATTAATAACACTTGGGAACAACTGGAAAGAGAAACCCAGAACAGATTTGGTTGGAGAATCCTGGTCGGCTATCTATGCTTCACGAGGGGTAACAGGCGAATGAATGAATGGATGACCTAGTAAAAAACTAAGAAAATGAAAACCAGCTTCAATCTAAAAACCAAAAGAAAGATCATTTGATGAAGTTTTATTAAGATTCAAAAATATGTTGGAAACAAAGTAGTCGGATCTAAAAGATATACTTTTGACAAGTGTGAATGCGGGCTTACTTTTTGTAAATCTGATCCGTTTCCGAGAGGCATCTGTGTTGAATTTTCTGAAGGCGACGATCCGACCTTATTTATTTCATCTATGGTAGTCGAATGAGGTGTAGAAGAAACACGTGCATTCATCGCAACCGCTGCTTCAAATGCATTTTGTTCCATCCGTTGAAATAACATACTAATAATTTGTGTAAGTGTTGCACGTGCTGTTGCCTGATTGATTGGATTTTTTGAAGCCATATAAATGTTGTAACAAGTTCTTACAACAAGGAGGATATCGGCTTCATGAATTTCAACAACTGTACTTGTTATTACTGTTAAGAGGGCTTTTAAAATTTGTAACTGAATGTCATCATCTGTTTGCACACCCTTAAAGTGAAAAAAGTCAGAATAACGTATTTGTTCCCGAATAGTCGTGATTAAAGTACAGATTAATAAACACATCCGTTACCAACAATGCAAAGTTAAATAACACTGACCACGTAAACGCCAGTGAAACTAAGAGTGTACTAGGGAAGTAATAAGTCTAATGGTATAAGACATGTGACCTAATATTTTAGTAGAAATACCTAAGACATCTGGAGCTTAAATTGCGTTGATAGACATGGAAGCTTTATCTGTCAACCAGTCAGTCGTAAGTGACAAATGTGCGTTATCTCAAGTTGCCTTACCACACCGGAATAAAATGAATGGTAAAGAAGTCAGAATAGTGTAGTAGCAAAGAAAAATCCTGACCCCAAAATAGTGATGAATGTGGTGTACATGAGTTGAGAAAACGAGCGGCATATGAACTTACATTTTTCGAATAGAGTGACACTAACAGACTAAATTCCCACGAACAGTCATTTATGTGCTGTTAATTAGGAAGTTCGGGACGAGGAACTAGTGCGGGGAGACGTCCTTTCATAATCACCACTACGTGCAATCAAAGATGATATCGGTTTCCAATATAATGATCCTGATGGATACTATAGTTCTGACTGGATGAGTGTGCAGGTTTGGCGTCGAGGCATAGAGATTTCTCCAGACGGTCAATGAGGACTCGATGATTGCAGATAGAATAACGAGAACCACCTTATTTCGCTTTATACAAACGGTAATCTGTTTCTAGACAGCACCCAATTTCAGTACAATTGTTATAATAGCACTTACGGTTATTTATCACTAACTAGAGATTAGACTTAGATTCAATAAATTGAGATTAGCTATTGGTGGTATGGTTGTGCGAAAGAATCCAACTCTTCTTGGAGTACCTGCATGGATTCATGTCGTGACTCAGTATGTCCCAAACCTAACTTCCGTTTTGGTTGCTAACAAATGGTCCCATACAGATTTAATTTGTGTAAATTGGTTTTACCTGAAGTTGTAACTAAACATCAAACCGAACAAAATTAAAGGTTAGCTATCATAGCACTGGAAAATGTGGATAACTAGAGTCTGTATTACATGACATACACAATAGCTAAGTTTTACATCCATACAGTGAAACGGAACAAACTGCTGTGTAGTATACTTGTCCTTTAATTAAACGGATATTTCACCTACACTAGGTGATGCAAATTGGCAAAGGTCAAAAGAGCTTGTAGAATACATACTAAGATTTTGTCAGATATCAACACATAAGGGCTGACCGGACATCCAATAAAAGTGGTCGACACGCTCATCTCCTATCTATGA
This sequence comes from Schistosoma mekongi, assembly GCA_034768735.1. Classification (NCBI taxonomy): domain Eukaryota; kingdom Metazoa; phylum Platyhelminthes; class Trematoda; order Strigeidida; family Schistosomatidae; genus Schistosoma; species Schistosoma mekongi. The sequence goes on along the minus strand of CM068305.1, from coordinate 76,680,749 downwards.
AAATCGTGAACGTAATCACCCATCTACTGAAGTAAATTGCGAGTTTGGTATATGTATTTCACTGATCATACACGTTCACAAAGCTTAAGTAAAGACTGAAAAACCTGGTGATCAAAGTATATCAAAGTTTGGAGCAGCTACTGCATCTGGTAATTGTGGAAGTTGTTTCAACTCATCACAGCAACTACCAGAAAAAGTTCTGGCGAAGTGATCCGTGAATATAATGGTAGGCTGGTTAATAATCACACTAGGCGTATTGAATGCTGAAAAGGGCACTTCGAACGAATGTCCCACTAGCATATTGCTACGTGACGTCGACCAGATTGTTAAGTAACTGCTGACTCACTTATATAACTCCCTTCACATGGCATGTTTTAGTGTTCTAATGTAACAAGCTCCATATTAAGAAAGAAAATAAGAAAAATGTATACAAACACTGTAAGCGAAGCTGTTTGATGATGTAGAAAATCAGAAAAAGAAACGCTGTGCTTATTTACTAACGATATACCCCATCCCTTATACATAATTTACATTACCACAACTGATAGGAAATTAAAGATTCTGTGGTAGTGAGAAAAAAGTAAATCATTAAATGCTAATCAATTAGACAATATACTGGCATGATTAAGGTCTTAAGTGATAATATACGAAGTACGAATATTATTACTCACCTGAAAACACGAGCATATCGTTGTTACAACTTGTTCAATTATACGAACTTTTCCAGAAGAGCAAACAGCTGTGTTTGGAATATGCCCATAAGCAATCAACTTTTGCAAGGAATCGACTGCTGTGCTGACAATTTTGGATGATTTCATTGTGCAAGCTAATTGAAATGGACGGAGGAGTCTTTCATCACTCAGTAATATACCACAATCTGACTTTAAAGGCGGAAGATGTGTACTAGGTTCCTTCGTTGACGGAAGCTTATTGCTAGACAACGCTTGTGTCTGTTCTTTTAACAAAATGAGAGCTTCTTCACATGCCTTTTTGATAGCCGAGTTATGAGACTTACGCGTTTCACGTTCATTGGCAATTTTATCAATAGATTTAACTAAAAACATATTAAAGGCTTGTGCTGATATTGAAAACTGAGGCTGAGGTGTCTGAATTGTGTTGTTAGCTTCAGAGGTAGGGGAATTTGTGACGTTGTGCGCACTTGGTATATACCGTTTTAAAGAATTAGAGTTTTGTAGTGGAATTTCTTGTTTATTTAGATTGTTGGGTGAAATCGCCAGCATTTCACTTACCCCACATCTAAAGTAGGATATTTAATTAAACACTAGGTATAAGGGTAAGCAATTATAACGTTTATGAAAAATAGAGCTTGACCGTACCATAAACTCGAGCATAACATTAATGAAGCAAACTAGCTTGAAGTAATCACATATAACAATTCTAAAGTAAAAATTATCGTATAGTAAGAGGATTATTATTTATTCGTATAACAAGGTGGTACAGTCGTTAGCATATGTTTGGTATTCCGGAGCCAATCCCCATGACTTAAGATAAGTATGGTGGCTGTAGCCTTGTTCATTTAGGTAGATTATTTGGGACGAAATATAAAACCGAGGAAGAATCTTCTACTCCGATTTAATGTTTGCTATCTGCAGAGGTAATATGGTGCTATTGACCTTGTTATTCCTTGGGTCGAGCATGTTTGCACACGCTCACAGGCGCACAGTAACAAAAATCACTGGGTACAGCTGATGTGACTGGGAGAAATCAAACTGGTAAACATACATTAAGGAGCCCATCTTCGGTATTACTCGTTATTACCACAACCATTCAAATATACTATTTTGATTATCACGTTTTTCCATCAATGATTTGGTCTGTCTATGTTATTGGAATTAAACTTGTAAATATCATGTTTTCATATCCCTAATCAATTTCACAACAGAAACCCTGTGTGTATTCAAGCGATAATCGGGGTTAAAGTCCGCCATTTTGAGAATTAACAGTCACTAACCATCGAATTCTTCTAATACATTTATATTCGTCTAATTTTTGTCATTGTATTGTAATTTTCATCGCTTTATAACTGGAAGAGCATAATGACAAAGTTATTGAGAATCTTGTGCGCCCCAACATTTGTATCTAATTAATCCACGTGGAATTCTAAACTGTCAGATAAGACGTTTGAGTAGACTATTACTTGAAAAAGATTCTTTATACGAAAATCTATGTTATCTTATTTGTAGTAAAAAGCAGAATGTTCAAATTTCTTTACGCTCTCGATAGTCTCGCAAAGTTTGGAACAGATGCTAAGGGGACCCGAAAAGTAGACGCAACTTTAGTCTATAATTCGCTCAGTTGCTAGTTGTACTAATATTCAACAGACCAACTAGCCATAATTACAACTTACAAATTAGCACCAACGTCAAGGTGTGTTTACAAACGCCGCTATTTACACATCAGTATCCAATATCTCTGTGTCGAGCTAATTTTCTTGTGCTTGGAATTAAGGTAAGATTCCGGGTTCTTTGTAGTATCCACTGTTGGAGTTTCAGCTTAGTCTGTTGTCCGATAAATTGTAGTTATATTAGCTGATCTATGTACTAATGTCATTTGAGACAAGGCAACTGTATCCAAGGCCATGAAGTTTGTGAAACCACATGCTTACACGTTGTTGGACAATTAGCTAGCTAGTTGTGATGCAGGGATCGTAAGATTGTAATGCGATATCGAAGAGATTTTTGGGTGGAGATAAGCGACAAAATAATATAATGATGGATTAAAAATATAATAATTGTAATAAGATGGATCGGTGAATTGATTGCGGCAACATACTCAACAGTTATAAGTCTGTAGTGTGGTGAAATCTAATGACATGTGGCTAGCCTCTACTCCAAGAAATGAAAGGAGCTCCGTGTGCACATGTGTTCATCCACAAATTCGCTTTCGTCCGTGCTAAATGAATCGGTTGTGGTCAGTGGAATGGGTGGAGCATTTCGAACACGGCAGACCCTAAATAAAGAGAGTTACAACTTTACCACAGTGTTTAATTTTTGGTGTGGGTTGCTTTGGAGGCTGTCAAGTCATAGAGTGCAGAAATCCCGAGGTAGTGTCGCGTTAAACTGATGGGCTAGTTTTTGCTGAAGCAGATCCTATTGTAGTTGCCTGTACGTCACTATCGCAGCTCAGTTCACTCACCGTAACACGTATATAAACTGTGAAATATGATAACAACGTCCCCTTTGTTATCGATGTTGTTCATGCAAGTGTTCTGTGTTCTTTGATATTTCTCATGTGTGTAAATGAATTACGTACGCTTATACATTTTGGCAGACCACATTAATCTACTAACGACCTAAAATTTAGTGTAGCTCCTGTATCAAGTACGGCTGGTACGGCTGTTTAATAAACGCCTCAAACCTTCCCGGAATAATGATATTCCCTTCATTTTACGAGATGGATTAGTGATTACCGACCATAATATCATAACCAGCCTGTTCAGTGATTTCTTCGCCAACAGGGGTATACCCCTGGAAGGAAATGAGGTAGACATTATCATCTCAGCTACAAACCATATGGAGTCCGTTACCTTCACTTATGACAATATTCGTAAATCCATAAACTCACTTAGGAAGTCAAGTAGCTATGGAGTAGATGGCATGGCATCCATTTACTTCAAACTCGGAGGACCTAATTTACCATTAATACTATTGAAACTGTTTGACCATTCACTAACAACAGGATCTTACCCTAATCAATAGGAAACCTCATACATATGTCTTCGATTTAAATCAGGTGACAGGACAAACTTGCATAACTATGGCCCATCTCAAAATAGTTTACTCATTCTCCTCTCACGAATTCGCACACACATTCAGTGGCGTCACTGCCGAGCTCAACAGGGTCGCAGTATGGCGTTCAAAATGGAAGTTAGATCTTAATGCTTCTAAGTGTGGCTGTATATGTTTTGGGGATAAGTGTCTCAATTTTAATCTCTCCATAAACGGTAGTAAGTTATCTAGGCTTCAGTCAGTAGCTGACTTAGGACTAAGGTACCCTCATAACCTGTCTTTTACAGAACAGGTCAATATGCAGATATCTAAGTCACATCGACTACTAGGTTATATACTACGTAACTTTAATAGCAATGGTTCCCATATTCTTCTATATAAAGTTTGTGTCAGACCTTTACTAGAATACTGCACCTTTATTCTCAGTAATGTTTCGATTAAGGATAAACTCAGACTAGAGTCTGTACAACGACGCTTTACTCTCCGTATTCTTGAGGCTGGTCGTACTCTAGACTATAAAACCCGATGCACTAAGTTATGACTAGATACCTTATGGAAGCGACGGCTAAAATTAAACCTAATCTTCCTTTACAAAATATTAAACAAATTAGCGTTCTCATCGCTTAATACAATTTGGTTCGAGGAACCTTCTTGCTATAACCTACGCAATTCAGCCTCGAAAATAAAAATATCGCATTCTAAATCTGCTCTTTATATGAGTTATTTTACAAATAAATTCTCGAGAATCTGGAATCATTTGCCTCAAGCCATTCGGGAAACAGATTCACTTCCTTTATTTGTACGGCACGTTAGTAACTTCATCTCTTCTGAAATCTCGTTAAAAATGTTCACACCAACTATTGTTTCTAACTCCACCAACGAAATATTAGGGACTCTGAATGTGTGAGCACCACTCACCTGTCTTCGTCACATGATAGTGTTCTTCCATTTTAATCAGCCTATAAGCATAAGTGGTATGTCTGAAGCATAAATACTATTCCAGCCCATTAGCTTTGTTAACCCCAGGATACCAGTGCTCTTTGTTTTGTGTTCTCTCTTCTTTTGTCTTTCCTCTAGTTGTAGAAGATTATGTACGAGACAAGTATGGTACTTACTGACACAAAACTGTTGCCTTCTCAACACCCAAGTTCCAAGTACCCTTGGTCCTATCTCCCGCCTGGACATGCTCAGTGATCCATTCCGCTAGCCCTCAGCCGCTTTTCGCAATAGTAACGCATTGGTCAAGAAGCGCGAAGTGCTTTGTCATATATGCAGCACGCTACAATATATATATTTAGTGTCCTAGTACTGTAAACTTTGTTACAGTTGGTTTAGTTCTCAATTCAAACCTTTATATTCTATAAAAGTCCTGACAGTAAAATTTCGACGAAATATCTGTATGTATGTAAGCTCTTATCATTCCGATCATGCCTGTAAACTGGCATGCTCTCATGTACACAATGATTCTTGAGAATAGAAGCTATTTATTTATTTATCCTGTAACATTTAATTAATGTTTGTCTAACATCCACAAAGAACTTGATAGTTTATCAAAATGAAGGTAGAAGTGGTAACTCCGTTTATACTACGGTAAGTGTGAAGTTTTGCACTTTCTGGAAATGTGACAATATACGTGAACTTTACACAGACGGAAGGAGAATTCGAAAACTCACCTCTGTGTGTTTTTGACATTTGTTACAATGAGATTCTGAAATTCTTAGGAGTATGGTATTACTCCGATTTCCCGTTTTCCACTCCCCGTGGCAGGGCTGATCGTAGTAATCAAGAAATCAAGCCTTACAATAAGTATGTGTGCAGACACCTAACGTCTTGCTGAAATTCCATAACTGTATCACTGTTCATTTCCAGATCCATCTGACCTGACATGATAAATAGCCATCGTTTCTTCGCAAAACTGCATCATTTTAAATCTTATCTCCAGGTGGAAGAGGTTTTTAGATTCAGTATACTATTCGCAATGAACGTGCGTCTCGGATTATTTTAGCATAATCGCCTAACATACGGGATAATACTCTTTGTTTCTATATTCCACCAGCCACTCCTCTGAATGATATTGTAGCTGTCGGTGCTTCTACAGAAAAGCCTTGTGAAAGTACAAACTGGTTCTACAATTTATCAAGTGAACCAGGCTTGGGCTTTTCCCCGAAATGTCTTGGTTTACTGAAATTATACGGGTAACTGTTTTGATGGACGGTATTTGAGTGGTATATTTAATGCTAGCTCTTAGTAACACCTCTGTCAAATTAGCCAACTTAACTTGATAAGACTAAGTAGTTACTTGAGGTTAGAATGCTAGCTGCTGATCTTATAGGCTTAGACATCACTTCTCTAAGGAGGATAACTAATTCCCAAATTAATGCGATGTATAGGGAAAAGTAATACACTTCAAACCATCTCGTCACTGTGAAAATGGAAAAGAAATCCAAACTTTGCTCTACAAGGACTTCCCCATTTGGAATGGATTCTTCATCCTATTATCATGTAACAAATCGCAAAGTATTGGCACTACCAATGTAACCCAGAACAGACTGATCCCTAGAGGGTTTGTACAGCAGAATTAACGACACACCCACTCTCATGCAATAAGACAAGAGGTTAATGCTCTGTTTGGGAAGTGACGATTTTTCTTATCTCACTCTCATATAAATCTCTATAAGTGCCCAGGAAAAAAAATAGTGATTAACCTGACTGCACTATGGCGCCAAATATGTTTGACCATGGCAAACGCAGTGGAGTCCCTACTACCACTAATGCCATCTCCATCCCAACTAGATTGCTGCATAAATTACTGTAATCTTGGAGATTACTCGTACAACCAATATGAAAGGTTATACAATCGGGAGTCTGGTACCAAAATACAAGTCTATGACTAAAGTATTTGCTCATAATTAGGTGATCAGTAAACTCAGAAGAGTTACGCTTAGGTAACCAGATAAAAGTAATTCTCTCAATAACTTTAAGGCTAAACTGATTACAAAACATGCCGGCATGGTGCTTGTAGACGGCGCATTGGCCATTAAGTTTCTCAGAGCTACAAATACGCCTAAAGCCGTCGGAAGCCATAGGTCTAATAAAGGTTAAGAGATCGATTCCCCCGTCATTATTCCACAGAGACTTGTTAACGACACGCCACAAATACTCTTTAAATTGTTAATCTTGTTGCTAGGAGCAGGAAAGCACCTGAATAACTTAAAGACTAGTTTTATTATCCATGTAGCGGTAAATAATCCCCAAAACAAATAGTTACATAGGTCCTCGACATTGATGCTGACCACATTTGCTTCAGCGGACACTACTAGTTGAAAGCGCTCGGTCACGCATCACCACCAGATCACGTCACGCCGCATCGTGGAAAGCAACTCTCTCTAGTTTGCCAGCCTAGACGTTGCTATTCGATTGCTGCTCTATTCACAATCAAATATAACTTCCTTTCTATCCTTTATTGCCTTCTGATTTATTCTCATTCGTAAGAGTGGGTTCAAACGGTAGAAGTTGCCCTGGTAATACCGCAAACGTAACTTGGCCATATATCGGGTGCACTTCATTGGTGAGCACGACGTGTTCTGGACACGTTCATAACTGTGAGTTCGTTCCTGTTTATAGTTTTTAACAGTATTTTTGGTGTGATTATCATTTTTTTTGCATATTTCGATTGCATTTATTTTTGCATTTTCATATATTGTATATATAGCATGACTGATCAGACTCCTAAGTTCATTAAGATTAAAACTCCCACACCCACAAACTTTCAGCTTATTCCGTTCTGGACAAAAAACATAGAAGCCTCTTTCCGCTACGCAGAAGCTGAGTTTCGAGACCACGGCGTGACAGACCCACGTGTTCAATTCCTTGCTGTTGTAAGGTCACTTCCGCGTGGATTGAACAGGTACGTCACCCCTTTCTTTTTCAGCCTCCACTGCCTAGAACCTTATGACCAGCTCAAAAGATCATTTCTCAAACGCGGAGACTTGCCCAATAGACAACGTTTTGATGAGTTGTTCCACACCATCGAGCTAGGTAGTGGTTCAGCAACGGAAATGTTGACGCGCATGCGAGAGGTAATTGGTCAACGCACCTTTGACGAAGGTCTTTTTCGTCAACTCTTCTTATCATAACTGCCACAACAAGTGCAAGTAGTTCTGGTAACGTTTAATAACAACCCAGTAGATGAACTAGCTTCATCTGCTGATCGAATTCTGGAGATCGCCAGAAGTCGAAACAATTAAGTCTTTTCCATTACTGAAAAACCTCATTCCACCGAAAACGACGTGACAAGATTGTGTAATGCTCTTTCCCGTTTTCTTGACCTGAAGGAAAGACACCGACCGAACGATTCTCGTCGACGAAGTACATCACGGAGAAGATTGTTGTCTCGACTTCGACGAAGCGAAAACTCACAATGGTGTTGATACCACAACACCTATGGCAAAGGTTCCAAAAAGTGTAGACCCTTGCTGTTTCTCCAGCTATAAACCCACTGTTGACGCATCGAGTAGCCATCACGCGTCATCAGCAACCGTTGACGGTGGAAACAGCAGCCTGTTATTTATCACTGACGTAATAACGAAGGATCGCTACCTCGTCGATACTGGCGCAGAAGTTAGCGTTCTTTCTGCAGCCCCATCTGATCGCCAACATGAAGCTGCATTCGATCTACAGACAGCCGGTGAAAAACGTATAACTACATATGGTAAACAATATGTCTACTTGAACGTGGGTTTACGAAAACCCTTACACTGGATTTTCACTATCGCCGATGTGAAAATACCTACCATATGCATGGATTTACTTAGCCACAACAACTTGCTTGTGGACCATAGTAAAAAAAAGAGACTAGTGGGTAGTAACACAAATCTCTACGTTCGTGGAACCGCTGCTACAGGTTGTAGTTTATATCCTACTCGTTTTCAGAATATAATTTTCAGCCCCTTTCTTTTCAGCCTCCACTGCCTAGAACCTTAGGACCAGCTCAAAAGATATTTCTCCAAACCGGAGACTTGCCCAATAGACAACGTTTTGATGAGTTGTTCCACACCATCGAGCTAGGTAGTGGTTCAGCAACGGAAATGTTGACGCGCATGCGAGAGGTAATTGGTCAACGCACCTTTGACGAAGGTCTTTTTCGTCAACTCTTCTTATCATAACTGCCACAACAAGTGCAAGTAGTTCTGGTAACGTTTAATAACAACCCAGTAGATGAACTAGCTTCATCTGCTGATCGAATTCTGGAGATCGCCAGAAGTCGAAACAATTAAGTCTTTTCCATTACTGAAAAACCTCATTCCACCGAAAACGACGTGACAAGATTGTGTAATGCTCTTTCCCGTTTTCTTGACCTGAAGGAAAGACACCGACCGAACGATTCTCGTCGACGAAGTACATCACGGAGAAGATTGTTGTCTCGACTTCGACGAAGCGAAAACTCACAATGGTGTTGATACCACAACACCTATGGCAAAGGTTCCAAAAAGTGTAGACCCTTGCTGTTTCTCCAGCTATAAACCCACTGTTGACGCATCGAGTAGCCATCACGCGTCATCAGCAACCGTTGACGGTGGAAACAGCAGCCTGTTATTTATCACTGACGTAATAACGAAGGATCGCTACCTCGTCGATACTGGCGCAGAAGTTAGCGTTCTTTCTGCAGCCCCATCTGATCGCCAACATGAAGCTGCATTCGATCTACAGACAGCCGGTGAAAAACGTATAACTACATATGGTAAACAATATGTCTACTTGAACGTGGGTTTACGAAAACCCTTACACTGGATTTTCACTATCGCCGATGTGAAAATACCTACCATATGCATGGATTTACTTAGCCACAACAACTTGCTTGTGGACCATAGTAAAAAAAAGAGACTAGTGGGTAGTAACACAAATCTCTACGTTCGTGGAACCGCTGCTACAGGTTGTAGTTTATATCCTACTCGTTTTCAGAATATAATTTTCAGACATCGGTATTTGGTTGAATGCCTTTACCAAGTAGATTTTTGAAAATATTGTCATTCCCTTCAGAGTGGCCGTTAAATAGTGGATGTGTGGTAACGGGTAACGGTCAGGCGTTGTTTGGGCGTTGAGACGTAGCAGCGCTAACTTCTGCGCCAGTATCGACGAGGTAGCGATCCTTCGTTATTACGTCAGTGATAAATAACAGGCTGCTGTTTCCACCGTCAACGGTTGCTGATGACGCGTGATGGCTACTCGATGCGTCAACAGTGGGTTTATAGCTGGAGAAACAGCAAGGGTCTACACTTTTTGGAACCTTTGCCATAGGTGTTGTGGTATCAACACCATTGTGAGTTTTCGCTTCGTCGAAGTCGAGACAACAATCTTCTCCGTGATGTACTTCGTCGACGAGAATCGTTCGGTCGGTGTCTTTCCTTCAGGTCAAGAAAACGGGAAAGAGCATTACACAATCTTGTCACGTCGTTTTCGGTGGAATGAGGTTTTTCAGTAATGGAAAAGACTTAATTGTTTCGACTTCTGGCGATCTCCAGAATTCGATCAGCAGATGAAGCTAGTTCATCTACTGGGTTGTTATTAAACGTTACCAGAACTACTTGCACTTGTTGTGGCAGTTATGATAAGAAGAGTTGACGAAAAAGACCTTCGTCAAAGGTGCGTTGACCAATTACCTCTCGCATGCGCGTCAACATTTCCGTTGCTGAACCACTACCTAGCTCGATGGTGTGGAACAACTCATCAAAACGTTGTCTATTGGGCAAGTCTCCGCGTTTGAGAAATGATCTTTTGAGCTGGTCATAAGGTTCTAGGCAGTGGAGGCTGAAAAAGAAAGGGGTGACGTACCTGTTCAATCCACGCGGAAGTGACCTTACAACAGCAAGGAATTGAACACGTGGGTCTGTCACGCCGTGGTCTCGAAACTCAGCTTCTGCGTAGCGGAAAGAGGCTTCTATGTTTTTTGTCCAGAACGGAATAAGCTGAAAGTTTGTGGGTGTGGGAGTTTTAATCTTAATGAACTTAGGAGTCTGATCAGTCATGCTATATATACAATATATGAAAATGCAAAAATAAATGCAATCGAAATATGCAAAAAAAATGATAATCACACCAAAAATACTGTTAAAAACTATAAACAGGAACGAACTCACAGTTATGAACGTGTCCAGAACACGTCGTGCTCACCAATGAAGTGCACCCGATATATGGCCAAGTTACGTTTGCGGTATTACCAGGGCAACTTCTACCGTTTGAACCCACTCTTACGAATGAGAATAAATCAGAAGGCAATAAAGGATAGAAAGGAAGTTATATTTGATTGTGAATAGAGCAGCAATCGAATAGCAACGTCTAGGCTGGCAAACTAGAGAGAGTTGCTTTCCACGATGCGGCGTGACGTGATCTGGTGGTGATGCGTGACCGAGCGCTTTCAACTAGTAGTGTCCGCTGAAGCAAATGTGGTCAGCATCAATGTCGAGGACCTATGTAACTATTTGTTTTGGGGATTATTTACCGCTACATGGATAATAAAACTAGTCTTTAAGTTATTCAGGTGCTTTCCTGCTCCTAGCAACAAGATTAACAATTTAAAGAGTATTTGTGGCGTGTCGTCAACAAGTTTCTGAGGAATTATAACTTTGGGCGATCTATGGAATTTTCTACTTGGCGAAGTTGTGTCGTACCTCCTACCAATACTTTCAAAACAAAGGTTAACGCAAACCTGGACTCTATTTGTAATAAGAGACTGTGTTGTAAAGGTTACTATTATTTTAACTTTTAATTTGACCCTCTTTTCTTCTGTTTCAGAAGCAAATTAATCATTACTGTACCCTCGAAAACCAAGAACACTCTTACCATCTAGATTTTGATTTTAAGAAACGATAGTTTGTTAATTCTGGCGAGTAAAGTTGACAGATGACATCAGGATAACTCCAGCTCTAGTATTCTTATGATTGAAGACTCATATTGGAAATCGTCGTTTGGCGGTATTTCAAGTGTCTACAAATGGGTGCTTTAAGATGACGTCCTCATTAAGTTTCTTGTTTTCAAGAGCCAGAAGGTATTTCAGTTCGCAGTCGAAATATATGGTCAACGAATTTTGCATACTTGTGGATGAATCTGATTGTGTCCTTGGGTTCGCTAACAAGAGAGTAGGTAACGCAGTAATTATTCATGTGGTATTAGAAATGTCATGAGGTATTATCAGGAAAGTCGTTGTTACATCGAGCCTTTAGCTTGTTCCTCTTTCGAGAGGATACAGGTGATGAAAGTTCTGGTAGAAGCCTTAAGCTACTTGTACAGAAACGTTCTCCTAATAAACTTACATTCCCGTCCATGTGGTCAAACACTTGTTGCAGTCATCCTATTATGAACTTTCCTGATGAACTTATCGAGTCAGATGCGGTTGGAGTAAAAAAGGCAGCACAACGAAAGGTAAGAAGAGCTCTTGGATGTTGTATTATGAATAGCTGTTGCATGAACTAGGCATCAGCAATATCTTCCTGCCGTTAGATCGTATACACTTCTTGTGTCGAGTGTTATATGCTGCTCCAAATGAACCGCACATGAAAAGTAAATTTGCAGAACATGAACTGGACTACATTCTTGTTAGTGTGCTAGATCCGGTTGTTAGTAAGTTTATTGCACTTAGTACCATAATGTATGGAAAGTTACTATGTTAATGAGGTTTTTATAATGCATTATTCGCTTGCTTTCCTGGATGATATAAATATCTAACCTTTTGTGCTCTCAAACTTTGCCTGCGAAACTTACGATTACAACTCTGACTTTCACAATTGGAGGGGAACCATACGATTTCCTAGATGAGCAGTGTTTTTCAATTTCATCGATTCGAGTGCTTGTTTTGCGTATGCTTGTCTTATTCATTTGCACTCCGGGTTGGGGTATCTGACCTCTCGCCCGTTGCCTCTACCTTGTTTTGGTGATCTGGCTTGCTTACATGTGATGAACTATTCGGGCTATATTGGCTCTAACAGTCGTTCCTTAAAGTGCCACCATACCATACAGGTCGGCTGAAAGACGACAAGACTGAAAACGGACAACCTAAGGTCCGAGGGGAAAGTTATGCTGCCAGCGGCAGTTAGGTGCTTCCCTCAGATAGCCAGTGATGCTGCCTTCCTGAAGGAAGAATGGGGGGGGGGAGTTAGAAAGACTTTAAAATGTTCACTTTGCCCTACTCCACGTGTTTCTGTCTCAGGGAATAAGACCTTTCTAAGCATGGAGCTAACATCAGAGACCACATGTATAGAAATCGCATGTGACCGGTTTCAAGTAGTTGTCCCTTGATCACTGAGGTCACACATAAGTTGTCAAGACTACCCACTGACTCAGCTTCTTTTCCAGGTACTTGAAAAAGAACCATTCCACGGCGTGGGGAACTATGAAGTGGTAACCATGCTCATATCTTTAGCAGCACTGAAGATCACCGTCGTAATAATAAAATTCCTTCAATTTTTATTATTTTTATCCATACTATCAACTCCAAATTCCTCTCTTCGACTTCCTCTTCATGTGCTACTAATTCCAACGATTCTAGTTCACAAAATACTGTCTCGGACCTGTTGAAACCTACGCACCAAACTGCACATTGGAGTCATCAACGTGTGAACCCTATGTCAAATTCGGCTCTAGGCTTCTCTGGAATTAGGATCTCTTTTCATACATGCGTAGTTTCCGAAACATGGATACGGGACCCTAGCGTGGCCATGTACTTGACCTCACCTAACCAATGTGAGGAACCTCTATGGCATACCCTTCGTTTATCTGGCAACTCGACAGCCACCACTAGATGTTAGCTAGTGTAGGTATAGCTGAACAAGTACTCCTTAAATGGGACCCTGTCAACTATTGCCTGTGCTGTTCGATTAAATGGTTCTGTAGGAATTCCAAAGGATAGGGACTCATATCATTGACTCTTCGTCATTTTTACCTATGCACCCACTAAAACATTTCAAAGAACGAGGAAGAGTAGTGGGTTCGGATGGATTAACTCCAAATGCCCTTTTAAGATAGTAGTCCAGCTTTAGTAATTCGAATGACTGGTATTTTAGCTAGTTTGCGAGCTGAACATAACCTCATCTAACTGGTCTAGATCGTTGATCATTCCACTTTTATAAGTAAGGGGCAAAGTCGTTTTGGGATAATCTTAGAGGGATTAACTCGACTAATATAGTGTCTAAAATAATAGCTTCAATAATTGTCAGCCGCTCAACGACGAGTCACAAATGACAAATGCGAGAAAATCAGGCTGGTTTCAGACTTTGTTGCGGTTGTACTGACCAAGTATTCACCGTTCGTCAAATCTTAGAACACAGACATACTTTTCGGCATCCGGTGATAGTTTTTCTTGACTTGAAGGCAGCAGTCGACCAAGAGGTTTTATACCAGTGTCTGTGGCGCAAGTGTATTCACTTTTTATCTTCATCTAGATCTCAAGTCCCTTCATATACACGTTTACTTTATTCTTCCCTATTGTGTTCTATTGTCGTGTTCTTGTAAATTTGATCTCGTCATGCTAATGTGGTATGACAACTTGAACCTATGTGCATATATGCCAGGTTCTTCCTTTTTAATGACTGATTGTCTTTAATTGAAAAACGTACCTTAGAAGCACATAAACCCTGTGAAGGCTCTTTACTCGAACACTATTAATCGAGTTAGAGAGTATGGTGAACTGTCATTTGAACCTGTAACTTTAAGTGATATCTGTCAAGGCCGACCACTGTCCCCATTTTGTTTAATTTCATAATAGATTTCCTGCTGGATATAAAGGTTCCATCATCTGAATTTTCAGGGATTAATCTCCTGCCAGAAGGTTTGCCAGTTGACTCTGATAAAACACAGTCTTTTGATAGCGCTAAGCAACAATGCAAACATGGTCAGGATGCGTTTCTTCTCCTCTAAATGCAAGTAAGTGCTTTAGAACTAGTCACCAACACTTGGACTTAGGGTAGGGAGTGAAGTGGTTAACCACATCAACCACTTTTATTTTGGTGAACTTTAAAATCGGGTATTGTGGAATTCGGTAAATCAGGGAGGTTGTAAATCTTTATCGACTGGAGTAGTTGGGAAATGGGCTATTTATCCTTAACCGCCGTCTACCTATACGCGCAATCCTGACTGGTATTGGAGTATGACGAAAGAAAGTACATGAACTCATTCCATGAAGTCACAGACTGCTAACCTGAGTCGTGTTGGTAGATACAGTCTACTTGGTCGGCGTACACATGAACGTCGTAGCCAGTGGTTGGAAACTGAATGACATGGCTGTGGTGTATTCACTCTTCGTTCTCCCTTAAATTGTGAGCCTTAGTTCATTTCATATCTTTCTTCCCACGACCTAATTCTTTTTCCTTGGATCATATTCTGTATACCCACTTTTATTCTTATTATGATCATTGAAGTAACTACTACTTTTACTGATGTGGTGTTAATCTTGTTGTGCTGCTGAAGTGTGATGACTTGTACTGGTGCACACATGTTCCGGGATGTATTGTTCGTACGCATATACATACTACTCCCATCTTATTTGGTATTTCTAGAGTACTGTAACTCGTTGAGACTTTTCCAACTTAGGATAGGTTTCCATCCACCGGCTAAAGAGTAAGCTTTTTGTTTGGCAGTTCACCCTTTGCTGCTTGACACCTGTGAAAAAATGTTCGGTGATGGTAGGGGCAAGAGGGCTGTAAGTATTTGACTGTAATTTTGAACCTACAATCTACTCGGTGATATTATTTAAAGCACATTTTACTTTTTGTATATCTCGGTTTCATACCGTATATTGCACCACTTATCCTTCATCTACCCGAATTACTGAATTTCTGCAGCCTTAATTCTATAAATGTGTTGTCGGGAAGTCTCAGAACGTAAGTCATTGTTTCGCCATCTCTTAAGTGACTCGTTTGTTGAGAATGTGTTTATCTGAAAACGACCACAGTAACTAAACACATAATGCTTAGCTACGTCGTATTTGGTTTCAGATTTTTATTACTTATCTAGCTGAATAACCTATACCAGACCCACCATACTTACCCGACACTATCACTTTCGAATAGGGTTGGTCACTATTTTCATAAGTCCGCCCCTAGGATTACACAGTCATTGTCCATCGTCGCCGACATCTTTGAATCCAACTAAATAGTAATCTGCTCTCGATTATGGAATTATAGGTTTGTAGATGTATTATACTTTTGCCGATCCATGAATGATAGGAATGCTGTATAAATCTTTAACTGTAAGATCTTATTTTGTATTATTAAATGACTTTTACACTAAAATATGTATTCTAGCTGATTTAGTAGGTGCTCATACATGTGCTTTTGTTTACTTTTTTTTATCTAGCTCAAAATATTGCGGATACAGATTTAATGAAACTGAATCCTGACGAAGTCAGTGACGTCCGTTGGATAACTCTTAATGAGTTTAAAGACATGAAGTGTTTTTCAACGGATCATATGAACTTATCAAGAACTTCAGACTGCTATTTATGTAGATCACTTATCACCCCTTGGCTGCGTGGTATTCTTTCAAGCGGCCTTTTGCAAAGATTATGGCATTGGGCTGAGGCATCATGTAGTAGTCACTTGGAGAGAAGCTTTTTAACCAAAGATCAATCCTGGGATAGAACTAGAATAATACATTTATCCTCTGATGATGTACAGTGATTTGTAAAGTCTTATTTCTTACAATCTAAGCATTATTGCAATATAATTTCCAAATAGTCTTGTGTTTTAACTACCACAATTTCCATTGTTTACTGGTTCGTCTATCCAGGCTCTCTATATCATTTGTGCAGTTTATGTGAAAATTGAATAAAGCTGTTAAACAGGTGTATCGGCCAAATGTTTACTATCCCCTAAAACACATTAAATAATGAAATTTAACGAAACTCAATGACCAGACATCACCCTATGTTGGTTTCTGGTCACTTTTTGTTACATTATTCAACTTCTTAGCTGGGAGTATATGAAGCATTTTTCGGATCTGTAACTCAGTAATTGTAAATTGATTCATTTAACTAATAAAACACTACTCCACCACTTATCGGCAAATATTGGTAATTATTAAAATGATATGTAGTAGTTATATATTTCCTATTGAAGCTTTACTACATTTTGATCTCTTCCCGGAGGTGTCTAGAATGTTCCCAGCCATCACTGTCATCGATGCCCAATACTGACTGGCGTGTTAACAGTTTAAAGGAAAGCTAAGGACATCCAGAACAAAATATGACACCAGTTCATAATATTATTGACGGTTAACCGACTCTGACCTTTGGTCGGGGTCCACGCGGCAGTTGTGATTGAAGGTTAAAGATGCTGATGGCACATTTGTATTCATTACTCATCTCTCACAAATCTTGACTCTCAGTGCTATTCCTTATTCTATCCTCTTGTTTTTGAACAGTTCGCTACATTTAATCGTTTTTATTATCATTGATTCTTATATTGTTTCAAAATCTTTGTTGTTCATCTTGTTAGTTTCAATTCTGTATATTGATGCTTTGGCAACTTAAGCCGACTTACATTTATACCAGATCCTATGTTGGTTGTAGGTAATGAAACAGGCTTTTACTCCATCGTTATTTAGTGATAGAGTATACATCTGCTAAGCTCACAACTTGTTTGAAGTTCTCAATATCTACGTAGCTACAAATAATCCTTGTATGAACTAGAATCATTGCAAAGAGCGATGCTTGCTAGATGCTCTTAATTGCTCGATCAGAGACTCATGTGTGTCTCATACTGCTCTAAGTAGTCAGGCCGCATTATTTGTCTTCATAACTGATGACCCAGAATATAAATATGCGTGACGTTACTTCTTTGTGCAAGTGTCCGACCTTCAGTTTCTTTGAACCATTTCTTGTGTTACAGATAAACTGTTCAAGTTTAATGTTATTCTTCAAAAAAGGGAAGCTTAGTCGACAAGATCGCCAGTCTGAGGAGTCGGTAAGCAAATCATTGCCTTCTTTGACACTTTTTCTTGTTGTGACTCACAGGACAAATAATCACCAGAAACCTGTATTGATCTTTGTAGTGCATCCATTCTGGGTATGCTTCTGTGTCAATTCATTCCCTACTCAGTTGTCTTTTTGTCTTACGTTTCTTCACTTGTTGTTTTTCTCATGTTTCGTTACTCTTGTGAAATATTGTGACTTGGTAGGATGCACTTTTACTCTTGGTCCTTCATTGTTATCGGTCTAAATTTTTGATCCAATGAAAATGAAATAGCCTATGGCATCTATATTGAGGTTTTATGTAGCTGGGTAATTTTGGATTACAGATGTTGGCGTATATTTGTGTGATTTACTATGTCCAGTATTATTTTGACTCCATAATTTATCATTTATATTATTTGTCAAAATATTGACGCAAAATATTCCTTTGCTAGTTTTTTAGTTCAGTCGCTAATTGGTAAGATTTAAAGTTAACTTAAATCGTTAATTCATAAATAAATAGTTTTTTCAGTATATTCGAGCTTTACTTAGGATGTTTTGATTATTTTGCTTTAGGTATTTTTTCAAACTTTGACTATCGTAGTGAGATCAAAGTCTTAATGATTATTGAAACTGTAACTCCTAAAATAGTAGTAACATCTGGAGTAGATGTTTGCCATACAAGTAATGTAGCGACGTCGTCGGTTTCTGTGTCTTCAAGTCCTGGGAATACAAATAGTATGCTCCTTAGCAATTTATGGACTCAACTTGATCACATTCAACCGACAGTGAGTGATTTTTTTTCTGTTAATAATGTCTCTTGATTGTAGCATGTTGATTTTACCTTCTGCGTACATGACTGGGAAATTTTCTTAAGATTCTTGAAATTTCGTTATGAACAGGAGTGGTTGATTGCTAGATTAACCTTTTGAAACATTCACCTAATGACGCCAAAATAATATTTCGTGTGTATTAAATGGCATATATTGTTGCTGACTATCGGTTGGCTTAGCTTTTACATAATTACGATTTTTCATATTGATTATTCTTATTTCTCTAACTCCACTTGTGTACATTCAGTCGCAGTGTTTTTCACCCATTTTTTGCTCCTTATTTATTTCCAGATTCCTGATCGATTATCAGTCGCTATATTGGAGGGTGCTGGAGTACAAATGGAAAACAGTGATCCACGACTTGCTCGTTTGATCAGTCTAGCTGGTCAGAAATTTTTGACTGATATCCTCACTGATGCCATGCTTCATTGGCGCCTTGCAAATGGACAGTCTACTGGACTACTTAACCATCCTAGTGTACCTATTGGTCAAACATCTAATCCTCCTCCTACGAATGTTGCTACAACACAAGTAAACAATCCAAGTCAATCAATTCCACAATCTCCGTCTAGTGAGTGCATTTCAGTTGGCTTGTAGTTCATTCCAAGTATCGCGTTCATGGAAACTTATTCTTGAAATTTCGTGTAGACTAAAATAATAAAGAAAGGTGTTGAAAATTTTAAATATTTACAAGTTAAAGTATTAGATTTTTGTTGCATCAACTGAATTCATAATGATTTCCTGTCATTCAATGCAGTTTATATCTTAAAAATCGTTGTAGTTGTTACGGAATTTTGTTTTGAGCGCTTAATGAATGATGATATACAATCTGAGATTTCTAAACTAGGTTAATAAAGCCGTAGTCGATATATCGTATTCTGTAACGTAGTCTTGTCTATATTGAGTTACTAGCTTGAACAAATTTATAGATCTTCATCAAGAGACAAGATAACTAGCCAGTAGAATATTTTTTTTTGTAAGATAACATACTTACTTAACATATATTAGATACATATCTACATGTCATAGAAAGCCGGAGGATATCGACTCTGTAGGTTGCTTACTCGCCAATGAATTAAGCCTCACATATTAAGCTTAATTCCTGGCCATCATATGAGTTTAAAGGTGCACTTATTTTTCCATTATATTATTAAAATAACTTCAATTGTATATTCGTATAATAATTGATGACTACTACCACACAGGTTATATGCAATGTACTCTTTAAAGCTTACTTTTAATAGGGTGACAGGGATGTTTATTGTCTTTGTACAATATTATATGTAGACCAGTATCGAAACGTTTGTCTTTGGAAAGCAAAACCTAGGTGGTACAAACGCTACTAAGTTTTCTTTTGGATTTTTACTTACCGTTTGTATTATTGTTTTAAACAGCAGAAGTAGGTTTGTGCATGTCTTTGGCCTGCTTTCTATTTGCTAGTTTGTTGGTTTCTTTGTTTTGCTGTTTCTTTTAACATCCGGTCATTATTTCACGTGTATTGTCTTGTATTATCATCTCAAGATAATCATTTACTTGTTGATCCTATTCATGGAGTTTCACACTTCCAGTAATAATAGTAGCATCGACATTTGAAGATGTTTCTGACATGATAACAGTATTCTTACTCAGCAATTAGTTTTATTTCTAGTTATTGTTAATACAATATTTGTAAAACCCGTATACTTAAAATCCTTGTATAATGCTACTTATAGGTTTTTCATCTTTCACTCCATCAGTGTCTTACGTGGATTTGCTTAGAGCATCTCGTCAGAACTTCTCGTACTAGAAGATCGTTTATTCAACCAAGAAAGTCACAAAACATAGATTAGTGTTGATTTCATATTATGTATAGAAAGGTTTCATGAAACTATATAAAACGACAGTTTCGTGAATAATTAGGTGTCTTCATTGAGAATTAACCTCAGTAACACCAGTTAGCAACTGACACTAATCCATTGAGACGTTGATTACTACTGAGTTGACATCAGGTGGTGCGGACCTCCTTTCTAATCTCAGAGTGGTATATCTCAATCTAGTTCATATTCGATTGTATGTCTTAATGTCTATACAGGTAAGGTTGTGGAATTCACGTATTAATCCTGGTCATCTTTTACCGACAATATTGAACAACTTAATGTTCAGTTGCTTCCTTTTCAATAGTACTTCTCTCTTTCGGCAAGAACATCATATTTAGAACACTATAGTTAAACTTCATATAATTGCAACTGTTTGTAAACATTACGTACACTGTTTGGCGGGTTGTAAATTGTTTCCACGTATTTCTGTTTAGACAGCCAATCAGTATCTCATGCTCACTTATTCAATTCTACCCGTCTTAGCTTGGTTTCTAAGTTCCATCTTCCTTTTAGTTGCAACCAGTGGCTTTTTGTGTGATTAATTAAAGAACATTTTTATTTGGAAATATTTAATCTTTCAGTTTCGGTTGTTTAAGAAAAAGAAAGCAACTTAGGGTTTATAATACCTCCACTATATAACGTATACTAAGAGGTAGTTATTTCGCTTTAGTTTTTCATCTTGGCAGTAATTATTAATTCATATTAATACTAACTAATCATAGGTGTTGTTTTGCACTCGTTTATTTATGCAAATCAAGATAATTTCCCCCTAATTTCATTGAGTAAAATTTTGTTCCTTAACTTGTATATAATTCACTACTTTCACGCCAATCCTTATGATATCTATAATATATTTGTAGGTGGAAAACATGGAACAAATAAATTTCCCACTGATCGTCGTGCTACTCTTACACTAGAAGACTTAATCGCTTCATTGAATGATAGGGGTATTCACGTTGCCAAGCCGCCGTACTACCGGTAGATTGTGTATCCAGCATGTACCTGTTTCTTGTGTATATTTTTCTTCTTTCAACTTCTCTCCTTATCTGTTCCTCTTTTATCTTATCTATAATATTTGATAAGCTTCGTAATGTTGTTTCGTATGAAACCATGCTTAACTTTTTTCTTTGTTAACGATGGGTCGAATGTAATCTTAATTTGACAGTAATTTCTATAAACCTATATAAGTTACTTGTAGGTGTAAACGTTTTACTTCACTGAAATGTTGCATTGAAATAATCAAATACAATCATTTCTATTAGTGAAGACTTATGCTTAGTATTCATGACTGAATTTGTAAAGACCTTTGAAAGAATTGTCTTGTCAACGAAATCTCTTTTGACGTCCTAGTGCAGCAATCCACAATGTGACTGCTATCTGTACAAGCATTGACACTGATGTTAGCTAATTTTAATCTTTCTTCAGTCTGCTTTTTTGGCACTTGAATATGAAAAAAAAGTCACGTAAAGCACCTTAGACAGGTCATTCGAACAGTGCTCATCAGTCTCCACTGTAAAGTATTATATGTCATTGTAGTCATGTCTATGTATCGTACCGTATATCACAGGTAATGCAACGGAACTAATCTTATGATTATTCGCTTTTATGCCATCGATTTTACTATCATAGTCTAGAGGAGAACGTTTGTATTTGATACTATGGGTTGCAAAAATAATTGATATTGCGGAAATTGCCATGTCAACTGGTGTCTTTTTTATGCTTAAAGTTGGTGTTTGCAAGAAATAAACGGTTATCTGAATATAGTTGTAGTAAACAGTCACCATTATCTGTTCGTTTATCCTAGATGCCATAGAATCCACCTAGGTGCCTTTTGGTTCCGCCTAATCTACCTACTTGGGCATTAAAATCACTAGCCACAATCACTACATCAGTACGCTTAGCTTTTCTAAGGAGGTCAGAAAGCTTTCTGTAAAATTCATCTTTTACTTCATCTGAGCTGCAATCAATGGGAGCGTAAGCAGAGATAACAAAAAAAGGCAACGGCGTATGTCCCTATCTTTCCGAGTTCTTACTGTGCCGCTTAGATGGACAGCGCATAAGCGACTGTCTACGGAAATCCTGTCAACGAGAGCCTGTTCAGCTTTTGAACTTAGTGCTATACCTACACCAGCAAGGCCTCGAGTGGTAGCGGTGGAGTCTCTGGAAACACTAAGGGTGCACCGGGCCAGTTCTATATTTTGGTAAGGTGAGGTCAAGCGAATAATTTTACATGGATCCTGTATACGCGTTTCAGAGACGCAGAAGACATCGAGGGAACGGGAATCTAGGGTCATAGCTAAGGAAGCTTGTTGTCCTATTTGGCATAAGGTTCGAGCGTTAAGAGCTCCGATATCTAGTTTAGTGCGAGGTTTCAGGAGACCAGGGATAACGTTTCGTGAACTCAAACCATTAGCATTAGAGGCGTGAGGTGATAAAGTTAGGCTAGACGGGTTAATCATGGGGATAAAAGAGTTATTAAGAGTTGATGATGGGATTTGACCTCGAACAAAATGACGTGTGGTGTTAGGGGTATCGGGGCGGTTGTCACTACTTGGCAGCCCACATTATGGAAGGACATTGCTTCTTGAGGTGCCTGGAAAGGACACTGGATTTGTATTGGTCCCAGTGACCTGGTAGCGTGGTCATAGAGCCCAAGGGGCAACTGCTTGAGGCCGGTTACGCACGCCCTTATTGTGGGAAGTTTCCGAAGTGTTAGCTCCATTCTTAAGAAAGCCTTACTGCTGGAGACGGGAATCCGTTGAGTGAGGTGAAATGTGACAATTTTAGGGTCGACCTTCCTAACCGCTCTCTTATTTAGCATAAATATCGACTCCCCCCATTGTATCATCATTACTCTTGTCTTCTTTTCAGATATTATGGTTGATGCTTCTCATTTATTATTATTATTATTATTATTATTATTATTATTATTATTATTATTATTATTATTATTATTATTATCATTCATCTCGTAATCACATAAACAGTTGTAATGAACAGTTCCTCCATTTTACCATATCATATCATTTTATACATTACCTTCGTCTTCCTTCATCCAAACATTTGTTTTGGTGCATAATCATAACATCAATTTATTAAACCCCAATAAATATTTATGCTGATTATGATCATGATCACGTTGGCAGTTCCAATCGACACATAATCCGATTGAAGTTAACATCATAAACTAGTCATTTTAAAACTAATTATTTTACTTCGTTAACATTCCTAATTTTATAAACTGTAGTTTTAAAGGATATTCAAACTTTGCTATTCACTTTGGATTATTAATTTAGATTAATAAGTGCTGGACCCGAAGAAAATGTATTAAAGGGAATGTTCTTCATTCATAATTCCTTCGTTGTAATATAAATTGTGATTTTAGCACATTTGTTTAAGTTAAGAAGAACTCACGAAGTAATTAATATTATATTACTGTACACAATTTTTGTTTTTTTATGGAAATAAGAGTAAATCAAAGTATACCTTTAGTATTATGTAATAATATGTATCATTTCGTAAATCCTTCTTGGAATTGAGCACGAATCCTTTTAGTTAACATGGCGAATGCTCCACTATTAGTTCCACTGGGTTGACCAGCGTCTAATCTACTCTGATCAGTTTGTACTATCGAGCGATGATCACTCCTAGCATATTTGAACTTCGTCAGTCAATTTCCACAAAACCACATCAAATTATCATCTTAATGAACTATAAAATATCTTTTCCAGTTTTATATAGACAATATTTCTTATCCACATAGATATATGGTTAACGTTAATTAATTGGATGCAAACATTTTACACCTTAGTCTGGTTCTTTTTATATTACATTGTGTTGTTTGAAAGTTTTAAGTACTGAATCCTTGCATTAATTCATCATCGAGTAATTTGAAATTTCACATTTTCCAAGACTCCAGTACTTTCAGTATGCTCACTAGTCTATGCAACAAGATATCACACACATTCGTTAGCAGATTGCATATACATCTTGTTATCAAGTTTAAAAAAATCAGAATTTTTATGTTCAAATCTTATCAATTGCTTACAACCGTTTAACACTGAATACTTATAATAGTTGGTTTAGACGATTCAAATCAATGTTAGGAATTTATAATTAGAAATTATCTGTTAGATGTTATATTGACTAGTGACATATGGATAATTTGATTTACATTCGTAGTCATTTTCTATAGAGTAATCAAATGAACAATTGTATATTCGGTATGTGTTGTATCAAATAAATAAACTGAAATTAAACTAACCCGTACTAACATTTCAAAACTCTAAATAGCTTGCTTGTTGATTCATGTACTTAATTAACATGTATCATTGAAATGTGTGCATTTTTGTGATAGTTTTGATTTTACTCCCATATACTAAATTCAGTAGTATATGTATATTATGAATTTCTCGACAATTTATAGATAACATATTCTGTTGTTACAAATAGTTAAGGTATGTACGTTGTGATTAATACTTTGGGATGTTTTGGTTTATTAAAGTAAACTGTATGAGAACTAGTATTCTAAACATTACTTCTTATTATCCTAATACAAGTAAGTTAGTGTTGTATTTTTAGTATTTTTTTAATAGAATTGTAATGTTGTTAAAAATTATTTTGTCTCATCAAGTAACTAAGATTTATAATTGTAAAATGCAATCATCCTAAAACGGGATTTTCTGAAAGCCATTATAAGCCAGTGCAATGTTTGAGCATACTATTAATCATACCATTAATCTTGGTTTTGTAAATCTTATATTCCTATCCTTGATATAAAGTATATTGTCCGTCGAGTGATAACCTATATTATCAATTTAGTCATTCGAACTAATTACAATCTCTTGATTTAATATGGTTTTTATATTGATACGTTTAATGTCAGCAATGATATGTCCATCAGTTTTGTAATACAATCAATCCACATGTTCTGTAATATTGTTATCATGCCATATTTGCATGTGGTTTACTAAATATTAAAACCATGACCTAATGTTTTATTAATTATGTTCTCAATGTATCCACCTGAAATCGTTCGCTTAATTTTGTTTATGCATTCTGCATTTTCCTAATGGATTGATCACTAAGTAGTGATCATCGTTATAATTATTTAGTTTTTATTGGCAGTTGAATTCCTCCAATCCAGTTGGAGTATAGCCACTAATCTCTGCGGCTCAACGTCACATTCACTATATTTCAATGGTTGTAGGTAATCGGGAGGAAATGTTGACTGAGTTAGATTTGTTGCTCGCTGTTACTCACCAGAATGATATATCTGAAACTTATACTTGTAGAATTCAAACAAGCGTCACAGATACATAACTACGGACGTCACCTATACAGCGACCGACATCATGTAGTACTGAAATATTTACCGTAATCATTGTGTAATAACCCATGTTATTTTTATATAGTACTTTCTAACTTTTATCCCATCTCAAACTAATGAATTTTCTTAATACGAACTTATAATTAATTAGATAAATTAGCTAAAATGATTAAATAGATCATAGCTTTTCCTCTATACGATAAGTGACTGGTGGTTTATTTGAATATTGATTACAGTGTACTCAATTGATAATAGTTGTGCATCAATTTCATCTTAACTTATCGATCTAATCATCATTATTCGTATTACTATTATCCTTAAGAGATAAGTAAAACTATGAGGAAAAATACATTAGAATATGACAATAATTGTTGTGTTTTAAAAAAAAGGCACATTTAAGTAGGATGCATAGACTTTGCACAATTTATTGTAAATAATGTTAAGAACTATACTTCTCTGTTAATTTCTGTTTATAAATAAGCTATTCATTTAAAATAAAATAAGAAGCGTAATCAAAAAATAGTGTGAAAAGGTTAATATTTATTCATTTGCAGTGATGTTGAAAAATATAAGGAATTATTTATTTTTAATTTATATTTCCAACTTTCCTGGGTAAAGAAGATAGTGGTTTTCTAATTACATTAGGTGATGTATTTGCACTTGCTGAATTTGAGTACTTTGTTTTTGTATCTCTTAGTTTATTAGTTTGACTAGGATTCAATCTTGTTGTTGTATCTGTATTTGATGAACTACTTATTTTTTGTTTAACTGTTAATGATTTGTGTAATGATGTAGGACTTGAAGGCAAAGAACTAGGCTTCATTATTCTAACATCAAAAAGTGATGGAGATTTCAAATCACGCTGAATTTTTAATGGTGATTTTGGAGTAATTACTGGTGACGTGATTAAAGAAGAGGTTGAGGATTTCTTGGATTTTTTATCTTCCGAAGTATTAACTAGTTCCGTTGCAAGCGTCTCAGGTAAAATAGGATTATCTTGTACACTTTCAGCTAAAGCAAATGAAATATCAGGTGACACGTGAAGAAAAGATGCTGTAGATTCCATTGAAGGAAAAAACGCATCAATGTTGTTGGAGTGATTTTCAGTCATCATGCCCCCAGATGTTGAGCTGGTACGGATGTCAGATGTGGTGTCTAACAGAGGGGATATGTGGCGTGGAACAACTGGTGACTCTGTGTCTTGTGTTCTGCTGTCATCATTCATTTCGTGTTTGAGGTCAGTGAGATTTGTGTTGTCAGAGGAGGTGTCAAGATGTCCAGTTGCAGGCGTCGTGTCGCTCTGATCAGTTAGATCTCGTTGTCTGTAGGTCAAGTCTACGATACATGGTTGATCAGTTATTTGATCTGAGTGAGTCATTGTCAGGCAAGCAGGCGACAGAGTGTCGAAATTCCGTCCATCCTCGCCTTCTTTGACTTCGTCTGTGAATTCGGTGGGAGGTTTACTTTTATCGGAGTGATCGGAGTGACCAACTTCATGCAAGTTGTCATTGTTGTTGGAGTGATTTTCAGTCATCGTGTCCCCAGATGTTGAGCTGGTACGGATGTCAGATGTGGTGTCTAACAGAGGGGATATGTGGCGTGGAACAACTGGTGACTCTGTGTCTTGTGTTCTGCTGTCATCATTCATTTCGTGTTTGAGGTCAGTGAGATTTGTGTTGTCAGAGGAGGTGTCAAGATGTCTAGTTGCAGGCGTCGTGTCGCTCTGATCAGTTAGATCTCGTTGTCTGTAGGTCAAGTCTACGATACATGGTTGATCAGTTATTTGATCTGAGTGAGTCATTGTCAGGCAAGCAGGCGACAGAGTGTCGAAATTCCGTCCATCCTCGCCTTCTCTGACTTCGTCTGTGAATTCGGTGGGAGGTTTACTTTTATCGGAGTGATCGGAGTGACCAACTTCATGCAAGTTGTCATTGTTGTTGGAGTGATTTTCAGTCATCGTGTCCCCAGATGTTGAGCTGGTACGGATGTCAGATGTGGTGTCTAACAGAGGGGATATGTGGCGTGGAACAACTGGTGACTCTGTGTCTTGTGTTCTGCTGTCATCATTCATTTCGTGTTTGAGGTCAGTGAGATTTGTGTTGTCAGAGGAGGTGTCAAGATGTCCAGTTGCAGGCGTCGTGTCGCTCTGATCAGTTAGATCTCGTTGTCTGTCGGTCAAGTCTACGATACATGGTTGATCAGTTATTTGATCTGAGTGAGTCATTGTCAGGCAAGCAGGCGACAGAGTGTCGAAATTCCGTCCATCCTCGCCTTCTTTGACTTCGTCTGTGAATTCGGTGGGAGGTTTACTTTTATCGGAGTGATCGGAGTGACCAACTTCATGCAAGTTGTCATTGTTGTTGGAGTGATTTTCAGTCATCGTGTCCCCAGATGTTGAGCTGGTACGGATGTCAGATGTGGTGTCTAACAGAGGGGATATGTGGCGTGGAACAACTGGTGACTCTGTGTCTTGTGTTCTGCTGTCATCACTCATTTCGTGTTTGAGGTCAGTGAGATTTGTGTTGTCAGAGGAGGTGTCAAGATGTCTAGTTGCAGGCGTCGTGTCGCTCTGATCAGTTAGATCTCGTTGTCTGTAGGTCAAGTCTACGATACATGGTTGATCAGTTATTTGATCTGAGTGAGTCATTGTCAGGCAAGCAGGCGACAGAGTGTCGAAATTCCGTCCATCCTCGCCTTCTTTGACTTCGTCTGTGAATTCGGTGGGAGGTTTACTTTTATCGGAGTGATCGGAGTGACCAACTTCATGCAAGTTGTCATTGTTGTTGGAGTGATTTTCAGTCATCGTGTCCCCAGATGTTGAGCTGGTACGGATGTCAGATGTGGTGTCTAACAGAGGGGATATGTGGCGTGGAACAACTGGTGACTCTGTGTCTTGTGTTCTGCTGTCATCATTCATTTCGTGTTTGAGGTCAGTGAGATTTGTGTTGTCAGAGGAGGTGTCAAGATGTCTAGTTGCAGGCGTCGTGTCGCTCTGATCAGTTAGATCTCGTTGTCTGTCGGTCAAGTCTACGATACATGGTTGATCAGTTATTTGATCTGAGTGAGTCATTGTCAGGCAAGCAGGCGACAGAGTGTCGAAATTCCGTCCATCCTCGCCTTCTCTGACTTCGTCTGTGAATTCGGTGGGAGGTTTACTTTTATCGGAGTGATCGGAGTGACCAACGTCATGCAAGTTGTCATTGTTGTTGGAGTGATTTTCAGTCATCGTGTCCCCAGATGTTGAGCTGGTACGGATGTCAGATGTGGTGTCTAACAGAGGGGATATGTGGCGTGGAACAACTGGTGACTCTGTGTCTTGTGTTCTGCTGTCATCATTCATTTCGTGTTTGAGGTCAGTGAGATTTGTGTTGTCAGAGGAGGTGTCAAGATGTCTAGTTGCAGGCGTCGTGTCGCTCTGATCAGTTAAATCTCGTTGTCTGTAGGTCAAGTCTACGATACATGGTTGATCAGTTATTTGATCTGAGTGAGTCATTGTCAGGCAAGCAGGCGACAGAGTGTCGAAATTCCGTCCATCCTCGCCTTCTTTGACTTCGTCTGTGAATTCGGTGGGAGGTTTACTTTTATCGGAGTGATCGGAGTGACCAACTTCATGCAAGTTGTCATTGTTGTTGGAGTGATTTTCAGTCATCGTGTCCCCAGATGTTGAGCTGGTACGGATGTCAGATGTGGTGTCTAACAGAGGGGATATGTGGCGTGGAACAACTGGTGACTCTGTGTCTTGTGTTCTGCTGTCATCACTCATTTCGTGTTTGAGGTCAGTGAGATTTGTGTTGTCAGAGGAGGTGTCAAGATGTCTAGTTGCAGGCGTCGTGTCGCTCTGATCAGTTAGATCTCGTTGTCTGTCGGTCAAGTCTACGATACATGGTTGATCAGTTATTTGATCTGAGTGAGTCATTGTCAGGCAAGCAGGCGACAGAGTGTCGAAATTCCGTCCATCCTCGCCTTCTCTGACTTCGTCTGTGAATTCGGTGGGAGGTTTACTTTTATCGGAGTGATCGGAGTGACCAACTTCATGCAAGTTGTCATTGTTGTTGGAGTGATTTTCAGTCATCGTGTCCCCAGATGTTGAGCTGGTACGGATGTCAGATGTGGTGTCTAACAGAGGGGATATGTGGCGTGGAACAACTGGTGACTCTGTGTCTTGTGTTCTGCTGTCATCATTCATTTCGTGTTTGAGGTCAGTGAGATTTGTGTTGTCAGAGGAGGTGTCAAGATGTCTAGTTGCAGGCGTCGTGTCGCTCTGATCAGTTAGATCTCGTTGTCTGTAGGTCAAGTCTACGATACATGGTTGATCAGTTATTTGATCTGAGTGAGTCATTGTCAGGCAAG
Source organism: Schistosoma mekongi (assembly GCA_034768735.1). Lineage (NCBI taxonomy): Eukaryota > Metazoa > Platyhelminthes > Trematoda > Strigeidida > Schistosomatidae > Schistosoma > Schistosoma mekongi. The sequence goes on along the minus strand of CM068305.1, from coordinate 76,650,693 downwards.
CAGGCGACAGAGTGTCGAAATTCCGTCCATCCTCGCCTTCTCTGACTTCGTCTGTGAATTCGGTGGGAGGTTTACTTTTATCGGAGTGATCGGAGTGACCAACTTCATGCAAGTTGTCATTGTTGTTGGAGTGATTTTCAGTCATCGTGTCCCCAGATGTTGAGCTGGTACGGATGTCAGATGTGGTGTCTAACAGAGGGGATATGTGGCGTGGAACAACTGGTGACTCTGTGTCTTGTGTTCTGCTGTCATCATTCATTTCGTGTTTGAGGTCAGTGAGATTTGTGTTGTCAGAGGAGGTGTCAAGATGTCCAGTTGCAGGCGTCGTGTCGCTCTGATCAGTTAGATCTCGTTGTCTGTCGGTCAAGTCTACGATACATGGTTGATCAGTTATTTGATCTGAGTGAGTCATTGTCAGGCAAGCAGGCGACAGAGTGTCGAAATTCCGTCCATCCTCGCCTTCTTTGACTTCGTCTGTGAATTCGGTGGGAGGTTTACTTTTATCGGAGTGATCGGAGTGACCAACTTCATGCAAGTTGTCATTGTTGTTGGAGTGATTTTCAGTCATCGTGTCCCCAGATGTTGAGCTGGTACGGATGTCAGATGTGGTGTCTAACAGAGGGGATATGTGGCGTGGAACAACTGGTGACTCTGTGTCTTGTGTTCTGCTGTCATCACTCATTTCGTGTTTGAGGTCAGTGAGATTTGTGTTGTCAGAGGAGGTGTCAAGATGTCTAGTTGCAGGCGTCGTGTCGCTCTGATCAGTTAGATCTCGTTGTCTGTAGGTCAAGTCTACGATACATGGTTGATCAGTTATTTGATCTGAGTGAGTCATTGTCAGGCAAGCAGGCGACAGAGTGTCGAAATTCCGTCCATCCTCGCCTTCTTTGACTTCGTCTGTGAATTCGGTGGGAGGTTTACTTTTATCGGAGTGATCGGAGTGACCAACTTCATGCAAGTTGTCATTGTTGTTGGAGTGATTTTCAGTCATCGTGTCCCCAGATGTTGAGCTGGTACGGATGTCAGATGTGGTGTCTAACAGAGGGGATATGTGGCGTGGAACAACTGGTGACTCTGTGTCTTGTGTTCTGCTGTCATCATTCATTTCGTGTTTGAGGTCAGTGAGATTTGTGTTGTCAGAGGAGGTGTCAAGATGTCTAGTTGCAGGCGTCGTGTCGCTCTGATCAGTTAGATCTCGTTGTCTGTCGGTCAAGTCTACGATACATGGTTGATCAGTTATTTGATCTGAGTGAGTCATTGTCAGGCAAGCAGGCGACAGAGTGTCGAAATTCCGTCCATCCTCGCCTTCTCTGACTTCGTCTGTGAATTCGGTGGGAGGTTTACTTTTATCGGAGTGATCGGAGTGACCAACGTCATGCAAGTTGTCATTGTTGTTGGAGTGATTTTCAGTCATCGTGTCCCCAGATGTTGAGCTGGTACGGATGTCAGATGTGGTGTCTAACAGAGGGGATATGTGGCGTGGAACAACTGGTGACTCTGTGTCTTGTGTTCTGCTGTCATCATTCATTTCGTGTTTGAGGTCAGTGAGATTTGTGTTGTCAGAGGAGGTGTCAAGATGTCTAGTTGCAGGCGTCGTGTCGCTCTGATCAGTTAAATCTCGTTGTCTGTAGGTCAAGTCTACGATACATGGTTGATCAGTTATTTGATCTGAGTGAGTCATTGTCAGGCAAGCAGGCGACAGAGTGTCGAAATTCCGTCCATCCTCGCCTTCTTTGACTTCGTCTGTGAATTCGGTGGGAGGTTTACTTTTATCGGAGTGATCGGAGTGACCAACTTCATGCAAGTTGTCATTGTTGTTGGAGTGATTTTCAGTCATCGTGTCCCCAGATGTTGAGCTGGTACGGATGTCAGATGTGGTGTCTAACAGAGGGGATATGTGGCGTGGAACAACTGGTGACTCTGTGTCTTGTGTTCTGCTGTCATCACTCATTTCGTGTTTGAGGTCAGTGAGATTTGTGTTGTCAGAGGAGGTGTCAAGATGTCTAGTTGCAGGCGTCGTGTCGCTCTGATCAGTTAGATCTCGTTGTCTGTCGGTCAAGTCTACGATACATGGTTGATCAGTTATTTGATCTGAGTGAGTCATTGTCAGGCAAGCAGGCGACAGAGTGTCGAAATTCCGTCCATCCTCGCCTTCTTTGACTTCGTCTGTGAATTCGGTGGGAGGTTTACTTTTATCGGAGTGATCGGAGTGACCAACTTCATGCAAGTTGTCATTGTTGTTGGAGTGATTTTCAGTCATCGTGTCCCCAGATGTTGAGCTGGTACGGATGTCAGATGTGGTGTCTAACAGAGGGGATATGTGGCGTGGAACAACTGGTGACTCTGTGTCTTGTGTTCTGCTGTCATCACTCATTTCGTGTTTGAGGTCAGTGAGATTTGTGTTGTCAGAGGAGGTGTCAAGATGTCTAGTTGCAGGCGTCGTGTCGCTCTGATCAGTTAGATCTCGTTGTCTGTCGGTCAAGTCTACGATACATGGTTGATCAGTTATTTGATCTGAGTGAGTCATTGTCAGGCAAGCAGGCGACAGAGTGTCGAAATTCCGTCCATCCTCGCCTTCTTTGACTTCGTCTGTGAATTCGGTGGGAGGTTTACTTTTATCGGAGTGATCGGAGTGACCAACTTCATGCAAGTTGTCATTGTTGTTGGAGTGATTTTCAGTCATCGTGTCCCCAGATGTTGAGCTGGTACGGATGTCAGATGTGGTGTCTAACAGAGGGGATATGTGGCGTGGAACAACTGGTGACTCTGTGTCTTGTGTTCTGCTGTCATCACTCATTTCGTGTTTGAGGTCAGTGAGATTTGTGTTGTCAGAGGAGGTGTCAAGATGTCTAGTTGCAGGCGTCGTGTCGCTCTGATCAGTTAGATCTCGTTGTCTGTAGGTCAAGTCTACGATACATGGTTGATCAGTTATTTGATCTGAGTGAGTCATTGTCAGGCAAGCAGGCGACAGAGTGTCGAAATTCCGTCCATCCTCGCCTTCTTTGACTTCGTCTGTGAATTCGGTGGGAGGTTTACTTTTATCGGAGTGATCGGAGTGACCAACTTCATGCAAGTTGTCATTGTTGTTGGAGTGATTTTCAGTCATCGTGTCCCCAGATGTTGAGCTGGTACGGATGTCAGATGTGGTGTCTAACAGAGGGGATATGTGGCGTGGAACAACTGGTGACTCTGTGTCTTGTGTTCTGCTGTCATCACTCATTTCGTGTTTGAGGTCAGTGAGATTTGTGTTGTCAGAGGAGGTGTCAAGATGTCTAGTTGCAGGCGTCGTGTCGCTCTGATCAGTTAGATCTCGTTGTCTGTAGGTCAAGTCTACGATACATGGTTGATCAGTTATTTGATCTGAGTGAGTCATTGTCAGGCAAGCAGGCGACAGAGTGTCGAAATTCCGTCCATCCTCGCCTTCTTGACTTCGTCTGTGAATTCGGTGGGAGGTTTACTTTTATCGGAGTGATCGGAGTGACCAACTTCATGCAAGTTGTCATTGTTGTTGGAGTGATTTTCAGTCATCGTGTCCCCAGATGTTGAGCTGGTACGGATGTCAGATGTGGTGTCTAACAGAGGGGATATGTGGCGTGGAACAACTGGTGACTCTGTGTCTTGTGTTCTGCTGTCATCATTCATTTCGTGTTTGAGGTCAGTGAGATTTGTGTTGTCAGAGGAGGTGTCAAGATGTCTAGTTGCAGGCGTCGTGTCGCTCTGATCAGTTAGATCTCGTTGTCTGTAGGTCAAGTCTACGATACATGGTTGATCAGTTATTTGATCTGAGTGAGTCATTGTCAGGCAAGCAGGCGACAGAGTGTCGAAATTCCGTCCATCCTCGCCTTCTTTGACTTCGTCTGTGAATTCGGTGGGAGGTTTACTTTTATCGGAGTGATCGGAGTGACCAACTTCATGCAAGTTGTCATTGTTGTTGGAGTGATTTTCAGTCATCGTGTCCCCAGATGTTGAGCTGGTACGGATGTCAGATGTGGTGTCTAACAGAGGGGATATGTGGCGTGGAACAACTGGTGACTCTGTGTCTTGTGTTCTGCTGTCATCACTCATTTCGTGTTTGAGGTCAGTGAGATTTGTGTTGTCAGAGGAGGTGTCAAGATGTCTAGTTGCAGGCGTCGTGTCGCTCTGATCAGTTAGATCTCGTTGTCTGTCGGTCAAGTCTACGATACATGGTTGATCAGTTATTTGATCTGAGTGAGTCATTGTCAGGCAAGCAGGCGACAGAGTGTCGAAATTCCGTCCATCCTCGCCTTCTTTGACTTCGTCTGTGAATTCGGTGGGAGGTTTACTTTTATCGGAGTGATCGGAGTGACCAACTTCATGCAAGTTGTCATTGTTGTTGGAGTGATTTTCAGTCATCGTGTCCCCAGATGTTGAGCTGGTACGGATGTCAGATGTGGTGTCTAACAGAGGGGATATGTGGCGTGGAACAACTGGTGACTCTGTGTCTTGTGTTCTGCTGTCATCATTCATTTCGTGTTTGAGGTCAGTGAGATTTGTGTTGTCAGAGGAGGTGTCAAGATGTCTAGTTGCAGGCGTCGTGTCGCTCTGATCAGTTAGATCTCGTTGTCTGTAGGTCAAGTCTACGATACATGGTTGATCAGTTATTTGATCTGAGTGAGTCATTGTCAGGCAAGCAGGCGACAGAGTGTCGAAATTCCGTCCATCCTCGCCTTCTTGACTTCGTCTGTGAATTCGGTGGGAGGTTTACTTTTATCGGAGTGATCGGAGTGACCAACTTCATGCAAGTTGTCATTGTTGTTGGAGTGATTTTCAGTCATCGTGTCCCCAGATGTTGAGCTGGTACGGATGTCAGATGTGGTGTCTAACAGAGGGGATATGTGGCGTGGAACAACTGGTGACTCTGTGTCTTGTGTTCTGCTGTCATCACTCATTTCGTGTTTGAGGTCAGTGAGATTTGTGTTGTCAGAGGAGGTGTCAAGATGTCTAGTTGCAGGCGTCGTGTCGCTCTGATCAGTTAGATCTCGTTGTCTGTCGGTCAAGTCTACGATACATGGTTGATCAGTTATTTGATCTGAGTGAGTCATTGTCAGGCAAGCAGGCGACAGAGTGTCGAAATTCCGTCCATCCTCGCCTTCTTTGACTTCGTCTGTGAATTCGGTGGGAGGTTTACTTTTATCGGAGTGATCGGAGTGACCAACTTCATGCAAGTTGTCATTGTTGTTGGAGTGATTTTCAGTCATCGTGTCCCCAGATGTTGAGCTGGTACGGATGTCAGATGTGGTGTCTAACAGAGGGGATATGTGGCGTGGAACAACTGGTGACTCTGTGTCTTGTGTTCTGCTGTCATCATTCATTTCGTGTTTGAGGTCAGTGAGATTTGTGTTGTCAGAGGAGGTGTCAAGATGTCCAGTTGCAGGCGTCGTGTCGCTCTGATCAGTTAGATCTCGTTGTCTGTAGGTCAAGTCTACGATACATGGTTGATCAGTTATTTGATCTGAGTGAGTCATTGTCAGGCAAGCAGGCGACAGAGTGTCGAAATTCCGTCCATCCTCGCCTTCTCTGACTTCGTCTGTGAATTCGGTGGGAGGTTTACTTTTATCGGAGTGATCGGAGTGACCAACTTCATGCAAGTTGTCATTGTTGTTGGAGTGATTTTCAGTCATCGTGTCCCCAGATGTTGAGCTGGTACGGATGTCAGATGTGGTGTCTAACAGAGGGGATATGTGGCGTGGAACAACTGGTGACTCTGTGTCTTGTGTTCTGCTGTCATCACTCATTTCGTGTTTGAGGTCAGTGAGATTTGTGTTGTCAGAGGAGGTGTCAAGATGTCTAGTTGCAGGCGTCGTGTCGCTCTGATCAGTTAGATCTCGTTGTCTGTCGGTCAAGTCTACGATACATGGTTGATCAGTTATTTGATCTGAGTGAGTCATTGTCAGGCAAGCAGGCGACAGAGTGTCGAAATTCCGTCCATCCTCGCCTTCTTTGACTTCGTCTGTGAATTCGGTGGGAGGTTTACTTTTATCGGAGTGATCGGAGTGACCAACTTCATGCAAGTTGTCATTGTTGTTGGAGTGATTTTCAGTCATCGTGTCCCCAGATGTTGAGCTGGTACGGATGTCAGATGTGGTGTCTAACAGAGGGGATATGTGGCGTGGAACAACTGGTGACTCTGTGTCTTGTGTTCTGCTGTCATCATTCATTTCGTGTTTGAGGTCAGTGAGATTTGTGTTGTCAGAGGAGGTGTCAAGATGTCCTAGTTGCAGGCGTCGTGTCGCTCTGATCAGTTAGATCTCGTTGTCTGTAGGTCAAGTCTACGATACATGGTTGATCAGTTATTTGATCTGAGTGAGTCATTGTCAGGCAAGCAGGCGACAGAGTGTCGAAATTCCGTCCATCCTCGCCTTCTCTGACTTCGTCTGTGAATTCGGTGGGAGGTTTACTTTTATCGGAGTGATCGGAGTGACCAACTTCATGCAAGTTGTCATTGTTGTTGGAGTGATTTTCAGTCATCGTGTCCCCAGATGTTGAGCTGGTACGGATGTCAGATGTGGTGTCTAACAGAGGGGATATGTGGCGTGGAACAACTGGTGACTCTGTGTCTTGTGTTCTGCTGTCATCATTCATTTCGTGTTTGAGGTCAGTGAGATTTGTGTTGTCAGAGGAGGTGTCAAGATGTCTAGTTGCAGGCGTCGTGTCGCTCTGATCAGTTAGATCTCGTTGTCTGTAGGTCAAGTCTACGATACATGGTTGATCAGTTATTTGATCTGAGTGAGTCATTGTCAGGCAAGCAGGCGACAGAGTGTCGAAATTCCGTCCATCCTCGCCTTCTCTGACTTCGTCTGTGAATTCGGTGGGAGGTTTACTTTTATCGGAGTGATCGGAGTGACCAACTTCATGCAAGTTGTCATTGTTGTTGGAGTGATTTTCAGTCATCGTGTCCCCAGATGTTGAGCTGGTACGGATGTCAGATGTGGTGTCTAACAGAGGGGATATGTGGCGTGGAACAACTGGTGACTCTGTGTCTTGTGTTCTGCTGTCATCACTCATTTCGTGTTTGAGGTCAGTGAGATTTGTGTTGTCAGAGGAGGTGTCAAGATGTCCTAGTTGCAGGCGTCGTGTCGCTCTGATCAGTTAGATCTCGTTGTCTGTCGGTCAAGTCTACGATACATGGTTGATCAGTTATTTGATCTGAGTGAGTCATTGTCAGGCAAGCAGGCGACAGAGTGTCGAAATTCCGTCCATCCTCGCCTTCTCTTGACTTCGTCTGTGAATTCGGTGGGAGGTTTACTTTTATCGGAGTGATCGGAGTGACCAACTTCATGCAAGTTGTCATTGTTGTTGGAGTGATTTTCAGTCATCGTGTCCCCAGATGTTGAGCTGGTACGGATGTCAGATGTGGTGTCTAACAGAGGGGATATGTGGCGTGGAACAACTGGTGACTCTGTGTCTTGTGTTCTGCTGTCATCATTCATTTCGTGTTTGAGGTCAGTGAGATTTGTGTTGTCAGAGGAGGTGTCAAGATGTCCAGTTGCAGGCGTCGTGTCGCTCTGATCAGTTAGATCTCGTTGTCTGTAGGTCAAGTCTACGATACATGGTTGATCAGTTATTTGATCTGAGTGAGTCATTGTCAGGCAAGCAGGCGACAGAGTGTCGAAATTCCGTCCATCCTCGCCTTCTCTGACTTCGTCTGTGAATTCGGTGGGAGGTTTACTTTTATCGGAGTGATCGGAGTGACCAACTTCATGCAAGTTGTCATTGTTGTTGGAGTGATTTTCAGTCATCGTGTCCCCAGATGTTGAGCTGGTACGGATGTCAGATGTGGTGTCTAACAGAGGGGATATGTGGCGTGGAACAACTGGTGACTCTGTGTCTTGTGTTCTGCTGTCATCACTCATTTCGTGTTTGAGGTCAGTGAGATTTGTGTTGTCAGAGGAGGTGTCAAGATGTCTAGTTGCAGGCGTCGTGTCGCTCTGATCAGTTAGATCTCGTTGTCTGTCGGTCAAGTCTACGATACATGGTTGATCAGTTATTTGATCTGAGTGAGTCATTGTCAGGCAAGCAGGCGACAGAGTGTCGAAATTCCGTCCATCCTCGCCTTCTTTGACTTCGTCTGTGAATTCGGTGGGAGGTTTACTTTTATCGGAGTGATCGGAGTGACCAACTTCATGCAAGTTGTCATTGTTGTTGGAGTGATTTTCAGTCATCGTGTCCCCAGATGTTGAGCTGGTACGGATGTCAGATGTGGTGTCTAACAGAGGGGATATGTGGCGTGGAACAACTGGTGACTCTGTGTCTTGTGTTCTGCTGTCATCATTCATTTCGTGTTTGAGGTCAGTGAGATTTGTGTTGTCAGAGGAGGTGTCAAGATGTCCAGTTGCAGGCGTCGTGTCGCTCTGATCAGTTAGATCTCGTTGTCTGTAGGTCAAGTCTACGATACATGGTTGATCAGTTATTTGATCTGAGTGAGTCATTGTCAGGCAAGCAGGCGACAGAGTGTCGAAATTCCGTCCATCCTCGCCTTCTCTGACTTCGTCTGTGAATTCGGTGGGAGGTTTACTTTTATCGGAGTGATCGGAGTGACCAACTTCATGCAAGTTGTCATTGTTGTTGGAGTGATTTTCAGTCATCGTGTCCCCAGATGTTGAGCTGGTACGGATGTCAGATGTGGTGTCTAACAGAGGGGATATGTGGCGTGGAACAACTGGTGACTCTGTGTCTTGTGTTCTGCTGTCATCATTCATTTCGTGTTTGAGGTCAGTGAGATTTGTGTTGTCAGAGGAGGTGTCAAGATGTCCAGTTGCAGGCGTCGTGTCGCTCTGATCAGTTAGATCTCGTTGTTTGTCGGTCAAGTCTTCGTTACATTGAATACTTATTGGATCTGTTTGTGTTATTATATGATTGTCACAGTTTTTATTTTCATGTTTTTGCTCTTCTTTTCCGTCTTCATTTTTAGTTGATTTATATTCTTTTTTGTTTTTGGCTTCTTTTGTTTCTCCTTCCTGTTTAACGTTCTTCTCTTTCTGTTCGTTTCTTAATTCTTGATTTTGTTTTGTTACGTTTTTGTTTGTATTGTTTGTATATGTTTCTTGAATTTCCTTTATTATATTTGTTGATAGCGATTGATTTGTTTTCATGTTATTTAGAATGTTGCCTTTTAGATCTACAAAGAATAAAACTTTTTTTTAAAAGTCTAATTCACACATTAGTTTCCTATTTTTGTGTTTTCATTTAGGAATCTGTTTCCTCAGTTCTTTGGTTTGTCTTCTCTGGGGTTCCTCTTTTTCCCATGTTTTGCCTTTTTGTTTATCTCTGAACGTTTCACTATTTTGTGGTTTGATGTTTTGTTTCTAAGGCTTTAAGTTTAATTGGGGTGGTTTGAGTAATTGAGATAAAACTGAACATGTTTTTGGTTTAATTTTATAGTGAATGTTATTGTAATACGGTCGAACTTTTCTTTTTACGTTTTTAGTATTTATCTAATATATTTTCATATCTAGTCAGAATTATTGTTACGTGTTCACTTTTAATGTAAGTAGTAAATCACAAGACATTATTCTCCTTTATTTACGTTTGTAGATAAGTTCTCGAGATACCTAATTTAAACGTATTTCGGAACTTCTTTAACTTATCAATCGATTCGTTATTTTTTATCTATTAGAAAGTTTTAAACATTTCGCTTTTCAGAATTGAAAATACACTAAATGTTACTTTTAGATCGGAATTATCAGCCTTACTAGATAATCAGTGGAGTCTGTGTCATCTCGTTTGCATCTTGATGAATGCTATTTTTTGATGCTGACCAGATTTGTTTAGTGCTACATTATCTGTCGCATGTAATTAATTTAAGTTGTTGCTTATTAATCTCAACCGATGTTACTTGCAAGGCTGTACTAAATTTTGGTCACCTATTTTTGCTTATTTTTCCGAAAATTTCCCTAGAAATGAGTGGTAGACTTATGTGTTGGAGAGTGGAAAATTATTTATACCATATATACATTTGTAATTGATGTATTTCATCAACAGATGACTACATAATAGCTTGAAAACACAAGTGTTGTATTTCTATACCTCAAATACTACTCCAGACATTCGCCATTTTTTGTATGTATACACGAATCCTTATATGAGAAGTGTTTTATATTCAGCCGATTATGTACATCTGGATGGGGGCTTACAGTAAATGGGCAGTTTTTGTTTATATTAAAAATCACTTAATGTTTTTACACTAACAACAATCTGTACAGTACAGTGTTTCTGAACCATATTTATGGTTACATAGATTGCAGTCAGTGTCATTTCAGTTCTACGGAAAGCCTTTGACTTACCTGATGTTGACTTACTTTGTGACTGAGGTTCTATGAATGATTCTCCTATAGTGTTTGTTACAGCGGGCCGCTTCTTAAGTAGATTTGAGAAGAAATCAGCTAGTACACCATCTGAAGTACCCTGATTAGAAGCATTGCCGGGTACATTATTTGGTGCACTTCCAGGAGAAGCCTGTTCAGAAAATAGTAGAATGTGATAAGGTGACAGGTAATAAGTATACGTTATTCCACAACTCAATTCAAACTCTGTCTAAGTAGTTCCACGTATTGCATTTTCAATTATACTAACATTCCGTACAGTGTGAACGTTTTAAGCAGTCGTCACTTGATAAGCTTCGTAACTTGATTCAGTAAGGTTCCTCTCTAATCTGATTAACCGTATCGTTGAATTACTTTCTAACGTTTCCAGGAACTTAGAGTAACGCTTTAGTTATATATCAGCTTTTTCGTTTGTCCACGGAAATTTTTCAAACTTAATTTAAGTCAGTAAATCAAGTGTTTAAAACTATCACCAATCATTGACTTACAGTATTCCAAAGGAAAACCTATTTCTTTATACTATTTATTGCATAACATTCACAAACGGTTGTAATTTACAGTCAGATTTCTGTGTCTCTATGTATTTTAGTCAACCAAACGACTAAGAATCAGAATATATTTATATAACACCCTCTACTCATATTAAACAACTTACTTTTGCTCGAAATAAAGGAGTTGGACTAGTAGCCAAACGACCGTTGTCATCCATAGTTTTAGTACTTGATGGAATTTTCAATGCACTTACAGTTTGTTTTGAAGTAGGATTCAATCCTCCAGAACCTAACAGTTCTTTTAGCATATTAGGATCTATGTTCTCATTTTCCTTTATTGTTGAAAGTCGAAGGAGAAAAGTCTAAATTAAATGATAGAACACAATAAAATCTTCTTGAAAACATCATATTTTGAATTAATTTTCTACGTAATTGAGTGTCTATCCGCTTGCAAGCAGAATTATTTGTGTACTTAGAACGATTAATGCTGGAACTAGTTTTACATTATTCCGAAAAATTGAAACTATACACTACAATATATTTTCTTTTACTTCACAGAGTTTACTGAAAACCAAAATATAACTTCATACTTAAAAATATGAAAAGTTAGGACTGTTCATTGAATACTAATACTACTAAACTATTCTAAGGATTTTGGATTTGTCTACGTTATTATTAGTATAATTACAAGCTGATAAAAGAAACATGAAATTTTACATTGACTGTTGACGGAAATTGAGAGGAGAATCCTTTTAAGGATCTTTTGTCTGAAACATTTTCACCACTGTTCAGTTTTATTAGTTCCCTTATAGCAATATGATTGGACAGTGAAACTTATTAAATAAATTACCATAAATCTCGTCATACTTTTATGAATTAGTGATTTACATTTGTTTAGATAATTCATAAAACATCGCTTAAACTTATTATTATCCATGTAATAATAAGCATAAAAATTGTTAATGATAGCAACAAATTTCATATTCTGCATATAATAATTAAAATTAAACCCTTTACTTAGTTAAGTAGAAAATTTCACACAGATTCTTGTTGTACGCACACTTATGACTGAGGTGAAGTTATAATCGCGTGATGCTTTTTCATGTAACGATAGGTTTCTCATATTATCTATTACTATTATTATTGCTATTATCATTAATAATAATAATAATAATATATATATATATATATATATATATATATATATATATATATATATATATATATATATATATATATATATATATATATATACAATGCTAAGACCTTATTTTTTTGTATATTATTACACGCCACATCTACAGGTTTTTCAGGGATTAGGTTAAAACAATCTCTGAAATTTGTAGCATATAAGTGCATACAAATGCTTATAATAGTGTGAGTATATTTCTTTTGTTACAGTAAGTGTTTCTTGATATGAGAATATTTTTCACTACATAGTGACATAATACAGTGAATTATCAAAAGTAATGGAGTTCTAGGTTGTTTCGATTTAAGACTCATCAACAATACACAATCGTGACTCTAATCTGGTTGGAAAACAGCAGATTCAGTCTTTATGATGAACTTCATCAATCACGACATCTCACCATAATATAAGTAGTGTATCTTGAAATAAGTCACCAGTGAGTACACGACAAAGTCATAATTTTCAATACAAACATGGAGACAGTTCTATTGTATGGGACTGAAAATTAGAGAACTACAAAATGCATCATTCAAAAGATATATGTATTTATAGACAACTGTTTACGCAAGATACTTCGGATCCGTTGGCTAGATACTATCAGCAACAACCCTTTGTAGCAAAGAACAAAGCAGCTTGCAACCGAGAAAGAAATTAGGTAAAGACGCTGGAGGTAGATAGGTATACATAAAAGAAATCAAACTGTGTCTCAAGACAACCACTAATTTGGATTCCTCGAGGCTAAAGGCGAAGAGGGAAACTGGAAAACATAATACGCTGGGAATTGGAAGCAGATATAAACAGAATGAACAGCACTTGAGAAGAACTAGAAAAGAGATTTGGGAACAGAGTTGGTTGGGGAATCTTGATCGGTTGTCTATGCTCTGTGAGTGGTGGCAGGTGAATGAATGATTGAGTGAATAAGTACACTACTGTTAGTTTGATGTAAATGTGATTTCATTACGTAATGATATTAAATGTGCACTGCTTAAAAGTTCCAAACTGTAGTGAAACAGCTATTCTAAAATTTATTTATGATTATGGAAGATTCTTCAGTAAATACTTTTAACTTTTGTACTTGCTTGTTTATGAAGCTAATGACTTTACTGTCTATTCACTGTAACAGTCGTAATATTTAAAATTATTTTGTCCTATAAAGTATGGAGGTATGCGTTATTAGGGATGAATAACTCCGATAGATTAGGCAGCCCAGCTCAACTAATATAACAGTAATAATCTGCCTACTGAGTTACAAATACTATCCATTATCTCATCTTATAGATTCAAAAGGTGATATATTTCAGACACAATAACAATAGCTCTACATTTAATTATCAAAACGCATTCAATTTTGCTAGGTGTGATGATTTGTCGATCATGACGACATACTTTAGATAAAAGTTCTGATATGAGTTGAATCTATTTGAAAGTTTTGCGTACCAAAACTACTAACAGTAATCAGTAAACTTCGCTAACTGGGCTAATTCGAAATATTGTTCATGTACTATTGAAGTTCATTTTTAAGTCATTATTTGTTTCTTAACTGGATATGAAGCACCGTATCGCTTCCTTATGTAGTAACGGAAAATATTATTGAAATTCAGTGCTTGCACACGTTTGGCTCCAAAGCGTTTATTAGATTCCAAGCAGACAACTTTCAACAGTACTAAACAACACACAAATATTACGTACAGGTAAAAAAACTGTGTTGCAAATCGGGTCGAGCAGGATAAGTAGATCAACTGAAGAAAACGTGAAAGTAAACGAGATATAAATTCTTATTTTGCTTTAGCACTAGGAGAACAAATAACAGGTATATGTGGTGACACTGACACATCCTGATTTATATTTAAACATTTGTACGTGTATACTCAAGCAGATAAAATAAGAAAGTAAAGCTCTGCCAGATATTCTGGAACATTTCAATGATTTTACACGAAGTGTTAAAAGGTTCTGTTTCTTTGCGTAAGATGTCATTCCATAATGAATCAAAATATTATTATTGAATTAAAGTTAACAAAAATCCTTTTAATCATAATTGTTCCCAATTAAGATGTATTATATCTTATAAAATATGAAGAATTCATCCTACTATATAGTAAAATTAAAACTTATTTACTAAGTACAAATTCGTGAACTTAACTGTTGGTGACGTATTCTGAGTATGATGATTAGTGCCAGACTGAGTAAACAAAAATAGGTGGAGTATCGTCTGAACTCTAGTTAAAGTGTTGGAAAATTATAGTGTTTGTCATTTATATTTATTCCACGATAGTGAGACGCTTATTTCGCGACTGTTCATATTGATATACCTTTTTGTATTTTGAAGTCATGAACCTTGAAAGCTGGCTGAGTTATAAGAATAAATGGATTTAAAAAATATCCAAATTTTCTATCATACAAGAAATTGCAAAGTTTTGTTTAAATGTTCCAATTACTTATTCTAAAATTATAGTTTCTCGTAGATGTCTAGTTCAAACTGTTGAGCATCAAGTATCAAACATGTAGGAGTTTTAATCAGAGCTTGATATCTTGAATTGGAATAATTTAGGCAATCATTGCAAACACTGATCCGTGCTAATATGGAACTCTTTTGCAGTGCTCATCCACGATTCCACCTAGAAGTCAAGCCCAGGACCTCCAAATCCCTCGTCACATGTTTAACCGTCAGACCACTGAATCGGCATCGAAAGGTTGATATTTATAATTTCAGTCACTTCAAAATATATTTACGCTGCCTCATCCATTGCCATTAGTGGGTAAATGCCTCACATCCGACATGGCTGAACTCCACTGGTCACGTCTTCTTAGCAGAACTTCATAAATTACCTCCATAATTTAGTCACTAGTGGATTAGTATTGATTGTAATTGAGTGTTGTAGACAGCTTCCTGGTTTTCATTGGTTTTATGACTCATACCCATTAGTGATATCAAATTCAATAATCTACACAAAACCTAATTATGATTTGAATTATTATTGACAGTCGTTACATGTAATATAAAATAGTTCATCAGTCAGCTGAATTTATGCATAAAATTAGTTCACAAGTGATATGAGAAATTTAATCTTCATTTGGACCCAAAGAACTAGTTTATTTCATAAAACAATACGAGGTCAGTGTATTCATGTTGAATATTGCGAGTTGATATAAAGTGAGAGAGGTTGTGTGCTAGTTGGAAATCATCAACAAGGCGTGCCGTCAGTTTAAATCCATGTTTATAGTTTCTTGTAGAATAGCTTCAACCACGTAACCGATATAAAGTCACTTAAACTAGTTGCGACTTGATCAATAAAATCTGATGAACCGTAAGGACTCGATAAACATGACTACTCAACGATCAATCAAAATTAATCTAATGAATTGATCAAAAATTTAAACATCTATTGAATTTGAGTCTTCAGAATTCTCCGTTTACACCCTTAAGCAGTTGCAATGCCTAGTTTTTGCACAGTCGTATAATTATTTTTAGTCACATGACACATGAGTGCTGTATTATTGAGTGATTTTAAAGAAATACACACAATATTACTAACAAATAATATAGTATACTTACCTGTTCATCAATTGTTGATATTTCAGGCTCTTTACTGATTGTTTTACGTTGTAATGGCTTTGGAATAATTGTAGGAAAAGGTTGTTGTGCATTGATTTTTGTTAAGTTTTCGCCTAGAATGTTTATCTTTTTATGGTTATCCCAGCCTGCTGGACTATACAATAGATAAAAAGTCGTACAGCTCAGTTAACAACTTTTCCAACTTTAATAGAAAGTGATTGGAGTTTGAAATGCACCACAGATATTCTAAGTAACATAAGCTCACCTTAAAATATTGAAACAATAATATTAATTTTGCCCCATATAAAACCCTATGTGTAATTTAAGTAGTTGAAAAGGTATTTACAGATTTGATGAAATGCATCTACCATCAAACTGTATTCCTTGAAAGTTTGATACAGAAAGCATTGTCTTTATATATATATCAACTTTAGATACTATCTATTTATGAGCAACGTAAAACCTGGCACGTTTATGCCTCTATCCAAGCTACCACACCACACTGCTAGGGCAAGATCAATTTCAAATTAGTAAGTGGTTATAAAATAAGAGGTAACAAAAAGACCAGTCACAAAGATTGTGATTTCAGATGGAAGACGAAATAAACACATCTTCCTCATTGTGACCGATCCTGAGCTGTGTCACCTAACTCTATCATTTGATTAGAATAATCGTGACAAGTATGATAGAAATATATCAGGCGAACTGATAAGGTAACTGTTTCATCAATTTTCCTCTTTTTCGTACCTTCGGGACTACATATTAGAGTAACCTGTATATCATGAATCTTCTTATCCATGATATACATTGACGCAAGTAGAGGAAGGAAGCTGTTACATTGCTGATGAATATATTTGAATAAAAGTCGTCAACACGATTTTATCTTTTGTCGGTTTTACTCATAAATATAGGCTGTTGTAGTTTAAGTAACACATTTTTACGTCACTTTTCTTTTGATCCATCTGTCATTTCTGTTCTTTTCCTATCAACATTTCTAAAAGTTGTAAATAACTTGATTTTCTAATAATAAAATGTCTTTTTAAAATAATCCGAATATGCATTGAATATCTTTGGTAGTTAGTCACTTACATAAAAATACAATCTCCTTCGATTACATATGCACAATGATTAAATGGTAGCCCGTATATACGATGTTGAATATAACGATTTAGTAAATCACAGTTCTTATCTTCTTTCACTGACACATAAAATAGAGCTGCACCATCTATGGTATATTTAGCCAAGATAATGTAGGAATGAACATTTTAAATATTAGTGATTTAATAAAAAGCAAATATTTTTTATATCGAACTATTGTTAGCTTATAGTAAAACTCATGACTATGTCCATTGTGGTTTATTTTCCTTATTTTGATAAGCTATGATAATAGGAATTAGTAATACATATATTCGATAGATACCATAGTTTTGTGAGTACGTGACTTTGAAAATGTTCCAGCATTAAATATTCAGTAGCCTGATTTACGTCTATTTGTTAATAGTGTAAATAAAATTTTCAATATTCAATTCAAGTTAATGAGTAGAAATATTTATCTTTTGATATTTATCGGCGACCTTAAGGAGAATTATGTTTTATCAAAGCTTAAAGTTGGTTTGATTTCATAGCGTTATCAGAAATGTAAATACCAAGTTGATTATACTACTACATAATAACATCTTCCATTGTTTTCATAAATAGGTCGTGAAAAATATAGTTGCCGTATACGATTAGCTACTTGGAATTCGTTTTATCCGTATTAAATATATCACGTCGTTATTTGAATCATAAAAATTTTTCTTGCTGAATAACTACAATAGCAATGCGTTTTTAACGAGGATAAATGTGAAGAGTTGAAACTATACACATGTACTTCAAATATCAATAATCATTTGTGAATGCAAGCAGCTGTTAGGAAATCCTAAATTTAAGTTTTGCGGTATTTGGCATGCTTATGCATAGCGTAGGTGTAACCTTAAGGGAACTGATTCTTTTTGAGTGGGCCAGCTCCACATTCTGAGAAATCATTACTGCAATCGCCTCCTGTTAGACTAAGATGTATTCAGTCTATACGAGACTAATCGAATTCTATCGACCTAGTTTTATCGTGTTCATTATTTTAAGTATCTCTACATTTCTGAGTAGCGCCAGCTAATAGAAAATTTAGGTCCGTGGTTATTTACTGACTATCTGTAACCATCTAAAGTAGAAACATATCTTGTCACAACATAATAAGTTGATTTGTTCGATCAACACTACGTAATAAACAAGCATGACACTGGCCATTATCTAATGATTAATCGATGTAATTAGATTAATTTCTTTTTCCCTTAACAGCTTATTACAACCAATACACTTGTTGCAACATTAAATTTCGTCTAATTCACATGTGTTCAGTTTTCAGCGGATGACAGATGCAATAAAAATAATAACTCAACCTTTCAACCTATTGAGAAGTTATTTCATATAATCGAGTTAGTCATTCATCCATATTTCGTTACATAATGATTCATTATTTTCCAATTTAAAGTACTCTGTACAACGTAATTAGTAAACTTACAATAATAAAAACATCTATGCCTAGATCTTCATCAAATACAATATCACTGTTGTTATTATCATTAATACTATTTTTACCTAAACAAAAGAACATTTGTTTCTGTTCAATTATCTAAGAATGACGATGTTAACCCTATTCATAAAGTGCAGGTTAACAATTTAAAATTAACATCGTATTTTCTAATTATTATTAAACACATGCAGTCAAATACATTATGTAACCAAAAACTTACATTCTATCATTAAGGATAATAATACCATTTAACTAGAAGTTTGCGTAATTAACACATTTTTAAGTTATCATATAGTTGGAATTAAAAAAAGTGGAAAAACAAAGATGTCAGATGATACAGAAAAATAATCTACTCACATGAAAGACAAAAACGTCTTATATGCATTTGTATATAATCGAAATGTTCTTCTGTATACTGGTTCTCTTTGATCATTGTCTTCATTAAATCTGTCTATTATTGTTTCAACGTAAAGTAAAATAAAAATGAAAGTTTCTTCATTAAAGTTTAGTTAATTATTCTTATCATTATCAACAAAATCAGACAGAAATGTAGGCTAAAGTTTTAAATGGTGAAAAGAGCCAGAAATTAATAACTGAGTATTGATTGGAGCGATTAAAGATTGCTTACTTTTACCCACTTATTTCTCCATCATGTTGATTCCAATTAGAACTTCCATTAAATACAATTTACAATTGACAATATATTCATCGTAAGGAATTGTTAAGGAATAACTACTAGTTCAGTGAAGATAAGCTATGTCAGCAGTTTATTGTATTCTTCTTGAGTAACTATTCTGGTTATAGGACAACACAGTATTATTATTATTATTATTATTATTATTATTATTATTATTATTATTATTATTATTATTATTATTATTATTATTATTATTATTATTATTATTATTATTATTATTATTATTATTATTATTATTATTATTATTATTATTATTATTATTATTATTATTATTATTATTATTATTATTATTATTATTATTATTATTATTATTATTATTATTATTATTATTATTATTATTATTATTATTATTATTATTATTATTATTATTATTATTATTATTATTATTATTATTATTATTATTATTATTATTATTATTATTATTATTATTATTATTATTATTATTATTATTATTATTATTATTATTATTATTATTATTATTATTATTATTATTATTATTATTATTATTATTATTATTATTATTATTATTATTATTATTATTATTATTATTATTATTATTATTATTATTATTATTATTATTATTATTATTATTATTATTATTATTATTATTATTATTATTATCATTGTCTTCATTAAATCTGTCTATTATTGTTTCAACGTAAAGTAAAATAAAAATGAAAGTTTCTTCATTAAAGTTTAGTTAATTATTCTTATCATTATCAACAAAATCAGACAGAAATGTAGGCTAAAGTTTTAAATGGTGAAAAGAGCCAGAAATTAATAACTGAGTATTGATTGGAGCGATTAAAGATTGCTTACTTTTACCCACTTATTTCTCCATCATGTTGATTCCAATTAGAACTTCCATTAAATACAATTTACAATTGACAATATATTCATCGTAAGGAATTGTTAAGGAATAACTACTAGTTCAGTGAAGATAAGCTATGTCAGCAGTTTATTATTCTGGAGTTCATCTTTGGATCTTCTTGGCCCACTAGTTATGGCTAATAACTAGACCAGTCAGATAAGAAGTCTTTTGTATACCACTGGTAAGTGAATATATGTTTTATTCTTGTTTTGGACAACTAAGCAGCAGGTATTCACGAAACTTTACCGGTACTTGAGACCTTCTGGTCTCGTAGAGTGTGTACTACATTTAGTTTAATGATCTGTAATTTAATAATCAACACGTTTAATCGTAATCAACTTCTAATATATAATAAAAGTCACCCACCGACATCGACCTGCATCTACTTCAAATTTCCTGTGAATGAACACTCTTGAGGAGTTTTAAACTAGAATAAAACTGATATTCAGCGATTCCTTGCTTACACTAGTTCCCAGGCTAGCGCTTGTATATATTGCAAATACCCGCAATAATGCGATATTTTTCACAGGTCACTTAATCAAACCATTTTTTATTACAAATATATTATTGTTTCAAATATTTTGCTGGTCACACGATATTACTTTTCGGAAAGAATTAACTTTAGTTAAACAACCACTGAAAAGCAGGAGGCACTGGGCAGCTGTGTCCTTCAAGTGTAGGACTCCTTAGCAGTGCGGAACTACATCCCCAAATAACATCAAATCCTAGACATTTACTCCTTTTGGTAAGCATATATCTAATCCAATGGATAATATTGTGCGATATCTCAAATTGACTAAAGTTATAGGTTTGATATCACACATACTGATTATGTATTCTAAAGGTTAAGCGCTTTCTGAAAAGCATGAATATCCTGTATTAACCGTCGTGTGGGATGTGGATGTGCACATCTAAATAGTCCTATACTTGAACTTTACTTTTGTCTAGTGCTTCCTGGTTTTTAGTGGGAGTCTAACTGAGGTCAATTAGCAATATGAAGTCTCAAATTTGTTAATCGTTACAGCACCAAATAACAATTTATTTAATAGTCTGATATTGTTAATTTACAATTATCTGTCATGAACTAAAGATATTTTCAATTTTAAAAGATAGTACACTTCGACCTGTGGCTTATTTTTCTCTGATCAGTTCTTGTATAATGACTGTTATTAGTTGGTTTAACCTAATTACGTGCTAGATATTTTTACCTTACTGTTCGTGTTTACTAAGTCTTGGATGTTGGTGCAGTGTATCAATTTTTAATATTACCTTTGTATACATGGGATGTCATCTTGAAGTTAAAATACTATTCTAGACGGATACTCGTAAACAATAATTATAATTAAATAACAATTGAATGTCAGCCAAACCTATATTCTTTTATTTAAGCAAATCAGTGAAATTCTCGAAAAAATCAACAGTTTTAAATATTCATGTAAATCATAATTTACATTTTCTACTAGCGGCTAATCAGAAGTGAGCAAACACTCAATATAAATGAAGTGGTTGGTGCGTTTAGTTATATCACTGTTTATAATTATACAGGTGACTGACGCAAATCAAATGTTTCTTTCAAATACCTGTTTACTAATAGTGATTTGAGCTTTGTAGTATCAATGAATTCACCTTGTAACGAGGTAAAATTATAACACAGATATGACTAAATGTCTGGACTAATCACGGATAACTGTTGACCAGCATAAAAAGAGCTTGTACAAACCAATTACAAATACGACTGTCGATGCCCTTACGTCTACCCTGATGCCTGTCCGGTCTCAGACCGATGAACCAACCAGTCACATCAAACCATATTTCAAGCACTCATTTACATATATGTAAAATATGACCACACAGTCAACCAATTTGGAAAATAACACAGATATATAATAAGACTGACAATGACAGTGAACTGGAGTAACGTACACACAATTAATTAACTATAGTTCATAAATAGAAAATGGCATACTAACAGTTATTGGGCCAAGTGGAAAGTTAGAGTGGGAGTAACATAATAATAACAGAAATAAAATTTTCACTTTGCATACAATCAAAACAAGTTGAGGAGTATTCTGACAAACAGCTCTGGAAGACAGTCTAATCTTCTTTAGATACCTAACATAATACTCACTAATTCTTCTTAATATGTATTTCTCTCAACATCCTAGCTACGTAAGCAAATACACAGTTAACTAATCACTTAATCAATTAACATTACATGTCTGTTATCATAGAGTAACACCTAGTTTGATCACAAAATATGTTTTTCTAAATGTAGCTAGTTTTTTTCATTATTGCTTTACATTGACAGATTTTATTCATGGTAGTCCACTCCTTCCTTATATGATAATAATAATACTTTATTGACACTACAATACATTATATTAAATCAATAATATGTTCCAAGTAAAAAAATGAAACAAAAATAATAAACAATTATCTGTATCAAATAATTTTGTCATCACACTATGGTTTCTATTGTTCTTTGCGTATTCAACTTTGTGAAAGGAAAGAATTATAGGGAAAATAGTTAATTGTTTTTAATACGTACATATTTAATACACTTGTATATCTGTTTGTATTTTGTATCTATCAGTAAGAAAGTATCCAAAAAATGAATATGAAACGATATGCATCAGTAAATAACAAGCCTGAAAATAATTTGTTAACACTAATGTTTCTTCATTCTTTACGTAGAATGGTGAGTTCCTCCAACTGTCAAATACTACTATGACATCGACAAAACGTTAATTCTGCCATTATCTAAAATATTATTTTGTTCCGTTGGGCAATTTTAATAACGATGTGTTTCGTGTAATATCACAATCTATACCAAACAGTATAATATCCTGTACAACTCCAAATCATTTTGTCTTTAGTCACTTACTGTTTTCTGAATTTTTCGCCGTTTACTTTCAAATGATCAGAGTCTTGTTAGTTGCATACATTCTAAATCTATTTCAAGGAGACTTGAAATCGATAACTTGAAATATAATTCGTTGGCTTAAAATACGTGCAGCGTCTTTTTTGAATCCTATTCAAATAACTTATTTTCAAATGAACAGATACTCTATTATGTTATGTACAATCACATTTCCTGAAAAATCAATTAATCGTATTTCACTTTCATATCGTAGCAGTTTCTGTTACTTGGAACTACGTCCAATATCCACTCATTTAAAACCAACTACTTATGAATCTTGATTTGCCCTAATTTTAATACTTAGCTTCGCACGAGTCACCTTTATTAATAATCATATTTACAGAAACAGGCACTTTCGATGCTCGCCTTATTGCACGTGCTCTTGTTAAAGTAAACTTTTATATTCGGTGGTGGTTGTCTTTAGTATTTGCAATGGGACAAAGTATTATAATGTGAACACTCTTCTCAATTCAGAAATTTTCAAGATAAGCCACCGTACTTTCAAATAAGCAAGCTTGTTTTGATCAAATACATACATTGGCTTTCAGTTTCATAAATCGTATGCTTTATGTACACGATACGTTTTGTAAATGAAGTATTTCTTGTTACATGCAATAACTAATTAGATGTCTGGAGCGGAAATATGAAAAAACAACTGACGATGATGTAAGGGTAGCATTTTAATGAAATATTCGTTGAGCTTAAAAATGTTAAAAGAAGTTCAAAATTTCTCCGAATCTCCAGTAATGCAATAATTTTAGCGTTATGAATATTCAGTTGCTGATAGCTCCTCCATAAGAATACATTAAATAGTCTTATAAATATATATGTAATTTCGAGTGTATCCATTCTAATTCGGCAACTTGTAAATTTATTGTGTTTGTTGTTGTATTATTTTTACTTAATGAACTTTGGGATAGATTAAAAGTCATTATCGAAACTAATCTTATTTGTGAGATACTATATTCATGCGACAGTAATCAGTTATTTGCTACTGACTACTCTTAGGTTTTAGCACTTGCAACATAAATCTGGTGGTTTTATGTACAAACTCACCCCGTAGTTGATAATTATCATTATTAGTCTAGGTAACAAGTTTTGCCACATGTTAAAGCTCAGTTGTATTAGTTCATTTTAGACCAGACTAATGGTGAAATTTTACATTCTGGTTACAGTCGACGAATCTAAGAGTGAAGTAGTAATTAATCCATATCGGTTGAAATTGAAAATAAACACCTGTGGATTTTGATCCGCAAATCAAAAGTGTCTTATTTTTTCAAGAACCTGACTTCAGTCCAATGTGATTTCATTAGCGTTCAGTGTCAAAAACCGGAGCAAAAAGATTGTTCATTACTCTCTGATTCTCGATAACTTTTTTCTCTGATGTTAATTTATTATGAAAATTACCTGCATATTGTCAAGCACTACAAATTACACTGTTGGCTACTCTATTAGAAAAACGCGAAAAAGATAAGCTTATTTTTATATTAATTATGTATATGCATAACTCCGCCTGTAGCCCTCCTAGGGTTACTGCCGGTCCCAAGCCCGGGTAAAGGAGGAGGGTTGGGCATGGGGCTAGCACCCCCATCCCGTAAAAACCCAAACTTGCTAAAAAAACGCAAACCAGATTAAACAAGATAAACCATTTAAACCATTTAAACTCTGCCCTGGGAGTGGAAGGATATATGACGCCTCATGATGAAAGCCGAAATTCTTCGGAAGTCATGAGGCCGATGCCCCCCCTTCTAACAACCAGAGCAAATATTTTTATAGGTACATGGAATGTTCGAAAAATGTGGGAGAGCGGGAAGACAAATCAAATAGCTGCAGAAATGAAGAGATACAACTTGACAATACTCGGAATCAGCGAAACTCATTGGACTCAAGCTGGACAGAAAACATTAGCTTCGGGAGAGACGCTACTATACTCCGGCCACGAAGAGGAAAATGCTCCCCACACTCAAGGAGTTGCTCTGATGCTGTCCAAGGAGGCACGTAATGCACTGGTGGATGGGAACCAAATGGACCCAGGATCATCAAAGCATCTTTCAAAACAATGAAGAAAGGGATTACAATGAATATTATCCAATGCTATGCACCAACCAACGACGGCAACGACGACGAAGACAAAGATCATTTTACGATAGACTGCAATCAATTATAGCAAAGTGTCGAGGAAAGGATCTGACAATACTGATGGGAGACCTCAACGCCAAAGTCGGAATGGACAACACTGGATATGAAGAATCATGGGACGACAAGGACTGGGAGACAGAAACGACAATGGTGAAAGACTTGGCAAACCTATGTGCCTTCAACAAATTGGTTATAGGTGGTACAATATTCGCCCACAAACGCATACACAAGGCTACATGGGTCTCACCGGATCATACTACTGAGAATCAAATCGATCATATATGTATCAATAAAAAATTTAGAAGATCAATGGAAGATGTAAGAACCAGGAGAGGAGCGGACATAGCTCAGACCACCCACTTGGTGGTTTCTAAAATAAAACTGAAGCTAAAGAAGCAGTGGACAACTGGAGTGTCAGCAGTACAACGGTTCAATACAGGCTTTCTCCGAGACACTGACAAACTCAATGAATTCAAAATATCTCTCAACAACAGGTTCCAAGCCTTACAGATCTGCCGAAAGAAGAAACCACTATGGAGGACAACTGGAAAGAAATCAAAGAAGCACTAACGTCAACGTGTCAGGAGGTTCTAGGCCGCAAGAAGCACCATTATAAGGAATGGATCTCCACTGAGACAATAAGCAAAATTCAACAAAGGAGGAACAAGAAGATAGAAATCAACAACAGCCGAACAAGAGCAGAAAAAATCAAGGCTCAAGCTGAATACTCAGAAGCAAATAAGCAAGTAAAGAAGAGCATTAGAGCTGACAAACGGAAATACATCGAAAGCCTTGCAACGACAGCGGAGAAGGCTGCAAGAGAAGGAAATATGAAACAGCTATACGACACAACGAAGAAACTGGCAGATAAACATGGTAAACCAGAGCGACCGATCAAGAACAAAGAAGGCAAGACACTCACTGAGATTGAAGAACAAAAGAATAGGTGGGTAGAACACTTTGAGGAACTTCTAAATAGGCCAGCTCCACCGAACCCACCGGACATTGAAGCAGCACCTACAGATCTCCCGATAGATGTCACTCCACCAACGATGGAAGAAATCAAGATGGCCATCAGGCAAATCAAAAGTGGGAAAGCAGCAGGACCTGACAATATACCAGCTGAAGCACTCAAGTCAGATATCGACCTAACAGCAAAGATATTCCACGTTTTATTCAAAAAGATCTGGGAAGAAGAACAAGTGCCGGCAGACTGGAAAGAAGGTTATCTTATCAAGATACCAAAGAAAGGAGATTTGAGCAAATGTGACAACTACAGAGGGATCACGCTACTGTCGATACCAGGGAAAATCTTTAACAGAGTATTGTTGAACAGAATGAAAGATTCAGTGGAGACTCAACTTCGAGATCAACAAGCTGGTTTTCGGAAGGATCGGTCGTGCACGGACCAAATCGCAACACTACGGATCATCGTTGAACAATCAATTGAATGGAACTCGCCCCTGTACATCAACTTCATTGATTATGAGAAGGCGTTTGATAGTGTAGATAGGAGAACACTATGGAAACTTCTTCGACACTACGGTGTACCAGAGAAACTCGTCAATATCATCCGGAACTCTTACGACGGAACACAGTGCAAAATTGTGCATGGAGGACAACTGGAAAGAAATCAAAGAAGCACTAACGTCAACGTGTCAGGAGGTTCTAGGCCGCAAGAAGCACCATTATAAGGAATGGATCTCCACTGAGACATTGAGCAAAATTCAACAAAGGAGGAACAAGAAGATAGAAATCAACAACAGCCGAACAAGAGCAGAAAAAATCAAGGCTCAAGCTGAATACTCAGAAGCAAATAAGCAAGTAAAGAAGAGCATTAGAGCTGACAAACGGAAATACATCGAAAGCCTTGCAACGACAGCGGAGAAAGCTGCAAGAGAAGGAAATATGAAACAGCTATACGACACAACGAAGAAACTGGCAGATAAACATGGTAAACCAGAGCGACCGATCAAGAACAAAGAAGGCAAGACACTCACTGAGATTGAAGAACAAAAGAATAGGTGGGTAGAACACTTTGAGGAACTTCTAAATAGGCCAGCTCCACCGAACCCACCGGACATTGAAGCAGCACCTACAGATCTCCCGATAGATGTCACTCCACCAACGATGGAAGAAATCAAGATGGCCATCAGGCAAATCAAAAGTGGGAAAGCAGTAGGACCTGACAATATACCAGCTGAAGCACTCAAGTCAGATATCGACCTAACAGCAAAGATATTCCACGTTTTATTCAAAAAGATCTGGGAAGAAGAACAAGTGCCGGCAGACTGGAAAGAAGGTTATCTTATCAAGATACCAAAGAAAGGAGATTTGAGTAAATGTGACAACTACAGAGGGATCACGCTACTGTCGATACCAGGGAAAATCTTTAACAGAGTATTGTTGAACAGAATGAAAGATTCAGTGGAGACTCAACTTCGAGATCAACAAGCTGGTTTTCGGAAGGATCGGTCGTGCACGGACCAAATCGCAACACTACGGATCATCGTTGAACAATCAATTGAATGGAACTCGCCCCTGTACATCAACTTCATTGATTATGAGAAGGCGTTTGATAGTGTAGATAGGAGAACACTATGGAAACTTCTTCGACACTACGGTGTACCAGAGAAACTCGTCAATATCATCCGGAACTCTTACGACGGAACACAGTGCAAAATTGTGCATGGAGGACAACTGACAACTGCATTTTCAGTGAGGACCGGAGTCAGACAAGGTTGCTTGCTGTCACCTTTTCTCTTCCTCCTAGTGGTCGACTGGATCATGAAGACCTCCACATCTGAGGGAATGTACGGGATTCAATGGACAAGCAGGATGCAACTCGATGATTTGGACTTCGCAGATGATCTAGCTCTTTTAGCACATACACACCAACAAATGCAAGCGAAGACAATCAGTGTAGCAACAACTTCAGCAGCAGTAGGGTTGAGCATACATAAGGGTAAGAGCAAGATTCTCAAATACAACACAGGGAGCACCAACCCAATTCAACTTGATGGGGAAACTCTGGAAGAGGTGGATACCTTCACATATCTGGGGAGCATCATCGATGAAAAAGGAGGGTCTGATGCAGATGTAAAGACAAGGGTTGGCAAGGCAAGGGCAGCATTCCTGCAGTTGAAAAACATCTGGAACTCAAAACAAATATCAACTAACCTCAAAGTCAGACTCTTCAATTCGAACGTGAAGACAGTCCTGCTGTATGGAGCTGAAACCTGGAGAATTACTGCAAACATCCTCAGACGGATACAGGTATTTATAAACAACTGCCTACGAAAGATACTGAATGTCCGTTGGCCGGAAACCATCAGCAACAACTTACTATGGGAGAGGACAAACCAACTTCCAGCCGAAGAGGAAATTAGGAAAAGACGGTGGAAATGGATAGGACATACACTACGCAAACCATCAGACTGCATCACAAGACAAGCATTGACATGGAATCCTGCTGGGAAACGGAAAAGAGGAAGGCCAAAGAACACGCTGCGTCGAGAATTGGAAGCAGACATTAAAAGGATGAGCAGCAACTGGAAACAACTGGAAAGGATTGCTCAGGACAGAGTTAAATGGAGAACACTGGTGAGCGGCCTATGCTCCTCAGCGAGGAGTAACGGGCAGTAAGAAGAAGAAGAAGTAAGATGTATATGCATGAATAGTTTCTTAAGCCTTAATGTTACCTCCTCTAGTACAATTTTATAAGTATGTATAATAATTATTGCATTACACCTCAACACATCAGCAATAATCTATAGCAATTACGTCATTGTATTCTACTATATCATGGTTAGATATTAAATTGCTTCATTATTATTCAGACAGTTTTAATGGATTTTAAACGAAAATTGATGTTATGAAGTTAAATTAAACTTTGTTTCTGTGTATTTATATTTGTCTTCTGTTCTATTCTGTACTATTTTTAACTTTAGCATTTTCTTCCATTCAGTAAAAGAATATTCACATAGCTTATGTAAATATTTCGTGTGAAATTACTTCCCAGTCATATTGATTTAACTATTCATAGTCATCTGAATAATACCTTGTCACTTCTTAATTATTATCTCTTTTAAGTAGTAATTATGAGTTTTTTATTGTGACATTAAAAATAGACTTGTACTCTAACAATATTTGTTCAGTGCTAGTGCTAGTTTTGTATATCACTCACCTCGTGAATAATAACCCTTGAAAAATGACTTTGCAAATATCCTTATTACAGATAATTAAATAATCAATAATTTGACATTTCATGATATACTTTGTGTTCTACGGGTGTCACAACTCTAAAATTGACTGTTTCAAACTTTATTGTACAAACATTTATATTGACTTTTATTTACCAATTGTCTTGATTATTGACACATGTGTAGATAAACAATTAATATAATTTGTAAAAACGTTTAGAAGCATAACCTTACTAGTTTTTTCTATAAAATGACAATAGATCCATTAATGTCATTTTGACAAAATATGTACAAAACGTTCACAATATCATATTCAACAGTTACATTTAGCAAGAATTAATCTTCACAGAATAATTTAACTTGGTTTCTTTTTATTTAAGTAATCATAAGTGACAGTTTACTAAATCTTTTGAATGGACTCAAATACAACTTGCTATAAAATTAATATTACAGAGACCAAAAACGCTGTGCTACAGTAAATTTTAAAAGACATATGCCGACGATTACGATAAAGAAAACAAGATAAGTGATCAAAGACTAAAAAAATACAGATTTCAAATTGTCATTGTGATAGTTCTGTCATTTACTGGACTGTTATTTTAAATTATATAGCACAAAGTATAAAATTATATCCTTATCACTTTACCTAAGAACATTTTATAAAAAAGTAATAGGGATGTTATAATTTTTGAGTTAAGCATACAAATGTAAGACTCTCTTAGTGATGGCACTAGTGTAGTTTTAATTAGAAAAAAATACTGCAAATGAAATCTTTTAAGCGATGGAAAATCTGGAGATTTATTCGGGTCATTGGTGATATACATTCAAGCCAAGTATTAAATTTTTGAAAAATTTCTACGAAATTCGTCGTCAATAACTGCTGATAAGAAACGAATCTTATTTTGCAAATGAATTCACTAACTCAACTCTAGGCTATTAGCCAGTTATAAAACGATTATTTTACCACTTTTAAAAATTTTATTCAACTATACTGATGCAACTTAGCAACACTGGTCGGTAAATAAACACGTTGTTTATAACTGACATACCATTTAAGTTGTCATGAATATAAATTAATGACCCCGGGATACAAACCACTTGTTAACCCTAGTCACGGATTGTCTTAAAAATGCTTTGTAAATTAATAAGGATCGGCCTAATAATTATCTCTACTTTGAGGTAATTTTTGGTAGCTTCTAGTAAAGACTGATTGCTTTACAAGCGTTTGCTTCTGAAATTTTTTAAATAACTACTAGTAGAAAAAATCAAAATTTTTTGTAACAAGTGAATTGAAATCATATCAAAATTTTGATACAGAGGATTATTGGTTTAAAGATCTACTATTAAAAAAATAGTTTGTGAAGCCAATTACCAAACTTAAATGATACGTTTCTGCTGCACAACTCACATAATCTAATCTACAAACTACATACCATAAGTAATTACTCGAATTAAACAATGAAAACAAACATAAAGTCATTTGAATTCATTGACTGGAGTTATTTACAACGCTTTGAATATCCTTTGACTGTATCATATCTAGAACTTTGAGCAATTTTCTGTTTACGTAGCGTATAAGAGTTACATGCTAAAATGCGATTTTTACTAAAGGCTTCACTTTAAGCGTAGCGCTACCTGAAGTAGATGGTGAAAAATATTGATATATAGAAAACTCTAGCTTGTAATGGTATTTTTAATGAGAATCACACTCTAATAAGTACTACTAATTGACTAAGCGAACTGAAAAATAGAGGAAACTGCTGGATTCAGCACTTATTAAACGTCAAATACACTGCCTGATAAATCCAGTTGAACTCATTTATTTTGTGAATTTTCTGTAACTTCTCACAGCTTGAAAACTCAAAGCCAGTGCATATGTTATTGTTTGTTTCTAGTCTTCCTTAATATGGCATAAAGTATGTGCAATGGTTTCAAAAGTATATTAATATTGTTACTATGTTGTAAGCAGCTAAATGGAATCTAAGGAAAGTATTAACTCACATTTTACTATTATGTTGGTTGTTCTTGCTTTATTCAAATTTGTAGAAAGGAAAAATTGTACTTACTTTTCCTAAAGATAGTTAGTTGTACTAGTCAGATAATAACGAAGAGTACGAGATTTAGATAATAAATACATGTATTAAACCTTTAATTAATTAAGATAATTTAGTGTTGCTTATTTTCATCCACTTTAAGAATTACTACAGTGTAAGTTTAATAGCATTTAATTGCTCTCGCTAATCTAATATATTCGTTTGGTTAAATAAAAATTCTGTCTACCAATCACTGCAAAGAAACTGACATATTATAAATAGACGTAAATGGATGATCTTCTTACTTCCTGTTATTTAATTTTTTGCAAGATTCGTTTATCAAAGAAACAAGGGTTTGGAGGGGGAACGAGGCTGTGGTATCAATACTGTGCTTAAAATACGTGATAGCCGTTCTTTACACCCCCCCACTTATAGCCGTTAACGTTAGGACTACTATATGCATCTGTCATCCAAACTCACAACAGTACTTTAAGTCGCTACTGCAAAACCATCAGATATTCACTATTATTTTTTAGTTTGAAGTTTGTGATTTACAGACACTTTATTTTTTGTATTAAAATGTACTGGGCTAAATACACTCCTTCTATCCATACCTTTTATAATTTTCCATTTTATCTACACGTTGTTAGACTTTACCAACTTTTCTGTGAACACTGAGGTACTAAGAACGATAAAATTTCCTAAGTAAAAAATTGCTCATAAACTTCTGTGATTTTATGTGGCTATCAGTCTCTATCATGAGTTGATTTTACACAGAAAACTGAATAACACTTAAAGTTTATCGCTGTATTTTTTAGTTAATGAATATTCATTAAAAAACTGTATCCATGAGTTAGATGCAAAACATTCACACCTATTCACTATCTTTCACTAAACCTTTTGTAAGTAATAATTCCCAACCTTTGCGCTTTAATTGTACTTTACGCTTTAAACTGCATTTCCTATATTTTTATCCTAGTTAACATTATTTACCATTTTTGTAACCTGGTATATACACTGAAACTTAAATTTTTCTCAATGAAAAAACAATGATTTGACTGAAGAGTAAACTATCTAATTGGCTATAAATTACGAGGGGCTGAAACACATCAAAAGTATTTCCAACAAAATATATATTGTATAAACATTTTTGATAAATTATATTATAAATCAACTTAATCGTTCTGTAAACTTGAGATTTATTTAATTGTTTTCGGCTCAACACTTTATTATTTCATAATGACTTTTCCATATTTTTCCTAATATGCCATATTCAGGTTAATTTTATATTTTTTAGGAAAGATTTGAGGGATTTCTGAGAATTATATCTGTTATCCATCAGTCGCATAAGTGTCATCTAACTGATGTCAAATTGTAAAAATATATAGGGAAAATAATTACCCGAATAATCTGGTGTTGGTAAATAAAATTCGTTTGGTTTAATGACTTACTTTTGTTACAACGACGATCATGGGCATACCAAGATTGTTATTCAGTACTTTATCTTCCTGCATTTTTTCAATAAACGACTCATCTAAAGACGTAGAATTAGGGTTGGCATCGGATGTTGTCGCCCGTATAGGGTGAAGAGAGACTAGATTTAATGGGCGATTTATTTCGTCCGACAATGCTTCTGGTTCCGTATAACCGAAAAATTCTTTTGAAACTAAAATGCATGCGAAACAATTTGTGTTCAATTATTACCTAGATACATAATGCTACACTAGATGTAACCAGTTAATCTTAAAGCACATATAGTCTTATTATGAAACATAGTTTTGTAAAGGTTAGCATATATTACTGGTGACGTTAATAATTTGTTGTTATGCCGCATTTTTTAACTACTGAAAAGCTACTCAATGATTAAGAAAGGCATGGAATTGTTTATATTTTAAGCTTGCATTTATTCTTGTCTTTTAAAAAATAAATTTGTCAGCGTTCTTAGACCAACAACTAGACAGTCAAATTATTTGATTAAAAATGTTCACGCCTGATCACGTTTGACGTTATAACTTTCCATCATCGCGATGCATTGAAACTTTTGTTATTGATATGGTTACGGAGTAAATCAGCCATTCTGATAGTCTCATCATATTTGTAGATGACGGTTGTCGTCGTGATACTTTGCGTAAACTAACAAATTATGTAATCTGGTTACCAAGTAAAATACAATCATTAGAAATGCAGAGCTCTTATTACTCGATAAGATATAAGTTATATTCATAACATATTTTTAGTAATAACAGATATCTACTCTGCTACTCGATATTGGTATGTCTACCTGACTTAGTGTTTAAGCCAGAACAGCAGAAAATTTTTCATTTGTAATGATCATTTTTTGTTGTACTTGCTGGTCCAAACCCATTTCAAACAGACCGATTTTCACATGTTAACGCGAATGCTGAGTAAAATAACAGTCAGCTACAGATCACCTTACAATACCAAAGATAACACGACAAATTATAGTCTCTAATTGCAAATCCTTTTTATTTTTTTACATAACACAGTAGAGTTTACTTGTAACATTTTTCTTGAAGTTATCTTGAATTTTATATATGTGAAGAGTGATCAGTAATCATTATTTCCATAATATTAAATTGTATCTTTAGTAAAACAGAAATTAGTAAACCAGGATTTCAGCACGAATATACCAAGCACATGAACACGAATATGGTATATCCGAATAAAACAGAAGCGAATGCAAACTTATATATTTGTATACTTAATTGCATACAGTACATATACTAAACAAGATGCAAAAACGATTCTAATTGAAGCTCCGTACTTAAAGATAAACTATATAAACTAGGTACACCATCGCTTTTTGTCAACATAAAATACTTACATAGTGACTGGCCAAATTCTGAAGTAATTCCCGCTCGAAGATTCATGAAACAGTGAATATATATCAATTAGTTCCAAAACACTTGACGATATATTTCTAGACTCTCTGACAATAATTATTGACGTTTATTTTAAATAACACTTTACATGTTCACATGATAAGTAGGGAGACATTACTGTCATTATTTTGACGATTTTCACGAACTTTAGAAATTTTAGATTACTGCTCTAATTATCTTTAGTTATTAAATAACAAATAAATCAAGCAGTCCTTAAGTGAATAGTAACTCGTAGACAGATATGAAGCTAAAATACATTTAGAATATATTCGGGTGGATACACAAGTAGTACCATAGTAAATGTTTATGAAAATCTTACTTCATTTCTCCCCTACTGAAAACTTAATCGGTATAATAATAAACACTGGGAAGCTTCTAGAATCTTCAGTGATCGTAGAAGTGGTCATGGTAAAATTAATTTGTGAATTTATTTTGCTAAACATGTCATAAATAACCGTTATACTGTAATTTTTCATCAATATGCTTATAATGACACCTGACTCACTGTTCCTTCGGCAAGCTTTCATCGTGTCTTCAGAAAGCTTTAGTTTGCTTATATGCTTGTTAAGTATATCCGCCCACTTTTCTAAAGTTTCAATTATTTGCCAAGGTTCATTGATGCTGACAACAATGAGAATCATTTGATCACTGAACGAATCAACTGTTATAACATATTTCAGCAAGTGACTCTGAATAGGATTACCATCTGCTACGAAAACGTTTAGGTTTGCAGTAGCTAGTTGAAAAATATTATATTATTATCAGATCTACCATGTTTTGCTTCGTCTTTTACCTCAATTATATCATATTCGAGTCCAAACCCTTCCTGAGTGTCTTCAGACCCTTGTAGCCGGGAAACCAGAGTTGATTTTCCGCATAACTCATCGCCGAAAATGACCAGATTTTTGTAGTCAGAGAGACCGACTTTTGTTTTGTTAGTTACCTCATCAAGAAGATTGGACCTGTAAAAGTTCAAGATTTATGGATATACTGTGAACTAACCAAAGACAATTTGCATTATTTGATTCTGTGGTTGAAATCGCTTCACACATATCCAAAAACTCCCAAGTATCACGACAATGTAGGAAACATTCGTA
Source organism: Schistosoma mekongi (assembly GCA_034768735.1). Taxonomy (NCBI): domain Eukaryota; kingdom Metazoa; phylum Platyhelminthes; class Trematoda; order Strigeidida; family Schistosomatidae; genus Schistosoma; species Schistosoma mekongi. Next base: position 76,615,686 of record CM068305.1, on the reverse strand, counting down.
TTTCTGCGACTAATGACCTACAAAATCAGTCCTACAATCAGTTATAGAGTAAAACAAACCAAAGTATTTACAGTTATTTCAGACTGGTTAATATCAGTTTAACTTCGCTACTAAATTTACTTTAATAAACTCTTGGTATACTTGTAATGATGAATGCAATTTAAACTCAATAATGAAAACACATGCAATTTTTTTATGTATCTGGACAAGCCAGTAAAAATGAGAATCGAATAGTACAGAATAACACTAATGTGTGATTAGGATGAGTCACGAATTTTTCTGCGTAGAGACTATACAGTGAATCTATTTCGAAGTAGTTTAGAGAAACCCAGATTGTTGCCGGAATTATCAACTTTTAAATTGTACATTTTTACTGTGCGTTTATTTTCCCTGTGTGACTGAACTTCCTTCCTCTCTTTGTCAGCTTTCTTGAACTTGTTTCTGATGTTAAGTTTTAATAATTCTAAATATAACGTCGAAAGTCTCGAATATCAACATCTCTGTTTAGATGCATAATTGGTATGTGCATAAACTCAAAGTGATGCTAGCAAGATTAGGTTCGCTAAGAATTTCTACAAATCAGATTTTAAGTAACCACAATCAAACATCGTTAAGTCTCATAACAGAAGTTACGAGTGGTCTTTCGGTTCTCTAATAATGGCATTTTTCATAGGCTAAAAAGCGAAGACTTGTGTTCCAACGTTAGTAAAATGAATGTCTAGACAGAAACAAATTAATTTCAAGAGTATTCAAGATCTTTGTAAGGACACCTCAAAAAATTTGACGAAATAATCTCGTTTGGATTGGAAATTTAACAAAAACTGGTGTAAAGGAAACGGATTGCTGCGCAAGTTTCCCGCTATGCATCTCATAATCAACTGAACCACATCAACTTGTCCAATTTTATCTGCAATTTTAAGTCATCCTTACAACAATGAATTTTAAATAACTTAGTAATGTCGATGACATTCATGTAAAGCAATGTATATTATACGAGAAAATAAATCACTATAATTTAAAAACGCCTTTATTTAGTTAAAACAAAAGCCGCTTCATCAGTGGTAAATGAATGCTTGAAAAAACCTTACTAGTAACTCGACTGCGGCAAAATTTGTACATGAAAACCAGAAAATGCATAATATCAAGCCCACAAATTGGGCTTAAGTATCAGGCGTATATAAAATCTCACTGAAACTGTTTGTCTATATTTTTGAGCCAAATCACCAAGCGTAACAATTTCATTGAGACCTTCTACTATAAATCTATCCTATTACTGACTAATTTATCCGACGAAAGAAAATTCCCTGCACTACCATCAACGTATTAGTTGGAAACCCTCCTACAGCTTACTTGGACAGGTACATTTAAACCCTTATGAGACCTAGAACTAATTCTACTGACTTAATACTTTTGTTTAAATTCCTATCTTTTTATCAGGATACACGTGGTTTGGCCGTACTTTTTATTATTACTACTGGCTATCACCCTTCAGTGGTAGTGTTATAAAACACTCTCTCTACCAGCTGAAATCGTATCTGATACAACATCGCGTGATTCCAGGTTTGCTGATTCCATCAAGTCGTTACAGCATATTTACCGTTATTGCAACCTGCACACATTCAGCTACTCATGTTTCCAAATTTAAGCAAATAATAACAATCGTATATCAACAATTTTAACCCTTTTTGACTCATTCCATATACATGCATGCGTTGTTGATACCTACTTAAATATATCTTCCCTCATCACACGACATCTCACATGCTGTTTAAGAGACTAGGCTTTCAGTAATAATAATAATAATAATAACTTACTAGGTATCAGCATCATAGTCTGTAGCATGGAGGTCTGGCTTTTCTTGCAGTAGGACGTCCTGATAGACGTGAGTCCGTACAGCACATATTAGAGCATTTCACACATCACTGCTGGATGCTTGCTTATGTTAGATACGTAGCCGTAAACGTAAAACAGGTTCGTCATACAGACAAGGGGAATTTGGAGTTATCTCCCACACCATGATACCTGCTGGCCGAAAACTTCCCCCTTCCTCCTTTTATGATGTTAGGCTCATAAATTTACTGCTTTGATGAAAATTATATTGTTTTAATCGACGCTCAGCGGCGCAAATTCTGTTTGACCAACCTTATTTCGGTAGGCATCTCATTACAGGTCATACTGACTACTAAAGCCATTAAGTAGAAACTAGATACCTATCTGTTAGCACATTGGTAAGACGGGGATCAGTTAGGGAAAGCATGAAGTGGTATTGGATGCTGTAAGGAGTATGGTACCTGGTGGCTACACAAGTGTTTACTAGAAACAGGCGTAGTGTTAGTAATGCTGTAGATATTAGGAGACTACGTTCGAACAATGTGCTAATGATACAGTAATAAATAGAAGACTGAATAAAAGTGAATGGAGAGTAAAATGTGTGAACCCACTAGGTTCTGGTTACTGATGCACCTTAGCAGTAAAATACTGGGTTTGGCGGACATACATCTTGAGGTATTGATTTCGCAAGGTTGACACTCGAGTTAAACTCTCAGAAAAAGGAAAACATAGTAAAGAGGAATTTTGTATGAGTGCCGATGGCCCAAACCACGATTTGATTGATTATGGCAGACCATACATCCATGTGGATGCCCTGAAAATAGTGTACAGCTTTAAGCCTAGTACATCTAATGAACGCGCATCTGACATTCAGATAGACCTAGATAACCTGTTAATCTGAAGCCAGAAATAAAAACAATCATTCAACTACAGTAAGTGTGGTCGTTACACAATTTGGAAAATATTTTAATGAATACCAAATTCAGACACCAAGCTCCATATGTGACTTGGGTATATGCTACAGCAAGAGACCTAAGTCTACTGAGCTTGTACTGTCAATCATATCCTATACATGATGACGAATTGGCTTTATTCTTCGGAGTTATTACACCTTAGAAGCCAAGCTTGCAATATACAGGATGTGTGTATATCTTACCTTAAAATACTGCACACCTGTATTCTCTAGTATGAATTACACAGATACCATACGAATTAAAAATCTCCAGAAAACTTTCAACTGACGAATACTGGAGTATAGCTGTAACATAACTCATACAGAAAGATGTAGGTTGCTTTTCCAAGAACCCCTATGGAGGCGCCGTCTAAAAACTAACCTTAATTTTTTCTATAAAGTAATTCACAGTCTTATTTTTTCAACCTCTTCTCCCTTCTGGTAGACAGCACCCCAATAAAACTTAAGGAATCTGCCTCGAACACTGTATGCCAAAAAATTCAAACACATCATGAAATAACTTTTAAATAACACTATACAGTTTACCATGGGGTAAATTACCACTTTCTATCCGCTCCTGTGATAACTTACCAAAAAATGAACCCACGATAAACTTATTTTTTGATTCCGATGGAACCCAGAAACTCTTTCCCAAACTATCTAAAAATCCACACATGATGAGTCACGGACTACCTCATATCTTGAATACTAGTTTACGACTCATATAAAAAGCCTGTATGTCATTAACCTTATTACGCTTTACCTTTCACAGAAACCCGCTCTTAACACTTTTACTGTAACCTTTCGTGATAGCCAACCAATCAGTGACAACAAATCAACTCTTACGAAATGAACTATAATATCCATGTATTTACCACTTCGAACAGTTATACTTTTCCGATTGCTTAAACAATCAAGAAAGTATAGCTAACATGATACTGCTGTTCCAGCCTGTTGTATGTTTTGCTTTCTTCTTTTAAGCATCCCAAGATCGCCTCGTATTACGCAAAAGTTGAACATCTACCTTTCCCGTCATAATGTAACCCCATAAATTGATGGCACAAACCCATCCTATCATTTACATGCACTACAGGTTCGCCCCTAGGTCATGTTTAAGGTTGGTGCTACGTAAATGCCAAATCAAAACAACGTTTATTATTCCACTATCTTTGTGTATCACAGTATAATACGTTTGCCCGTCAATTAAACCACTTTACCGCCCGACATATTTTGGTTAGTTCTTCCTCTTAAAATGGCTTTCTCCTGATATCAGTAAATAAATTATTTTTATTATGCACAAATATTCATACCTAGAACCGTCCCTTATCCAACCATTCGTTTTTGATTTTAACTGAAATTGCGAACTGCCTAAGTTTTGAAGCCAAAGTAGTTACTATTATTCATCACGGTCTTAGCTAATGAAACCACTCTTGTCAAGTAAGTCCATCAATTGTCTTTAGAACACTGGGTAAATCATCTTCTAGACCATGGACGGACCCTGAATCACAAGCCACTGTGACTTTATTATTCTTTAACAGTTAGTTAAAATAAAGGTAGGCTGCTACGATGCAACTGATAGCTTCACCACTTGCTATACTTCTGTATAACATTGACTACCATTAACAACACAAACGCTTCGTTTTGGAGATTTTGAAAAAATGTCTGGTACTAATGTAATTCAGTCTGAAAGAAGCAACACTCACTAATATCAACGCCTCGTTTTCCGTGGAATCTCCCAACCATACAAACGGTGGCTTTCGTTTTTCTAAAGTGAGCCCTCGTTTCTGAGGGTACGTTTAAAAAGTCCCTACAAACACACCACACAAGAACCCTTCACATACACCCCTTCCGACTTTGGTACAACGTCACATATAATGCAAAAGCCGAATTCGATAGACCTCCCTATCCATTATTGAAATACTCAGGCTGAACAAAAAATTAGGTAAATGGTCATTATCTACATTTACAACAACGTTTCATCATAGGGTAACCTTCTCTTATAGTGACTCCCAGGGGCTGTCGACAAGAGATATTGGATCTGTTAAACAACAAGCACTTCAGTCGTTACGATGAACTTTCACAACCGATAAAATATCAGTATGAAAAATCCCAGCGGGTTTTTACATCTCACCTACCTGACATTGTACTAGCTAGATCTTGTACATTGGGTCAACCTAAAAAAAAAACAGTAATAACGTTTACACATGTTTCCTTGAATAAACCAAGCTTTACGTGAATAGATAAATCAACCAATAATAACGAAAATAATTTTTTTCCGAAATCAGGTACACGCTAGTTTTACACGCTTGAACATTTTGATGCAAAAACACCGTATAATGACATCTAGGGAACTTTGAGAGATGAAATTTTAACGGACTCAACAAACGTCCCAAACTTTTTATTAGGTTGAAGATAAATTTCTTAATTACATTAGTAGTTACATATAACACAATAGTCGCATACAGGAATTGAAATAATCTGATAAAGTTTGATGATGGTGACATCCACAGATGAAGAAGATTGAGACGAATATTTCCAGGGTTGAACAGCAGCGCAATATAGTTAAATAAGCAGGTCTGTGAAAGCTAGTCATAAATGAAGCAGTTTATGCACAGGTTGGAACAGCAATTGGCCGTTACAGAATACGAGACCTCAAATTGTAAGAAGGGCAACAAAATGTCGAATGCAGACTGTGGCACTCCTGGCGTGACGGTTTAACGGTGAAGGAATGCCATAATGAGAGATAAGTAAATAACCCTTCTATGGATTGAAATGCCAGTCGTTAGCACAATCCCCGTGCCACAAGATTCGAATAACGTGTAATCGTCAATGCATTAGTGCGTATGAGAGTAAACAAGAGAAGGAAGCGAATGTAAAAAGGTGTAGATTCTGTAGGAGATATAAAAATAATCTAAGTGTTAAATGGCCTTGAGATTTAGAGCCTGTGGCTTGAGTTCATGGTTGTGGGGTATAAGTTAATTAGGTTACCAGAAGGAATAAATTTGTGAATTCAGTTAACAAAATGTGGGAGGGATCTTGAAGTCTTAATGTCTGCTGGTAGCTTATTTGTTGTTTTGAAAAGTCTAATAGAGAAAACGTTACTCTGAGAGTGGCTTCAAAAATGCAAATTGTAATGTGACGTAGATCACAGGGTGGATCTGCTCAAATTGGACCTCGTTACATTTGGAAAACGTAAGTCAATTTGGAAAGGAAAAAGAGGCTAATTTTAAAGCTTTAAAACAAAAGAGGAAGACGCCTATATATCTGACACTCTGTCGTGTGTTACTGGTAATAAGTTTCTTATAATATGTAGCAGGCAAAGTAACTTTGGACAAATTCTAGCTTGTATTTATCTTTGAGGCGTAATCATTTAAAACCGTTTTTGTTATCTTTAGTCGCTTCACACCTTAACTATCCTGTCTTCCTGAATCATACATCAGTTACAGATATTGAACAAACCTCCAAAGCTAAGCTTTAGTCTCCAGTAAATTATGCCAATTAGAATAATACTAAAAAAACAGTAGCGATCAGGAGATACGGTAGCATTTTGTTTCAGCTATAGATCCATCCTTACCCCATTTCATATTCAGACTGTTTTTCGCCCACTTAGGTCATTTGTTTCTGATCCTCCAAAAATAGTGAACTACTGAGCCACTTGTCTTAAAATAGGCTCACATCCATCTAGCGACTAGAGTCCAATTTAATAGTCTCCGGTTTCAAAGGTGTATGGTGCCATTGGTGCTTTTGAATTGCAACATTGGTGTGGCATATTATTTAAAACAAAGCACGAGTGCCATTTTATCTCTTTCATCAAAAACAGACTTTGCAACGAAGTACGGCTAATTACTCTCATTACTCTGTATGACTACTTAATTAAGCTACAACCCAAACATTACTTAAGCTTTTAATCTTATTCATTCATACCACATCACTCGTCATTCCCTAGTGTCTGTTGTACTCAATCAAACAATTACTCATCACCCTACAGTAAGGTAACCAAACCTAGAAACGGTAAATGTGTTGATGTGAGCATGCCAATAGCCCTTTTGTCAACAGATAATTCGAATACTCCCACTGATACTAGCAAATATAGAAATGCCAGTAGTACCCTCCAAGGCTGTTCTCATTCTGAGGACCTCACTCTAGATCTACTAAGTAGTGGACAGCTATCAGAAGCTAGCCAACTATTAATCAGACCATACAAGACTATGTATAGTAAACAAGAAGAACCTGACTGCATACCTCAATGCTACCCTAGGGTATCAAGGCACTCCAAAACCCAAGCCAATGAAAGTAGGCAGACTCTGCCCATAACATCGAAGCAGAGAAAAAGCCAGGCCTTCCCTTGCTTTCAGGACACCACACCATTCACTACAAATAGTATTTCACTTCAGACCATCCAAGGTTCTTTAAAAATACTTACAAAACCAAGCTGAACAATAAAAGTGGAGTGGTATCCCAAGCAAGTAGACTGCTTTCACTTCACATCAAATACTGGGAAAATGTATATTCTTACAAACCAACCCCTGTGAAGAAGAGTTCTACCAAAGACAACCGCGGCAAATCCAACTACCATATTTTCAGTAAAGCAGGATGCACTCCGAATCCCTTAACATCTCGTCGGGTGAAGACCTTATGTGTCTAAAATAGTGCAGTCTGCATATTCTTTGGATCCCAACCAAATGTATCCGAACTTTTCACCACTAAACAACAAAAATCAGCATAAAGGCCTGGTAGGATATGCATATAAGACACCTATAAATCATGCTCCGCAGGATTGTCACACCTATATCAATAGCCTTGCAATTCCCTTTAGCAGTCCTACAATCACATCCAGTTAGCACACATCAATAAACCTCCTTCCAGCTCCAGTGCATCATAACTGCGGGTTCCTTGACAATGCTTTTATGGCATACAATAACGTGTCGTTGTATAATAACTGGCCGACTGCAAACAATCCGTTGGACTTTTTCACATGAACTTCTATCCACGATATTCTCCACTCCAATGAACTCAGGTGGAACCTCAACTTATAACCTGGCATTTTGTACAAACAACGAATTCTATAAGTCTGCCACCTCGTTTGCCCGTCATATCCACTTCATGCCCGCTCTTGTCCAGTCCTCACATCACCATGTAGAAGGTACCCTGACAAATGACGAAGTATCCCCCTCCCAACCATTTTGTGACTAATGTAACGCTCTGGTCATGGAGCACGCATCTCTTTGTAATTTATGAACCGTGCTACAATGCATACATTTTGAGTCCTAGTACTGAAATCACTGTTGCAAATAGTTTGGTTTTCAATTCAACTGACTTTATGTTATGACACTGCCAAAATATCTGTATAAATGTAAACTCATGTCATTCTGATCATGCCTGTAAACTGGCATGCCCTCATGTACACAATGACACATGAGAATAAAAACTATTTATTTATTTATTTATTTACTAACATGCCCCTGCCGCTCAGTTTATTAAACTTAATCCTCTTCCATAATGCCACCCAAATATGCAATGAATACTAGCCTTGAATTTCTTGGCAAAGATCACAAAATTGTCATTTGCCAGTTACTTGTCAAATAATGTTCATGTACTAAGAGTGGAACAAAGAATATCCTTGATTTTCGGAGAAACTAAGCTCTTTTTTGTCACACGATTTGCCAAGCTTCAACACCGGTTACTAAAAAGCATTCAACAATGTAACACTTTATTACAGTTCAGATTAGCGATAAACACCATCTAAAGAATTCTGGTATCTGAAACTTACTTAGTACATCCTATATAGAATAAAGGTACATTTATCAATCGACATCCTGGCATCTAGTCATTTTGATAACAATTCTAAAGAAAATTACCTGCAAAATCCCGCAAGTTTTAGCTTTTCTGCCTATCCATTTACAGATAATAAAACATTTTCCTTCCCAGCAGATAGCGCTCTGAAATCTTTTAATAGCCATGCCTTTCTAAGATGTGATACCGTTTACCATTTATTTCATTTCCCTGAGCTCTTTATTCTAGAGTAGGTTTGAAATCTATCGTAGTTATTCCCAGTATTAGTCGACGTTTTCACAATGGAAAAAAGAAATGACAAATAAGCTTTACTTAATGTAGTATGTATATTGTAGGTTCCACTGCAAACAGCTCTACTTAATTGGTCAATTATGTTCTCTCGCCCTGCTGCTCATTCTTTTTCTTTGTATTTTTATTTATCGACTACCATGTCATGTTGAAATTATCACTTAGAATCGAAGCTGATAAGGGAAGCACGCCTTTGTGCCCCACTCATGATGCCTCAATGTAGTTAATTTATCTAGGGTAGTCAGATTCTACAAGTGATTCCTTTGATAGTCTGTACAGTTAGTGAGAATTGTGATCTCGGATACGTGTACATCAGCCAGATATCACGATTCGTTCCTTTCCAACCCACAGCTATTCCAAAAGACTAGACTTATAAGATTACTGTGGCAAAAATTGTATATACGACAAGACTAGCAGACAACGTTTATATATCTTACATTTGAAACTAAATTAATTGATGCAAGTTTACAAATCAATCTAACAAGAAAATAATTACAACACCTTAAGCTCACTTTCTTGAACGCTTGTATCTTGGGGATTTTGAATTCCCAACAAGCTGAACGAAGCGATCTTGGGAGCAAAGGTGAACAGTCTACAAGGTAAAAAGAGAATATAACAACCATGGGCAAAAACCCAGTACGATCATTTGGAATCACTGACGTGTGAAACCTAAATTAACGTTTGAGTGCATACTGAAAGTCTTTTACAGGTCGTGTTCGTAATTGACACTACAATTAACTACTTCAAACAACCATCTATCATCTAAATTTTCCTAGTCACGCTTATGACACTCCTTACTTGAATTGATTGCATATATTAATTAATGTTCTCTACTTACTTATCACCTAACACACAGGATTACAAAATACCCTCCAGCTGGTGGTTGACAGTTTTCTTACATTCTTACATTCAGTTTCCTTGCACAAAAATCTTGTCTTATGTAAATGTTATTACTATTCAGGCACTTATTTCTGTAAAACTTCGTATTCTGTTGTGTAAGAGTTAGCCTTTAACGCATTGGTAAGTCCCGTTATATTGACAAAAGAAACCAGATCATTATGCAATAAGTCTATATTTTATTAGCGTGGGCAAGAGTCAGTGGAGCGCGATCCTAGTTATTCAAATATACAATACCTCTCGACATTCAGTATGAGATTATAGGAAATATAATCCCTATGCAGAATAAGGAAGTAAATGAATACCTGAGCCTTATTGTTTTGGCGTATGCTTAAGGTTTCAAGTCAACTCTTAACTAGTCAGTCTAGGTTGCTGAGAGCCATTATTCATAATCATGGCAATGCTAGTTATCTGGCGCGAATTCCATACTGAAGTTCAGAATATAATAATGGTAATAATACAACTGGCATGCTCTCATGTACACAATGATACTTGAGAATAAAAGCTATTTATTTAAAAAACCCAACTCTTTTCAGTAAATTTATGAAGACGTAAACTGTCATTAAAGTGAAGGCATAGCTCCCTGCACATTCTATGAGATTTTATTATCCAGAATAAACAAATCACCCTACCGTGCGACGTGGAGCGAGCCCGTAAGTAACCTGATCTGTCTTAAGAGTAATCATGTAAAACACGTAAATTCTGATATTAGTAAAAGTAACCTCAATCATTATAGCGCTGCCCCTGGGAAACGTAGTTACTCACCAAGCTTGTTATCGGGTTTCAACAGACAGTTGCATCACTGACAACGAAATATCCGTCAACTTTGTATCTTTTGGGATTCTAAGTACCCACCCAAACTACTATAACCCCGTAGATACACCCCAACACTACCCCCCTCCATATTAACATCTCCAGAAATTCTTCTAACCATAACCACGGTTTTATTGGCCTTACTCCTATGATCTATAGCAACACTGTATCATACACAGGTTTTTAGATACCTACATATAGTCTGTTTGCTAGTTCATGTGAACCGCAATCCCCTTTTTTACCTCCTTCACGGTCCAATATGTCGCCTCATCTACTGTCTTGGCCCATACTACGAATAATGCTGCCATAAAACAATCTATATAGTCATCATTATCTACCACCTCTAACTCTCTTACCACCAAAGTTTCAACAGTCTCGAATGCTTTTTTTCAGCCCACTTATTACCTCTCATGGTACTAAGTACCAAATTAACTTCTATCGTTCCTCGATCTACCTGCTTTGTTATCCTTGTTTTTCGAATCCGCACATTCACATTTGCCTCATATCCGTAGCGTTTATCGATGATACTGCCCAAGTATGTAAAGGTTTCTACATCTTTCAAAATTCCTCCGTCAAGTGGGATTGGGTTAGTGTTCGTTGTTTTGTATCAAGAAATCTCGCTTTTCCCTTTGTGTACGTTGAGGCCTACTGCTGCTGAGGCTGCTTCTACTCTGTCCGTCCTCACCTGCATTTGCTGCTGTGTGTGGAATAAAAGAGCCAGGTCATCCGAAAAGTCCAAGTCATCTAGTAGCATCCATGTTGCAAATTGTATTCAAAGATGGCCTTGTCTGACACCGATCGTTACCCTGAATGAATCTGTGAGCCGACCTCCATGCACGATTATATAATGTAGTCCACCGCGAAAATTCCGTATGATGCTGAATATCTTTATGAATACACCATAATGTCGAAGAAGTCTCCACAATGCACTACTGTCCACGCTAGAAAATTCTTACTCGTAGTCGAGAAAGTTGATGTGAAGGGGTGAGATCCATTCAATTGATTGTTCAGCAAAGAACAGCAGAGTCGCGATTCGGTCGGTACATGATCGATCCTTACAGAATCCAGCCTGTAAAACTCGGTGCTGGGCGTCGACTGGATTTTTCGTTCGATCCAATAACACTCTGTTGAAGACTTTTCCTGGTATTGAAAGAGTGGTGCCTCTGTAGCTTTCGGAATTGCTAAGATCTCCTTTCTTTGGTATCTTGATGAGGTACCCTTCTTTACAGTCTGCTGACACTTGTTCTTCCTGCCAAATTTTTCTAAAGAGAATGTTGAGTATCCCTGACGTTGCTTCTATATCTATCTTTAGTGCCTCAGCTGGTATGTTGTCTTGCCCTGCTGACTTGCCACTCTTGATTTGTTGGATGGCCATTTTGGTTTCTTCGACTGTTGGTGGGTCAGTGTTTGCAGGAAGATCTGTGGCTGCTGCTTCTATGACTAGTGGGTTCTTGAGTCTGGTCTATTCAAGAGTTCTTCGAAGTGTCCCATCCACCTCTTTCGTTGTCCTTGCATCTCAGTGATTGGCTTTCCGTTCTTGTTTTTGATTGGTCATTCTGGTTTACTGTATTTTCCAGCTAGCTTCTTTATTGTATCGTAGAAGTGTCCCATGTTTTCATCCCTTGCAGCTTTTACTGTTATTATTGCTAAATGTTCCACATATTTTCGCTCATCTGCTATAACGTTCCTTCTCGCTTGCTTGTTGACTTTTATATATTCGACGTAAGCCTTGGCTTTCCCCTTCTTGTTCGGCTGCTGTTGATTGCTGTCTACTTTCTCCTCCGTTCTGAGATCATATCCAAAGTACCAACTAATAAGCGTCCTATACGATGGTGCCTCTTGAGATATTCAACATGTCAGGAGGTTTATGGACAATGTCTTCTTGAACCCCACTACAGTTTTCCTTCATAGTAGTTTCATCTTCTTGTAGATCGAGAAATGCCTGGAACCTATCATCAGGAGTTATTTTCAACTGTTAGTATCCTGGAGAACGGTTGTGCTACTGTTGCTCCTAGCTAGCAAATTTAATAGAGTTAAGATGTTCCCGTATAGTTTCCAAACTGTGACGATTCAAGAAAGCAGGGAGTCACTATACATGCGATTTCATGACGCTGGTCTGACATGTTGCTCAGTATATATATATGGAGATACATAGTGGTTACGTCAGAAAAAGCATATTTACTGGTGCATATTTTGTACTTCAGTGAATTTGAGATGCCAGTAGTATGTATGCTGTGTAAGGAGTCCGCGTCACGTTTAGATGCTGATAATTATATGTAGTTTCGGGCAATATTACTGATCGGAGGATTGGGATACATAACCTGTGAGCAAGGATAAGCACTAAAACGCCAGACATATCACTCAACTGTCAGGTTGTTTAGACTGGCAAAATTTGAGTAACCAGTTCACACACAATTCGATTGCAGTCAGAAGTGATGAAAACGACAATACGTAGGGTCATAGTGGCAAATCGAAAGTTACCTGACACATCTACCGTACTTTTAGTTAGAGTCTGTTTATTTGTCTGCATGTCTACTCATTCAACGTTAAAATATTGACACCTCAGGTAAATGTTTTAGAGAAGCCCTAAACTAGTATCAAATCTAGGAGGTGGAATGACTTCGACTATAATGTACGTCTCTATTAAAAGTGAATACATACTTCGCACAGAAAATAAGTTAGCTGATATGTGTGATCGCAATGGAATTTACAAACGGAATAAAAACATCACAAGACAAATCGGACTGCTTGTGAGCCGAATGGTTGAAAGTAAAGTATAGACGTCAAGTTATATTTAAGGAGGCACTGAAATATATTCATAAGTTGTATCGAAACAAGAATTACTGATTTTTAGATATTAAAATTCCAGAATACGGTTACTAAACACGATAAAGTTGGCCCTATAATAGTGAGTGCAAAGCAATCAGTGGCTGAAAACATGGCTCAGAATCAGTTTACAGTGGCGCAAGCGCATCTATTCTTAGCGTTCTTCCAGACCCTAGGTTCCACTACTCTTCCATACTTACGCTTGCTTCATTCCTCCATGTTGAATCATGTCGATGTTAATCTTGTAAATTTGATATTGTAAGGATTGTGGTATGGCAACTTGGACCTACACAGGTACGCGTCGGGTTTTCCGTTGATCATAACTGACTGATAATAGTGAGTAAATGCCAATCTTAGGCATAGTTCGACAATAAACGTATGTCATAACAAGATAATGATGTTCAGACTGAATAAACATAGTTATGTGTCGGACTTAAATTAGAAATTTGGGAAGCTTTGACACCTAATCGTTTCGACACTGTAAAACAAGACTAACGAGATGCGCAAAAAAACAGGTGTAAGATTTTTATGGCGTAAACTTACAAATATTTCAAATAAAATCCAATCGTAGACTTGAACATAAAAAAATATAAAAAGTATGAATAAAGCAAATGCTGTATTAAAGCATACAATTCGTTGTAGTGCAGATAACGTGAAGTATTCACTGAGAAGTCATATAAGGGAACTGACGAAAAAACAAAAATTGATCCGTAACTAAACTTCGCCTGGTTGGTCATTAGCGCTAATTGTTTTGGTTAGTTTAGGTGAGGAAGAATCCGTTGATTTGGTTTCATCTAATTTTTGTTGCCTAACATCACCATTAAGTGATTCGGAACCAGTATCTCCAACATCCAGCGCCTCACGAGAACTACGTGCCAACCTTTCTAGTTCAGATTGAATATCTTTTTGTGTAATTGAAGCCCTATCTACAAGAAAAAAAACCCATAAAAATGACATAATAACTAACCAAATAAGAAGAAAGTGGAAATCAGTATAGATTGCGCTTAAGATAATCGCTTAAAATAGAGAAAGATAACAAGTATCCAGAATGTCATTTAAAATATCCCCTGAACTTGAAATAATAAAATAAAGAAGCAAAAATGCCAGTAAGGTACGCATTTTAACATTACTATGAAAGTCTTCAGCGAATCACCACTGTCTTAACTACCAAACTAGCATAGAGTGAAGATTTATTATTTAAACGTAATACAACCATAAAAATCAAGGTAAGGATAAACAATGTTTGTCAGTTAAATATGTGCGCTCCTAAAGATTCTTACAACGTCAGAGAAGAAAAAAATTGATACGAGAGTGGCAGTAGTAGGAACAATGATACCAACAAAAATAATCACGAAGCCGATAAGATAAATTAAAGGGCACTATTATGTTATATTAATAAAATGTACGAATGTATGCATGAAAAGCTTTAATCAAGATAAGGCAAATATCTTAAACTAGTCATCTCATACACGACTCAATGGAAAGTTCCAATTACACATGTAGATAAGAGGAGACTAAGAAGGAAAGTGTAATTGTTCAAACTAATGCACATCGCAAGAGCACGGAAAATTAAAACAAAAAATGGAAGTACATATAAGTGGAATAGGAGGACAAGAAAATATTCTAAGGAAGACAAAAAGTAGTAACAATCCCCCCCACTATATTTGATTAAAACTTATGTCACAAACCACTACAATTTATTATTCCTAAGGCTAAAAGTGATCAGACGGGATGTCCTAGTTACAAGATACCCTTTTATAATGCTTATTTAATATCACTCATAATGACATCACCATCATTAACAATGTTATGAATAGATTCTTTTTGTCACTCGAATTCATACTGTATATAGGTGTCTGAATTCTTGAAACAGTTCACACCAAACGTTAAACTACATCCATGAATATTACCGTCTAACACGGTGAGTCCGTGACCTCGGTAAAAAATCCCACTTCATAGTCACAAAGTACTATTGTCAGTTAAATAACAACTTAAAATGACATCATATAAAGACCACAAGGGAAAAAAATTACGATATTTTGACGGTACTGTCGAACAGCACAGTCTTCAGGCAATATAGATGAATTAAACAACAAAATTTACATAGTATGATAGGTACTAACATAAATCTATTCAATAAAAGTTAGGCAAATACCTAGAGAACCTTGTGTACTTAACGATGCAGGTGTACCGATACCACCAGTTCCTCCAACAACAGGTGAGCGTTTACTAAGCAGGCTGTTAAAGAAATTAGCCAGTACACCTTCAGAAGCCCCTGGTCCTGGTCCACCTGTTGTCCCGGCAGCTCCACTAACAGCTGACGCAGGCTAAAAAATAAACAACGGTATTGGGTAGAAAACTGTAGCAAAGATTTAGAAAACATTATGAAAGCCGTTATGAAGTGTTTCGTCTTACTGTTAGGCTGGGAATTTTCACCTAAACTACGTTAGTCGGAGACTTCGGAAATTAACGAAAGTAAACAATTCAATTGCATCAAATAAATTCGATACTTCAGTCAAAAAAAAACAACAGACTGACAGACAAAATACGTGTTTGCTAAGCTGACTGAGACTCTATAGTGTTACTGCCAGAAGGAAATCAGGAGATGAATATGGGGTAGTGACAACGTATATAATATAGTAAAAATAACAACGCTCCCCAACTCTCTAGAAAAAGGGAAGTCATGACAAGCTGAAGGTCAAAGTTTGAAAGTACAGTATTCCACAATAATTCTGGAAGTTTAAAATAAATTCATAAAATAAATAACGAGATATCAACATTAATAAACAGTTTCCGAACATTACTACTGAATAAAGATGACAAAAATAAAGTACAGGCATAATTTTCCCAAAATATAGTACGTAAGCAACGCGTTGAGTATACGATAACACAACATGGACGCATTATGAGATGCGGGATGAGAAGAGGGAGATCAACGAACACACTGTACCGGAAATCGGAGGTAGACAGGGAAAGAATGAACAGCAATTCGGAAGAACTAGAAAGGAGATTTGAGGACAGAGCTGGTTGGATAATGCTGGTCGGCGGCCTATACTCCATACGGGGTAACAGTCATTGGTTGATTGATTGTTAACTGAATGTAACTTAACCAGAAACGTGATAGTTGATAGTCTTGTACTCAAACAACCAGATGTTACTCTATTTTTGTCAGTAGTGACAAATTACTAAAATGAATTTATTTATTCTTTTGTCTATATACTGTTTTGCTGTAACTAATGTAACATTAGAATACAAAGGGCATTGAATTCGCCTTGAGATTAAATGACTAATAATAATTTTCCATTCTCATAATCAAAATCGCTGATTTATTTTCATTTCCTAACGTAGTCTGTCTAGTGATTTCTTTTCTCTGCTATTATTTCTACTACCAGGATTGACTGACAAAAACATTTATTTGTCGTTCATGCTTATCAATTATAGTAATACCGACTTTTTTCTATTACTTCTCTAATCGATTGTCATCATTTAGTTGACTGTGATGTAGATCATTATTATTAACAGCATAACAATTTGATGAATCTACACATGTAAGTGGTAATTTTGTGGATTTCAGCAAAACAGTTCCTAATGAATCAATCAATATACAAGGATTGTTTACAATTGTAAAGAAGCAAAGAAAAAACATTTTAAAGTAATAGTTGATTAGAATTACATTTGATTGTTTGCGAAAATGCTAACATTAAATGTGGAGGTAAAGAACGTCTCATGTTATTAAACTTATAGGTATTTTAATATAATTTAAGCTGAATATATCATAATTCATTTCTACTGAACTTATAAAATACTGAGTACATCTAGACTAATTTTATGGAAGTTATATTCAACGAACAGCTTATGCTTCAGCTGTAATCGACTATATTGCTTATAATGTCCTTACTGATAAATTGTACATTTCTATATTATTAATTTTGTCAGATTACTAAAATTCATAAGAGAAAATTGGTCTTAATCGTTTCACTGAATTTAGACATAAGCCTAACAAAGAAGTGGGACTTATCTGTTGTTTATAATGTAGAGCAGTAAATATTTGAGAAAGGTGGGAATATACATGATCACTTACTCAACCATAACATAAAATGAACACAAGTGATTTAAACCTAGAGTAAAGCTTCCAAAACCTCATTAGATCCATTTAGGATAGATTATTCATAAGATTTAGTATTTTCGAGAATACAGATTATGTATTATAACTACAAACAGAAATATATTTATGAAACTTAGTGGTCTGTAGAGTCAAATAACAGCCACATTTATTCGAAAGATGATTTTTAAGGCAAAGCTGCACAGTTGCAATGAATAGCATTAAGTGAATTAGCATCAACCGATAAATCCTATTCAAGTCCATTCAAAGATTTAGTTTAAAATCGGTAGGATATTCTGAATCTAGGATTTGTACTAGTTTACATTATTCAGGAATGTTCAAATGCAAAGTGAAATAAACTTACGCTCTGCTATGGATTAAGATTTATGATGCTGATCGATAGACAAACGCAACGACGAAATGTGGCCAAGTGACTGGTGTGAATGAACTGATATCAAAGATAGAACTACTAGCCATAATAATAGTGTTTTGTTATCAAACGAAATAATGTTTCTATGCAAAATATTAATATAAACTCGATATACCGGGCACCTAAAACAGATTGGTTATTTTCAAAAACTATTTTCCTGCAGACTATTTTACTTACTGCATACAAAGTAAACATTTTATTCCTAATGTTATTCAGTTCCCTTTGCCCAATCCTTCCGTTTAACACATTAACTGTTAGTGTATCATTTCTAATCTATGAAATACGACCAAACGATTGTGTATACGCTGCTCCAGTTCACAAACATTGTTACCCTTATTTTCTATTAATGTTAGTTTTCTAAATGGTTGACTGTGTGGTCAGGTCTTATGTGTACATAAAGGATTGATGTAAATATAATTTGATTCTATCTGGTTGATTTGTCGGCTTGTGTCTTTCCTATTCCGGGCTGGGATCGAGTGGGCATCGGCAGACATATGGGGATCGACAAGGCACTCATTGGCGTGTCACTGTAACTTAATGCATACAGGGCCATACCCATTAATTCATCATATACATCAAATCACAGCAGTTTCTTTCTACGTCATAACAAAATTAACCATGATTAAGTGTCGCAAGCGATTGCGAGGTATACTGGTTGTGTTAGTTACCAGCTTGTCAATGACTTAACGGTTAATAATTGACATGTTTTATTCGTGCCCTTCATGTCACAGTTACGTAGATCGTCAAGTCAGTTCGGCTTGCGACCTCAACCCATTATTAGTGAGCCACTTTTGTATATATGTGTGTGCAGAAGTATGTATGCATGTATGAACAATATAGAATACGAAACGTGTGTGCATCATTTCAAGTTGCCACACCTCAACAGTACAGCAAGATTAAAACCAAGTTAGTAAAAGTAGTAGTTACTCCAATTATAAAGTCAAAAAGAATGAACATATAGAATACAGTCTTTTAGAAAGAGCTAGTTCGCGGAATGTTACAAAAAAGTAACTTTAAGCTGAAGATTTACTGGAGGACAAAAAGTGAAAACACCTGCGCCACTGTGACCGACCCTTGGTTGTCACCCAGAGACTCCAACCATTGGTTACGGCATTTGTGGGGACCCCAGTCAGATAGTTTGCGTCTGTTAGCACGACTCCGACCAGTAGTATACACTAAGGTCAAATTTTCGTTTGGCCGCCCTTTCTTCTATCATACTCCAACATCAGTCACCATTGTGCGTCGAGGTAGACAATAGTTAGGCATAAATAGCACATTTCCCAACTACCTTAGTCGACAGAGATTTACAACCCCATTGGTTTACCAACTTCCCCCAATACCCGGTGATTCCAGCAAAAGCCAGCGATGTTTCGAAGACATTGATGATTAAATACCAATAACCTACGAGTGCCTCAATGGTCACGTTTCATAGACATACAGTAAGACAAAACGGACTGTTGTACGGTTCTATCGTTCTTTAATTGATAGACAGATATCTTGCCTACGCCAAAGGTGACGGAAGTTTGCAAATGGCAAACGAGCTTTTTGAATCCGTACCAACATTACATCAGACACCTAGTAACCAAAGCTGATCAAACTTTAAAACAAGTGAAGTAGTTAGCGAGGCAAACTACTAAACTACTTCACTACCAAACTACTTCACTCTCGATCTTTAGCTCAGGTGTTAACTCAGACCAGTTCTGAAGCAGCAATTTGCATTTAGAGGGGGAAAAATGAATCTTGAGCATACTTGGATTGTTGCTCTATTATTATTATTCTATTCAAACACAAAATTTGGTGTAAAATGGCACCAAAATTGTATATGCGCCACACGAATACAAAAGTAACGTTGTGGATAAAATATACAAAAAGGCCATCGACAGAAAAATGTAAAATTTAACAGAACAAGAGAATTACAAGGGAAGAGATACAGTGGGGGTAGAGACATAAACAAAAAGGTTTTATCCCTATTAAAATAAGTCATCATATATTCATAGAGATTGTGATAGGAAACTGCAGCAGGTTACTATTCTGTATCATATCTGATAAGGTCTCAAGCCACTGATTTGCACCATCTCTAAAAACTCCAACCAAGAAGTCAAGATGAACTGACGGAGGCCAGTCGCCAGTTAATCCATCTATGGTTACCCCAAAACGACTTTGCTCCTTTCTCATAAAAGTGGAACGATCAACGATCGAGATTTGGATGAGGTCCAGCTCGCATGATAGCTAAAATATCAGTCAACCAAATTTCTACGGCTGGAGTATTATCCTAAAAGACATCTGGAGTTAATCTTACCGGACTCGCCGCTCTTCCATGCTTCAGATCAGCTATACTACTTGGAAATACATGGTAGTTCTAAAGTAGCTAAAGACCAACTGAATCGCTCTTAGAAGTGTTCAGACTGTCGTTCTAAATGTCGTGGCTGAGGGCAGGTAAATGTATCGTATTTTTCGGAGATTGTCCCAAAGTTACTTTTGTACAGTATAAACGTCAGTAAGGTTAGATTAATCGATTTCTAGTCGGTAGAAAATGTAAACATTTTAGCATGAAAATTGAACAGCAAATACCTAGCATTATTTTTATGAGCGGTCAGTAAGGACACCACTTAAATTTTATTACTACCAGTAGGCACCAGTTAACTTTAAAGCCGATAATCAGAATTTCAAAAGCTTTCGATTATAGTGCACTATGCACCAAGTAAAAAAATACGACGACAAAAAAAAATCCGTCAAATACCTTCGATCTACTTGCAGAACCAGGCGTACGAGGTGATCCAGAAACTGGCCTACTTCCAACACCAGAAGATGGATTCATTAATGCAGCTGCTGCTGCAAGCTGGTCAATAACAGAATCTGGATTACCAGATACTGTATTATTCGAAATATTTGCTTGAACACCGTCTCTCTGCATACTGACCGACAGACGAGTAAGAAATGACTGTATAATGAAAAATAATGAAGATTTATCGAAGTAGAAAAGATCTAAATTTTATTATACACATGCAAAGTCAGAGACATATATGACTTTGTAGTATGCCGGTAAAGTGGATGGGGTCTTAATAATTTAGTTGTTCATGCCCAAACTAATACACCGTATGTTTGAATGCCACTCCATCTTCATCGGTTTGGGTGACAGGATAGTGTGAGCCAAATGCATGAATACATGCTTTGAAAGTGAGTTATTAGCTAAAGGTATCAGCAGTTCCGGAGGCTATAGTATTGTAAAATATCTGTTTAAATTTCATGCACTAATGTTGTTGGTCCATCTATGCATGCCGTTTTTGTTTGCTTGTATAGCAGCACCGTTTACACTTTCAAATAGCAATTGTTTAAATTGTTTGGAAGAGTTCAGGTCAGGAATTTGTGTATAGCCGAGGCGGTAGCAATTAAATAATTCAAGCCTGATCTTTATGCCCAAAGGAAGTACATTCAATGTCTGATTTTACTACGGTCTTAATACTCTCTTTGCATTTCCTACTTATTTTTTTTATATGTTTTAATTGTCTTACAAGCTATATTATCACTTATTCTTTATCTCCTTAATATCCGTCAAGTTGATTATTATCTTTCACACTTCTATTTTTTTATTACTATAATGAATGATGCAATCCCTCTCTATTTTATTATAGACAATTATTTTCTAAATTCACTATAAATATAAATGTATAACACCAGTAAGTGACTTCGTCAAAAAAGATATTTTCCGCTGAGATGTCTTCATTTTGATTCAATTAGAAATAATTATATTTCTATGGCTATTCCTGGGTTGATTGGTAAAAATTTTCAATCGTGCACTTACTTCAAATATTAAGCCAAATAAAGCAAATCTATGATTAATGTGATAGACCAATGTTGAATGTCTCTTTATATTGGAACTTAAATGTGCTTAGTGGGATATAAGTAACTGTTACATTTGTGGACTACAAATCTATATGAAATTTCACACATTCAAATTATGCAGCAGGATTGAGCTCTACAGAACAGGTATGAGAATAGTTCGACTTACGAGTTATCTACGATTGGGTTTTGTGATTGTCATCAAACTTTAATCATCATAGGACCTGGGACAACTGTTCAATAAAACAGCTTGCCATAGCATATCAGCACAAGAAGATTAGATTAACGAGGTGAACAGTAAATGAATTGGAATAATAGTAAAATCGATGGCAGTAAAAAAGACCACTCACTAGAGAATTTGGTCCGAAAAGAGGGAATCAGGTAGAGAAATAAGAAATAAAAAACTACACGGAGGTCTGAGAACGTATCTGCGCCCCCGTGATGAATCCCTGGCGTATGTCGCCCAACGTATTTAACTGCTGATCGTGATTACAACGCAGACCCAAACCACAGCCCTACAAGCACGGCCAAGCCCAATAATCAATAGCTCCCATGAACTGATGCCATGTATTTGTTTGGTCAACTCTATTATGCTTCGTATTCAAAATCTACTAAGTTCATAGCAAATATAATCAACTGTTTATGAAATATAATTGTTAGGACTTTCGGTAATTTATGAAAGTACGATACTTACTCGCCAATATATCAGTCATCGATTACTCACCTGATCATCTTGGGCAAACAGTTCCGGTTCGCGAACTGCTGCTTTTTTCGACCGTGGTGGAGGAATTACATCAGAATAGAGACTATTCGGTTGAACTTGAGTAAGATTCTCTTCAAGAATTCCAATTTTCTTTAGGCTATCCCATCCAGCTGGACTGTAAATTATTTTCTTCTAAGTATATTAGGAACTTACACGAAAATACAATCTCTTTCAACAACATACGCAGTTTGGCTAAATGGAAAACCATATATACGACTTTGCAGATAACGATTAAGTAAATCACAGTTCTTGTCTTCTTTTACTGACACATAGAAAAGTGCTGCTCCATCTAGGTGGATAGAAAAATAGATAATTAAGTCAAGTGGTCAAAAGAATTTGTGGACAGTACAACAAAATTGTTATTGGTCAAGAGAATAACTCTGAAGTCATTGATTGAACAACAATATTAGTCAAAGGTTTTGACATGAAAAACAAAGTTTCAAATAAAACAGACATATAATGCACAGTATTGTTGAACATTTACATTACTTGAAGGAACTGAGATACTCAATGTTCTTCAGATACATTTAGTTGTGTAGCTATTGTCAATGTCTTTTTACGTAATAGATAGCCTAGGCTTAATTTAAAGCAGTTACACATATCTCAATGAATATTCAGTACTTTCAAACTCGAATAGCCATACATAAAACCATCTCCTTTGACCTAAATCTTAAAGTATAACAAAGAAAAACGAAGAAAACTTGAGTGCATATCTTCAAGCTACACTTCGTAAGCTAACTAGCGTAATACCTAGTTTCCATAAAATGAATTGAATTGTGGTCCCAAGATTTAATAGTGTTATCATCACCAAATCATAGCTACATTATTGAATATCTGTCTACAAAAACTGGGAAAGTGAGATAATATCATGACGCTAACAACCAATAAATTACAGAGGATAATCCACATTCGTTATGATCCACCACAAAGTAACATCTAACAAATAACATGAATAAGCGACAAAGTCTAATTGATGAAGTCTAAGTGATCAAACAGCAAAAGTACTTACAGGATAAACAGAAACGTCGAATATGCATTTGAATGAAATCGAAGTGTTCTTCTGTGAATTGGTTTTCTTTTTCCAAAGAACCCATAGAATCAGCCTCAGAAAATAAACGGGATTTATTTAACCATGCAAACATTTGCAAGTAAAAAAATCAAACAACCATTTAAATATTACCGACAGTGCAAAAAGGAGCAAAGTTATATACGGTATGTTAGTCCTTCAATTGACAAACGATATATCACCAGAGACATAAGTGGCTGGGAAAATTAAAACACGTATGGGTCATATTTTCTTGGGATAAATTCAAAAAATCGGTTTTCTGTGCAAAAAATGAATGTCAAAAGGTGTGGGATATAAGTAGAAGTGCAAAATGCTCTTTTAGTTCGCATCAAGGTCACAGTTGTCCTTAAAACCGGATTGGTTTGAAGCATTGATCACTTTAATAACCAAAAGTTTTGCAATCTCTAGTAAGTAACACTGGATGAAGTATCAGTGGTCACAAAACATTCAATCATTGTGATATTCGTTGTGCTGACCCACTGATAACTAGTCTAGCTTGTGTAATAAATTGTATTTAGTGGTTAGGTTTACAAGATAATTAAGGTATGTAGATGGAGGACTCAATTGCTATACTTTGAGACAACACACTAGTGGAGCAGACACACTCCCTTTTGTTGTGCTGTAACTACGAGAAATTTGAACTCTATAACCTCTGATTTATTTTTTTATTATTTATTATAATTAAAATATTTAAACCAATATTTCCATCACTTTTGCATCTTTTACTGTTTTCTTCTTTTTACTTTATTGTCTGCTAAATATGACAGACAAACGATATATCAACGTAAAACTAAATAATCAAATCCAAAGCGATTTTATGTGAGTAAAATTTACTCTCCAAATTTTGAACAAAGTAGGTATAACATATGGTTTAAATCTTTGACTAAATAGCTTACAAATAAATACTTAAATTAGTCAATGCCCACCCAATTTAGCATTATACCCAACATCAAAGTAAAAAATTTGTTATCGACGTAGTGACTTCATTTCATTTAAAACGACGGTTATAAGTACAGTTTGAAACCAGATAACAACATATCTAATTTACAGAACTCCCCACGGTGAAAAAGAGTGGCAAATTACGAACAAGACTTAACTAACTGTATAGTAGGCCTATAAATCATTCACATATTTAAAGGAAATTTAAGTACTCCTATGAATAATATGGAATAAATACATTACTCATAGCTCGTTACACTACTTAAACCTTATCAAAGAATCACTTGTGAGAAAAACAAGTGAAAAATTGATTAATTTAAGTAAATACTTTGCTGACTGCTTGTCTCTACAACCCATTAACAATGTCAAACACGCAGTTCATTTAAACAAAACTCCATACTTACCTTTGTTACCACTACAACTATCGGAATCCCCAAATTGTTCCACAAAGTATTTTCATCAGTGTTTGTTTCCACAGGGATATCTGTTTGTTCAATTTATTTATTTAGACAAAATTTGGTGTAAGCGGGAACCAAAAATATGTCACATCAGTTAATAAATCGAAGAGAGAATGTGGTCATAATCAAAAAAGGTAAAATTTAACAAAACAAAAAAATATATATAAAAATAAATACATTTTACCGGAAAAAAGAAAGACTCCTTTCGATTTAGGAAGACCATCAAGCTTTCACAAAGAAACAGAAAACGATTCTGAGTCATATTTGTTCTATCTCTAGAACATGTTGAGTATAAAGGCTCTGAAAAATGACCATGTAAATCAAAATATACCTTGTGATGCGCTGCATTTTTAACATGGACTATCCTTAATTACATTCTAAAGAAATAGGTTTAGGGATGGCAAGCCTACTACCCCTATTTTCGACATTGTTTAGCGCCATTTCTGCAATTATCTGGAACTTGGTGTACTATAAGTCCTGCCCATCTTGTGACAGTTGTCATAGTTGCGACAACTAATGATTATTTTCAACAAGGGATATAGGTTTGACATTTTTTTATAGATGGTGGCTAGTATGCAGTCTAGAGTAATGAGTTTGCGTCTGAGAAGTAGAGATACTATTGGAGCGTGTACTCCCGATAGATCTCTAGGAAAACCGAATTGTACACTAGGTTGATGATTATTAGATTGACTGAAAGAAATAGTACGTTAGGTTCCAGATAATTGCAGAATTGGCACAAAAATTTACATTGCAAACAAGAAAGTTAGCAACAATATTTTCTAACATAGTGAGTAAAAAAGTGATAACTATTTACGAGACGTATGGACAGTGAAAGTGAAATACAGTGTCCATCAATTCCAAACCAATTTTGGGTAGTCTGGTAAAACTATAGAGTGTTACAAAGCATGCTTTGATTCTTACGGTCATCTCTCAGAACTTTTAAGGTGCCTTAAAATGTCAGGGAACGTTAAAATTCTGCTTCTCCAATTGAGTAGTCAACGATTAGAAAACCTTTCTAAATCAAATGGTATCAGCACAATCAGTGAACACTTTGAAAGAAAATGTATCTCTATTGGAAAACGGACTGGAATGGTTAACACAGGCCATTCGACTTACTAGTTTCACAACTGAAACATCATTTACGTAAGCGACCAATAGAAATAAGAAACTCACGTAATTGTTATGCGCTTTAGAGACGATTAATAACAGATGGACTTCATAACCTGTATGTCGACAACATGAAACACTCTGGAGCTAGGAGAGAATAAGAAATTCTATTGGAGGATCCTAATTCCATTGATGGTGATTAGATTGTCGTGTTTTAAAATCACCTTAAAAGTGAAAAGACCTACCTTGCTGATTGTAAAATCTACTTAAGTCTAATGTTTGTTGAGAAAAGACTTCCGAACAACAATAGGTAGCTCGAAACGTTTAAATCAGCAGATAACTAAGGCACTATACAAATCTAATGTACTAGGTGCGATGTCAGAGAGGCTTCCCAAAAATGTCTATTCCAGAAAATAATCAAAACTAACTATTTTTCTTGTATGCTTCAAGCTTTTCTTTTGGAATTCTGAGACCATCAATGTGTTCTTTCAGGATACCAACCCACTTATTTAGATTGTTAATTATGTTCCATGGTTCCATCATGCTGACACATATCATTATAAAGCAATCTCCAAACGACTCCGCACTGATTGCAAATTTTAGGAGGTGACTATGAACCGTGTTCCCATCCAGAATCCAAACATTGAGTTTAGTTTGATCTAGGTGATGCAAAAATCTTCATAATAAGCCAGCCCATACCATCCCTATCCTCATCCTTTATATCCAGCAAAGTGTACTCAAGTCCGAATCCTTTCTTTGGATCTTCCGTCCCCTGAAGTCGAGCTATAAGGGTGGTTTTCCCACACTCGTCATCCCCTAAGACAACAAGAGTCTTAGAAGGCGACAACGTTACTGCAGCCTTGTGCGTGACTTCTTCAAGGAGACTAGACCTGCATAATATTATAGTTTAAACTTTCGAACGAACCAAAGGTGCTTTTTTTCTTCGCATAAGCTACCATTTTGTTTTTCATAATCAAGGGTGGAATGCGGCATTATCACCTTGAAGGCGAAATGACCGCTATGGGCCAAAATCAAATATCTGATAACTTGGACATTGATGGGATTGTCGAACTATTGTTTCTTGAGGTCTATGATTAAGTAGTAGGATTTATTTATAATCTTTAAGAGCATGGGAGGTGTTATGTTTTACTTGATATTTATGATAAAATGATTAGATTAGGAGTTAAGAATAAGAGCAACAAAATCGTTGTTCATGCAATTTTGCCCCTTGAGTCTGAAGAAGATAGATAAGCACCGAAACCTTCCCAAAAGGCTTCAGCTGAAGGTAGTTGCACTGCCTCTGCAGGTTAGAAGTTTTAGAGTTTGATATTCACAATCACAAAAATATTAGCCGATTTTGCAGAGTGTGTGTTCTTTCTATAAAGGTGCCCTATTAAGTTGAGTTTGAGATCAAACGTGAATAGCTGTCTGTTAAGGTGAAGAAAGTCATAAACTATATGATGCATTAATATCCCACACACTTTCGCAGATTACAAGCTTAAGGCCTGTTGAACTGTCTTGATACGTTAATCCTGCAAAATGCAATTAACATTGTATATGTATTAAGCATTTGATGGAAAATAATAAGTAGGACACTTGTCAGTACACACTGATCTTGATTTTCACTTAATAAAAACGGTGGTCCACTCGACCGGATGGTTTGTATGAACTTTAAAGAGCAATGTACACAGGGTAGTCCTTCTAATGGAGCCCAACAATTCATTGCTGCAGGCAAGTTAGCGTCATACGACCTATCCTGAAAAGAGCCCTTCTGATACATAGGCGATAGAGTATTATTATTAGAATGGCTACGAAGACTATTGCTGATGATTTTTTCATAACTTTGCTCTTCCGAAGAGCAAAAAGGTTAGATGGTAGTTGAAAGCCTCCACTTTGTTTGCCCTCCTCTCTATGTATAGGTGTGTCCACACCTTTCTTCCGCCGAGATAATGTCAGATTCGTTGCTGCCGAGAACTTTAAGGCAATGCGATCAAAGGGGAGTAACCGAGTACATCGGCACATTCCTTAAGCTCATCGGATGGATCCCATAGAAGCCAGGAGACTTATGTAGCCCCATCCACGTCGGTATCTGTTCAATAATAACGGGATAGATCTTAATAAACGTTTCTGAACTAGAAACATAAGTCAAAAAAACAAGCTTCTGCACGGAATGTATTTCAAACGTCTGGACCGTTATCTCTCCAAATTATATTAAATGTGTATCCACATTTACACTAATACCCTTTCAAACTTATAAGCACCTCCTACTTGCCTCCATGTGTCTCTGAGCATGCTATGATTTTCAGGCCCAAGAGAAAACTCTGTTATTAGCTAATATGTTCGTTTTTCATTAGTTGACATGGTTAGTTGAATATTTGTCTTTCCCAACAGCTTTCATGGATCAGTTTTTGCCATGTGATTAATTAGACCTCTGCCGGGAATTTCCGTGTCAAAGCTCCGACAATAGAAGCATATAGTGTTATTCCAGCTGTTTACCTTCATGTTTAAGACGATGTCGATTTGCAGGCGCACCAAGTCTCAAAATCATTGAAACAATAAATTGACGGGTGTAATTACGAGATATCCAAAAGAGTCTGCACCGTGGGTGACGAAAAAGCTGATTTTTGGTGAGGTTATGAGGCATGCTGTCTAGCAGCATTATAAAGTTCACACCCAAAATTGCACAACGAAAAAAATGGTATGACATCATTGTGCAATACCTACAACAAAACACAAAATTACTCTTATATGTACCCAACTTTAACCAATTGAAACACTGAGCGGTTGTGAATGATAGAGTCAGTGAAAACTAAAATCGTGAATACTGAAACACTATGGAAAAAGATGTTATTGACGAACGCTGAGCGATTGTGTGTGAGCATAAAGTTTGGTAGTTTTCATATATGTACAGTAAACATTTCTCCATGGAACTCGAGAAAAGAAAAATACTGTGACTAAATGATTAACAGAAGCGTGATATACTCTAAGCAAACTCAAAAACGTCAACAATTGCACAGA
This sequence comes from Schistosoma mekongi, assembly GCA_034768735.1. NCBI lineage: Eukaryota > Metazoa > Platyhelminthes > Trematoda > Strigeidida > Schistosomatidae > Schistosoma > Schistosoma mekongi. Next base: position 76,586,564 of record CM068305.1, on the reverse strand, counting down.
GGTAATAGAAAAACATGTAGCGGCAAATAATCCCCAAAACAAATAGTTACATAGGTTTCGACATTGATGCTGACAATGTTTGTTTTAGCGGACACTACAAAGTTGAAGGCGCTTGGTCACGCATCACCACCAGATCACGTCACGCCGTACCGTTAAAAAGCAGCTCTCCCTAGTTTGCCAGCCTAGACGTTGCTATCCCATTGCCGCTCCATTCACGATCAAATATAACTTCTCTTCCATCCTTCATTGCCTTCTGATTTCTCATTCGTAAGAGTGGGTTCAATCGTTAGAAGTTGCTCTGGTAATAATCCAAACGTAACTTGGTCATATACCGGGTGCACCTTCATTGGTGAGCACGACGTGATTTGGACATGTTCATAACTGTGAGTTCGTTCCTGTTTATACTTTTTAACAGCATTTTTGGTGTGATTATCATTTTTTTGCATATTTCGATTGCATTTATTTTTGCATTTTCATATACTGCATATATAGCATGACTGATCAGACTCCTAAGTTCATTAAGATTAAAACTCCCACACCCACAAACTTTCAGCTTATTCCGTTCTGGACAAAAAACATAGAAGCCTCTTTCCGCTACGCAGAAGCTGAGTTTCGAGACCACGGCGTGACAGACCCACGTGTCCAATTCCTTGCCGTCGTAAGATCACTTCCGCGCGAAGTGAACGGGTACGTCACCCCTTTCTTTTTCAGCCCTGACTGCCTAGAACCTTATGACCAGCTCAAAAGATCGATTCTCAAACGCGGAGACTTGTCCGATAGACAACGTCTTGATGAGTTGTTCCACACCATCGAGCTACGTAGTGGTTCAGCAACGGAAATGTTGACGCGCATGCGAGAGGTAATTGGTCAACGCACCTTTGACGAAGGTCTTTTTCGTCAACTCTTCTTATCAAAACTGCCACAACAAGTGCAAGCAGTTCTGGTGACGTTTAATAACAACCCAGTAGATGAACTAGCTTCATTTGCTGATCGAATTCTGGAGATCACCAGAAGTCGAAACAATTAAGTCTTTTCCATTACTGAAAAACCTCATTCCACCGAAAACGACGTGACAAGATTGTGTAATGCTCTTTCCCGTTTTCTTGACCTGAAGGAAAGACACCGACCGAACGATTCTCATCGACGAAGTACATCACGGAGAAGATTGTTGTCTCGACTTCGACGAAGCGTAAACTCACAATGGTGTTGATACCACAACACCTATGGAAAAAATTCCAAGAAGTGTAGAGACCCCTGTTGTTTCCCTAGACATAAACCTACTGTCGACGCATCGGGAAACTACTACGCCGGCACCCGTTAGCGGCAGCCGTAGCCGGTGGAAGCAGCCGTCTGTTGTTTATCACTGATGTGATAACGAAGGATCGCTACCTCATCGATACTGGCGCAGAAGTTAGCGTTCTTCCTGCAGCTCCATCTGATCGCCAACATGAAGCTGCATTCGATCTACAGGCAGCCGGTGAAAAACGTATAACTACATATGGTAAACAATATGTCTACTTGAACGTGGGTTTACGAAAACCCTTACACTGGATTTTCACTATCGCCGATGTGAAAATACCTACCATAGGCATGGATTTACTTAGCCACCACAACCTGCTTGTGGACCATAGTAAAAAAAGAGACTAGTGGGTAGTAACACAAATCTCTACGTTCGTGGAACCGCCGCAACAGGTTGTAGCTTATGTCCTCTTCGTTTTAAACATTTAATTAACCCTTATTTTCAGCCGATACTCGACAAGTATCCAGATCTGAATAAGGCGTCATCGAAATTATCATGTGTAACCAGCAATGTTACACATCACATCACGACTACAGGTCAACCTGTATTCTCCAAAGCACGCCGACTCGCACCCGAGAAACTAATGGCAGCGAAAAACGAATTCGATCATATGATTGACTTGAGAATAATTCGGCCTTCCAGTAGTCCATGGTCATCTCCGTTACATATGGTCCCGAAGAAAGATAGCAATGACTGGCGTCCCACCGGTGATTACCGACGTCTTAACGCCCAAACTACGCCTGATGGTAACCCTTTACCGCACATCCACGATTTAACGACCACTCTGAAGGGAATGACAAATTTTCGAAAATCGACTTGGTAAAGGCGTACAACCAAATACCGATGTCTGAAAATGATATCCCGAAAACCGCTATCGTAACTCCATTTGGCCTTTACGAATTCCTTCGAATGCCTTTTGGGTTGAGGAACGTAGCACAAACATTCCAACGTTTCATTGATGACGTGTTCCGCGGGCTTGACTATGTCCATGCATACGTCGACGACTGCCTGATAGCAAGCCCAGAAGAGGCAACACATATGAAACATTTGGACACAGTCTTTAGTAGACTGCAACAATATGGAGTAACCATAAACATACAGAAATGCCAAATCGGAACAACGTCGTTGGACTTCCTGGGACATACTATCAACGCGAATGGTATACAACCTCAAAAACACAAGGTGGCGGTTATTCTGGAGTGCCCGGAACCAACCACCACCAAGCAGTTGCGAGCTTTCAATGGGTTGGTAAGTTTCTACAGACGGTTTATACCGAACTGTGCATCTATCATAAAACCACTAACGGATCAGCTTCGTGGGAATAAAAAAGTGGTCACAATGGATGCAGACTCAAAGAAAGCCTTTACTGCGACTAAAGAAGCAATAGCCAATGTGACTATGCTGGCACATCACAATACCGAGGCTCCTGTCGGCCTAGCGGTTGACGCATCTGATTCAGCGATTGGCGCAGTTCTGCAACAATGGACTGACCAAATTTAGCAACCTTTAGCATTCTTCTCAAGACGACTAAACGATACCGAATCAAGATACGGCACTTTTGGTCGTGAACTGTTAGCCATGTACTGTTCTGTACGACATTTTCAACATTCCATCTAAGGCCGGGAATTTACAATATTCACCGACCATAAACCACTGACGTTTTCTATGAAGTCATCTTCAGATAAGTACTCTCCGCGAGAGTCGCGTCATCTAGACTGCATTTCCCAGTTCTCTACTGATATACGACATATATCTGGGGCTAACAATGTAGTTGCCGACGCCTTATCACGAATACATACCTTGAATCGTATCCAAGGCATCGACCTTATATAGTAATAATTTATTCTCAAGTAACAATTTGTACATGAGAGCATGCCAGTTTACAGGCATGATCTGAATGATATAAGTTTACATACATACAAGTATTTCGACAAAACTAATGGGCAGAATTAGTAATTATACTTCCAACATGCCACTTATGCTTATAGGATGATTAAGATGGAAGAATACTATTATATGACCAAGACAGATGAGTGGTGCTCACACGTTCAGAGTTCCTATTATTTCGCTAGTGGAGTAAGAAACAATAGTTGGTGTGAACATTTTTAACGAGATTTCGGAAGAGATGAAGTTACTAACATGCCGTACAAATAAAGGAAGTGAATCTGTTTCCCGAATGGCTTGAGGCAAATGGTTCCAGATTCTTGAGAATTTATTTGCAAAATAATTCATATAAAGAGCAGATTTAGATTGCGATATTTTTATTTTCGAGGCTGAATTGCGTAAGTTATAGCAAGAGGGTTCCTCGAGCTGAATTGTATTAGGCAATGAGAACGCTAATTTGTTTAATATTTTATAAAAGAAGATTAGGTTTAATTTTAGCCGTCGCCTCCATAAGGTGTCTAGTCCTAACTTCGTGCATCTAGTTTTATAGTCTAGAGTACGATCAGCCTCAAGAATGCAAAGAGTAAAGCAACGCTGCACAGACTCCAGTCTGAGTTTATCCTTAATGGAAACATTACTGAGAATAAAGGTGCAGTATTCTAGCAAAGGTCTGACGCAAATTTTATATAGCAGAATACGAGAATCGTTGCTATGAAAGTTACGTAGTACACAACCTAGTAGTCGATGTAACTAAGATGTCTGCATATTGACCTGTTCTGTAAAAGACAGGTTATAAGAGTACCTTAGTCCTAAGTCAACTACTGACTGAAGCCTAGATAACTTACTGCCGTTTATAGAGAGATCAAAATTGAGGCGCTTATCCCCGAAACATATCCAACCACACTTAGAAGCATTAAGATCCAACTTCCATTTTGAGCACCATACTGCGACCTTGTTGAGCTCGGTAGTGACTCCACTGAATGTGTGTGCAAATTCTTGAGGGGGGAATGAGTACACTATTTTGAGATCATCTGCGTATAAAAAGGGTCTACCCATGCTAAAGCATTTGCATATATCATTTATGTAAGCTATAAAGAGCAATGGGCCTAAGACACTTCCTTGTATAACACCACTTGTAACCGCTTCGGGCTTCGAAAGAGTGGAATTAATTTTAACTATTTGATGTCTATTACTGAGGAAAGAGTTTAACCATGCAAGTAATGGATTCCTAATCCCATAAGAGGAGAGTTTGCCTACAAGAAGCTTGTGGTTAACCATATCAAATGCTTTAGATATGTCTAAGTATAATACTAATACCAAGTGCCCAAGGCTTCGTTTGGTGAAAACTAAATTAAAGAATTCAAAGTGACAAGTCATACAGGACCTAGTTTTTAGAAAACCATGTTGGGAATTAAAGATGAGTTTTTCGGAGAGTAAACAATCAGACATTTGATCGCATACTATTTTTTCCATTATTCTAGAGATAACCGGGGTGATATTTTTAGGCCTATAGTTATGCAGGTTTGTCGTGTCACTTGATTTATATCGAGGGCATATGTATGAGGTTTACCATCGATTAGGGTAAGATCCTGTTGTTAATGAAAGGTCAAACAGTCTCAATAGGATTAGTGGTAAATTAGGTCCTCCGAGTTTGAAGTAAATGGATGCTATGCCATCTACTCCATAGCTACTTGACGTCCTAAGTGAGTTTATGGATTTACAAATATTGTCATAAGTGAAGGTAACGGATTCCATATGGTTTGTAGCTGAGTTAATAATGTCTACCTCATTGTCATCCTGGGGTATACCTCTATTAGCGAAGAAATCACTGAACAGGTTGGTTATGATATTATGGTTGGTAATCATTAATCCATTTCGTAAAATGCAGGGGGTATCACTATTCCGAGAAGGTTTGAGACGTTTATTGAACAGCCGTACCAAGTTTTGTACCTTGGAGCTACTGTGTGTTGCTGATAATTCTTCGTTAATCGCCTTTAACCTGTGGACTTCTTTTACTTGATTGAAGGTCATGGCAATTTCCATAAATGCTGAGAAGTCATTTGACTTAAGATAACACTTCTGTAGACGTCTCAGCTTCTTACGGTAATGAAGTGGTATATATAAATCATTTGACTTAATTATATTGCTTAGTTTGATAGGTGCAATCGTATCTAAACATGAGTTATTAATTCGATAAAAAATATCTAGTGCATCTGTAAGACTACTAGACAAGAAAAAATTGTCCCAGTCAGAGCAACTTAGAAGGATGTGCAGAAGATTCCAGTCCACATTTTTATAATTTCGATATTGTCTAGTTTTTTGTAATTTATGAATATTAGAGTGACTAAAACCAAAAGGAAGAGCGCATAGAACCATTTTGTGGTCACTGCTTTCGAGCTCTTTGCTGACTTGAAGTGACAGAGGAGTGACGTCATGACAGAAAACTAGGTCAAGAATGTTATGATGTCTAGTGGGAGTGTGTACACACTGTATCCAGCCATGCATGTCTAATGTAGCAAGAAGGTTTTCTTCATCGTATGACAGTCCTCTGCCAACATTTCAGTCTATCCTAGGAAGGTTAAAGTCTCCTGCAATGACTTTTGCATTATAAATGAGAGCAGAGGTATGTATAAAAGCATTAATAATGTTATTATCTACAGTAGTCGAGGTGTTAGGAGTTCTGTATATACAACCAAAGAGTAAACTATGGTTCGAGGTATTGACTGATATCCAGACCGACTCTGGTACCTTACCGAGTATTTCGTCATCGATTCTATTGGATGACAAACAAACACTTACGTATATTAGACAACCACCACCCCGTTTATATTCTCTATTGCCGCGATATAACATATAGTCCTGAATGGCTAATTCTGAGTCAGTAATTGAAGAGGAACACCATGTTTCTGTGATAAATATTAAAGAAGGTTTAGCTAATAAGGCTATAGTTCTTAGGGTTGATATTTTATTAAGAAGTGAACGGGCGCTAATTACTAAAAAGTTTAGAAATGAAGAGTGAATTGTGAAGAATCGAATAAGATCTTCATCTAAGTCGTTCGTGTTTCGTATAACTAGATGTTGGCTTGAAAAGGCAGTCTGACTGTTTGAGCTAATGTCTGGGCAAGCTGTATTGCTAAGGGGACTAATGACTGCCTGATCCCAAAAAAATTATTATAGTATTCAGAGATATTAGGATGTTCAGAGCAGTTTGAGTTAGGCAACATGGCAGCTCGTTGATGATGTGCATAAATTGGAGGATGTCCTAGCAACCCACCATGAACATAATTATAATCCTAATAGTGAGGAGGAAGAGAAAAACCACTTACACGATCTGAATAGGCGTATGGTGAAGGGTTATTAAGGCTTAGAGCATACTGGTGTGTATTTGGCACCCTAGAATTTCTTACAAAGCTATTTGCGACAGGGTAATAAAATGGGTCATGTACTTGTTTGCCGCTTGGTTTACGCTGGTATTTAAATGCGCTATGTTTTAATTGGTTACGTACAACCTGTGGGCGCTTACGACCTTCATTACTACTGCGTCGATTACTATTAGGCAATGAGGCCTTATAACCCGTCTTGCTATATAATGATGTGGTAGGCATAGTAGCGTCGTGCTCTCTTTGTGTAGATGAGATCATAGAACCTTGCTTGGAGCTTATCTTTCGTTTCGATGATCCCTTTGTCTCGTTTTGCATTATACCTAAGTTGTTTAGTGGGCTAATCGTGGCCCTTACTTGTACTTTGGGAGTTTGCATTTTGTCACCTAATGAAGCACTAGAGATCCTAATATTACTGGAGGTCGTGTGGTCTAAATCTATATCATCCGAGAGGTGGTTGTCAGAGGTTTGACCTGTAATTTTTGCGGCTGTATGTTGATAAGTATTATCATCATGGGATTCTGTAGCCGTACTAATTGGTCTAGTCAGGCATTTTACATCAGTGGTGTTCTGCTCAACTTTACCTAAGTGCGAAGTATCTAGTCCCTTATGTCTCTGGATTACAGTCTTATCCTCAACTACACGAGCATTTTTATACTTGGTAGTTGCGGTTATTAGCTGTTCAGCCCGTTTTAACTTATCTGCTGCCGATTGAGAATCAAAGCAGAAGAGAATGGGGCATAAGTACTTCTGGTGTTTTTTGTTAAGGCGAAGGTATTGACAAGAATAATCTGAGAGACTAGCTGCTTTAAGTATAGAATGCCTAACGGTTCTTAGTGGTGCCTTATCCGGTATATTGTAGACAATCACGTTCTGACGGGATATCATACGTTTAGTTACCTCTGTAGCAGTTAAGTCTATAACTGTTGATACTTTCGAAACGTCTTCAAGTACAGGTGGATTTGTGTCCCTCGTCAGTAGCAGCTTAAGAGGCGACAAGGTGTCAAGTTCTTACTTCACGACACAAAATAATGCTGAGAATGACTCCACCTGAGAACGCATTTCCGATAGCTGCTGAGTAAGATGTTGTAGTTCGCATCTAGCCTTCTCGAGGCTACTGTTCTGTAGCATAGATGTGTAATCCATATCAGATATTTTCGGCAATTGAATCACTGGTGTGAAATCTAGCATTACTTGGTCTGTCAAACCCGGGGTCACAAGACTAGAAGTTTGCTCGATAGTGGAGTTGTTATCAACTGAGCACTGTGGGCTTTGACGAGCTCGTTTTTTAGAGATACGACCCATAATTAAATAATTATAGTCAATATAAGCTAGAAGAGGTATTAGCTTTGACCAAAACAGACAAGTTTAATGATAATTAGCCTTTTTTAGAAAACACACAATTAGTTACCACAAAAGTCGAACGTACCGCGAGATATGATATGTACATATATGTATATATAAGAAGCAACTCACTCACTAGTTAATACACTATTAGCGCTCCACTCACGACCAAATATAACTTCGCCCCTGACTCTCACTACCATTTGACTTATTCTTATTCGTGCATGTAGGTTCACTCGTTAGAAGTTTCTCTGGTCACACGACAAACGTAGCTCGGTTATATACCAGATGCCGTTCATATGTTTATGTAAAAGTGAGCTCAACTCTTGAGTCTTACTTGTGAAAAAATAGGTAAAACAAGAACATAATTGGTCAATAGTTAAATGTGTATCAAAACGTGAAGTGTACCCTGTACATAACTTAGTCATACCGATGGTATGTTCATAGTAGCTTCTAGCGTTTGAAATAGCACATAACAAGAAACCGGAATGCAGAATATAATGAAGATGATGGTATTTTTGATCATGAGTAGTTCGCAACCGGGATCTAAACATCCATACTAGATGCTGCGAAAGGAGTTCTTTCTATGGTTCATTACATCGCTATCTGATGGTGATAATTTGTCTAGTGCTTATATCAACTCTTGTTCATTAAAATGAACGTCGTTGGTATCAAAAATTAAAGTCTATAAAACTGTCTATCTTGGTTAGGAGAGTTAATCATTTACATCTATTAAACTAAATTAACAGTTGCCGTTGATGCATAGGACACTAAGAAATTATATCACTTTAGATTACTTGAAACAACAGCAGTGATTATCAAAAAGCTAGTTCCCCTGAGGACATTATATCAACTTCGTATCCACAGGTAAATCTTTTAAAATAATTTCATGACGGAAGATAATATGCAATATACTCATGCTTGATGACCACAAACAGTGACAATTATTGATCTCTAATATATACAACAAGAACGAAAATTGATAACACGCTACTTCATTGTTGCTCGTACTTCAAACTCTTGACTAAACATTCACTTTAGAGTTTTCGAAAGAGGACATTAAGTACAGTACTCTCCATAGTCAACAACAATCTTCTATAACCAAGATGTATATGTCGCGGAATGAATCCTGGCTAATCGTACTAGGTATTATTTAGGGTTATGAGAGACTAAATCTGACTAGCTGTTTGTTACGATGAGAACGTTGAAAGTGCTGTATCTAAAAGTGATAGCTTCATTATACCTTTAACTTAGCATACCTTGTACTGAACAAAACATGTACACGATAATAGAGTATAAATACGAGTAACGCTAGATATTCAGCATAAAACACTGGCTCATAATATGAATCTGTGCGAAACCCAATTATGATTCTGAATATCACTTTTCCTTTGTTTAACGGTTTGACATTCTGTACTCTAACCAATTAGCTACGTTATTAAATGTGCATACATCTAGTAATCTTCCAGTTTTCAGAGATAAAAATAGTAGGTTTATGACCTTCATAAGTCCTCATGAATTGTTGTACTGTTATAATCCAATCTGGCTTTCAATTTATCCAAAGAAGGTACGGATACTACGTGTTCTGGTAAAGAATTCACATCGTAAACTATTCTATCCTAAGATCAAACTGCTATTGTTGCTCTATTTGTACAGAGTTTGTGTGTGTACCTTGCAGACTATTTAATTAGTCTTGAGGGCCTTCTTTAAAGAACACCGCGCAAACTTTTTAACCCTGTATAGACTAGAGACCTAGGTTTTGCTTCTGTACATATTGACGACGCCTTGACTACCAGTAACAAACATATGTTATTGGTACCTATTAATATTTCTATACAATTCTTGGTATAGGTATAACGCTTATAAGTTCTCTACGCAAATTAGTGTTTCTGTAATAGACTGTATATGATCGATTGGCAAAAACCAGACAGTAGAAAACCGTGTACTCACTGGAATACAGATAAACTAATTCACAGAAAACCTCGACACTGTGCAGTAACGGCATAAAAATCAGTTAGAGCAAAAACAGGTAAGTTTTGGCGTACTAAACTATGAAATATTACTATTGTTTCCCAGTAAACTGAGATCACTGCTTCTGTAGTATGGAGTGGAGATCCCTTGGAACCAGTTCTGGACCCTCTGCCTCTCTTTGCATCAATGACTAACCCAGTAATAAAGTCATCGGTCATATTATGTGTGGACTAGTTGCTAAGTATGAAGAGCTACCTAAAACGAGGATAGTAGTGCAAGATTACAGACAGATATGGATACTTTGGTTGAGTGAAAAAAGTCAATTGTTTAAAATTTGCTCTAGTAAAAGTATAGTAATAGAAACTGGTTATTGATAACCAGTTATTAATAACCAGTAGCTGAGAAAATTGTCGTAATTACAACAATTTTCACAGCTACACAGTGGAACACGGTAACATAGAGTTATGGATTATAGGAATTTAGGAGTCATAGTAAGTAGCGATCTCAAAACCACGGGTAACTATAAGGAAGCCTCCGCGAAAAGCTAGATCTTTTAGAAAGGCGCTTCTGGGTTTGAATGAAGAATGTTCCAAATATTATGCTCTACACATATTTAGTTTTATTTGGAATACGAAATCTAAATGTGGAGTCCCTGTTCCTTGTACAAAACGAGCACAATGGGATAGGTTCAGTGCAAACGGACCAAAGTGGTGAAAGACTTTTTTGAGCTATCATATGAAGATTGACTGAAACGCCTCAACTTACTTCCACCATCTTGCCCTGATCTAATACTGGACAGTGATTTTGGTACTAATATGTCTTGTCCTTTTGTTCCATCTCGGACTGATTACTTTGAAGGATATTCCAATAAAGCACAAAACAGATTGAATAATCTGCATCTGGAGTTTGGTTTCTTGCGTCGAGTCGTGAATTACTGAAGTTTATCGAAGGCCGTTTATTCCCGACCCTTGTCTACGAAAATGTTTTACCTTTCTCTTCTCTCGGATCTTGGCAAACTGTAGTCTGCACACCCTCCATTCCACAACGTGTATTCATGTTCGACTCAAATTGCCAAAGACCTAATGTTTTATTTGTTTAAGGTGGGCTCCAGCTCACTCATGCTTATACTCATCCCAGCAGTGATCATGTAGTTCATCAGCCTACTACTCACTATTACTAGCTCCAGGTATCTAAAGTATTGGGATAGTATTTTCCCATGCAATGAAGCTGTGTAACACTTTTGAAACCTAACTCTACCAACTTCTGGCTTTATTTATCAAATTGCCTTTTTTTCACGCTTGTGTCATTCCATACTCATGTCTATCGCTTTCATTTTCTAATGTATTTATATCGGGTGTGCTTACTGGTTTGTTGGCTCACTCCCTTGTATTCTTCTCTTTTAGATCCTTACATACTGTGCTCTGAGCACTCCTCCTACTATACGTTGTACATTAAGGCCAGATGCAAATTACCAAAAACTGAGCATCACACGGTCATTACAAGTTATGTTAGTTATTCCGTTCTTTCTATTTGCTTTCATTACCCTAACATTTCGCATGTCAAAATGTCAGCTACCTAACCACTGGCTACACAAATGTATGTATGATCAGTACAAATATTTAGCTTTGAATTACTTTTTTGTTATCAAAGCGAGAAGGTATGAACGTTCGAAGTTGGGAGCATTTATTTCTAAGCACTGGTTTACTGTACATTTATCTCCTGATTATCATCTGTTTTTGTTTACTCATAAATTAGCACTGATTATGCAATTCAGATGTAATCACTGTTGACGATACAAGACTCGTAACACAACATGCTGGTGGTCTCCATCGAATTTCCATTGTTGTAGGATTCAGTTGTCTAATCAACTTTCCACCTCAAACACTTCAGATTACACTTTACTTCGAGCTCATCCTGGAAATTTATACTGACACCACTTTCGGCGGTAACTGTTATTTAAAAATAGAAGTTTCGAGGTTTACACTATTTCTTACGTAGTTATTGTACGTAGGATGTCTTACTAGACTATGCAAGTGTTTATATTTACCTGATATTGGTATGCGCTTTCAGGAATAGTGTTCACTGATTGCACTAAGAAAACTTGCCATCATTAATGTTGGCGAAATCTCATTGATATTAATAAGCTTGTAGACTTACTTTTTTGGTACTCTGTTTATGAGAAATCTCGAAATAATAGGGGCTACACGAAATGTATTAGTTACATAAAATTTTGCACCAATCACTCATGTAAGCAATATCTTATTGTAAACTGATAGCTTAGCAATTAAAGCACTCGAATTCCAGTCATTTATTTGTGGCTACGAAATTTACTGTAATTTTAGCGATCAAATAGTCCTCAAATAAAACACTAAGGGTGAGGTACATGGTTTGTAGCCTTGGTAATGAGTTATAGTCACTGAAAAGTGCTATGTAATGCGACCAGTAAAGTCCGATTAATATACTGCTATGAGTGATAGAATCATGGACTATAACATTACTAAAGATATTAGAGTCAACTCATTCTGGTGCTGAGAGGTAGGTATACTATTTGAAAGCAGGAGGCATAGCAACTTTATGTTGTTTTACGAACCGTAATACATTCGCAAAATATATCAGCCAGATATATCCACTGCATATTTTAACTTGGTTTACAGCACAAAAATATGCCGTCTCTAAATAATAACTAAGGTCGAAGTTTGTGTACTGTCTGTATTACTTGAGACGGATTGTTGTATTTTCATCCACCTTCAAACTTGCATCCATTTTTCCATTGACAATGAAAGCTACCAGGCGTGTTCAGCAAAACAGTATGTGTACACAAATCTGCTGTTATTTCGGTCATATATAGTTGAGTCTGTCTTATCTCCGTTTTGTCCGAGTGCAAAATCTACTAAGGTTCGACATCCCTGAAATTTTTGTTTTAACTCCTTGAATGTAATTTTACATGTCTTTTCTCTTACAAGTACACTCGTGTCAACAGGTAGACATCTAAAGTGAGCCTTTTTGTGATGATAGTAACTTATCATGTATGTGAACTCTCTATTTTCATGTCCAAAATAACCAGTTTCACTAGTTATTTTGAAAGTGTACTTGTTGATTTGTTTACACATTCTCATGCTCCTAATGTATTGGGTACATTTAGGTTGACGATACCAGCAATGTAGAAATGATGCGACCATGAAAGAATTTTATATTTCCTCATTACTTTGGCTTCAGCTTCCCGCTCTATTCAAAAACCCAATTTTAACCCTGTTTCAAAATACCAGATGCTTGCTGAAGACCTGCAAATCATAACCCTTCCCATCCCCAGTTCTGTAGAAAGTAGAATATAGTCCCCAACTGTATGTATATGGACTAAAATTAAGTAAATGTTAACGTAGTAGCTAGCTGGAAAACCTATTTCGGTTATTCACGTTTATTTAACACTGTATCAGTGATCTAAAAATGTCTAGTTTCAATCCAGTACGTTTTGTAGGCCGTTATGTGAGATATGAATACATTAATTGACCCTGTTTTATTATTCATAGTTTCAAATACTGCATATGGGAGTTGGTAATTTCAAAAAATAAATTCTTTATCATCAAATACGAACATCTGCGTTTCAAAAGGTTGACTTCATAATTTCAAATAAATTGGTCATTCAGTAGATGGTTTTAAAATACATAATATATTTACGGTACACATTGGAATATCACAAATGTTTATATATATATATATATATATATATATATATATATATATATATATATATAGATTTCCGTTCTTAAGTTAGCTGCTGAAATATACAATATATTTACCTAACTGAATTTCCACTGTGGCACTTTATCACTTAAAAAGTCGGTCGAATAGAGTTTATTGTGTGCTCCTTAGTACTTTGGGTGGACAAAACAAGCAATAAATGAAAATAGCAACTTGACCTTATTTAAAGTAGGCTTTTATGACGCAACATGCATCCTATCATTTAGTTGAATATACTTACTGAACAAACAAATGCAAATGAAAGTTATTAATCCAGAATGAAGTTAAAAGTAACGAGTGGTTTGTTAACAAACATTTCAATTTTGCATTAGATTACTTGTAAAAGAAACTGTTACAACTACTCAATTATTATACTTTAACTTGCCAGAATTTTTACATTTGTCACAGCCTAGCTTTATTTGTGATGACTACAACGGCATTATATATAATATTCATCTATCGAGCGCGTATTTTTGTCTTCATTAAAAGAATTTACCATGTATAGAAAGGCTGGCATTGCATCAATTAAAAGTAAATCACTTGCTCAATCGAAGTATAAAGAAAAAGGTGATGAGTTAGCGGAGAATCAGATAACTACTATATCAAGACAGTTTGATCAAGTTCGTCATTCGCTTGAATTATTTGCTAGCAAACACGGTAACAAGATTAAAGAGGATTCACAGCTACGTTCACAATTTCAAGCAATGTGTAGCAGCATAGGCGTTGACCCTATAGCCTATAGTCGCGGATGTTGGTCAGAAACACTAGGTTTAGGAGAATTTTATTACCATTTGGGTGTGAAAATAATCGAAGTGAGTTAATGAACCATCCGCTTTTTCACCTAGTTATCAACATTAAAATTAAGAGTCGAAAGATTAACTATTCCGTTTTACACAGCATCTATGTTTATTTTATTTCCAATGTGACCGTGATATCGGTATCACATGTTCAGATAAGTACTGTTTTTATTATCATTCCGTACAACATTCCTAGCATCAATGTGTAAACAAGCTTTTAAAATCTCATCAACTGATGAGTCTATCTCAATGAAGTTCAGTGCAGTTACGTTCAGTCATTTTGTTTTTTTTGTACTATAGGCTAGTGCTATTATTTCTATGGATCATCAGTCAACTAACAATTCACCAGCATTCTTATCTTTTCATAAATTTATAATTTTAGTATATCCTACGTTTAATCTATATCCATATATGTTTGCACTTCTTTATCAGAGTTGCATTATATAGCTGGCAGTTTGCACATGGCTACAGGTGTGGAGAGAGCTCTCATATTGCCCACTTATGTTATAATCTCATCAATTTTATGTGCTACATGTTTTCAGTCTGTCTGTTACAAATAACTTAAAGCTTTACATGAGTATACGTCGGACTTAACTTCCATGATTCATATAAAAATAGTAGGGAAATTTACAGTCTGGAGTTCAAAAAAATTTGAAATAATAGCATTGACAGGAACGAGAAACTGAACAGGGATTATAGTTTGAAAAAAAGTGAATAAAAGGTAAGTGACACTGAAGCTTAATACTTATGGAAAGATAAAAGTGAATACTGCTAATGAGATATTTACATCAACGGATCAATTAGCAGGTTCCTGTTGGCCAGGAGTCCTTGACAATTGATTATTACCATCTATGTAAGAGTGTAACACGATGTGGAGTCATTTAACGTAGTTATCACGTTGCAATTTGCTCAGTAGAATTAGTTCAGTACTCAGTATTACATGATATAAGATTGTTTACTACTACGTGCTCAGTTCTATTAATCAGTTGCAACTCAGATAAATCAACGAAAACTTCTATGAATATGACGCTAGGTACTTCAGATTCAAATCCTAAAAAGCACCAATTTCCTGAAAATTGCTGATATACGTTACTGTAATGTATCAGTTGGTGTGAAATCATAGTCTGGACTTCCTTACTATTTACATTCAGTGGCCTAAAATCTTCGAAATTCAGTTCTTAGTTTATAGTACGGATGCATAATCTTAATATTCTCCAATATGTGATCGTTCTTTATGAAGCTTACTATGCACTTTAATTTATACATTACAAATAAATATATGTATTGTATGATTTTTATTCTTTATTTCAGTTTAATTTTTCATCTCTATCCATAGGTATGCATGGCCAACGAAAAGCACACTGGAGGGATTATGCCTCTGCGTGAGCTTGTATCCTTATTGAATAAGAATAGGACACAATATGAGTCTGAAGTTAGCACTGATGACGTAAAAAGATCTATCAGGAAGTTACGTTGTTTAGGAACAGGATTCAGTCTCATTAGTTTACCTGGTGGTCGGTTATTGGTTCAGTCGGTTCCGGGTGAGATGAATATGGATCAGACCTTAGTGTTGGGGTTAGCAGAAAGTTCTGACAGTCATGTAACAGCATCAGCTGTAATGGAGAAGTTAGTGTATGATCTATAAATTAGCAACATTTTATTTTTACCTTCATTTTCATATATGTATGTCCTTGTCTCCTGTTTTGGTGAAGATAAGTAAGTCAACTTTAAAGACTTTCAGTTGAATTTAATCAGGAAACATACCCAGAAATATTTTGATGATTATTTATGACTAAATGAGGCGGTTAGCTTAGACTCAATCTAGTGACTTATGGAATAAGCCGCCTAACGTCTGATTTTAAAAGGCTTTTGTTGGTAGTAGTAAGATGCAACCTATCCACTCATCCATTTTTATACTTCCCCCCCCCTCCACCTTCATATGGGCTTTCCTTTAGGTAATCGTATGGCTGTAAACTTTCCTTTACTTACCTCTTACTAAAATAAAGAGAGTAATTTGTCAAAAATATTTTAAATCTCTCAATCCAATGTACTAATTTAAGAAGGTTAATTATACATACCTTTCGAATTTTACTGTTACATTATTACTAGACGTTCTGACGATGTCATTTTTTACCATACAAATTGTTTAATAAGTTTAGGTGTGTATTGACAATTTACTAAGGCGTCCTTTTAATAAATATGATTTTTCATTGTTTCTCATTTAGATTCAGTTGGACGAAAGACCGTACAGATGCCGTCTTTCGTCACTTGATACAAGAAGGAATTGCATGGGTAGATAATTTAGATCCATGTGGTGAAAGAGTATTTTGGTTTCCGAGTTTAATAGACTCAACGATTGCGTCATAAGTATATATTTCATTATACTATTTTATTTTCAATCCCAATATTTTTTCGAAAGATATTTATATCAAGTAGTTCCATTATGTAATGGACTCACAAAAGATAATAACTGACTCGCAAAAGATTTGACTTTTTGAACAGTCCATCGTATAGTTCAGAGTTAAATACATCTTCATGGATATGATTTTGAGTTGTAGAAATATGCACCACTGATAGTGTATTGTTTTCTTAATTATACAGATGACTTTACGACGAGTTTGGTTCTTATCGATATTGTTTTGTTTATAAATATTATATCTTACCTTATATCTGACGAAGTTTGCATTCTGTACAACGTAATCATGAACAATCGTTCTAATGATTTAAGGTTTAGTTAACTATCGATCAGTGCAGTGAACTATACCTGTGTATAAGCGAATAATAATCCTAAGCGAGAGGCATGAAGGCCTTTGTAACTAGTTGTCCTAGTAGTGGTTCAAACAAATTAAAGTCTAGTTAATAACCACGATAAAAGGGCAGTTTTAATAAGAAGTTTCTGTGCAAGGTGCAAAATAGTGAACAAAACAAAAAGATCTTTTGTCGGTGATATATACACATAGTATTAAAAATCTGATAACAATTGGTCAAATGTGACAACAAAAGAAAATATACGTCAGATTAATAACGACGAATAATCAAACAGCAACGAAAATCTAAAATGTTGACTTATTATTTAGATGTTCTAGTGAAGAGG
This sequence comes from Schistosoma mekongi, assembly GCA_034768735.1. Classification (NCBI taxonomy): domain Eukaryota; kingdom Metazoa; phylum Platyhelminthes; class Trematoda; order Strigeidida; family Schistosomatidae; genus Schistosoma; species Schistosoma mekongi. The sequence continues at coordinate 76,569,056 of CM068305.1, read as the reverse complement.
AAAGATTTGGGGATTAGGTTAAGTAAACGATATAGGAATTTCGGAATATATGTGTTATATCTCGTGCGTGATATCTTGACTGGGTGCAAACAACCTTAGCACTCGGACGCCTTGAACCCTCATAGTCCCGAATTCAGAAGACAGGAAAACCTTATTCTAGTAAAATGGAGAGTCAGTTCTGTACAGAATAAGCGTATATTTATAGTTTTTTGAAACAACAAAATCAGAATTATAATCCATGTAATCCGAACTAAGAAGTTTCAACTGTTACCCAATCAGAACGCGCCACGTTGGGATTCTGCAAGGTTCTGTCGATCAGTGATTGGATAGGATGTCTCCGACTCTTTCATGGGTTCTGGAGGCTTCGTTGCGGTTTCTGGGAGCCGTCCCAACAATATGAGGTCCTCGTGAGTAATAGTTCCTCTGTTGGGTCATCCTAACAAGACAAATCAGAAATGTGAGAAGCGGGTAGGGAAAAGAAGATGTGTTTCTATCAAAGGGGAAGATCGTTAGTGAAAGAAGAGATAATATATAAGAATTTTCCAAAATACGAAGGATAAAATAAAATCATAAAAAGTAATACATAAGAAATCCGAGGTAGGTTCATGGTAAGATCAAAGGTTAAACGAGTTACTTTGTACACATAGCTCTGGTTTCTCTGGGTGCGTCAACGGCTCTAACCAATACTCTGAAGGCGGAAACTCATTTTGGTGGATGTCGGTTAACAATGGTGAATTTTTAAAGTATGTTGATTGAACGGCTAGTAGTGATGATATGGCTCATTTAGTGCCGCTTCTATTGCCTTTTTGCTGCCATACAGAATAATGTTCTTGATCAACATACACTTTGAGCGACCAATACAGCTTGCCTCACAATAGTCAGTGGGTAAACAGACACAGGTCGGATGCGATAATTTGTTCTTTGAGTTACATATAAATAAGGGTCGGCTTAAAAACAGTCTTCAGGATTGCTGCGAAAGTCGACCTCATATGTTCCGGAATTCCTATATTGTTTACGTAACATAATCCTAATATATCCGCCTTCACTAGGACATCTAAATAGTAATACGAAATTTTAGATTTTCGTTGATATCAATCTGACTTACTTTATCTTTTGTTGTCACATTTGACCAGTTGTTATCAGATTTTTAATAACATGTATATATAGCCGAAAAAAGATCTCTTCGCTGAACTAACTGTTCATGATTCAAAGGATGTTTTCTAAAGAGGAGTAGGGTAAGTACTGAAGACTCAATCAGATAATAACGTTGATAATATTATGACGACGAATACAGAAAAATCTGTTTCTAAACAGCCTAGTGGTGAACGCGGTGGCCTTTGGCACGAAGCGGAATGAGTTTGAATCCCAGTGTGAGCATCAGCATTGGGATGCAGGTACATCCACCCGACGAGTCCCACATAGGACGAAATGCGCATCCTGGATCCAACTTACCAGTCACAACCCAACTTAGACATTATTTGTGATTTATAGCTAGATCGAGGCAATCCGCTCAGGATGCACATATAGCAACAGAGGCTAACCAATTTCAGTCCATGACTAATCAACAAGAAGATACAAACTCGTCCTAATTAAATTTATTATATATTGCCAAAATATATCAAAACAGATATTAGAGAAATGCATTGAGCTGTAAAAATCAACTATAATACAAGCCACACTTCGTTGCCCTATGTAACCTGATCTTAAAACATGTATGTATGTATGATCAACATAGAACATGACACGTGTGCATCGGTCCAAGTTGTCATACTTCTAAAATACAGTAAGATTAACATCACAGTAGAAGTAACTCCAATGATAGTAATGACTAAGAAGAGTGAACATATAGAATATGGTTCAGGGGAAAAAGAGATGGAGCGTGGAAAGTTAAGGTAATTTTAAGCTCACGACTTAAGGGAGGACAATTAGTGAATATATTTACGCCACTGACCATTTCTGAGCCATGTCATCCAACCAGATAGTTTGCAACTACCGATACGACTCAAACCAGCAGTCAGTAACTTCCAACCGTGCTGCTACTTTGACGTAATGGTTGGGCTTGCCTGTCATGGTGAGTCAGTTGGGCTATATTGGCTGGAACGATCGTTCCTCAAGGTTCACCACGCCAGACAGGTTAGTTGAAGAGCGGTGGGACTAAAAGCAGCAAATACTAATATAAGGTCCGAGGACGAAGTCGTTCTGCTGGCTGTACAGAGATGTGACAGCAGTATTGTGTTTTTTACAGACAACCAGCATAATAGCGATGCTACTTCTCCACAAAGGAAGGGTGGGGTTAGGAAAGGTCGGCCCAAAGACTGCACACCTTACCTTACTCCACGGATTTCCGTCTCCGGTTGTAAGACCCTATCGGGCACGGAATTGCAACAACAAAAACGTTTCAAAAAGGCTGTGTATGATAGGCTTTAAGCATTTGTTCCCTGGGTACCGTGGTCACACTTCCAGGTCTCTCAGATCAACCCTAACCCAATTCGCTTTTCAGATACCTCAAGAAGAACTCTTCCACAATGTGGACAAGTGAGAAGAAATAACCGCCCTCATATCTCTAACAAAGCACATCAACTTAAAACATGAGATATGCGTGTTGATTACTCAAAATAAATATGCCACTTTTCTGCTTCATTTTTTTAACTCGTTTTATCTTGTAATTAATCTGTAGATAATCTAGTTATGTGTACTCGTTAAAATAATAGGTTATGCAAACTGTGTTTTCGCATTTAAATACAGTGATAAGTACGATTTAGCACTTACGACTACAATATGTGGCATGCTGGTTGAATTCTGTAGCCTAAATCCTGTAATATATATATATATATCCTGATATATACTAGTAAGCATGAAACTTCGGTCCATTCATTTACCCGCTACCTACTCTTCTGATCAGCCGGATCAATAACATTGCTTATTTAATGTGGGACCATTCCGGCGCAACAGAGATCTGAAGCTTATGTTCATAATATTTAGTCCTATTTACAAGAGCTTGTTACTTTGGGCGTTGACTAGCCGACTAATTACTGTTTACTAACACGCTAACTGTAAGGAAAGCCTAATATTTCCATTAATAAGTTTGAATTATTTAGTGGCAGGTAGCAGTGAAATCATCACTGTTGCATTTTACAAAAAAGCTTGCACTAGGACATACGGGAATTAACATCAATCTGATGTTTGCGCAAAGCTTAGTGCATATGCAGCCCTAAAAACAAATATTAAGAAAATCATTATTATTAAACACTACGTGGCTATGATATGTAAGTGTTCAGTGCTTTGGAGTCTAAACGAGAGATCATGAGTTTTATTTTAAAATAAATGTATAAAGGGACTCAGTTACCTAACATGTAAGAGACAAATTTAAAAATCGCATACAGTCCCCTTAATTGACCTTGAATGAACAAGAAAAAAGTTGTACAGAATATGACGGATTCATTTGGTTCTCATCAACTGCGTACAACTACCTGTATGACAAAATCGAAAGTTTTAAATACATTTTCTCATACTTATAAAAGTAAGTTTGGTCACAATTTAGACGGAAAATATACCAGTAAGATGTAACAAACATTCAAATGAAGCTGAAAAAGGTTAGACAACATTTCTCAAATATGTAAAAAGAATGCAAAGGACTGTTCTAGGTCAATTAAGACAGTAATAAAATTTGTAAATTATTATCAGTCTTTCTTTACGCTAGAAAACTAACTTTACTTTACTGCATCGTCCTATTATCTTCTTGTTTGATTTAGATAACTGAGCTTAACTTATTCTCAATTTCATCAACTTATGTTCCATTACTTCATTGTATACTATATTTCAGTCTTATAACTTTTGTTATTGCTTTAATTAATCTGGAACCGTCTGCATTTTGTACATGTCTGTAAGATTTTGTCTAACCTTTTTAAGCTTCATTTCGATATTTGCTACATCTTACTGATATATTTTCCGACTAAACTTACATCTACATGTATAATAAAAGGTATTTAAAATGTTTGATTTTGTGAAGTGGTACGCAGTTGATGTGAACCAAACGAATTAAAATGGATTCATCATGCTCCGCGCAATTCGTTGTTTTTTCCTCTCGAAGAACCTAAAATTTAATTATGAATATAAATTAAAGCATAAGTTCATTCCTGAGTACCTAATCAAAAGTTTTTCTAAGCTGTCTAAACAACACATCCAATTTATTTACAGTGATATGAATTCACTGCCTACGCACAACAGAAGTAACGGACAGTTAACAATTTTATCTTGGGTGCATTGTTAGTACCTACAATCTTCTTTTCGTCACTATTGTATTAATGTATCATTTTTTTCGCAGAAGCATATTTATCTGAAGTAGCTCATATCTTCACTGTGACCACTCACTTTTTATTGTTTGTTTATATCTGTCTTCACTTCCGGAAGCCCATTTCTAACTCAGATTTTTAATAAACAACTTGAGACAATACACAGCTAACATTATTAATAATTTCTCGCCTTATAATTGCAAAACTATGAATATAATTGTGAAGCCACGGATAATTACAAATCGTCAAAAATAAGAGTGGCCTTATAATTTAGCCTTATTTGAATGGAAACAAGCATCTGATAATTACAAAAACCGTATTCTAGTAGATGCACAAAAAATAAGTACGAAAATAGTAGTTTCCAAATCACTAATACATCATTTATTCATGATCGGATAATGATCTGTGGATAAATGTGTTAGAATAAATAGGATGTCATTACAATTAAGGTCAGTATAAATCATGCTTGAAGACAAGGTGTTTTACTTTTAAATATTTGAAAATAAACAACTAATAAGAAGCCTAAAATTGCACCGACTGCTGCTCCAAATTGTGTCGACAGTCCAGCTAGTCTGAGCCGCATTGGTCTATTGGAATGATTAGACAAAATCATCCATATCCACGTACGCAAGCTTGCAAATAAGCAACGTATCGCAATCCAAGCAAGGATCTACAAAATTAGATAATTCGGGTAAAAATCAGTTTTGTCCTATAGGATTGTGAAAATTCAACTACATGATTATTTGATGCCTCAATATTCACTATTAGGTAGAATGATCTATCATCTTGTTGTCATTATTAAGTATAATCATCCCAGATTTACTGTAGAGCAGATACTCAGCATAGAAATCGGTGTAGTCACTTATCGACCCAAATTGCTATATTTTGCACGAACACATTAAGAACAATTTAAGATTAAGAACAAATTGGTTAAATTGGTGTTAATAATACTAGTAATAAACTGTAGAACCAGTGAACCGGTGATTTATACGCTTATAATCCATGGGTAGGAGAAACATAAACATATTCGTACCAACGAGTTTTCCATCATATTATACAAAATCTTCAAGCACAGATAGTAGCATAATCAATTCTAATCAAAAAACCGACAGGTCTTTATACAACTTAAAGTTCCCGTAGATTAAAGTTATTTATTCATCTAACCACCTTGAGATGTAATTCTTCTTATCCAAACTAGTACGGTTCTACGACGACATTTTTAAATAACCCTGGCCAATGAATAATCATTCATCAATTGTATAATTATAAATTGCTTAAATTTCATATTGGCCAGTGCGTAATCCCATCACATACAAAAGGTTTGATGCACTTTGTTGACATATCAGAAAAAGTATTCACGAAAAGCCTTCATATAGGCTATAACAATTTCAGCTGTCCAATATCGACGATTAGTATGTATGTACTAGTTCATTCAGAGACATAATATAACAATTAGTAGGCCAGCGCATATAATATTTATGCGCTTATTATAATTCAATGAATTGAGGTGGTTTTGTGGGGATATGTATTAAGCTTGATTCATTATATTCGTCATATTGATCTGAGTTGGGTACCAGTAAAAACCAGGAGGCACTGGACAGCTGTTTCATCCTAGCACGGGACTCCTCAGTAGTGGGTACCTTCGGTTCCGAAAGGGAGTCGAACTCAGAGCTTTTAGGTCTCACGGTGGATGCCTAGCCATCCGTACCGTTGTCCCGGCATCCGAAGGTAAAATCCCCACTTTCATCCATTTGTGACGATTAGTCAATCTTATTAGTGATGGGAGTCACTCATTTTTTTTAATGTGAAGCAATTCAGATTAATTTATGGTTGGTTCAGTTTCATCACGTTGTAATTACAATTAGTGTTTGTTACACCCTAAAGCTGTATGCTAGTTTGCGATTGATTGATTGAAGTAAGCAACAGAAACAAGTGGAATCAAACTCACCGCACTTGCTGAGCCAAAGCCCCTTAAATGTGGTGGATTAGGACTTGAACTAGCTAAGTAAATTACATAAGCCACAGGCATTGAAGAAATGAGTGTAATACTAATCCATTTACCATAAAGTGAGCGTATATATGATTTATTCAAAATTATGTCCGTTTTTTGTCTAAAATAAATTTGATTTTGTTCCTCCGAACCTTTAAATGCTGATTCATCTTCACTTTCTATCATTTTAGAGTAGTGATTGACAAGAAATGTAGTTAACACGGTCGATATGGCAGAAAATAATCCTGATAGCGTGACCGCTAAGTGATATGTAAGTGAACCATAGGCAGCACATGAGTACGACTGGATAGATGGTAAAAATCCATAATTTGATGCACTGATGTAACTGATAAGAAAACATGATATAAATGTGCTTGGTCCAGGATGGTTTGTAACACTAACAGCATCACTATGCAATTGTATGATTTGGTCATTCTGGTTCAACACTAAAACATCAACTGGGAAATAGACAAATAGAAGAGCTAAGAAACCGATTCTATATTTAATGACTATGGTTCATGGTTCAAAAGATAAAGAAATCACTTTCTTCCAGCATAACATGATTTTATCCTGAGTTTTTGGTTTGTGTTAAACAAAACTTATAAATGCGAACGGTTAGTAACTTTAGCAATTGATCTTATAACTGTTTCAAGTTCTGACAAGAAACCACGGTACTTTGTGTTAAGATTAAGGGAAACGTTATAAATAGTGCTTATTCTTGCAAGTCTCGAAGGCTTTTTAAGTGCAGATTAAGGTCATCTACACAATTGCATGATTCGTGATTGATATATGTTATGCAGACGAGGATGAATATTTAAGACTACATTAAGTCATGCGGAATTAGTAAAAATGGATTGACCTTTGAACATAGTCTTATTTTGTAAACTCTATAGCCCGTTTTATATTCTAACAATTGTTTGTCACTACTAATGTTAGTGTCATCATTTCATCCGTAATCAAATGTGTTATGCGCCCACCAACGACAGTCACGAAAACGACAGAGACTAATTCTATGCGAGGCTGCAGTCGATCGTCGATAAATGTTCAACCAAGGACATGACTATTCTGATGGGGGACCTAAACGCCAAGGTTGGAATGGATAACACCAGATATGAAGACGTAATGGGATGACATGGACTAGGAAAATGAACGAAAACAGTGAGAGGTTTGAAAACGTATGTGCCTTCAACAAAATGATTACAGGTGGCACCATATTCTCCCACAAATGTATACACAAAGCTACATGGGTTTCACTGAATCACGATACCCAGAACAAAATCAACCACATTTGTATTAATAAGAAGTTCAGAAGGACCATAGAAGATGTAACAACAAGGAGAGGGGCTGACATGGCTTCAGATCACCATCTGGTGGTGGCTAAAGTGAAACTGAAGCTGAAGAAGCACTGGACAACTGAAGCAGCAGTATTGCAAAAGTTTAATACAGCCCTTCTCCGGGATACTAATAATCTCAACGAATTTAAAATAATTCTCAACTATAAGTTCCAGGCATTTCACGATCTACTGGAAAAAGGTGGAACTAATATGGAGGACTATTGGAAAGATATTAAGGAAACAATAACTTTAACATATCAGGAGGTTTTGGGCTGCAAGGAACATCACCATAAAGAATAGACTTCTGTTGGTACTATGGACAAGACCCAAGAAAGGAGGAGCAGAAATATAGCAATTAATAACAGCCAGACAAGAACAGAGAATGCCAGGACACAAGCTGAATGCACTGAAGTCAACAAGCAAGTGAAGAGAAACATCAAGTTGGATAAACGGAAATATGTTGAGGACCTAGCAATGACGACGGAAAAGGCTGCAAGAGAAGGAAACATCAGGCACCTATACAACACAATGAAGAAACTAGCTAGGAAACTCAGTAATTCAGAACGGCCAATCAAGAACAACGTTGGCAAACCAATCACTGAAGTGCATGAACAACGAAACAAATTAGTAGAACACCTCGAAGAACTCTTGATTAGACCAGCCTCATTGAACCCACCAGTCATCGAAGCTGCAGCCATGGATCTCCCTACAAACACCGACCTACTAACAGTCGGAGAAATCAAAATGGCTATCCGACAAATCAAGAGTGGCAAATCAGCAGGGCAAGACAACATACCAGGAAGTCTTCAACAGAGTGTTATTGAATAGAATGAAAAATCCAGTCGACGCCCAACTTCGAGATTAACAGGCCGGATTCCATAAAGACCGATCATGTACCGACCGAATCGCGACACTACGGTTCATTGTTGAACAACCAATTGAATGGAACTCACAACTCCACATCAACTTCCTTGACTACGAGAAAGCATTCGACAGCGTGGATAGGAGAACATTATGGAGCCTTCTTCGACATTATGGTGTACACGAAAAGATAGTCAACATCATACGGAATTCTTACGATGGACTACATAAAATCGTGCACGGAGGTTAGCTCACAGATTCATTCAAAGTAAAGACCGATGTCAAACAAGGCTGCTTACTCTCGCCCTTCCTCTTCCTGCTGCGTCTCAAGGCAATCTCGGAATACAGTGGACAACATCGATGCTATTAGATGACTTGGACTTTATAGATGACCTAGCTCTTCTATCCCTCACAGCGGCAAATGCAGGTGAAGACGGTCAGAGTAGCAGCAGCCTCGGCAGCAGTAGGCCTCAACACATACAAAGAGAAAAACAAGACCCTTCAAAACAAAACAACGATCACTAACTAAATTTCACTCGATGGAGAAATTCTAGAAGATGTAGAAAACTTTACATACATAGGCAGCATCATTGATAAACAAGGAGGGTCTGATGCAGATGTGGATGTGCGGATAGGAAAGACAAGGATAGCATTTCTACAACTGAGAAACATTTGGAACTCAAACCAACTATCAGCCAACATTAAAGTCAGAATTTTCAATACAAATGTGAAGACAGTTCTGTTGTATGGAGCTGAAACTTGCATGGAGAACTGCGAAAAGCATCATCCAAAAGAAACAAGTACTTATAAACAGCTGTTTGTGTATGATACTTCGGATCCGTTGATCAGATATCATCAACAACAACCTACTGGGGTAGAGAACAAACCAACCGAGATTCAACCGAGGAAAAAATCAAGAAAAGACGCAGGAGGTGGATAGGCCATACATCGAGGAAATCACCAAACTACATCACAAGACAAGCACTAACTTGGAGTTCTGAAGGCCAAAGGAGAAGAGGAAGACCCAAGAACACATTGTGTGGGGAATTCAGTCAGTCAGTCAGTCATTTACAACGTAGAACTTGGTACATGAGTACATCAGTTCAAGTTGCCATACCCAAATTAGCAGATAGAAATTTAATTGTCGGATCAAATCCCAGAGTAGGAGAGGTAGTAAAAGAGTCAGTATTAATGGAAATGAATAGAGATCGGAGATAAGATTTAAGAAAATATGATACAGTAAAGATAAAATTATGATAAGTTCGGAAACTTAGAATATGGAGGAAGACAAGGAGTGGATGCACCTGAGCCATTGCCAACGATGTTGGGCCATATTACCTGAAGTCTCTAACTATTTGTGAAGATTATCACGCGGACCCCAGCCAGATAGTCTGTACCTATTAACATGGCTCAGCTCAACTGTCAATGACTTCATGGATTGGTGTCATGTTTCGGTTTGGCCGCCCCTAGCTTTCTTCCAGCTTACTCCCACACCAGACAGCATTGCTCGTCGAGGTAGGCGGTGGTCAGGCATACGTAACACATGTCCTAACCACCTCAGCTGATGAAGATTTACTACTTCATCAATAGACTTACTGTATTTATCTAGTACTCTATTCCTAACCCACGTATTGCTTACTCGGTGATCCTAAAAAACACGAGGAATGCTTCGAAGACATCTATGATCGAATACTAGGAGCCTACAAATATCCTCTATCCTCAATGGTGATGTTCCACATCCATAAAGTAAAACGGATCGAATTGCTGCGCTGTAAACGCGTCCTTTGGTCAGTAGACAGATGTCTCACCTACGCCACAAGTGATGCAAATTCCTAAAAGCTAATCGGGCCTTAAATATACAAGCCGAGATTTCAGCAGACACCAGACTGTCAGGACTGATGAGGTTGCCAAGATAAGCGAAGCGGTTAGCACATTCAACTGCTTCACTCCCTATCACTAACTTTGGTGCCAAATCAAGCCAATCCTGAAGAAACATTTTGTATTTGGATAGAGAGAATCGCATCCCAAACATGCTTACTTTCATGTTGAAGGCAGTCAAAAGATTCTACATTTTATCAGCATCTTCACACAAGAGAACTATATCATCCGCATATTCTAAGTCAACAAGTTGATCTCCTGGAAGGAGGTCAAACCCGGAGAAATCAGACGATGACAATGCTAACTCTAAAAGCATGTCAATGATAAAATTAAATAAACATGCGGAAAGCGGATAACCTTAACAAACATCACTTGATATAATCAGTTCCGAGGACAATCCGCTATAAGCTCTGACTCGACATGTAGTGTTTGAGTAGAGCCTGTATACGGTTAATGTACTTCACTGGTATGCCTTTCAATGACAGACATTGCCACATAACCTTGCGATAGATAGAGTCAAACGCCACCTTAAGGTCAAGGAATACAGCTATTGTTGGACGTCTAAAAGTGTGCCTATGTTCCAGGACCACGTCCAGGTCTGAAACCACCTTGGTTTTCTAGAGTTTGCTCTTAATGAGCTTTAGTTAGACATCGAAGTATGATTGAAGCCAATATTTTAGACACCAAATATTCGTTAAGCTGATTCCCCGGTAATTGTCACAAGAGAACATCTGTCCTTTCTTATAGATTGGGACGATTAGTGTTCGGGACCAGTCAGATGGAATTATGTTCAGTTCTCAAATTCTAGCTAAGATCCAGGTTAATCTTGCTGCTAAAACTGAACCACCATCCTTAAATATCTCAGGGGTTAATCCATCAGGTCCTGCTGCTCTCTCTCTCGCTTTAGGTTTTCTATAGCCTTCTCAACCTCACTAAGACTTTGGGGACCAATATTAATATGCCACTCAGATTGCTTGGGGATGGTGGCCAACTGGGATGAGGCCGAGGGCCAATTAAACTGTTCCCTAAAGTGTTCTACCCATCGGTTTAATATTCTGGACTGACAGTAAATAATTGTCCCATCTTTTTCTGAGATAGTTTCACTTACAGTCGGATTTCCGATACCGTTTACTAGGTAAGTGTGAACAGTTGCCTACTGTTACCTGTTGCCGCTGACTTTTCCATCTCTTTAGCTTTCGCCACCCACCACTGCTCACAATCATTGAGTAAGCTTTTAGCCAGTTTGTGTTTAAGTTGCCTTCGCTCCTCATCGTGTTCAGAAGCAAACGGAATGTGTTGCTGAGCATCTATCAGTTCAGTAGATGCAGCTAAAATCCACTGAGTTTTCTTAACCTTTGGTTTAGTTTACTAGTAGACATCACTGCTGTTTCAACAACATTTTGGATATCATTCCAGACCGACTTAGGGTAGATATCGCTTGCATAGTTGACTAATTGGTTTTCTAGTTGTTCATGAAATGCATTCTTGACTTTTTCATCATTAAGTTGAACTCAAAGGAATCTTTGCCGTGGATCTTTTACGTCCAGTGAGACGCAGACTAATACGCGCTCATACTAAAGCATGATCTGAGTATAAACATATACTCCAAAATGAGCGACAGTCCTCTATTGAGCCACTTCAACGGTGGCTGATGGAAATGTGGTCTATTTAAGTCCAGCGTTGAGTTGATTGTGGGGGACGCCATGTCAACTGGTGTCTTTCCTTATGCTTAAAGTTGGTGCCTATGAGAAATAGACGGTTATCTGAATATAGTTGTAGTAAACGGTCGCCATTATCTGTTCATTGAGCCTCGACAACATAGGATCCACCTAGGTGCCTTTCAGTTTCGCCTAATCTACCTACTTATCATTACAATCACCAGTCACGATCACTACATCAGTGCGCTTAGCTTTTCGAAGGAGGTCTGAAAGCTTTCTGTAAAATTCATCTTTTACTTCACCTGAGCTGCAATCAGTGGGAGCGTAGGCAGAGCCCAAGGGACAACTGCTTGAGGCCGATCACGCACGACTTTGATATAGGAAGTTTACGAAGTGTTAGCTCCGTTTTGTAGAAGGCCTTACTGCCGGAGACGAAAATCCGTGGAGTAAGGTGGGGTGTGACATTTTTAGGGTCGACCTTTTCTAACCCCTTCCTTCCTTTATGAGAAGGCAGCATCGCAGCAGATGCTGGTTGTCCGAGGGAAGCATCTTACGTCTGTCACACCCCGCTGCAGTCAGCAGTACCATTTCGCCCTCAGATCTTAGGTTGCTGCCTTTAGTCTTATCGCTCTTTAACAGACTTGCTTGGCATGGCAGGACCTAGAGGAACATGCATTCCAGCCAATTTAGCTCAGTTGGGTCATCACGATAGGCAAGCCCGACCACCGCCCCAAGGTAGCAGCTACAGTCGGAATAAAATGAACAGCACTTGGGAAGAGCTGGAGAGGAAAGCCCAAGACAGAGTTGGTTAGGGAATCCTGGTCGGAGGCCTATGCTCCACATGGGGTAACAGACATTGATTGATTGGTCCGTAATTAAATATGTTATATCTTGGATTTTTCTTATCGAATCGGGACTTATATAAATTCTGGAAAGACAACACTACATATAATATAGGTGTGAAAGTTATCATACAGCTAGTGAACTAAAATAAAGAAATTCTTTAACTGAAAGGTTAATATGAACAAAAGGAATACTGAAAGTCAACTATGAATACATTTATACTAGTTGACAATTATCGCACATGGAAAGAAAAAGAATGAACAAACATTCGAAAGATTATCGAGTAATATTTGTTTGTGATAACGAAAATGAATACGGCTAATTATAAAAACTGCCTGCTCATTTACGCTATGTATGCAAATGTTTATTAATCACTAAAATTTTCCTTGAGACAGGTCAGTTACTCATTCAAACAACACAGAGGCCGGTTATATTCCACACTAAATCAATGATACATTTTTGACAAAGAGAACTGTACTTCTTAAGATGTAATGATGAAAACTATGTACAATGATTGAGTAAATAATTACGAGGCTCATGTAACAACGAAAAATAAGCTTTAGCCATAGATTTACCACACCTCAAATACGTTACACTGGTAGAGAAAATTGACTATATTTGTGCGTATCTAAAAATAATTCAATGTATAGCTTTTTGGGGACAAGTCATAAAACATAGATGTTAATACGGAATTCGCTAAATACAAATAAAGTCCAAAACATCACGACAACATTAGCGCATACTTTATTGACGACTTGACAATACTGTTGTATAATTGTAAGACGATTAATATTTATTTCGGAGACAGATAAATAGAAGTACATTTTCAAATACTTAAATCCACACAAAATAGAACATTTACAAAATACCTAATGACGGTTAGTAATGTTTAGGAAAATTCGATGTCGAATATGTTTATAGTTGTATAGCTTGAAGAGGCGTGTACAAAGCTGATTCTTGTCTGAACCTTCCTAAAAACATCTCACTGTGGACTCTTGAAGCATGACTCTTCTCAAAATCAAGTACAAGTTAATGTACAATTCCTTGAGATATCTTCATTGGTTGGCTGAAGAAAACACCAATAGAACAGGCTTTCCTAGAACAGCTCTCACTTAGACACTTAAATAGACGAAAAGAACAAAAAGCGTTTTATAATTTAGTGGTCTACATGATTGCCAAACCTAAGATTTTTTAAAGAATATGACCGTCTTTTTTGTTTAAATGATTAAAATGCGATTGTAAAATGTCATATTAGCTTACAATTGATAATAAAATGAAACATACCATTTTCAGTATTTTCAAAAATGCCATTAGAAGCAGTTTGGTTTTCATGGTTTAAATAACCTCTTTCTAGATTATTCTGATTTTTATTACTAGTATGTGCATCATTAAAATCTAATATGAAATTACTTTTTCGATAATATTCATGAACAGCTCTACCCAAACCAATCGATGAACAATCCAATAGAATGAATGCAGTAAGTGATAATATCAAAATTATACATAATAGATATATGAATGTACTGACTGAGAAACGTGGTGGTGGGAAAATTTGCACTATACGAAATGTACCATTAACTAAAGAAAAAAATAAAAACCAATTTTGGGCGAATCATTAGTGTAGCTAAACTGTTTATTTATCACAAAGATGCATATGTCAATATTGTGAACAGAAATGTTAGGAGTTGTGCCATCCCAGTTCAATACATATCTGAACTACTCGTCACGATAGTTCACTATAACTCATATTGAGGTAAGTCACTAGTGAACTTATTAGTGTGGTATAGATGAGTGGGTTTTTTAATCATTCCAGTTTTCTATTCTCTGTGGGACCGCTGGTGCATGATATTGAGGGGATTCATAATAGGACGGGATAGCTATCTGGAGGTGTTTTTCAGTGGAATCCTAAATGAAATCAGTCTGTAATGAATATCATCCCCTTCACTCATAATTAGCATCGCGCAAAGTGTAACATAACTTCGAGATATTTAGTCTGATGCCTCCACTGTAATATGAATGATAGAATCCAATTGTAATCAAGAACTAGACAACATAACACAGATTACTAATCAGTTTGTAGTTACACAAATATCACAGTTCTGAGGTACAACTCCGGTTCAACATGTCAAGTGACTAGGAGACCAAACAACGTAGTTTCGAATCCAACAAGAAGTTTCAATTTCTTCAAGATTGCAGAAACGTCGTGTCTTTGAGGGCCAGCTAACATAGGTTCAGAATTTCACCTTGATGTTTTAATCATTTTACATCTAAGGAATAAGGTTACGAATCATTTAGTCAAGTGGACACATTTCAGTTTTTTTTATTAATGGAATCCGATCTGTGTGTAGGACTGGATAGCGAAATATTAAGTACTACTCAGTAGCCGATTAATTTAAACATTTCTGATGAGGATGAATAAGATTCTAAACCAGAATAATACAACTTATTTGTGAGTAATAATCATGATAGATAAGTGGAAGGCTTCGCGTAGTTTGTAATAAGCATGAATTGAGTAAATGAGATACGACTTTAACTACGATCAGTCTCATTTCTATCGTTCTCAGTTATCACTTAGCGGTAAAAATTATGTATAGTATATGGTGCACATTTCTAACGTCAGTAAACAGTTATTGCTATAAAGAACCTTAGTTCGAGAAAAAAACTATCTTAATCATACCTGTCTTATTAACACATTCAGGGTCTGAGCCAACTCCTTGAATGAGAGCTAATACACTCGGAACCAAATCGCTAAATGCTTCGCCGAAATGTAATGCGCCGACATACAACTGAGGCATTCCATTCAAATAAGTAATAAATGTAACTGACGACGTACAATCAACAATTGCGGCAAACAAAGCCAAAGTGAACAATCCAACACTATGATAACCAGATGTTAGTGATGGTATATAGACCACTGACTAGAAAGAAAAATAGATTTAAAAAAAAAAACAATATAAAGATATAAAGGCTAAGCATTAATAAGATTCAGATAAACTGGATAGAACCCGCTGTTTTAAGACACGTAGTTTGGTTATGAAAACTAATCTACACAACTACATATCCTAAAGAAAAAACAGAATCCCAAAAAGATCAGTTCAACTTAATAATAACACTTTAAACGTTAGTAACGAGTAATTCGAAAGCATTTGGATCTTCGAGTTGATTTGTTATGGACTGAAGCTGGTCAGTCTCTGTGAACATCAACATTGGGATGCAGGTACATCCAGCCGAGGAGTCCCAAATAGGATGAAACGCATTCTGAATTCCACTTACCAGTCACAATCCAACTCAGACAGTTAGTAGCAGAGTTAATAACAGCTTTAATCACCTAAAAGCTTCAAACAAGTAACCTTTGCTACAGGAACTATATGCACATTTTTTAATATTAAAAGCAGTACATCACAGTACTCCAAAGTCTGTTTAATCAACAAACATCATGTGACATGATTTACAGACTCCAGTTAGTACTGTGGTATAACAGAATTGACTCGTATCCTACTCTTTATTTCCACAAAGTTTTGCGATATTTAAAAAAGCTCCGACGTATTTTAACACCTTATCATATTTAATTTATCATTACACATTCCGATAAGGTGAATTTATGCGTATTTCTGCCAAATTTTATATCAGTAAAGATAATTAAAATGCAAATACTAGTCTCAAGAATGTATTATGGATTTAGCTATAAATCAAATAGTTAACTAACAAACAGATTTGTGCACATAACTATAGACTAATTTTTAGTAAAAATAGCCAAAAAGCAGTTGAAACAAGTCAACAAATTAGATAGTAAAAGTAAAATCGATTGGTATCAGATGATTTGACAAGTAAGCGTTATGACGCCAAGAAGTGAATAATAACTAGTTGACCTACATCATCATAATTCTTGACTATATATTTATTCAACAACAAGTAGCTAACAGTCACCTTATTATTTTAGTGATTTTATAACGACAATACGGGGAAAATAGTTGATCAATTTAGTCAATAAGATATAATAGCCACATGCACACACATATTAGTTTTTCCGACAAACATTTGTGAATCTTCTGGTAATCAATCTGATTATGCAACATACATAAACCTAGTGAACATAAAGTACGTGATTTAAAAGACACTACCTTCCAAAATTGTGAAATCAATATACACGATATTAGACCAATTGTAAGTATAAGGTAATTAGCCATTCTTTCAGGCGGTTGTAAACAACGTGAGAAAAATGTATTTGCTTTAGCTTGAAAGGCTTTCGTCAACGGGACATATATAGCCGGTCCAACGTTTGCTATCTGGTAAGAGATAAACAGAAGAGAAGTGAATCATCTGTATTTAAGGACAGATATACGGATGTACGACAGTTAGGTCTCCTATTGTTCAACACTCACTTTTACAATTATAAAGTAATAATAGGATAGTTTCTAGGGAGTATCTTCTAATATCATCAAAGCTACTGAGGGCTAGGAGGCATTGGACAACCGTTTCGTCCGATTGGGGACCTTTAAATAATAATAATTCAGCACATTCTTTCTATGTTGTTTACATTCCCTCATTTTGATCTATTTTATTACGTATGACTAACAATGAAACACTATTTACCAAGTAACATTTATGCAAGTACACCAGATGATTTTCATCTTTATCATAAATTATATGTCTTATGTCGAGAATTTATTTTCTCAGTCCCGGAGATTATTTAGTTTAAGCTGGGACCCATTATGATATTGATGTTATGGAGATAGATGTATGGAAGAAAATTCATTTAGTGAGTGATAAACGCAACACTAATTTACAAAGTCTTCGATTGTTCGATTGAAATACATGGGTAAATTTAGAATTCTCATATACAGTCTGCTGGTGAGTTAAAAATAGTAATGATATGTAATAGTCACTTTGGGTAAAGCACGATGTTGCACAAATAGGAGAACGGAAACTATTAATGAATGCATGTTTAAAAAAAGGGATGAATGTCTTAGAGAAAACATCTGAGATGCATCCGTCTTTAGATTTAAATGTTATTTCACATTCGCATCGACGTGAGTCCTAACTCAAAGATTAAGGAATAGTGAATGGTTTCGTTTGCACTTGTAAACAGTATCAAACATTATGAAGGAGAAAAATTGTGAAATCTGTTTGTGATCACGATGTAACACTGAAGTATTCAAGTCATTTTTGATGCATCCAATACTTTTGATAATTAACAAGATGAAATATTATAACTGTGTGAATGTAATATTCTTAAATGTATTACATAAACGCTGGTTCTACATGACAACTATTACAAAGATTTTTACAGCTTATACAGTTGATGATGAAGAAATAAAAACGAAATAAGGTTAACACTGCAGGTATTAACTTCCGGACGCACGACACGTTCTAGACGTAAATCAGAGACTCCAGTTATGTGTAGGAGAAATTTTGTCAGTAGTCATACTAGTCAGCCGTGATGGACTTATGGCGTGGTATAAATGGATGTCATTACACCACAAGATGAACTTTAAAGGATTAGTACCAAAGATTTAGGAATAGCGTAGTAGTAACGACTAAACATTAAGAAATGATTCGGGTAGAAATAAAAGGATATGTGTGAATAAATACTGGGAACCAATGTTAAAAAAATATGGTGAGCGAATGTATCTGTGCCTCTGGGAC
The DNA here is from genome assembly GCA_034768735.1 of Schistosoma mekongi. NCBI lineage: Eukaryota > Metazoa > Platyhelminthes > Trematoda > Strigeidida > Schistosomatidae > Schistosoma > Schistosoma mekongi. The sequence goes on along the minus strand of CM068305.1, from coordinate 76,550,554 downwards.
TAATTCTAGGTCATACCTCTCACTTATGCGCCTATCAACAACCGCTCACTTGCACTTAATCTTAGTGATGTAGTAATTAATTTAATCAATTCCGTTTATACTGGAGAATAAAAACTAATAAGAATTAACTTTTTTTATCTAAGTCCAAAGTAGATTAATTATTATTGAACCGTTGTTGTGGATTGGATATACGATCTACACAGCTCGCATGGATTCGGTCGGACATTAAAAGAGCATCCATGTTCTTGCAATACGAATCAGTTTTCCTTGCTAACCAAAATTATAAATAGTTTACACTTACATGATTAACACTGAAAAGTACCTGTATAATTATTATTAGGTAAGCAGGCAAACTCCAGCCTTCTGGTAAAACATTCACCAATAATGGCAATTCAACCCACAAACCATTAATAACTATCCAAGATCCTAAACCATATAAACTAACGAGACAAGCGGCTAACCAGTTGAACTTCATGCCATTTTTGGATGCAACCATGCTAAAAAGTGGAAGTATAATTATGCTGAAACATATTTATTGCTAGAAATAAAAACTTTTATTTATAATATGTATAAAATTAAGTTAGAATACAAAATAAAATTAAAAGTAATAGGATGAGATCTCAAGTCCTATAATTTTTATGTATTTATAAATTTAACTGCTATTATGATGTCAGCTACTCAGGAAACTCGTTTTTATTATATACAAGGCTATACCGTGTGACCAGATAAAGGGACTATGATCTCCACTAAGACTTCAATAAGTATCATTTGGTGACTATAAAATAAAACTTATTGAAGCTTAACATTCGAAATATTACATAAAGTGACAAAAAAGTTTCAAAGTTTGTTCATCTCCACTTACTAGATTCATATGAGGCAACAGTAATCAAAAATCAGTGACCAAACATATACGGATTAAAATAATTTGTTCGGTTGTCGCCCGTCACTAGGACAGTAGTACTTACTCTAAATGTAAAATTCCTCTGTATGTGCACTTTTTTATTATTGTACATAGTGATCATAATTTGTATTCAATTGTTTTTTAAAAAAATGAAAACTATCCAATGAGTCATCAGCAACGAGAAACTGGTCTAACGAAGAAATTTATTTCTAGAGATTTCATTATCAACGTTATACAATTCCGTATATACATTAAATTGACAGTAAACAATATTTGAATAAAGCAGAAAGTCCACCTTTATCCCTATTCAGTATATAACCCAATTCTAGAATTGGGTTGCGGTTTAATGATAGATATGTAGTGGTAATCTAGGTTTTGTAATATGTTAAGATAAACTTGGAAATAGGTAAAGAGTGGTTACTCTGAGGGTGGGGTGCGTAATAAGATAAATTTGGCTAATTGAAATTTACCAGTTAGGTATGCAATGAAATATGAGTTTGGGAGAACTTCTTTTGAACACAATTTTTATGTGTAAGGAGAGGAAATCGGGAATACATGGAAACGGAAACACACTGCCTTTGGAAGGTTTTTATTCACTTTGCAGATGATTTCGAAAGACGAATCTACTTTGATCAAGTAGCCAATAGTGACAAAATATTTTATAATAGCAAATCTAGTTCGAATCCTACTGCTCTTTTGCAACTAGCTGGAATGCTCTTCGACTCTCCTGGACAAAGTGCGCATCGAATGATCAATATGTCTTACTCCACAGGAGCAAGAGAACAGATCGATACACCGAAGTGCTCAAGTGCGACAATTTTTCCTTAGAGTTATTAAGAGTCGATTTGCAAACACAATCATCGATTGTGCTGCGAAGAATGCTCTTTTAATAGTATTTGTGATCTTCCTAATCAACAATTCGGTAGACAGTTTGTTCCTGAATTCAATGTTCGCATAGAGTATCTCCTTACGCGCAGAGATTTTACATGATGATGAATTTCGGTTTAATGTGCTTACCAATGAATTGTGGTCTGAATGTATATTTAATCAGCTTTTTCCGGAAAACAATTAATTACTTATCAATAACATCGATATAGAGCTGCAGGATTCTTAAGATGAGGGATACGATAGGACCCTTTCTCCTGCTAATTAGGAACCGGACATGTGGCTTTGCTATGGATAGGGCTTAGTAGTGCTCCATTAGGTTTTGTTTACGACACTTGACACCACCTATATAGGTCGCTAAGCATCCATGTATATTAAAAGACTGGTACCTTTTACCCATAGACAACTATAATCAAGTCTTGGTGACTATATAAACAGTTCCATGCATTCTCTTTATAGTTATCATCACCCCTTAACCTGCATATTTGTACTCCATCCTTGTAAGCTGTAGTATATTCAAAAGCTTCGAATAATTACTTATAAACGTAACTGTAAAGTATAATGAAAACGTGCATTACCGACGTGTTTATCAGCTATCAAAATAAAAACTTCCATAACAAGCTGTTGTCGTTTACAGATTCAATACGCAAATATTCCAGGGATAATGTGGATAATTCCCAGAAAATATAATGGGAATGATACTTATAATTTTTGCATACTTTTACATTAAAATTATTAAATCAGTAAATAAATTACCGAACGTGTAAGTCATGTGTCTATAAAAACAAAAACGAATACGGTCATATAATTTGGTTAGATTTCAATCTACAACGTTTATCAGCATTCTACATATTAACTGATTAGTGCAAATAAAAATGCTGACCGGTACGAGCGCCTTTAGGGTAGAATATTTAAGACATGTTAAAAATTAAGCAGAAATTTAAGTACAGATGCTTTGTAGCCAATAACTAAACAGATGCTACACAGATCGACCTCAGGCAGATAAATGCAGTGTGAAATAGCACGAATGTGCGAACCCAGATCAACTCATTTTTTGTTTTGGGACGTTAAAACGAACTGGTGCGTATCTGTCTCATATAATATATAGATATCTTGTGTATGATATATTTTATATGGCATGTGTCTGGTCGCAGCTACGGACAAATTGAAGACGTTCCATTTTTCTAATAATCATCCAGAGAAGCGGATCTTTCAACTCTTATCAGCTGACTACGTAGAGAAAATGCTGATGCCAGCAAGCACTGTAATAGCACTAAACATGATATACGTTTATGTGACAAACATGAGTCCTGTATTTTACATGTTGCTTCATAGTGATACAAAATGGTCGAAATACTTTAAGTGAAAATTCTTACTCCCAGTAGATAATGACTACCAAGAACTTCATTGACAACCATCTAAGGATTCCGGTAATCACAAGTTGGGGGGAAAGCGTTAATATTCGGAAACAAAATAACTGTGCAGTTTTGTGTATTCATTTTATCTTTCAATAACCTACATAGGGACATATCTTGTTAATGAATAAGTTTGGAACACAGTTTTGTTCAGCAAACTTTACGTGGATATTCGTAACAAAAGTAAAGCGGTCTGCTTTTCCACAAGTTTTCATTCAGTTAGTCATTACATCTACAATGTAAACCTATTTCTTTCATGAAGAAGGGTAGGGGCGGCCAAACCAAAACATGGCATCAATCCATGAGGTCCTTGACTGTTGGTCTAAGCCATGTTGGTAGACATAGACTACCTGGTTAGGGTCCGCGTGATAGTCGCAATAAATGGCTGGAGATACTTGACGACATGGCTGAGAATCGGTTACACTGATGAAAGTCTATTCACTCATTAATCTCATCTAGTTCTTGAATTCTATTATTCTTTTCTGCACACCTTTACTTTACTCTTCCCTCTCGTATTCTATTATTTTGTTATCTCTGTAATCTCGTAGTGCTAATGTGGTATGGCAACTTGGAACTACGGGCGTATGTGCCCGCTTCTACGTTGCTGATGATTTCTTTCATCCTTCAGTAAAGAGGGAAACAGGACAGACAGTCTGCATTAATTATGCCACGTTCTAGCTTCATCAAGATTCAGACTTACTATTACGAGTCATGTTATGATATGATATACGCATCTAACAGTGCAACTTTAACCAATTTTCCAGATTGTCATCTCCGAAACCATCACAAAAGGGTTTAAAAACCACGATCAAAAGAACTAAATTAAGGTTCAGCTTTCGTCATCCAATAGTTAAAGATCACAACGCCTTACCAGAACTATAAGTAAATACTTCCAATGTGAAACTGGATCTTCACTGGGATACATACTGCTAGGATCGACATCGGTCACCAGACATGCTATTCTTATTCTTAAACAATCAGACTGTTCCCTATATATATAACATTAAGGGTTATTTATGTTACAAGTACATTTACAAACTTGATCTTAACACGCACTTCTTATCTTTTAGGACTGGAGATTAACGAGAACACTCCAAGAAAGTCCATAGGCCTAGAACTCATTAACTGCTAGATAACTACCAATTCTCTCGCGGAATTTAACGAGAGGAGCTCTGCTCCTCAGCGTGTAGTTGTTGGTCCATCTGCGAACACATCGAAAGTTAGATTAACTGAATGATTCTAATACCGACGTCATCGAGTAGCCTGTAGTTATCAAGTTAGAACTGATTAATTCTATTATATACCTAGTGGATATGTTCTTGAGAACTAAGGAAAGGGCGCAAGTGAATACAAGACATTAATGAAAGTAAAGAAAAAAATTGCTCAACATCTATCATAACTAAAAGCAATTTAACTACCGGGATAAAATCAGAAACTGATTTTTGGACGTTACTACTAGTAATAATGTCATAAGACTTATCTGACATGAGGAGGTTCCGAATGAGTTAATAAGTGAATTTTAATTGAACCCAAATGGATTGAAATCCAATAATATTTAAATATTATATATATATATATATATCTAATAAAAAATTTTTATTAGGTATATAATTGCGTTCATTTTTGCATTTGTTCCTAAGATATATCATCAAATTAATAACAAAACCAGTTAACCAGCTATAACTCCGTAAACTATCACAAACAGCGCGTAAAACCTCACTGGCAGCGGAATAATCAAATGGTACGGAAGTTATGAATAAACTTAGAAAGCTTTGTTCTACAACTTGACTGTTTGTAAACAAACTAAAGTGTGCCTACAATCCTACCTATTGCATTACACCTTCAGATTCTAGAGATTTATTGTAAGTTGGGTATTGGCCTTATGTTTATATAAGTATCCCAGAAGTATTTAGGATTTTATGCCATTATGAAGTCCCCTTTAAACCGTCTGAATCCTAAGGGATATAAGTTTAGTGTTATCGGGCGTTCACAGTTTAGTTCGAACTTAAGTCTTCGAACTGGCTGTATTCTTATTCTTTGTGTGTTAAAGTATTTTCTTCCTTATGAGGGGAGGAAATACTGTTTTAATATTCTTAATAGAGAACAAGCAAAAATTTCTATCGTCAGGCTGGCAGAAAATGCTTTCCGGAGTTAAAAGTAAGAGATTGGTTCACGAAACACTTTTGTTACAGGTAGTATTCTATTCTTTGTCATATATTCCCCATGCTACAATACGTGTATTTAGTGTCCTAGTACTGTAAACTTTGTTGCAGTTGGTTAGTTCTCAATTCAGACCTTTATATGTTATAAAAGTCCTGACAGTAACACTTCGTCGAAATATTTGTATGTATGTAAACTCATATCATTCTGATCATACCTGTAAACTGGCATGCTCTCATGTACCTAATGATACTTGGGGATAAAAGCTATTCATTTATTCATTTATTTATTACAATTAGGGGAGTTTTGTAGAGATAGTTAACTGTTTAATTCAATTTTGATATCACGAATTGATCTGAATCAGACAACCAATGATCACCTGGAAGCACTGGACAGCTGTTTCGTCCTAGTATGGGACTCCTCAGCAGTGCGCATCCACGACCCCGTCGGGGATCGAACCCAGGACCTTCTGGCTTTGCAGCGAATGCTTTACCATTGGACCACTGAGTCGACTCCTAACGGTTCATATTTCCAATTCAGCCAATTCGTGATACATTGCGCGACCTCCTCTATGCCATTGGTGAGTTACTGCCTCACACCTGACACGGTTGAACTCTACTGGTCACGTCTTCACACTAGAACTCCAGGAATTACCTCAAGGAGCTAGTCACTAGTGAGCTCATGATATCAAAATTGAATTAAACAGTTAACTATCTCTACAAAACCTATATCCGGAAGAATCATGGTTTATTTGAGCCACCTGAACCATATTAAAGTCGGCAAACTTGATCCTAAGAAAACGTAACTCCCATAAGAATAAACCATGAAAATGTATTTGTAGCAACTTGGTTTGACTAGTTAAAAGTTAACTTCAAACCTTAATCATACGACAAAACAGTTAAGCTCTAGTATTCATTTACTTCCTTATTCTGCATAGGGATTATATTTCCTATTAGCTTATATTGAACGTTGAGAATTGTTTGTGTGTTTGAATAACTAGAACCGCGCCCCACTGTCTCCTGCCCACGCTACTGAATAAAGACCTATTCCCATAATAGTCTGCTTTCTTCTGTCACTAGATCGGAATATACATAGGTGCAAAATATTCACCTGCATGAGAGGATTATTAGTTCCAATATTCGATTGTACTGCCAGATATGGACAACAGGCTTCCGGTAAATATCGAAGTGTTTGAGCTTAAAAAGGCACCGAACAGATAATTCTAGGCCTGTGAGCACCGGAGAGATAAATGCATGTGCCCCAAGACAGTTTATTAAAAATACAGCATTATCCTAACACAAACCACCGTTCCAGACAGTTTAAAATCGACAATTCGGCAGGATGTGCCTCGGCACACCACATACTAGCATATAATTGAACACCCACTCTATGGCTTTACTTAGGCTACATAGTGTCACTGATCTTGGCTTAACATATTCTAATGATCCCCCATTTCCGATTATGTTTCAACACAGACTGCAGATCAAGTGGTCTTTCAGGTTGCATTCTCCGCAATTTCTATAACCACGGAGACAGAATGATGTTGTACAAAATTTGTATACGCCTTACAAGTTAGCATTCCCTACCTGTAACGAAATTCAGTTTGAGAAAGGACATTTGTAGTACTCCAGGTTCGTTGTTCGTGATTTGAGATCCGTGTTTCTATTATACATAACGGATACTCACAGGTTGGATTGTTTAATGCTTTTCACGGAATTCTCACGGTGCTGAAATTCGTTATTGTGAGATCTGTCCGTCTGCAATTTACTGAAAATATCCCTTAGTTCATTGTTGTGAGCATAGTCCATGACACGAGTAAGCACAGTTATGGTCAACGGGTTAATCTTCTAAAACTTCAATCACTGATTTATTCCCTTCTTGAAGAACTGGGGGAGGTAGATTTTAGCAGTGATCAACAGTAATAGTCAAGTTACACAGAATTCGGACTCTTCGAAATTGTGTTGACTTTGAGGGTAGATTAGGATAATTACTTGTAGTTAAAATCGTTCTATTAGGTTTACGGCTGTGTTCGGCTGACCGATCAGTTTTATTCTCCACAGTTCTAGTAGCTCCATAGTCAGCTCGGGAAGTCTAATGAGTGGCAAAAGCAACAATATTTGAATTCGAAAACGTAACAACGGACCACCGTGATCAGCTGAGACGGGCCGAGTATAGTGATACATATCAACGCTACTTGTTATATCTGCAGTAGTCTGCCATAACGAGGTGCAACCAGACGGAGGACCTGTATATCCCTGTTCACAAACAAGCGCCGTTCTCAGTGCCCCCTAAATAAAGGGAGTGATGTAATGATGTTCAAACTGTGTACAACTGTAGTGATACCAATTTATGTGTTCCATTGTGGTTTTTTGATGTAAAGCCAAAGTCACCATAAAACTCTAAAGACGATAAATACATTAAAGACCAGAGACAATTGTTCACAAATACTTTTCCATAATACAGATAACACCACATAATATACATTGATAAAATCGCAAAATGACACTAAGTAATTGGAGTCTTGATTCCAACCGACTATGATTCGTCCTAAGCATACATGAACCGGATTACCATTAAAGTAGCAGAGTGACAAACTAACTGCAACATAGCCACAGAAACTTGACAAAAACGCAAACTTAAGTCAAAATCCTGAGAAATAAAAAAATCATTAAATGTTTCATCTTACTGTTCAATACCTGTGGATCAAATGAACGGAAAGAAGCGTGAACGCCACACTTCGTTTACACAAAAACGTTGAATACAACCGATGCTCACTTGGGGGGGGGGGTGTTTACATGACTAATTATTTCGGGGAGGGGGAGAACTTCACAGCGTCTGATCAATAGCGGTTGTTCCTGCGTAACTGCAAAATGTCGTTAGACAGAGGTCCTGTATAGTTCTGTCTACAAACGGGCACTGGGAGCAATGCTTCCTGAATGAAACGAATAATGTAATACTATTGAAATTGTGTACAATTGTATTGATACCAATTTGTATGTTTCTTCTATTGTGGAGCACAGAAGTATCAACGTGCTAAAAGAGCATTTCCTACGCGAACCAGACGTACACGACCATAACTTGTGTGAGGTTGTCTAATAATCACTGTTTGATTGATATATGGTTTCGGCTGGTAAAGGGCCTTCAACCAACGACTTAACACGTGTTACAATGTTGGGTAGTTGTCTTTGTAACTTACTAATACCATCGTCTTAAATTGAACTTAACTATTAGCTAGTTCTATATTTTTTAAGTAGCTTCGTCATCATGTTAAAGGTAGGCTAGGTTATTCTATTGCTTATATCTGAAACTCACTAAAAGGGACAAAGACAAGAGCATTGATAAATATTGTTGTTGAACTCGCAAACTGTCGGCTTATCGTGTCTGAAAACAAATAGCGGTTGATGTTAGTGCTGCCTTTGATTGTATTATCTAATACAAAAATGTATCAACGTGGACGATGCATAGACGTTAGGAATTCCGCAAAATACTAGCTCATATGTTTTGATAATATTCGTGACCTACGTTTACGTACTGTATAATTAGTGACTGTAAATTGAGCATGGAACAGCTAATGTTCTTTTATTAGTTTGTTGCTTATGTCTGTACATTTTATAGCAATGTGTAAAGGCATTGGTCAAATCATCGGGTTTGAGGGGAAATTGTTCTTATTAGCTATGAATAACAGTGGATCAAAATTACTTGTTGTGTCAGTGATTAGATGGAGTTACTAACACAACAATTTTATTATGCCAATGTAGCAATTCGGTTGCAGGATTACATATTACTTTTTCCATTATTTTGTTATTTTAAATCCATCCACACTTACTATGCCTTCGTTTTTCCATTCAGTACTAGAATATACGTCGTCTATCTCACGTTTTATTAAGACAACTTTCTCTGTTCCATATGATCACAAAATCATCTATGACGATGTCAACCCTTCAGACATAGGTTGGAATAAATACTCCGGCCCGCCTGAGCATTATGATCTTTGTATACTGTTGATATTCTTGGCAAGAGGGAATGTTTCACTCATCCCAGAAGAGGTGACAACATTCTGAATTTTATTTCATGTAGCAATGTTAATCCCATCAAATTGCAAGTTGCTTCCAAATCACCTGGATATGACCACAAAGTAGCGCTCCATCTAGTGTCGCTCCTATCACCATCCTATAATAATTTCTGTGATCAAAACCATGATTTCTATTGATTTTTGATAATTACCGTGGTATCGACTGGAATTTCGCACCTACAAGGGAGTGTCTTAGGTCTTCTTCTCATGTATATAAATGGTATATATAAAGTCATACATGTTGGCAGACCATATCTATATGCGGATGACCTGAAAACAGTGTATGGTTTTAAGCCTAGTACATCTAATGAAGGAATATCCGACATCCAAAACGACCAAGATAACCTGTCGATTTGGAACCAGAAATGGCAACTACCATTCAACTACAGCAAGTGTGGTTGTTATGCAATTCGGAAAATATGGTGTTCACCAAGAACTCTGTTTGAACAAACATAAAATCCAAACACTGAGCTCGATATATATTTTAGAGGGCGTTGCACACAAATTTTGTACAACATTATTATGGCTTATTGGTTATGGGAGTTGCAAAGAATGCAACCTATAACTCTTCTCGACCTATTAGTCATTGTTGTAACATGCTCGGAAAAGAGGGACCATCGGAATGTACTAAGTCAAAGTTAGTAACATTATGTAATCTCGGTAAGGACACGTAATGTAGAGTCAACTTCGTGCCAGCATATGCTATGCTGGAGCATGTCCAACTACGTTTGTTAAAATGAAACTATAGCTTTCAAGTTATATGCCAACTGATTACGGGCAATAAGTCATTTTCAACTAAGTATAGAAATTGAGCAAATTCCTCGAGAGAAGAAAGAGTGCAAGAATTCAAAATCATTTCCAAACGTAAATGATTTCCTAGTTATTAGAGCAATCGCATATATAATTGACTTACGGAGCATAGACGAAAGGACCAAGAACGCTATCTCGAATAACTATCGAGGCTATGAGTTTTGGTTTGGAGAGCATAGAATCAAGACTAACCATTTTTGTGTGGACAATTAGGAAGGGCATAAATTAATCGAGTAAGTGGCAACCGGAATTGAATGTCTTAAGTCACCTAAGTAATATCACATGGTCAACTCAGTCAAAAGCTTTCTAGGTGTCAAAATATAATATGAAAACTGCATGACCTATACCTTGGCCAACTGCATACTATGGCAAATTCATCCTAGTTCTTATCTGTCCTTGTATCCACTATGTTTTGCTCTGATGGCTGTCTTTTCTTTCTACCCTTTCTTTGTTAGTATCTCAAAATATGTAACTGGTAAATGGACCAAATAGCAACCTATAACTTCACAAGTAGCCGTGCAGAAGGTTTGTTTCACTCTCCCGAACCCCTGGACATGGTCGATTTTGTAAAACCCACGTCGTCTAACCAATGCTTACTCGCTATTAAGTAATCTAACTTCATCAATTATTATGTCCTTTTTCAGAAATATTAAGCTCCATGTGTATTATTTTATCGCTCCTCTGCAGTTTGAAATTCTTAATTCCGTAACGTTTAATAACTATACCAAAATGTATATAAACCTTTCCGTTTCTGGTCACTATTCACACAACTGAATGTTTTACTACGTCATTATACACATTAATGTTACAAGTCTATATGTCGTAGTGAAATTCATTTTTGTAACCAATCAACCCTGCTTTGGTTTGATATGTTTTTGTTGAACTTGTCTATTGAAATAGTTTGCTTCTGATATCTGGAAATAAATTTCCTCGCATTACATGCTTAATTACGCACACGCATTTTATTAAAACTTCCTATCTTCCAATATCACTCATTCCTAGTATCACATGTATAATAGGGAATATTTGTATTTTATACAAGAATTTCTTCCGCTATGCAAAGCCATCTTAATTATTGCATGCACATTCTTCTTCAGTGAAATCTTAAGCGGTTTCTCCACAGCACTTGTCCTTAGTCATTTGTGATTAAAATAAAATAAAACAAAATAACAGTGGACTTATTTTGCAACTAGTGACCTACAACCTGCATGAGTATTTTCTAGACTAACCTGCCACTTGTCTTAACTTATTCTTTCCTCCAAAATGTCTTATATTGCGTAAAAATAACAAGCATTTTACCCCTCCGCATTTCCAGCGTCAGTAATGGTACCTGTTCAAAAGATAGCCTGATCATCATAACCGTAAAGCGCTGGGTTCTATTGCTGGCACATACAACCTAATATCATTCTGATCATGCCTGTAAACTTATATGCTCTCATGCGCAAAATGATACTTCAGAATTAAAGCTATTTACTTATGATAACATAAGAAGGGAAGAACCCGTAGAGTTTACGAGCTCTTTTAAGCAGTGTGCTATGATTTTTTAAAAGTTCACTTAAACAAATACAAGCTCACTGAACCGCGCCTTGTACACGATTATAAGATATAAAAGCCTCGAAGTCATTTTTGAATCATTTAATAGAGTGTGGAATGGATGGACAAGAGTCCGTGAATGTCGCTATCGAAAGAAGGCTGTGATTCGAGTATGATATTCCAACAACTATATTCCGTTACGCCATTGACTAACATCGACTAATCGCAAACACAATCGATGTATATTAAAAGTCAGAACGAAGAGTAGATGGAATATTTATTAAAACTTCCTATCTTCCAATATCACTCATTCCTAGTATCACATGTATAATAGGGAATATTTGTATTTTATACAAGAATTTCTTCCGCTATGCAAAGCCATCTTAATTATTGCATGCACATTCTTCTTCAGTGAAATCTTAAGCGGTTTCTCCACAGCACTTGTCCTTAGTCATTTGTGATTAAAATAAAATAAAACAAAATAACAGTGGACTTATTTTTGCAACTAGTGACCTACAACCTGCATGAGTATTTTCTAGACTAACCTGCCACTTGTCTTAACTTATTCTTTCCTCCAAAATGTCTTATATTGCGTAAAAATAACAAGCATTTTACCCCTCCGCATTTCCAGCGTCAGTAATGGTACCTGTTCAAAAGATAGCCTGATCATCATAACCGTAAAGCGCTGGGTTCTATTGCTGGCACATACAACCTAATATCATTCTGATCATGCCTGTAAACTTATATGCTCTCATGCGCAAAATGATACTTCAGAATTAAAGCTATTTACTTATGATAACATAAGAAGGGAAGAACCCGTAGAGTTTACGAGCTCTTTTAAGCAGTGTGCTATGATTTTTTAAAAGTTCACTTAAACAAATACAAGCTCACTGAACCGCGCCTTGTACACGATTATAAGATATAAAAGCCTCGAAGTCATTTTTGAATCATTTAATAGAGTGTGGAATGGATGGACAAGAGTCCGTGAATGTCGCTATCGAAAGAAGGCTGTGATTCGAGTATGATATTCCAACAACTATATTCCGTTACGCCATTGACTAACATCGACTAATCGCAAACACAATCGATGTATATTAAAAGTCAGAACGAAGAGTAGATGGAATATTTATTAACGAAACAACTATCGGACGTGAGGTCGGGAGTTAAAAATCAAAAATTATTACAAGTCAAATCAATGTGTTCAATATAAATATAAATGCAACAAGCAAACAATGTATAATGTTCTGATAACAGTTCAATGCTTATACACAGAAAATAGTCAAGTTGGTATTTGTCGCTGACGTACAGAAATCAAACACCCAAACACTGTCACTACAAGAGCATTCTATGCCAAATATCTACCTTGTCATAATCAAAACGATTATGTTACCACACTTATAATACTCAACAACATCCTAACCCATTTATAAGAATAAATAACACCGTTGAGTTTATTAATAATAATTTATTTCCCAAAACAAGTACACACTAGTTTTGTAGGCGTCATTAAATTTACGCACCCAGTCTAGTATATTGATGGCGGTTAAAAAATCGTATAAGATAGAATTTTAAAGAGCACAGCAAACACAAGCTAAATTTAGTTGAAGGTTAAACACAAAGTTTGTGATTATAACGGAATAGTCATATGCAAAAATATAAGGTAAAACTGAAGTTTGACGGCGACATAGCTACAAGCAGGAGAAATAATAAAACAGGTACACAATGAGTTCCACAATCGGCCAATACTCGTACGTATTAACATTATATTGCAGAAGATACTGGCACATGAAGATTTAGAATGCACGATAGATGAAACATATTTGTAGTAGTTTTAAGAGAAAACCATTATCATGAGGAAGATTCACAAAATCACAACAGATCATAACGAGGTTAATTAATCACGTATATACATAGTATTAAGGAAAATGAGCTTCCTGAGTTAAAGTGCATAGCAGTGTAATAAGGCAGACTTAACCACATGTTCCCACATAACTTGGCAAGGCCAAGTCAACATAGTTCCTTTTAATCTCAGTTATGTGTGACTTGTTACATGGATTTCTCCAGTGTCACTACTGCTAGCCACGATAAAGGTGATGCAGTTTTCATATTATATTTTGACATCTAGAAAGTTTTTGACTGAGTTGACCATGTGATATTACTTAGGTGACTTAAGACATTCAATTCCGGTTGCCCACTACTCTTCCGTTGAATCTAAAGTCATGGAGAAAGTTATAAAAGAGGAGATTTGCACTCACATAGTTAAGAACAAACTAATTATGTCTTCCCAGCACTGCTTCATGTCTAAGAGATCCTGCATGAATTGCCACCTAGAATACTTCGACTATATAACAAACAATAGAGATGACGGAAAACTAATTGTTACCCTATACTTTGACTTCACTAAAGCGTTTGACAAAGTACACCACCCATCTCTCTTATATAAATTACAAGCCTTCATGATAACGGTCAAAAAGCCTATCCTTTACTGAACATGCTTCATCACAGGTCTCTAAAGCTCGTAGACATATTGGTTTTATTCGTCATAACTATTGTCTTAACGAATCTAAAGTCATGGAGAAAGTTATAAAAGAGGAGATTTGCACTCACATAGTTAAGAACAAACTAATTATGTCTTCCCAGCACTGCTTCATGTCTAAGAGATCCTGCATGAATTGCCACCTAGAATACTTCGACTATATAACAAACAATAGAGATGACGGAAAACTAATTGTTACCCTATACTTTGACTTCACTAAAGCGTTTGACAAAGTACACCACCCATCTCTCTTATATAAATTACAAGCCTTCATGATAACGGTCAAAAAGCCTATCCTTTACTGAACATGCTTCATCACAGGTCTCTAAAGCTCGTAGACATATTGGTTTTATTCGTCATAACTATTGTCTTAACGAATCTAAAGTCATTCTATATAAAACCTGTGTTAGACCTCTACTTGAGTACTGCCCAATTATATATAGTTGCATGCGTTCACTAGATCGGCAAAAAATAGAAAAAGTTCAATGGCATCTTACTAGATTACTAACCCCTGGCCGACCCTATAATGCTAGATGCTGTACTTGGAAGTTAGACCCTTTATGGGTCAGAAGGATTAAACTTAATCTTACTATACTCTATAAAATTCTTCATAAAGAGAAATTATAACAGATTGTACTACCTTGACATATACTCGAAAACATAAGTATGACTTGCGGAACCAAGACTCCCTGGTAACAGTGCAGAGAGCCCCTAGTAAGCTGAAATCCTCCTTCTTTGTTGCATGTTATGCTAACCTCTGGAGCCGGTTACCAGAAAGCATACGACAATCTAGCTCCTTGTCACAGTTTAGATTGGCAATAAACCTACACTTAGACAATGCCGGTATCTGTAACTTACTTAACACATCTTATATAGATTATGGCACATTTATCAATGGACCTCCTGGCATTTAATTCTCCTTATAACACTACTAAAAATAAAACGTACATGTACACTTTAAAAGCTCCTTGATTATTCATCTACAGGCAATAGAACGTTTTCCTACCTAGCAGTGAGTGCTTTGGAATCTCGTAATGTCTATGCATTTCTTAGAGGTGATGCAGTATGTCCTTATTTCTCCATACTTTATCTTATAGGATAAAGTAGATCTAAAATTTACCATAGTTATCTCTAGTATCAATCGACGTTTCCCCGAATAAAAAAGTCGAATAACAAATGGGCTTTAGTTAATCCAATATGTACACTTTAGGTCTCACTATAATCAGATGTACTTAATTGGTTATGTGTCCTCTCGCCCTGTTGCTTGTTACTTTTCTTTATCTTTTCAGTTCCCAACTATTGTGTCACGTTGAAAATATCACCCAGAATCCACGCTGAAAAGAAAAGTGCATCTTCGTGATCTACTCATGATAACTTAATGTGGTACCTCCGATCTACATATGCCATTATGAAGTCCCCTTTAAACCGTCTGAATCCTAAGGGATATAAGTTTAGTGTTATCGGGCGTTCACAGTTTAGTTCGAACTTAAGTCTTCGAACTGGCTGTATTCTTATTCTTTGTGTGTTAAAGTATTTTCTTCCTTATGAGGGGAGGAAATACTGTTTTAATATTCTTAATAGAGAACAAGCAAAAATTTCTATCGTCAGGCTGGCAGAAAATGCTTTCCGGAGTTAAAAGTAAGAGATTGGTTCACGAAACACTTTTGTTACAGGTAGTATTCTATTCTTTGTCATATATTCCCCATGCTACAATACGTGTATTTAGTGTCCTAGTACTGTAAACTTTGTTGCAGTTGGTTAGTTCTCAATTCAGACCTTTATATGTTATAAAAGTCCTGACAGTAACACTTCGTCGAAATATTTGTATGTATGTAAACTCATATCATTCTGATCATACCTGTAAACTGGCATGCTCTCATGTACCTAATGATACTTGGGGATAAAAGCTATTCATTTATTCATTTATTTATTACAATTAGGGGAGTTTTGTAGAGATAGTTAACTGTTTAATTCAATTTTGATATCACGAATTGATCTGAATCAGACAACCAATGATCACCTGGAAGCACTGGACAGCTGTTTCGTCCTAGTATGGGACTCCTCAGCAGTGCGCATCCACGACCCCGTCGGGGATCGAACCCAGGACCTTCTGGCTTTGCAGCGAATGCTTTACCATTGGACCACTGAGTCGACTCCTAACGGTTCATATTTCCAATTCAGCCAATTCGTGATACATTGCGCGACCTCCTCTATGCCATTGGTGAGTTACTGCCTCACACCTGACACGGTTGAACTCTACTGGTCACGTCTTCACACTAGAACTCCAGGAATTACCTCAAGGAGCTAGTCACTAGTGAGCTCATGATATCAAAATTGAATTAAACAGTTAACTATCTCTACAAAACCTATATCCGGAAGAATCATGGTTTATTTGAGCCACCTGAACCATATTAAAGTCGGCAAACTTGATCCTAAGAAAACGTAACTCCCATAAGAATAAACCATGAAAATGTATTTGTAGCAACTTGGTTTGACTAGTTAAAAGTTAACTTCAAACCTTAATCATACGACAAAACAGTTAAGCTCTAGTATTCATTTACTTCCTTATTCTGCATAGGGATTATATTTCCTATTAGCTTATATTGAACGTTGAGAATTGTTTGTGTGTTTGAATAACTAGAACCGCGCCCCACTGTCTCCTGCCCACGCTACTGAATAAAGACCTATTCCCATAATAGTCTGCTTTCTTCTGTCACTAGATCGGAATATACATAGGTGCAAAATATTCACCTGCATGAGAGGATTATTAGTTCCAATATTCGATTGTACTGCCAGATATGGACAACAGGCTTCCGGTAAATATCGAAGTGTTTGAGCTTAAAAAGGCACCGAACAGATAATTCTAGGCCTGTGAGCACCGGAGAGATAAATGCATGTGCCCCAAGACAGTTTATTAAAAATACAGCATTATCCTAACACAAACCACCGTTCCAGACAGTTTAAAATCGACAATTCGGCAGGATGTGCCTCGGCACACCACATACTAGCATATAATTGAACACCCACTCTATGGCTTTACTTAGGCTACATAGTGTCACTGATCTTGGCTTAACATATTCTAATGATCCCCCATTTCCGATTATGTTTCAACACAGACTGCAGATCAAGTGGTCTTTCAGGTTGCATTCTCCGCAATTTCTATAACCACGGAGACAGAATGATGTTGTACAAAATTTGTATACGCCTTACAAGTTAGCATTCCCTACCTGTAACGAAATTCAGTTTGAGAAAGGACATTTGTAGTACTCCAGGTTCGTTGTTCGTGATTTGAGATCCGTGTTTCTATTATACATAACGGATACTCACAGGTTGGATTGTTTAATGCTTTTCACGGAATTCTCACGGTGCTGAAATTCGTTATTGTGAGATCTGTCCGTCTGCAATTTACTGAAAATATCCCTTAGTTCATTGTTGTGAGCATAGTCCATGACACGAGTAAGCACAGTTATGGTCAACGGGTTAATCTTCTAAAACTTCAATCACTGATTTATTCCCTTCTTGAAGAACTGGGGGAGGTAGATTTTAGCAGTGATCAACAGTAATAGTCAAGTTACACAGAATTCGGACTCTTCGAAATTGTGTTGACTTTGAGGGTAGATTAGGATAATTACTTGTAGTTAAAATCGTTCTATTAGGTTTACGGCTGTGTTCGGCTGGCCGATCAGTTTTATTCTCCACAGTTCTAGTAGCTCCATAGTCAGCTCGGGAAGTCTAATGAGTGGCAAAAGCAACAATATTTGAATTCGAAAACGTAACAACGGACCACCGTGATCAGCTGAGACGGGCCGAGTATAGTGATACATATCAACGCTACTTGTTATATCTGCAGTAGTCTGCCATAACGAGGTGCAACCAGACGGAGGACCTGTATATCCCTGTTCACAAACAAGCGCCGTTCTCAGTGCCCCCTAAATAAAGGGAGTGATGTAATGATGTTCAAACTGTGTACAACTGTAGTGATACCAATTTATGTGTTCCATTGTGGTTTTTTGATGTAAAGCCAAAGTCACCATAAAACTCTAAAGACGATAAATACATTAAAGACCAGAGACAATTGTTCACAAATACTTTTCCATAATACAGATAACACCACATAATATACATTGATAAAATCGCAAAATGACACTAAGTAATTGGAGTCTTGATTCCAACCGACTATGATTCGTCCTAAGCATACATGAACCGGATTACCATTAAAGTAGCAGAGTGACAAACTAACTGCAACATAGCCACAGAAACTTGACAAAAACGCAAACTTAAGTCAAAATCCTGAGAAATAAAAAAATCATTAAATGTTTCATCTTACTGTTCAATACCTGTGGATCAAATGAACGGAAAGAAGCGTGAACGCCACACTTCGTTTACACAAAAACGTTGAATACAACCGATGCTCACTTGGGGGGGGGGTGTTTACATGACTAATTATTTCGGGGAGGGGGAGAACTTCACAGCGTCTGATCAATAGCGGTTGTTCCTGCGTAACTGCAAAATGTCGTTAGACAGAGGTCCTGTATAGTTCTGTCTACAAACGGGCACTGGGAGCAATGCTTCCTGAATGAAACGAATAATGTAATACTATTGAAATTGTGTACAATTGTATTGATACCAATTTGTATGTTTCTTCTATTGTGGAGCACAGAAGTATCAACGTGCTAAAAGAGCATTTCCTACGCGAACCAGACGTACGCGACCATAACTTGTGTGAGGTTGTCTAATAATCACTGTTTGATTGATATATGGTTTCGGCTGGTAAAGGGCCTTCAACCAACGACTTAACACGTGTTACAATGTTGGGTAGTTGTCTTTGTAACTTACTAATACCATCGTCTTAAATTGAACTTAACTATTAGCTAGTTCTATATTTTTTAAGTAGCTTCGTCATCATGTTAAAGGTAGGCTAGGTTATTCTATTGCTTATATCTGAAACTCACTAAAAGGGACAAAGACAAGAGCATTGATAAATATTGTTGTTGAACTCGCAAACTGTCGGCTTATCGTGTCTGAAAACAAATAGCGGTTGATGTTAGTGCTGCCTTTGATTGTATTATCTAATACAAAAATGTATCAACGTGGACGATGCATAGACGTTAGGAATTCCGCAAAATACTAGCTCATATGTTTTGATAATATTCGTGACCTACGTTTACGTACTGTATAATTAGTGACTGTAAATTGAGCATGGAACAGCTAATGTTCTTTTATTAGTTTGTTGCTTATGTCTGTACATTTTATAGCAATGTGTAAAGGCATTGGTCAAATCATCGGGTTTGAGGGGAAATTGTTCTTATTAGCTATGAATAACAGTGGATCAAAATTACTTGTTGTGTCAGTGATTAGATGGAGTTACTAACACAACAATTTTATTATGCCAATGTAGCAATTCGGTTGCAGGATTACATATTACTTTTTCCATTATTTTGTTATTTTAAATCCATCCACACTTACTATGCCTTCGTTTTTCCATTCAGTACTAGAATATACGTCGTCTATCTCACGTTTTATTAAGACAACTTTCTCTGTTCCATATGATCACAAAATCATCTATGACGATGTCAACCCTTCAGACATAGGTTGGAATAAATACTCCGGCCCGCCTGAGCATTATGATCTTTGTATACTGTTGATATTCTTGGCAAGAGGGAATGTTTCACTCATCCCAGAAGAGGTGACAACATTCTGAATTTTATTTCATGTAGCAATGTTAATCCCATCAAATTGCAAGTTGCTTCCAAATCACCTGGATATGACCACAAAGTAGCGCTCCATCTAGTGTCGCTCCTATCACCATCCTATAATAATTTCTGTGATCAAAACCATGATTTCTATTGATTTTTGATAATTACCGTGGTATCGACTGGAATTTCGCACCTACAAGGGAGTGTCTTAGGTCTTCTTCTCATGTATATAAATGGTATATATAAAGTCATACATGTTGGCAGACCATATCTATATGCGGATGACCTGAAAACAGTGTATGGTTTTAAGCCTAGTACATCTAATGAAGGAATATCCGACATCCAAAACGACCAAGATAACCTGTCGATTTGGAACCAGAAATGGCAACTACCATTCAACTACAGCAAGTGTGGTTGTTATGCAATTCGGAAAATATGGTGTTCACCAAGAACTCTGTTTGAACAAACATAAAATCCAAACACTGAGCTCGATATATATTTTAGAGGGCGTTGCACACAAATTTTGTACAACATTATTATGGCTTATTGGTTATGGGAGTTGCAAAGAATGCAACCTATAACTCTTCTCGACCTATTAGTCATTGTTGTAACATGCTCGGAAAAGAGGGACCATCGGAATGTACTAAGTCAAAGTTAGTAACATTATGTAATCTCGGTAAGGACACGTAATGTAGAGTCAACTTCGTGCCAGCATATGCTATGCTGGAGCATGTCCAACTACGTTTGTTAAAATGAAACTATAGCTTTCAAGTTATATGCCAACTGATTACGGGCAATAAGTCATTTTCAACTAAGTATAGAAATTGAGCAAATTCCTCGAGAGAAGAAAGAGTGCAAGAATTCAAAATCATTTCCAAACGTAAATGATTTCCTAGTTATTAGAGCAATCGCATATATAATTGACTTACGGAGCATAGACGAAAGGACCAAGAACGCTATCTCGAATAACTATCGAGGCTATGAGTTTTGGTTTGGAGAGCATAGAATCAAGACTAACCATTTTTGTGTGGACAATTAGGAAGGGCATAAATTAATCGAGTAAGTGGCAACCGGAATTGAATGTCTTAAGTCACCTAAGTAATATCACATGGTCAACTCAGTCAAAAGCTTTCTAGGTGTCAAAATATAATATGAAAACTGCATGACCTATACCTTGGCCAACTGCATACTATGGCAAATTCATCCTAGTTCTTATCTGTCCTTGTATCCACTATGTTTTGCTCTGATGGCTGTCTTTTCTTTCTACCCTTTCTTTGTTAGTATCTCAAAATATGTAACTGGTAAATGGACCAAATAGCAACCTATAACTTCACAAGTAGCCGTGCAGAAGGTTTGTTTCACTCTCCCGAACCCCTGGACATGGTCGATTTTGTAAAACCCACGTCGTCTAACCAATGCTTACTCGCTATTAAGTAATCTAACTTCATCAATTATTATGTCCTTTTTCAGAAATATTAAGCTCCATGTGTATTATTTTATCGCTCCTCTGCAGTTTGAAATTCTTAATTCCGTAACGTTTAATAACTATACCAAAATGTATATAAACCTTTCCGTTTCTGGTCACTATTCACACAACTGAATGTTTTACTACGTCATTATACACATTAATGTTACAAGTCTATATGTCGTAGTGAAATTCATTTTTGTAACCAATCAACCCTGCTTTGGTTTGATATGTTTTTGTTGAACTTGTCTATTGAAATAGTTTGCTTCTGATATCTGGAAATAAATTTCCTCGCATTACATGCTTAATTACGCACACGCATTTTATTAAAACTTCCTATCTTCCAATATCACTCATTCCTAGTATCACATGTATAATAGGGAATATTTGTATTTTATACAAGAATTTCTTCCGCTATGCAAAGCCATCTTAATTATTGCATGCACATTCTTCTTCAGTGAAATCTTAAGCGGTTTCTCCACAGCACTTGTCCTTAGTCATTTGTGATTAAAATAAAATAAAACAAAATAACAGTGGACTTATTTTTGCAACTAGTGACCTACAACCTGCATGAGTATTTTCTAGACTAACCTGCCACTTGTCTTAACTTATTCTTTCCTCCAAAATGTCTTATATTGCGTAAAAATAACAAGCATTTTACCCCTCCGCATTTCCAGCGTCAGTAATGGTACCTGTTCAAAAGATAGCCTGATCATCATAACCGTAAAGCGCTGGGTTCTATTGCTGGCACATACAACCTAATATCATTCTGATCATGCCTGTAAACTTATATGCTCTCATGCGCAAAATGATACTTCAGAATTAAAGCTATTTACTTATGATAACATAAGAAGGGAAGAACCCGTAGAGTTTACGAGCTCTTTTAAGCAGTGTGCTATGATTTTTTAAAAGTTCACTTAAACAAATACAAGCTCACTGAACCGCGCCTTGTACACGATTATAAGATATAAAAGCCTCGAAGTCATTTTTGAATCATTTAATAGAGTGTGGAATGGATGGACAAGAGTCCGTGAATGTCGCTATCGAAAGAAGGCTGTGATTCGAGTATGATATTCCAACAACTATATTCCGTTACGCCATTGACTAACATCGACTAATCGCAAACACAATCGATGTATATTAAAAGTCAGAACGAAGAGTAGATGGAATATTTATTAACGAAACAACTATCGGACGTGAGGTCGGGAGTTAAAAATCAAAAATTATTACAAGTCAAATCAATGTGTTCAATATAAATATAAATGCAACAAGCAAACAATGTATAATGTTCTGATAACAGTTCAATGCTTATACACAGAAAATAGTCAAGTTGGTATTTGTCGCTGACGTACAGAAATCAAACACCCAAACACTGTCACTACAAGAGCATTCTATGCCAAATATCTACCTTGTCATAATCAAAACGATTATGTTACCACACTTATAATACTCAACAACATCCTAACCCATTTATAAGAATAAATAACACCGTTGAGTTTATTAATAATAATTTATTTCCCAAAACAAGTACACACTAGTTTTGTAGGCGTCATTAAATTTACGCACCCAGTCTAGTATATTGATGGCGGTTAAAAAATCGTATAAGATAGAATTTTAAAGAGCACAGCAAACACAAGCTAAATTTAGTTGAAGGTTAAACACAAAGTTTGTGATTATAACGGAATAGTCATATGCAAAAATATAAGGTAAAACTGAAGTTTGACGGCGACATAGCTACAAGCAGGAGAAATAATAAAACAGGTACACAATGAGTTCCACAATCGGCCAATACTCGTACGTATTAACATTATATTGCAGAAGATACTGGCACATGAAGATTTAGAATGCACGATAGATGAAACATATTTGTAGTAGTTTTAAGAGAAAACCATTATCATGAGGAAGATTCACAAAATCACAACAGATCATAACGAGGTTAATTAATCACGTATATACATAGTATTAAGGAAAATGAGCTTCCTGAGTTAAAGTGCATAGCAGTGTAATAAGGCAGACTTAACCACATGTTCCCACATAACTTGGCAAGGCCAAGTCAACATAGTTCCTTTTAATCTCAGTTATGTGTGACTTGTTACATGGATTTCTCCAGTGTCACTACTGCTAGCCACGATAAAGGTGATGCAGTTTTCATATTATATTTTGACATCTAGAAAGTTTTTGACTGAGTTGACCATGTGATATTACTTAGGTGACTTAAGACATTCAATTCCGGTTGCCCACTACTCTTCCGTTGTATCTAAAGTCATGGAGAAAGTTATAAAAGAGGAGATTTGCACTCACATAGTTAAGAACAAACTAATTATGTCTTCCCAGCACTGCTTCATGTCTAAGAGATCCTGCATGAATTGCCACCTAGAATACTTCGACTATATAACAAACAATAGAGATGACGGAAAACTAATTGTTACCCTATACTTTGACTTCACTAAAGCGTTTGACAAAGTACACCACCCATCTCTCTTATATAAATTACAAGCCTTCATGATAACGGTCAAAAAGCCTATCCTTTACTGAACATGCTTCATCACAGGTCTCTAAAGCTCGTAGACATATTGGTTTTATTCGTCATAACTATTGTCTTAACGAATCTAAAGTCATTCTATATAAAACCTGTGTTAGACCTCTACTTGAGTACTGCCCAATTATATATAGTTGCATGCGTTCACTAGATCGGCAAAAAATAGAAAAAGTTCAATGGCATCTTACTAGATTACTAACCCCTGGCCGACCCTATAATGCTAGATGCTGTACTTGGAAGTTAGACCCTTTATGGGTCAGAAGGATTAAACTTAATCTTACTATACTCTATAAAATTCTTCATAAAGAAATTATAACAGATTGTACTACCTTGACATATACTCGAAAACATAAGTATGACTTGCGGAACCAAGACTCCCTGGTAACAGTGCAGAGAGCCCCTAGTAAGCTGAAATCCTCCTTCTTTGTTGCATGTTATGCTAACCTCTGGAGCCGGTTACCAGAAAGCATACGACAATCTAGCTCCTTGTCACAGTTTAGATTGGCAATAAACCTACACTTAGACAATGCCGGTATCTGTAACTTACTTAACACATCTTATATAGATTATGGCACATTTATCAATGGACCTCCTGGCATTTAATTCTCCTTATAACACTACTAAAAATAAAACGTACATGTACACTTTAAAAGCTCCTTGATTATTCATCTACAGGCAATAGAACGTTTTCCTACCTAGCAGTGAGTGCTTTGGAATCTCGTAATGTCTATGCATTTCTTAGAGGTGATGCAGTATGTCCTTATTTCTCCATACTTTATCTTATAGGATAAAGTAGATCTAAAATTTACCATAGTTATCTCTAGTATCAATCGACGTTTCCCCGAATAAAAAAGTCGAATAACAAATGGGCTTTAGTTAATCCAATATGTACACTTTAGGTCTCACTATAATCAGATGTACTTAATTGGTTATGTGTCCTCTCGCCCTGTTGCTTGTTACTTTTCTTTATCTTTTCAGTTCCCAACTATTGTGTCACGTTGAAAATATCACCCAGAATCCACGCTGAAAAGAAAAGTGCATCTTCGTGATCTACTCATGATAACTTAATGTGGTACCTCCGATCTACATCGTCCACCTGCAAGATGCTGTCCCACACAAGGTCATGTTCGTACTTGACGCCACAATTGACTATTTCAAACAACCGTGTAGTATCAGAATCTTCCTTGTGTCGCAGTTTTCACACTCCTTTTCTTGAACTGATTACACGTATTAATAAGTGTTCTCTACTAATGCATCCCTGAACACCCAAGACTGAAAAATATCTCCCAGTTGTTGGTTGACGGTTTTCTTGTTTACATTTAAACTTCCTGCACATAAATCAAGTGTCTTGTAAATGTGAATGTTATTGCTAGTCAAGCACTCATTACGGAAAAACTCTGTGTTCAAATGTACAAGAGTTAACCTTTCTGTATCATAATGATCATGCCTGTAAACTGGCATGAACACTGTATTAAATTTCAGAATAAAATTAATTTACGTCCTTCCTAATTGTCCACACAAAAATGGTTAGTCTTGATTCTATGCTCTCCAAACCAAAACTCATAGCCTCGATAGTTATTTGAGATAGCGTTCTTGGCCCTTTCGTCTATGCTCCGTAAGTCAATTATATATGCGATTGCTCTAATAACTAGGAAATCATTTACGTTTGGAAATGATTTTGAATTCTTGCACTCTTTCTTCTCTCGAGGAATTTGCTCAATTTCTATACTTAGTTGAAAATGACTTATTGCCCGTAATCAGTTGGCATATAACTTGAAAGCTATAGTTTCATTTTAACAAACGTAGTTGGACATGCTCCAGCATAGCATATGCTGGCACGAAGTTGACTCTACATTACGTGTCCTTACCGAGATTACATAATGTTACTAACTTTGACTTAGTACATTCCGATGGTCCCTCTTTTCCGAGCATGTTACAACAATGACTAATAGGTCGAGAAGAGTTATAGGTTGCATTCTTTGCAACTCCCATAACCAATAAGCCATAATAATGTTGTACAAAATTTGTGTGCAACGCCCTCTAAAATATATATCGAGCTCAGTGTTTGGATTTTATGTTTGTTCAAACAGAGTTCTTGGTGAACACCATATTTTCCGAATTGCATAACAACCACACTTGCTGTAGTTGAATGGTAGTTGCCATTTCTGGTTCCAAATCGACAGGTTATCTTGGTCGTTTTGGATGTCGGATATTCCTTCATTAGATGTACTAGGCTTAAAACCATACACTGTTTTCAGGTCATCCGCATATAGATATGGTCTGCCAACATGTATGACTTTATATATACCATTTATATACATGAGAAGAAGACCTAAGACACTCCCTTGTAGGTGCGAAATTCCAGTCGATACCACGGTAATTATCAAAAATCAATAGAAATCATGGTTTTGATCACAGAAATTATTATAGGATGGTGATAGGAGCGACACTAGATGGAGCGCTACTTTGTGGTCATATCCAGGTGATTTGGAAGCAACTTGCAATTTGATGGGATTAACATTGCTACATGAAATAAAATTCAGAATGTTGTCACCTCTTCTGGGATGAGTGAAACATTCCCTCTTGCCAAGAATATCAACAGTATACAAAGATCATAATGCTCAGGCGGGCCGGAGTATTTATTCCAACCTATGTCTGAAGGGTTGACATCGTCATAGATGATTTTGTGATCATATGGAACAGAGAAAGTTGTCTTAATAAAACGTGAGATAGACGACGTATATTCTAGTACTGAATGGAAAAACGAAGGCATAGTAAGTGTGGATGGATTTAAATAACAAAATAATGGAAAAAGTAATATGTTAATCCTGCAACCGAATTGCTACACTTGGCATAATAAAATTGTTGTGTTAGTAAACTCCATCAATCACTGACACAACAATTTGGAAGCAACTTGCAATTTGATGGGATTAACATTGCTACATGAAATAAATTCAGAATGTTGTCACCTCTTCTGGGATGAGTGAAACATTCCCTCTTGCCAAGAATATCAACAGTATACAAAGATCATAATGCTCAGGCGGGCCGGAGTATTTATTCCAACCTATGTCTGAAGGGTTGACATCGTCATAGATGATTTTGTGATCATATGGAACAGAGAAAGTTGTCTTAATAAAACGTGAGATAGACGACGTATATTCTAGTACTGAATGGAAAACGAAGGCATAGTAAGTGTGGATGGATTTAAAATAACAAAATAATGGAAAAAGTAATATGTAATCCTGCAACCGAATTGCTACATTGGCATAATAAAATTGTTGTGTTAGTAACTCCATCTAATCACTGACACAACAAGTAATTTTGATCCACTGTTATTCATAGCTAATAAGAACAATTTCCCCTCAAACCCGATGATTTGACCAATGCCTTTACACATTGCTATAAAATGTACAGACATAAGCAACAAACTAATAAAAGAACATTAGCTGTTCCATGCTCAATTTACAGTCACTAATTATACAGTACGTAAACGTAGGTCACGAATATTATCAAAACATATGAGCTAGTATTTTGCGGAATTCCTAACGTCTATGCATCGTCCACGTTGATACATTTTTGTATTAGATAATACAATCAAAGGCAGCACTAACATCAACCGCTATTTGTTTTCAGACACGATAAGCCGACAGTTTGCGAGTTCAACAACAATATTTATCAATGCTCTTGTCTTTGTCCCTTTTAGTGAGTTTCAGATATAAGCAATAGAATAACCTAGCCTACCTTTAACATGATGACGAAGCTACTTAAAAAATATAGAACTAGCTAATAGTTAAGTTCAATTTAAGACGATGGTATTAGTAAGTTACAAAGACAACTACCCAACATTGTAACACGTGTTAAGTCGTTGGTTGAAGGCCCTTTACCAGCCGAAACCATATATCAATCAAACAGTGATTATTAGACAACCTCACACAAGTTATGGTCGTGTACGTCTGGTTCGCGTAGGAAATGCTCTTTTAGCACGTTGATACTTCTGTGCTCCACAATAGAAGAAACATACAAATTGGTATCAATACAATTGTACACAATTTCAATAGTATTACATTATTCGTTTCATTCAGGAAGCATTGCTCCCAGTGCCCGTTTGTAGACAGAACTATACAGGACCTCTGTCTAACGACATTTTGCAGTTACGCAGGAACAACCGCTATTGATCAGACGCTGTGAAGTTCTCCCCCTCCCCGAAATAATTAGTCATGTAAACACCCCCCCCCCAAGTGAGCATCGGTTGTATTCAACGTTTTTGTGTAAACGAAGTGTGGCGTTCACGCTTCTTTCCGTTCATTTGATCCACAGGTATTGAACAGTAAGATGAAACATTTAATGATTTTTTTATTTCTCAGGATTTTGACTTAAGTTTGCGTTTTTGTCAAGTTTCTGTGGCTATGTTGCAGTTGGTATGTCACTTTGAGGCTCTAGTGGTAAACCTGACTTGGTCATATACGGGGCACAGTTCATGCTCATGCCTTTCAGACGATATCGCCATTTTGAAACGTGATAAAGAATCATTTGTAAGTTTCAATCCCAGATATTAATCAAGATGATCTGTTTTAAGTTTGGACTTGACAGTATTCACACCATATTTCTGCCTTGCTACGACCAAAATAAGCAAACTATAGAACTCATTACCTAAAATGATAGTCGTCTTACTTTCCTTTGTTTCTTTTGAAAGAAGTCTCGATGTCTATCTAAACTGTTCAGGCACTAATGGACAGTATTGGGGTAGTATTTTCTTGGCCATGTTTATACTTAGCTATTAAATTGCCTTATTTTCCTTAATTTTAAAAAGACTACAGGTGCGTCACTCTCCGTAACCAAGAACTCCCTACAACCTTAACTAGGATCACAAGGGGGAGAAATTCAATAACTCCGTCATGCGAAGCTTGAAGTTTGAAGATGAATATCCTGAGTGCTGAAATTCCGAATCTTACGTTACTTCTGGGAAAAATAAGTTGTAGGACTTTTATGATCTGGTTGTTCGTCCATATTTTAATGTCGCTAATAATTTGTTCCTAATAGTTTTACTCGGCTTGCTCTTAAAAAGGATGTTTCAATTTTTGAGACGGGGGAAATCAAATTCGTCATGAGACATTTCCGAAATATTTTCCCATCGTTTCCCTTCCCCACCTATTTCTCCTAGATTTTACACGAATTTCCTTTTTTCTCTAAACCCTGGGCGAGTTTGACTTTTTCCCTATTTACCGTTGTAAAATTAAGTAGTTCTCAATATTTACGTACACATATATGTACGTACTATTTTGATCCTATCTATACGTTTATTTACTCTGTCATTGTAAAGGCAGGATATGGTTGTTATTAATACTTTATCTGCGATTATTTTCGCCTTTTCCTATCCGAAGAGTGAGTGAACATAAAAAATAGAAGTAAAACATTGGTTAACGTTGCAATTCCATTGCCAGTTGATGAAACCGGAAATTTTGAATAGCTTTTTTGTTGATGGTTCTCAGAGTAGTGTATAAACCACCTGAGTATAAAGACATAGCTCATAAGCTTTTTTAAACTATATCTTTGGATATGTCAGTCGCAAATTTTAGTGATTAAGTGGTACATCCAAGTGGTGTATATACACCACTTGGAGGGTACATATGTACCCTTCCATCTGCACAATCGACCTTACGTTATTTTCAACGGCATACAAGGTAACTGGTTTCAGGTCGGGTTATTTACCAATAGCTATTCTAACGCCTTCTAAAAATTTCTAAACACTGCGCTTTCAACTTTGTCCTCACTGAAGCCAGTTTTCGATGTTGGTTCGAGAACTGAAAATCTGGGTGCACTCATGCCAACGTTTCTGATTCTCAGTATGAAAAATGGGGGGGGGGCTATCCTTTGCCTCAGAATATCGACCAACCCGGCGGGTAGAATGTCCTTGCAAAGAAATCCCGCGACATTTGCCTGTGAACTTTTGCCGCCATGGTTACTAGTAAATGATTATGATGTGTTGACTTACCATCTGAATTTAATGGCGAGCCTACTAACAGCAGACCTCAAAATCATTTCAAACCATCAATTGATGGGGCATCAGATATACGTAATGGTTCTGTGCATGGGGTTGTAAGTGGTGAAGAAGTATGTTGGTCAATGTTCTAAATTATTCTGACTGACATAGCTTGACGAAAGTTGTGGTTTGAGTGAACAGTTGACCTGTTTATCATTGCTTGCCCAGCTGTTAGCCGCACATCGTACCTTGTAGGGTTCCATATTTAGTGTTCTTGGTACCCAGTTGTTGGTATACAGACATGAATTGAGGACATTACGTGTTTTTGTATAATACCAAACTTACAATACCCAGTAATAGTTATTCACTGGACGAGATCTAGAAAGCTGCGTTTGGTCAGTATCATTATCAAATCTCATTTTACACGGCGGGAGTCCATTCAAATACGTTCAGTCTTGACGTTTAAGGAATTCTACTCACACTTCAAATGGAGCAGTGTACTGGCAGTTAAGACTTTCGACCACTAGGTTGTAGGAAGGCTGTTTCATCTCATTTCTGGCAGAGTGATAATCCTTATCTCGATCATTACTATTCACGTGCATATCTTTTTCTATTAATTTCCCCACTTATTGGTATGTTTGTTACAATTTTTGCTTCTGGATAGTTCCATGCTTTAATTTCTCTACATGTAACACTTCACTGACCGATTTTTTTCCGAAACATTTTGTTTACGGCATCGCTACGTGCAGTAATTTTTTTTTCAAAATAGTGTTTGTTGTAGATACTCGGTTTTCTTTTCCTTCTGGGTACTTATTCTGCCTGCATTACTAGGTCAGCGATCTTCAGTAAACAGTATTTCCCTTATCACCCGATCATGTCTATCCCTCTAAGAGAAAGTTGTCACTGTCGTGTATTAAATTTGACCTTCATTGGTTTCGCATTTTTTAAATTGGTGCAGTTGTAAATAAACTTATTTTCCTTTGTCGATTCACGTCATGATTTGTTTTATTAGTTTATTGATTCTTTAGAAGTTGTTATTTATCGTTACTTGGTTCTCTACTTTGTTAATTGTTTGTCCAACCTCGTTTTCTGTTTTTATATCAGATGCAATCTTAAAGATCATCGTTCGAAGCTATTATGTTAATTACAAGGCTGATCAGGAAACTTCCCGATATTCCCATTTTTAGTAAGATTGTATTCTGCTTACATCTTTTATTTAATTTACATCTTAGTGCCTTGTAGGTTTGCTCGACGCAGGCTGCCACCTGAATATAACAAACAGTATTTAGAGAAAATAAACACCGAAGCCCTAGATAAATATCAAAAGTCGGACTTTGTCCCCTATCCTGCTCTTAGATCAAAAAAGTTATGGGAAATCCAACCAATAGAACCAAAAGAAGAGACGAAGTATGTCATTCCGTTTAGTTCTTTGACTAAAATACTGAAATTTTATTCTCCGAGAAGTCATTTATATTCATTTCAAGTTAATTTTTAAGCTGTGATTTTGCAATTCAGCATTGTGGCCACATTGAATCAAAGTAGATTGACAGCTAGATTTCCTCACATTTTAAAATGATCTATCTACTTTTTTACATACACTTCTAATTACGCAAATGATTTCCGAAACCATTCGATTTCACACTGCCTCAGTTCACTTATTATGCTTAACTTTTAGCCTAATATTCATGTTTTTCAAAGTTAATTGTGATATTGGTTACGTAGCCAGGTATTAGAGTGCTCATTATGAAATGTATAAGCCCAAATATACCAAGCAACTATAATTCTGACTTTTAGCTAAAGTGATTTATTTTGCTTTATGTTAAAATTTCGCGTATCTCAAGCTTACAATACATCCTAAATCTTGATTTCGCTTATATTCATTGTAAAAATCGTTATGCCTGTAGTTTCAACTTAAACTAATACTTTTCCCTACTCAGCAATATTTATTCTACATACTAGTAATTCTATTTGGACAATACGGTTGAAAACCATAGTTGTTGAACGACTCGATACAGGTACTTAACTAAATGCATTACCAAAACATCTCTATGTACGTGGACCGTCAGGCGACAAATGTCAACTTTAGACAGAACTGTAGGCGCTTTTGGTCGGTCGGGTTGTTAATATCTATCAGTTGGTAGTGGTTTGAATATTTACTATATTTGCTAAGCTACTCCAAAATCAATACCAATTACGAAAATTCAAAAACGGTATTCTGATCTGAACATAACATTTGTCAACTCAGTAGTAGTAGTAACATGATGAGTATAAATTAAGCCTACTAATCGTAATTCCGCTAATGTCTTCATTTCGTTTGCGTGTTATTCACTTATGAATTCTGTATTTCCCAATTTTGTTTTGTCTTGTGTTTGTATATAAGCACTTTTCATTCTGTTAAAAACACTTTACTTCACCATTTGTTTCACCTCGTGATACTAGTCTATTTGGAATTTGTATCGGTAATTGTTTTTCGTGATGAGTTCTGAGCCGACTATATCGTAACACTGTGCAGCGTTTGTTGACCATCGTTACACTTTACTAAGGATTCAAAAGCCGTTAATTTATTCACCTTAAATCTACCCTTTATGAGTAGTAGGTGATTTAATTTGAGCGTCTGGTGAGTGTGAACTACTTGTTGTGTGTTCAGTATTTCTTCATTCAACTTCGAGCAAATTGTTCTATACTTATTTATTGCCAGGTTACTCGTATAATTCTCTTCGTCAACATACATATTTTGTATTCATTATGATTTATTTCGTAAAATTGGTACAATGTCGTCTTTGTGTGGTTTCATATCTTGTGCATAGAAAGTTAATTTTTGCTAGATGTCATCCACGTTCTGTGATGATTATGAACATTAGGTTCGCTTATTCTTGCTTCCTTAAAGTTGTACTTAAATTGGCCTGATTTATCTATGCATGCTTCAGTGGATAAAGACTTCATAACATTAATTTTAATATCGTTTTAAAATTAACCAATAGATTGGAGTATACTTATCTTTACAGCTCTGTTCTATGCATGATATCAGGTTGACGTTCATCTATAATAATGTTATTTTATTGCGTCCATTTACTTAGGCGTCTGTATCAAGAACTCATACCACACAATATAGATCCAAGATATCGTGATCGTCTACGTGAGCGTCTTGAACGTCATGAAATGATGTTACGTCGTCAAAATCTAGACATACCGGAATTTTATGTGGGTATGTTTGCCTGTATTTTTTGTTAAACATTTATTCAAGTAGTAAGCGATGAAACTTGGTGAACGGGGTGAATATTCACGAATTTGGCTATTATAAAAACAGTATCGAATATCTCTTTTCAATCCAGTCCTAGTTAGTGCAGAGATAAAAGTTTAACCCTAAATCTGTCAAAGATTTTTTAGTTAGGATCGGAGTTGCCTCTGAAAACGGGACTATTGATGACTATATTAGATTATTTAGACTTAGAATACGCGGACGATATAGTCCTATTCGACGAAGGCGCTAACAATATGCGATCTCCTGAACACCTTGAGTAACACCGCAATCATATTTGGAAGGAGTTTCTTTCCATCTAAATGCAAAATGTCACGCCGTGACTGGTCTGCATTATCGCCTAGATTACTCATGGAGAGTAAAGTAGTTGAGCACGATAACAACTTCACTTATCTTTGACGTTTCATTACCCTTAATGGGTCAGTGTTTGACGAAAACTCAGCCCGGATTCATAAAGTTTGTTTGGCTTTTACCAACCTACGTTACGTGTAGCATACGCAAGATATCCGGCTTTTAACGAAAGGTTGTGTCCTGTGCAGCAGTCCGCTATGTTCTAACATGTAGGTGCAAAACATGGACCATGAAAATAGAAGATACACGTAGACTCTAGGTCCTTTGGTCATAGAAATCTTTGTAGTATCGCCCGTATATCAGTAAGCGAATAAGTAATCTTGATGTTAGACATAGAGTACTAGGAAAACATCGCAAATTAGCCTTAAAGGCCATAAACTTTCATCGACTGAGATAGTTAGGACATGTGTTGCGTATGATTGACCATTGCCTTCCTCATCATGCAATACTGGCTGGGGTAGGAGTAAGATAGAAGAGAAATAGGAGCGGCCAAACCAAAACATGGCATCAGTCTATGAAGTCTTTGACTACTGGTCTGAGCTATGTTTGTAGATGCAGGCTACCTGGTTGGGGTTCGCGTGACAGTCGTCATCAGCGGTTGGAGACACGCTTCGGGTTCTACGTTGTACGCGAATGAGTGAATGTTTACAAATCAACAGGAGTGTGTCTTCAAATCGGGGTAAGCTCTAGGATCTTTCGACATGAGTAAATTTAGTAGAAAATCATTATAATGGAAATTACACCAAACAAATTATAAATTTAATTTCAGGAACTTGAACTTTCCTAACAATAAGTATCACTTATTCGCATGAAAAGACTGCAAAATTAGATATTATGCGAGTTATTTTATTACAGACAATCAAACATAGTTAATGGAATACATGTTTTTTTCCCGATTTTCTAATAAGTTGGATGTAGATGTTGAGTGTGATACTTTTCTAGACAATTTTAGTGGTCCGTTGGCTCATTGGTTTAGATATTTGACTTTCAGCCACAAATTAGCAGATTATAACCTTAGTTTACTTTTTTGGTTTGAGTAATCGGGTGGTATCACTACTTTTCATATTTGGCCTGTAGCTTGAGTCCAAGTCCACGAACATACTCGGGAAATGAGCTGATAATATTACTTTATTAGTTCCTTGCTTAATTATTGAATTGTTGTGTCAGGTTTTTGTATCAACATTCCTGTGAATAGGACAGTGGTTCTCTCTTACTTTTTGTTGTTGAGAGATGTTTCTCAGATGTACATAAACCTCATGAAGGCTCTTTACTGGAATACAGTTGGTCGAATCACAGCTTATGGTGAGTCACCCACGCACGACGTAAAATCAGGTACATGTGTGCACTGGTCTGAGTTTGACCAGCTTGACCATTAGTTAATTGTCTAATAAAAAATAACTTATCTAGAACCAAAATCACGGTCACAACACAGTTAATGACGCTACACTATTTTTTTTAGTTTATCTTTTATGTAGTATATTCTTTTGTTAATCTTGCTGTACATGTACCAAACAATGAGATCACAAGTTTCAGTATTTCTTTATTATTATTCACCTTCCGTGTAGTACTATAAGTCAATTGTAATTGGTATCATTCAACAAGTGTAATGTCCTTATTGCTATTAGTATTTTTCCACGCTAATTGTAGTACTATGAATTTCGCATTATTCACAACAAAAATAAAGCAGTATAAATACTATCCATAGTATAGAAATTGTATTGAATTAGCAGTAATAATGATCCATACAATCCCACAAGTAGACTAAAAGTATTTAGTCATGTCCAAATATAATTGCCTTAAATATGATTCAGTCTAAGAAGTGAGAATGAACGAGACCAATGGCATGTATTGGATGTAATGGACACATTAACGTAGTTCCCTAAATTAATCTTGTAAGGGGAATAAACATGCAGATACATAAGCAATAATGTGTATGAAGGAATACATGGGTAATAGCATATAGTAGTCATATGTGTAGAAACACAAGGTTCATGTGAATTTTTTTATAGAAGCTCATCTCAACAAGATAGACTACTGTTATTTGTCAATAAATATGTAAACATTTCATTTATTATTTGATGGCATGTATCATTTAACGTATGGGATTAGTAATTGACAAGGTGTTTCTCGTTCCCCATTACAAAGTGCGATGGTTATTTTATGGGTGGTTTGAATCATTTAGTTTATATCCTTAACTTCTATTATCTTGTAGGGTCAGTTGTTGCTGTAAAAACTGCTGATAAATTTGCCCCAAATCAATCACACCGATTCATGGGTATTTGTATAGAACGCTTTAACGAAGGCTTATGGACAAGATTTACTCTTCGTAACGTGGTTGAGAAAACAGGTTTGTTTTTCTTCAGAATGGATCTTTTATCCTTATTTTTCACAGTCAGTGTGTAATCTGTGACACACTAATAACCAAAATGCCTCATTATAAAAAGTACATCCCTTCATTACTTGTTATCTGTTTGCATATCTTGTACTTTGTGAAGAACTCGTCTCCAGTATTTTTTCATATTTTCCTGTTTTGACAATCGGAACATCGCCAAATGTTGTAGTAGCAAAGTACAAAACTATGAACACTATTGTCCGTGGACTATGTTGCATAATTTATATAGCTGCTATTCGGAAGAAATATTTTAGTCATTAATATATTCTCTTACATTATCAAAAGTACTTATATTCGACTTGGCATTTATTACCGATTGTATCTAGGTTTATTTTAACAAATCATTCTATGTTTGCTCTCAAATATCAACCATCTTACATCATTGGTAGACTTGATAAATTGATGTTTCATGTTATTGGATTCCTTTAACGCTAAATAATCGCACTCTCTTCTAGCGACCTAACCACTATCCAGTATCTATTATTTTAGCCGTTGAAATCCAATATGAATTGTACAATCCAACTATCCAGTCAATTGAAGTATTATTACTGGAGAAACGTTTAGATCATAATCTTTTGTATTTACGTGATGCTCCGTTGGAGGAGAGTCGATTTCCCTTTGATATGTCACGTATTCCATACGACCCTTCTGATCCTGTCCCGACTAATGATAAGAAAGTATGTTTCTATAGTAACATCATAAGTTTTGTTCATTAAGTGTCATTTGGCGTTACGTATGTTACTTTTTATCTTTTTAGCAATTACTTTTACTACATATAATTTGAACTACCTGATCTAAGTGGAAATTCATTTCATTCTTCTAATTAAAATGGTTTTCTTTGTTCCGTTCTTTTTTGTTATGTAAAGTAAACTCCATGTGCAGTGTAGTTAAAAGCCAAGCTACTTTTCTATGGAAAATTACTAATATGGGATGGTAATCTGTTATTTCCTTTCAACTAATCTGTTATATAGTGGAAGTATTATGGAGATTGTTCATGGCAGAATCTATGGAAAATGGTCGAGTATCTATAATTCATCATAACTATATTTTAAATGCAATCCTCATTTATTTATAAATTATACAGGGACAACTGACATCGTGTATATCAACTACTAATATAAATCGGTGATTAATGTTACCTAGTAATCTGATTTCTGTGTTTTGGTTAAATCAGCTATTCTTATGCAGAACCTAATGATATATCATAATAAAGAATTACTTCCTATCCTTCTCGTACAGACACTTCCTTGCATTCGTGGAAGAAGTCGCTTGTCTTTAGTCTTACTGTATCACTTTCAAATGTTAATGTTTCAGTCTATGATCAACTAGTTTTCTAATAGTGTGTCACACTTTTGTAGGTGGCATATTATTAATATATGTATGGTAGCTCATACATTTAATCCACTAATTCTATAGTTATTTTAGCGAAATGAACGAAATCTAGCTAATCAACTTTGTTTTCAAATAGCTCCCAGGAAATGGGCTTAAAAGAGACTTTTCTTAGTATTAAAACTTCTTAATATAATATCAGTTCATCAATCAAATTGGATGACTACTTGTTGCTATAATAACAACCCGTTAATAGGATACAATCATGATATTACATATGCTGGAAGGCTGAATATGCTTTTGAGCTGCCTCACTACATTATTCGATGTACTGACAGCTAATCATAGCCTTCCATAGTAGTCCTACTGAGATGTATGACAATCGGACTGAACGATCAAGAACCATACTTGTAAAATATGATATATTGCTATGACTTCAGATAAAGGCTGTTATGATTGATGCGTATGACCAAGTAGTTGACGCAACCTTGTGCATGCGAAAACACAACAACCTCTAATGAAAGTTTCTAGCTGGTCACTGCACGTCTGCCCGATGTCTACTTAATCGCGAGCCAGAAATTAGAGAACACAAGATTAATGATGAACCAATTAAACAACCCGAATTATATTTAAACATTCCTTTATATATACGTAGAGCGTGACCGCACAGTCAACCAATCGGGAAACTAACATTAATGCAAAATAGGAGTAACAGTGACTGTGAACTGGAGTAACGTATACACAATCTATTGACCGTAGTTTATGTATGATAAATCATATACTAACAGTTAATGTGTTAAACTGGAGGATAGGGCAAGGGAAAGTGAATAATATTAAGAATAAAATGTCCATTTTGTATGCAACAAGAATAAGTGAAATAGTCTACAGAGGAACAGTTCTCGAAGATAATCAATCTTCTTTATGTGCCTAGCATATCATGCATATATCGTATATTGACACTGTCACTAACACTTACGAGTGAAAAGTCATATATACTAAAAGAAAGGAAAAATATATTGGTTACAATGCTCTGTTCATTTATCTGCATTCGTTGTCATCAAATTAATCACAGACCAGTGTGTCACCTAATTAATGCATGTTTTAAAGCAGCAGAGCACCCATTTTAACCAACTACTCCATGTTAGTTATGTGGTGACCATCACTACATACGATTCTGTTCATTCACGAAGCATAAATGTTTGGTGTTTCGCAGACAAAGAATATCATCGCCTACTGAGTCATACCCTCCAACTCACTAAGAAACTTAAACACCCTGGACATACAATGAAGTCTTTTGGATTGAAATCACTCTCTGCTGTAGTTGGTTTAGAAATAAGATTTCGATGTCCGAAAAAAAATACATTACAGTTCTTTCTGGTGACGCTCCAGTATGTTCCCACATTGATACTGCATCTCATCACTGTTGTATCCTGAAAAATGTCTACCCAAAGCCATCAACAAAGCCATTTGATAAGACTGATCAAAATCCATCTGATAGTATCTTAAAATTGATTGATGAGTTACAGTATGATTTTTTTTAATGGAATTAGTTCTAATGGAATAGGTTATCAAATTAGCCGTTGAAATAACGTGAATTAACTGATATCCTTATTAACACTAACTTCTTGTATTCAGTTATCCTAATAAAAAATCCTACGAATCTGCTCAAAAGGGGGGGGGGCGGGGTGTTAAAAGTATGCAATCATAACTAATATATGCTCAAATTATGCTTATATCCCTAGCCTATCAGCAATAGTGATTAATTAAGAAAATACCAGAAGTTTATCGCGTAATTTCCCCATAAACTCTTGTATTTTGTATTACTGTATTGTGCTCGTTCTTGTCGTTCTGTTTTACTGAAATATGTTTTGATTCCCGCCCAATTTTTATTCGGATTTCTGATCACGTCAGTGAAATTTTTGTGCCATCGAATACCAGATAGCAATAACCTTAACACAACCCGATATCTCCAAGCATTATATACGGATAGCTCGACATCGATCTCAGTAGCGTAAATGCATTCACTTGTATTTCCTAAAGTTATGGTCGTTAAAACTTGTATATATTTTTCTACAAATTAGTTTTCTTCTCAAGTTGAATTCTCTTCGTCCTACGTTTTCTACTGGCACTGATGTTACTACTAATACTTCGATATTCATTTACTATGCTAATGAGGCATTCCAGACTACATATTGTTCATGACTGATTAACAACAGTCTTATTAATAGTATGATTATTTAGATTTGCCTATACCCATTGTACCTACTTATATATATGTACATATCTTTCTTACCATAGGTAAAATTGCTTCCGCCTCCATGGAAGTTCAAATGGTACTTACATGGTTACCGCGGAATACATGACACTATGTACGATTATCTGACTCCACAACAATTGTCCGAAATCCAATCCAAGATAAATCTTGTTGATCGTTATGATTTGATGAAAATGTATAGGTAATTGTCTGCTGGTTTTTGTCTCCCGTCATTGTATTTATTTTTTATGAATTTTCTGTTAATTTACTGTACCATTTTTATTGTATCACTAATCACTCACTACGTAGAGTAACCAATAACTGATTTGGGTTCAGTAGTCTTCATACTCCAGTCAGTCATAGATAACACAGGACATGATACAAATGTGTTATATCATCCCACATTACCACCCCATACCTCCTTAAGGCACGGTAACAGGTTGTACGTACGTGCACGTTTTCTGTAAATATGTATACATATAGGCTGCAGTGATCCGGCATGTTGCCAATACTTTCGATTTTGGGATGGTTATTTTTGTGGAGATTGGTTATTTGTTTGATTGAATATGTCACAGATTGATGTTGGCAGGGTACGATTGAAAACCAGGGAGCACTGGATTTTGTTAAGTCGAACGTATCTGAATTCTGGTTTCAGTAAGTTCCAATTATATTTAAGCTCCTTGACAATATAACATTCATGGTTATATATGTAATTAATAGTAAGGAGACTCAGTAACAGCCATCATATCACGTGATATCTACTCACACCAAATTCAACTATCCTATCATGAATAAGAGAACCAGGTAGTAAATGCAACAGTAGCGTATTAATGTATACTGATCCTAGTGAAAGCTTACAATGAACACAACTCCTCAGTTTATAAATGGCCTTTTCTCTGGCGTATTTCAATTTATCTGTCTACACTTCCTAACTAATCATGACCTACTGAGAATGGAAATGATGCATGGCGAAAATAAGAGTTAACTAGATAAAAAAAATCAAAGAAATAAGGGCTATAATATCTATTTCACTGAACAGTTTAAAAGGAATAATTCCATTTTGTGAGTGAAAAATAATAAAATGACTTTAAACTTGATAATTTAGAAAGAGATAATTAATCTATTCATCACAAATACAACTGACTCACTTCACCATCTTCTATTTTATGCATCTGAATTCATTCTACTTGGATTTTGCTACAGGAAAGCTTTCTTAATAAAACTCCGCCTGGGACCCTCCAGAGTTTACGGCCAGTCCCAGGCCAGAATAGAAAAGGAGGGTTGAGAATAGGGTTAGCAACCCTATTCCGTAAAAACAACAACCCTTCTAAAAATGTGCAAATCAGAAAAAACCGTTTAAATCCTTTAAACTCCGCCCCGGGAGTTGGAAGGTCTTCAATTCAAAGATTCATGACGCCTCACAGTGAAATCAGAGTTTCTTCAGAAGTCACGAGGCCGACACCTCTTCTGACAACCAGAGCAACAAATAATATAGGTGACCGGCCTCAGAAAATTGTCTCCTGGGCACTGCGGCCATAAAGACTTTCCCTAATCCACTTTCCTTTTAAGGTACCTTAAGAAGAACCCCTCGACGATGTGGGCAACCGGGAAGTGATAACTGCTCTCATACCTCCAACAGTACATAAGGTCACTTTGTTTACGATCAAACACGTTCTCCTTCTCTTGTTTCCACCAATTGCACTACTCCCACTTCATCTTCTATGCATGCCATCTGTACTGGTTGCTCGAGTTCTCGAAGTGTCGTACCACGTCTCCTGAAACCGCGCTCTAGACTTCATGTTGATATTTTTAATGTGTGAACGTTGTATCAAATCGGTCAACAAGCTGCCTTAGCTAAAACACTAGAATCTCTTGCACTTGATGAATACTGCGTTTCCAAAACACACGTACAGGACCCTAGCTTGGTCTTCCGTTTGACTTTACCTAATCAGTGCAACGGAACAGCACAATTCACTCCTCGTTTATCTGGAGACTCGACGGCAAGCTCACTTGGCCTTGCTGGTGTAGGCATAGCACTAAGCTTACGAGCAGAACAGGCACTTCTCGAGTGGATTCCTGTGGACAGTCATCTATGTGCTGTCCGTCTAAATGGCACGGTACGAACTCGGAGAGATAGGGACACACGCTGATGCCGTTTTGTCATCTCTGCCTATGCCTCCCACTGATTGCAGCACAGATGGAGTGACAGACGAGTTCTATATGGAGTTTTCTAGCCTCTTTCAGAAAGCTAAGCTCTCAGACATAGTAATTATAGCAGGAGATTTTAATGCCCAAGTAGGTAGGCCAAATCAGTCTGAAAAGCACTTAGGTGGTTAACTCGGCATCCTAGCCCAGAGAACAGACAACGGACATCGTCTGATGCAGTTATGCTCAGACTATCGTTTATTTTTAGTAAGCACAAACTTTAAGCATAAAGAGAGACATTGTTTAACCTGGCGACCCTCAACATCTACACAACGATGGACACAAATTGGTCACATCGGCATCAGCTACTGTTGGAGAGGTTGTATAGAGGACTGCCGCTCATTCTGCTGCACGTGTTTGGATTCTGACCACGCCCTAGTAAGAGCACGTTTCTCTATGCGTTTTGTTGGTCACAGAAAAGTCACATCAGGCGAACCGTTTCGGTATCACTTCGAGACTGAAAATGCTATGATTGCATTTAGGAATGGTTTGGCTTAGCATCTAGTTGCCAACAACCAACAGGTTCATCTCGAAACAGCTTGGAATGATTTTAAAGCAAGTGTAAACGCAACAGTACTTTCTGCATCTAACCCCAATCCAATGATTACGAAAGACCACTGGATCTCTAGAACTTCTAGAGAACTGATCGAGACTTGAAAACTCGTCCCAGCAGACTCGGAGTATGATGAAGAGCGACGACAATTGAAACGTAGACTGACAAAGAGTCTGCATAAGAATCGTGAACAGTGGTGGGTAACAAAAGCAAAAGCAATGGAAGTAACGACGGCAGCGGGCAATAGTAGACAGCTGTTCCGACTTACCAAGGACATCGGTATTAAGAAATCGGCGGTTAGTGAAATCATCTCTGAAAAAGATGGGTCTATGATTCACTCTCAGTCTAGAAGACTAGGACGATGGGCGGAACACTTTCAGGAACAGTTCAAATGGCTTTCCACTAGCTACTCTTAGCCCTCCTGCTATCCCCAAACTACCTGAATGGAAAACCGACACAGGTCCCACAACTCAGTGAGGTTGAAAAGACTATAAGTAACTTGAAGCGAGGGTAGACAGCAGGATCTGGTAGGTTGTCTACCGACATCTTTAAGTATCGTGGTTCAGTCTTAGCTGGCAGGCTAACTGATATATTAGCCAAAGTCTGGGAACTGAACATCATCCCATCTGACTGATCTTGTTCGCTGATCGTTCCAATTTATAAAAATGGGCAGAAATCCTCTTGTAATAACTACAGATAAATCAGTTTGACGAATATAGTATCTAAAATATTAGTCTCTATAATCACCCGTCGTTTATCCAACATTAGAGAACAGTAGACCTGAGAAAACCAGGCTGGTTTCAGACCTTGACGAGGTTGCGTTGATCAAATATTCACCCTGCGCCAGATCCTTGAACATAGACATATGTACCAATGTCCGACTATAGTTGTATTTCTTGACGTGAAAGCAGCTTTTGACTCCGTAGATCGTGAAGTCTCGTGGCAGTGTTTGTCATTAAAAGGCGTGCCTCAAAAGTACGTAAACCTTATAAAGGCTCTCTACTCGGTCACCACCAGTCGAGTCAGACCATATGGTAAATTGTCACGAGAAATATCATCCTCAAATGGGCTTCGTTAGGGTTGCCCCTTGTCCATTTTTTTTATTTAATTTCGTCATAGGTGTACTCCTAGAAATCTCGTCCACCTTTAACTCCTCAGGAATTAACCTCCCCCCAGGAAACCCTTTCGTAGACTTAGAGTATGCAGACGATATAGTCCTATTTGGTGAAGACGCGAACAATATTCAGTCTCTTAAACACCTTGAGTAGCAATGCAAACATATTCCGGATGCGCTTCTCCCTTTCCAAATACAAAATGTTACTCCAGGACTAGCCTGCTTCGTCTCCTAAATTAGTTATAGGGAGTGAAGTAATTGGATGCGTTGGTCGCCTTACCTATATCGGAAGTCTCATTACCCCTGGTGGGTCGGTGTCTGACGAAATCTCAGCGCGGATTCAGAAAGCCCGATTAGCATTTGCCAATTTACGCCATTTGTTCCGCAGACGAGATATCCGTGTCTCAGCGGAAAGCCGAATGTACTGCGCAACAGTCCTCACCGTTTTAACATATGCCTGCGAAAAAGTGGGTCATGAAAACCTAAAATATGCGTCGACTCCATATATTTGACCATAGGAATCTTCGTAACATCGCTCGTATATCATGGAATAGCCGAATAAATAATATTGAGGTTAGACAAAAGGTTCTTGGGAAACACGGTAAATCAGTTGAAGAAGTCATTAACCTTCATCGACTGAGATGGCTGGAACATGTATTGCGCCTGCCTGACCACCGTCTACCCCGTCGCGCGATGTTGGCTAGGGCTGAAGTAGGATGGAAGAAGGATAGGGGCGGCCAAACCAAAACATTGAATCAGTCCATGAAGTCTTTGGTTGTTAATCTAAGCCATGTTGGTGGATGCAGATAACCTGTTTGGGGTCGGCGTGAGTTGTAATAAATGGCTACAAACACTTGGCGACATGGCTCAGGATCGGTCACAGTGGTACCAATGTATTCACTCTTTACCTCCATCCAAATCTTGAATTCTATTATTATTTTCTGCACACCTTTACTATGCTCCCCCCTTTTGTATTCTGTTATTACGTTACCTCTGTAATCTCGTAGTACTAATGTAGTATGGCAACTTGAACCTGTGGGCGTATGTGCCCGGTTCTTCGCTTCTGATGATGATGATTGTTAATAAAAGTTGTCGCAATTTTGGCTTACTAATACGTCAAATAAAGTTATCCTCACTT
This sequence comes from Schistosoma mekongi, assembly GCA_034768735.1. Taxonomy (NCBI): domain Eukaryota; kingdom Metazoa; phylum Platyhelminthes; class Trematoda; order Strigeidida; family Schistosomatidae; genus Schistosoma; species Schistosoma mekongi. Next base: position 76,505,968 of record CM068305.1, on the reverse strand, counting down.
ACTATTTGTTGGTCTATGTACTCGGCTTTGTACCACATCTTCTGTATGGAGGCTAGTGGTACTACCCAACTGTTCAAGCCCAAAGTATAACGTGGACGGAATTACGAGCTGTTGGGTAGAATCTGAATGCTTTAACCAACAAAACTTTACTCCACAATCAGGTGTTTTTTTATGGTCATTCATGATTACAGTTTGCGTTACTATCAAATGTGTGAGATATTGAGAATTTCACAAAAACATTCCCTCTTTTAGTTTTAAATTAGTTTAGGATTATCTGCAAAGTAAATAACTGGTTCTTGAAACGCTCTCTCATCATAAACAATCCTTAGATTGCTATATTTTCTGAAACGCTAAATTAAAAGTTATGATGGCTAAATCAACGAGGGGGGGGACTTGTACTTCTTTTCTTTTTCTCTTTGCTGTGTATCATATTAAGAGGAGATTACTTAAAACTGTAAATAGATGGAATATTGTTTAAAGAATTTGATTTATGTAACTGTACGATATATAGTGAAGGTAACGTTTTTGCTGAAATAAATAAATCTTTTAGTACATGATTTATTTTTTAACTTACAGGTCACGACTATGTCTGGAAGAAAAATATATTGCTTTTGGTGATGTACAAATACAGCATCAAGATCTTATACGTCATCATGAACAGCGTCGACAAGAATTGATTGAGAAACGTAAGGAAGTCAAATTGTCTGATAAATCCACTACTTATGGTTGTCGTTAGTATATTTTAACTGTTCATCTGACTATTTAACTTTTTTGACGTCCTCCATTTTTTCAAACTGTAAATACCACATATTACTGTTTAAATACATCCTTACGTTAAATTTGATTGTGAATTATTTCACACTTACCATAAGAGATTTCATTTCAATCTTCATGATAATTTAAACAATAATTTATAGGCGGGTTTCTATGAATTATTAGGATTGCTATTAAATGCACTAAGATTTATTCTCACCAATTACTGATATTATGAAAACCCTTATTATAGATGTGATATGAAATAACTAAGTGTTACCCTACGAACTGTAGCATACTGGTCATTTGTTTCCTATTCACTAGATGCTTTTATCACTGCCCTTTATTTGGTTCTATATTTGTCCCAATAATTCTTTGTTTCGATTTAAACTCAATTTTACTAACTCATCAACGGATATCATATTGACCAGTAAGTGAATCGCCCATCGGTATTAAAAATATCACCCAGCACAGTTTATCATTCTCATATCAGTAATTTATTGGCGTCGTTATCTTTTGCATGTTGGTGGACAACGAATTGTTAAGTCAGTGACCACAGTTACTAACATAATGCACATATGTCTGGTAAGATGACGTCACCAAACATATTTCTCCAGTCAGTGCCCCATAATTACATATCACTGATTACTTACTAGTACTCTGTGAAGTATTCTGTAAGACTTTTCGATCAGAGAGCAATGTATAGTGCTGCTACGTGTCTATAAACTAATTAGTCCAATTTTACGAACAAACTGTTCGAATAATTCACTGTCTTCGGACTTCACATTTTAATAGGTTAAGATTGTCGTGAATGTCTGATAAAATCTACCCACCTAAATCATGTGATAAAAATAGGTAAAAATGGAATATCAGTTTCATCTGTGGTAAGGAAGTGCTCACGGTTATTTTGCTAATGACAGCCTATTCGTGGTCTTAAAGTTGTTAATATTTGCAAATAAACACTATCGGCAATCTTTAGTCTGTAAGTCGAAGATCTGATAATACTTCAATTAATATGTATTTAAAACGTATCTCACTTCCAGTCTAAATAACCTCACAGTCTACTTAGGTCATAAATAATCTGTGTTTCTTTACAATAAGATTGCAGAGCTATAGACATAGCCTTGATAGTCTATACCGATGGCCTAGCTAATTTACTTATCTTAACCGTTTACTAAACTGATGCAATCTAAGCGGCGTGACGCGACAGATAAACTTACGTAATTGCACGTGCAACTTACGCTGTCGATGACTTCCCCAACCTGACCCATCCTTACTCTGACACTCAGACTTCTTGACTAATACGAAACTAGTTGGCGCTCAAGTTACATTTAGGACAATAATTGTAGAAAAATATAAGGTGACTCGTGCCATGTTGCGGCACGATTCACATCCAGGTTAAATATTCTGCCGTCCTCCCCCTATCTTTGGTGCTCTCAGGTAGCGTTATGTTCATTATACATGGCGGTCAGATGAGACGTAAATTCACAAGCCTTGTAGCGTCCTTCACCTTCAGATTTATTTAAAACAATTTTATTTGTGATATGCCATGACCGTCGCTGCTACGTGACATGGTGGTTTAACTTGCTTGTCGTGATGGCCGAATCGTATCAAATTGGCCGAAATAATCATTTATTAGGGTCTTGCCATCTCAATCAGGTTGGCTGACGAGCGGCGAAACTAAAGCCTGAGTGTGAAGTCGTGCTGCCGGCTGTATGGATATGTGGCAGCGGCAAGGTGTTTTTCTTATACCCAACTCTTCTCACAGTGGAAGGGTAGGGTTAAAAAACATCGATCCTAAAAAGTCATACCTGGTCTTTCTTCACTGATTTCCGTCTCCGGCGGTAAGGCTTTAACAAGTACAAAGCCAATACAATTGAAAACTCAAAAAGACCATTAGTGACCAGGCTAAAGCAGTCACTCCTTAGGCGCTGCAGTCATACTCCCAGGTCTTAAAGAGCAACCGAAACCCGATTTACTTGTTAAGTACATCACGATGAACATTTTCACAATGTAGGTTACAAAGATGTGATAACCACTCCCATACCTTTAACAGCACTCGAGATCACTCCGTTTTTCGGTCAAATCCTTAATGCTAATAACTCTAATTTTGGTCCAAGCCTTCACTTTTCCACTGGTCGTACACGCTTCACTAGTGACTTGATTCCACAAAGCTTAATCCCAGGCTTCTTGAAACCACACTCTAAACTTGATATGGAAACTTTTAATGTGTCTACGCTATTTTAAATATGTGCATTTTTTAATAAAAAGGTATGAATCCTGTAACTCAATATAGTTGCAAAAACATGCAAAATATTGACAACACCCATATGAATAAAAGGTTTTTAGTATTTTCAAGCATACGAAAACATATAAGATACATACCGAGTAAATTAATAGGTGTAATATCCGTTCAGGTGTTTTGAGAATCGGACAATTCTGCCAGAACGTGTAGCCTTCGGCGTTATGAAGCTCTTTGAAGTTTCTTTCTGTTTTTTGGTCATTGACTGGGGTGTAATGACTTACTCGATGCCAAATTTCGAGGATGTTGAAGTAAGTTCGACGTGGAAAGGTTTGCTTTCTTAATAAGCTGCTTTGAGGCAATTGATGGGGACGTTCTTCCTGTGGCCATCATTGTATATAGTCTAGTAATTTAATTCCGTCTTCAAAACCTGGTGTTGCTTTTCGCAGGTTGCGTCGAGAAGCCAGTGCAGTTCATCGCGACGTAAAACGCATGTGTATTATATTTTAAGGCCTGTTCAAGAGAAACGTCTGTTGATTGCTGTCGGGCTTGAACCGGTTTGACTGAACGCACGGCATTTGTAAGCCGGTCCAGGTATGAGTTGAGATCTAGGCTTGTCGAGGTGATAGCAGTCTTAACGAATTCAACCGGTAATGGAATTGCTGTTTTGTAGGCTAATTCGGCAACACTGCACCCAGCTTCTACTTTTACAGTGCTGTGAATTCCTAATAATTTTTGTGGTTGAGAGTGATGCTTTCAGCTGCCAAATAAACCTTTCTATTAATCCTCTGGATTATAGGTGGTAGACAGTTGTTTGAAAACACGTAGTTCCAAGGATTTTGATCTGAGAGTGGAATAATCTAGATCCAAACTGAGGTCCACGGTCTGTCGTCATTTTAGATGGACAACTAGAGTTTGCTATCCGATGTTCGACGAAAGCGCGAGCAGTCGTTACACTAGCAATGCTTTTCAGTGGAATCGCTTCTGGCTAGAGCGTAAATCGGTCTACGCATGTTAGCAGATAAGGGAATCCGTTCAATTCTAGTGTAGGTCCTACCAGAAATCAGGTGGACGTGGTTGAATAGCGCACCGAGGCACAGAAGAGTGCTAAAAGGTCATTTATTATACTGGATCACCTTGTTCTTTTGGCTGGTCACACAGAAACATGCCCATTCTTTGATGTTCTTGTTCATTTTCGGCTAGCGGAAAATCTGAGTAATCAGCTTTGTAGTACCATGAATTCCAGGATGAGAGACGTTGTGCAATGTGTCGAAAACCCTTGGGGGGCGATTGGACGGGTCGTACTTGTAAAAGATTCACAAATTCGTGTGTTCTTACCGTTTCCAGTCGTCTTTGTTTGGGGTCTGAGTGTTGTTGTGGATAGCTCGTGATGAAGATCATTGTCTTCATTTCGATGTCAAGCGAGTTCAACAAGGTAGATTCCTTAAATACAATTCAAGGAATGTATTTGCAATAAGGCGTCGGCAACTACATTATTAACTCCAGATATATGTCGTATATCTGTAGAGGACTGGGGAATGTAGTCTTAATGGCGAGGCTCTCGTGGAGAGTAATTATCTGAAAAAAATTCATAGAAAACGTCAGTGGTTTATGGTCGGCAAATATTGCGAATTCCTGGCCTGCGATGTGATGTTTAAAATGTCGTACAGTACAGTACATGACTAACAGTTCACGTCCAAAAGTACTGTATCTCGATTCGGTATCGTTCAATAGTCTTGGGAAGAATGTTAAAGGTTTCCAAGCTTAGCCAGCCCACTGTTGCAGAACTGCACCAATGGGTGAGTCAGATGCGTCAACCGCGATGTTAACAGGAGATTTAGTATTGTGATGTGCCAGCATAGTCGTATTGGCTATTGCATCTTTAGTTGCAGTGAAAGCTTTCTTTGACTCTGCATTCATTGTGACCACCTTTTTATTCCCACAAAGCATCTCCGTTAGTGGTTTCATGATAGATGCACAGTTGGGTATAAATCGTCTGTGAAAATTTACTAATCCATTGAAAGCTCGTAACTGCTTAGTGGTGGTCGGTTCCGGCTACTCTAGAATAGCTGCCACCTTGTGTTTTTGAGGTTGTATACTATTATCATCAATAGTATACCCCAGGAAGTCCAACGAGGTTGTCACATTTCGGCATTTCTGTACATTTATGGTAACTCCATATTGTTGTAGTCTTCAAAAAGCCATGTCTAGATGTCTCATATGTGTTGCCACATGTGCTATCAAACTATCAAGCAGTAGTCAACGTACACATTGACACAGTCAAGCCCCCGGACACACGTCATCTATGAAACATTGAAATGCTTGTGCTGCATTTCTCAAGCCAAAAAGTATTTGGCGGAGTTCTTAGGAGCTAATTGGTGTTATGATAATAGTTTTAGAAATGTCGTTTTTGATCATCGTTATTTGTTTTGAGCATATGTAACGATTTATTTTGAGAATCATTGACCGATACACTCGCATCCACAAGGTATTGTTCAGTCTAAAGGCTGAGATATCAAACTATTTGCTACCAAACACTCAGAAAAACACCTCAATACTAGGAAGAGAGTTCAACTAAATCCATAATAATGACTGAACATTTCAAAAAGTAGAAAGGGACTTATTCTGGCTAAATTTACTAGGACTAGCTCGATTTTGTAGTTACACTAAAGGTCTGAGACAAGATTAAATCATCAACACGCAGATACGAAAGAATCATTACTCTAATACTACATCTTTATAAGAATATTGGAAATTGAAGCATGTGGGATAATCCGAAAGAGACTATAGGAAGATCAAGGTCACGTATGAGTTATCGCGTATGTGGTTAAACACCGAGTTTCCGGTTTTCGCGCATGTCATGTATTATCGAGTCATTTTAGAAAATGCTTGTTTATATATTTTTCAGCAGATTTTGATCTTCTAATCTCCATTTTTTTAATCACTAAGCTTATATGCTTCATTTCATGCCAAACAAAGGGATCTTATTCTACACTGCAAACTCTAAGTTGCCAAATATTGATTAAACCCGAATTTAGTATTTAAAAGCAAGGAAGCATCAAGTAAATTAAAATATTTTATAATTACCGTTTATATTTTGGTTCTATTCCACTTTTAACCTTAAACGACTTATGTTTAGAACTTATGATCGGGTCAGGTGCACAATTGTGCACCCATATTTATGTCATTAATGACGTAAATATGCAGTAATATCGTAACACATGTTACTATATGCTCAGCTTTTACGTATTATTTTAATAGTTGGATCACTGTATCAGACGTTTATGCACCTGTTATTTAGCACTCATCGAAGTTCATATCATTTAAATAATATATCGGATACTAAATTTTAGTTAGCTAAAATTCTTGGTCAATTTAGGTCAAAGTTCGCTTTCATCAAGCAACATTCTAAAGCGAAATCACTGTACATAACAACATCACAGTGGATTTTGCTTTGCTAAACTTAGGAAGTTCAGTCTCGTCGATATAAAATTAGATAATAAATTCAGTCAGCAACTCGAGAAATGATACCTAGGCCAGAGACAAACAGTTTGCAATATAAAAATGCTATAACGCATGGAAAAACCGTTGATATCTCAACGTGATTGGAGTGTCTAGTCGATATATGCACGTCTGCCATATGCCCACTCGGTCCAAATCCGGAGATAAAACACAAGACGACAGACCAACCGGGCTAAATCATATTATATTTCACACATCCCTCTACATATACACAAAACCTGACCACACAGTCAATCAATTAGGTAACTAGCATCAATACAAAATAGGAGCAATGGTGGATGTGGACTGGAGTAACGTATACACGATCAATTAACCATAGTTCATAAACGACAAACGATATAACAATGGTTAATGTGTCAAATGAGAGGACAGGGCAAAGGGAACTGAATAGTAATAGAAATAAATTGGTTACCTTAAATATAACTAAAAATACCGAAATAGTCTGCAGATAAATAGCTTTTGAAGATAATCAATCTTCTTTAGGTGCTCGGCCTATCAAAAAATAAGACAAAACAACCATGAGTACGATCACAGTGCGATGAGCCAAGGTTACCAAAGTGCAGAAATTAATTTTGCCGTCAAATGTGTCGTAAAAGGTTTGCAAACAGAAAAGGAAGCTGAACTTACGGATACCTTATTAGATGACTATGAATATCGTTGAGTTTCTCGTAGTGCAGATTTACTAATGTCAGTCGATGGTTGATGGCTAAGATCAGTGGTGAGCTTACGTAAAGTGAGTGCTGACGGTCCGAGTAAGTCTTCAAAGATATATTAAAACCGGGTCCAGCAGTTAAGCCTACTGAAGGATTTTCACAAGTATTATCGTTAAGTAAACACAAACTAATTAGAAGCAAACCATTCTTTATGCTTACTTTGGATCCTGTTTTATGCTTTGTCCAGTCATTATGATTACTACGCAAACAAATCGTTGAGTTGAGCTAATTATAACTATATTGCCTCTGCTCTAATTAAAGATATAACTGATAAGGGAGCTCTGAACAAAACAGAGGCTAGTGTCACTTTATCTGGTAGGTTTGAAATAAATAGAGTGTAGTGGTATGCTATAATATAATTGCGCGCCATATATTTTCTTGTTCCTAAGTTTGACAATTACAAGAACATTATTAAGCGTTCCCGTAGAGTTTTAGGATAAGAAACCTTTAAAAAGTGTTTCAACTGGGAAACTCAAGAGATCATTGAACTATTAAGTCCCTTACTTGTTTATTAGAGGCAAGAAGCAAAGTGTAATATTATTTATAGAAACTTTGATTTGAAAATAACCACATCTTTCATGAAAGCCAAGAAACCAACTTCAAGTATCTTAAATCAAGAGTTCCCCAATGTAACCACCTACGGATTTATTGATAACAATGAGGTTACTAGTTCGCTTCATCCAAACATACGTCACTAAGTTGTCTCAAGAACTGCAAAATAAACCTTTGTTTTGATTGATGAGGATATAGAAAAAAATTCTACAATTTAAAAGGACAGACGTAAAAAATCCTCCTACTACAACTCGTAGTACAAGTGATAAATATAACAGAATCCTCACCACCTCGAAATGTCGATGAATTTCGCGTAGTAAGACCACTATATTATCATTTAAGGTTGTATTATAACTATATAATTCAAGTTAGTTTAATGGATACTGGCCAGGCTTAATCTAGTTAGTAATTTAGAGAAGTAACGAGCGTCATAGGAGATAATGATAACTAACATACGTTGCCATATGCTTCACGGTGATAAACTTGCTGATTATAATGAATACCGCCTATCGTGTTTATAACTTTTGGAAGGCAAAGGTCACTTAGCTATCGGTATTTCGCACTTAAAATATAGTAATGGAACTCTATATGCACATGAGATTGTTCAAAAGATGTGATATCAGTTAGGCCTTCGATTAGTTTTCCTTAGCACAGTTTATCACGCATATTTTCCGTCTCGGTTGTGATAGCTGTAAGTGGCTATCTTCTAAACAGTCTACGGCCTTGTAATAAATGCAGTCTGAAGAAAACTTGACTTTAACTTATTTGGTGGTGCTGTCGAAAAATACTGATTATCGAAAACATAACACTACGAGTCAATGATATTTAAACGACATAACCCCACTGTACCAAGCACCACTTAAAATAAGATACTTCCTGGAAATCTGATTATGTGCATTCCAATATGGCAGTCAGCCATTAGAGAAGTTAAGGACAACATTATGTGACGAAGTAGTTTATTTGAAAGGTATTACAAATTAGTAAAAATACGTAAAGGAAAAAATTGGAACTAAAGGTCTTTAATTCCATAAGCGAAGGAACGTTTTATCGCGAGCGGCGTTGTGTTGGGGCACAACTTAACCTTACAACATTGTTGGTAGCTTCATGGAACAAGCTGTCGACGATTCGTTGTGATCCATCGATTGCTTGGATTGCTCGCGTTGGGTCTATTTTGTTTAGGTGTGCGATGCGTGCACGAAGACGCTGATACTTATTGCGGAATTCAACACTCGCTTCCGGTACTTGACGGACAACTCGTGGCAACTCATGAAAAACATTATAACTTCTGGCCCAGCGTTCACTATTGCATAATATATCTAGAAATAAAAACTGTAACAAACTAAAGTACCGGAATGCAATAGTGAGGATAAAAACGTGGACACGATGTGTCTACACGGAAGTCTGTATGCACAATAAAACCAACACGTGCAAGTAACAAGATGGAGATCGACGAAAAATCTGTGGTAGCCTTCCTTAAACTTTGCGGTAGTTACGTTCGCAAAGAAATCGTCAAGCCGATGACGCTCGTAGTCTTTAACAACCTTTCTTTCTGCAAAGGGTGTCAGGCGCCTTAATATAACCTTAAGGCTTTCAGGAATCTAAATGGAATAACGGTATCTGGATAGGACTTACATCATATCTGTAATATTTAGAAAGCATAAACGTGCCTTGCATATGTTTTCTTTGTGTGTCATGGTCAATCCATCTCCAAATTTTCCAGACTGTCATTTCTATGGGGTCGTTTTTCCTCAAGTAACGCTTCAGTTGTCGATGAGAGTTTTCCACCCGGTTGTTGGTATTGTTACCCATCGATAGGGTGAATCTATTGTGAGAAGCAGCCCAGTATGACCGTGACCTCAACCAATATGAACGTATATATGGGCCAGCAGCCCGATCAATAAGGTCTATAATCCGGACGTAATGCCAAAATCTAAACAATAATTTAACATTAAGTAACATACGTGGCGTAACTACGCGTATGAGCCATTCGATACAACCATTTTTTGACAAGTGGGTTTGAAAACTAAACGGTAGCTTTTGTCCATATAATGAACTTACTTTCTTCTGGAAGCTTTGGCATACGTGAAACAAGCATAGAATGATCGAGGCTCTTGGGAACTCTTCGTTCAGAGCACGAAGTTGTCCAGGTTCACAGTCAACAGTAAAAGTGATTGTTTTCGATGTGTCACCCATTATATTTTTGAACGACTAGAGAATCTGTTTTATGTCTGTTCGTTTTTCGGTTCGCGTCAATGCGAATAATACAGTTCGTCCTCTGCCAAAACCATCAGTTATTACAAATTGATACAAAGGTCACCTATAAGTTTACGTAAAAAATACTAGATAAGACATACCCATTTTCTTGGTTTTATATGTGGAGTCTATACCAACAACCTCTGGGAACTTTCCATAAAGACTAACCATGTCGTTCCGTGCAAAATGATTTTTGAAACATTACCACCACTGTCCCGAAGGACCTCAACCTTCCCAATTGTAATTGAACGTCGTATAAGGTCATTAAGATTACCAATACCTGGACAATTTACACATACATAAATCTTACGTTCGTAGACCTTTGTCCTCATATTTCTGATATCACTGTAAAGGAAGACCTTGCCAAGTTCTGAATGCGCCAGATCCATAACTTCGAGAGGATCCGTGTTCCTCTCGACAAAAGGTTGAATAACACAACGCTCAGAATCGCACAATCTACGTCTCGAGCAATCTGTTACCATAAAGGTGGTAGTGCATGGATGGTTATGCTCTGTCTGGAAGTGTGATATTTCATATCCAGCTGGAGAGTACCGCACTCTTATTTTTGACTGGCAACCTACATACTTACACCTAATAGAGCATTAGTATTATAAGAGCAAACAAACTCGCTCCTTATTACGAAGTCCAGCACCCCGAGGAGGACGTGAGATACCGAACGTGCATTGGTATAGCGCATACTGGTACTTCATGTCACCGGACCTGTCTAGGTAACGACTTGAAGTGACAACGTAGTAAATGTTTGACTCCTGAAATAGATTACTTAATTTTAATAACACTTACACTCATGAACTCCTCCAGTGCCTGATGAAACTGTATCCAAGTAGGAAAAGTTCGAGACAGAATAATTCGTTGGAAAAGTTCACCTACGCTGGACGATCCGCCCACAACAATACTAGAGCTAGCACTCGGCAAGTTGTTTTCAGGCAACATCCAGCCAAATTATAACAATACTTAATGATGGGAGTCATTATAAACCAGTTGAATTTATACCATGCTTAGACATAGCACTGTCAGGCACACTTAACATCAATTGATGTTGATTGGTTCTTGACCCAGTAAACCAAAATACTGAGCAACATTTGGCATTGCGCACATAAAGGTAAAGTCAAAAATCTGAGGTTCAGCAAGGCTGCATTTAGAGATGACATTTATAAATTACATAATTGATCATCTGGATGTCACCAAACAGACATTTCACACCATTGTTTCATAAAGCTTTGTACTGTCTAAAAAATATTAATGCTAGCACACAGCTGTATGAAAAGGACATGTCAAACAGTGTGGATGTATTCAACTGCAGGAATACACATTAGTTATAGTAGTTATGAAGAAATGACATTTCAAACCGTCCAAAAGTATCCAAGTGTCATATTATCGGTTTAACAGACAAGAATTAAAGGCAAAAATTTACATGTACCAAAGCCAAACAACCAACTGTGTATAAATAAAGGCGAGCTCAGTGTAAATCAAGGCTAACAAAGTGTGAATTATCGTTAATTTGCCTTTAGATAGACTATTTAGGCGTATGTCTACAAATTTACACTTTAAGTAGACTATTTAGGCTGACTTTATAGACAGGTGACGCATCAAAGTATGCCCAGGTCACGACTCTGAAATGTACTGCTGTCAAACCAGACAAATTATGGTAGGTCAATTAGTAAATAAATACACATGTCTATTTATTACACCAGAAAGGCGTAAAATGTTACATTGTCGTATTTATTTACCGGTAAAACTAAACTACACCGCTGACCTTCAGGTACCTTTTAGCCAATGAGAATGCAGTGGTAGATAAAATCATTATTTATTATGAAAAACGAAATTTTTTAAGCACAATTACACAGGATACACTGTTTTTACATGATTTATGAACTTCTGCGGGTTGGAGACGGGTTCATTTATTTTAAATTCCAAGTATGAACGATATAAGAATTCATCCATATGGCTCCAAATCATGTTGTTTCTAGAACCTTTATAAGGTCGAAGAAACTCCTTCAGACGAGACCAGTATCCCTCAATGTTTTGTGTGTGAACACCAGTACTTGGGTCCACAAAATGTCTATGGTGAACTACGACATGGTGAGCATATCCGAGTCTACGGAGAGGACGATATGCTTTCCAGTCGTCAGTATAAATGATGGATCCTGGTTGAACATACGTTTGGATTATTGGTATTAGGGTTCTTGCATTTCGGTTTGGGACATACTGGAAATGTCCCTTTCCTAATGTTCGGTCATAAATACCAAGAACCTACCAGTAAGTTTAAAGTAATTATTACTTACCCATTCGGTTTTTACAGACCTTCCTCTATTATATTTTCTCTTTCTAATGGCCGATTCATCTATTTCAACTATTTTTCCGACCCCTCCAAGTGATAGATTCAACCGCAACATCATTTCTGAGCGTACATCTCTACAGTGTTGATACCATTGCACCGCTGATACTTCGCTCACATCTGTAAGAGACGATGCCAGAGTCACAGGCAACTGCATATTCCACAAGACAACTAACATGCAGGTTTGCCGCAGTGTTAGCTTAGATTTACTAAAAAAACTGCCCGTTCTTATTGACTTTCTACGCCAACAGCTATGGCATCGAAAAGTTATTCCATCCCGACTGTCTCTGTACGGTATGTGAGTCATATTAAGGCCACAATCACAAATTAACTCTCTCCGAAGTAGTCCAAAAACTTGTAGATTAGAAATAATATTGTCCTCATTAAACATTTCAATAAGCCGATCCAAAGTAAGCATTTTGAACTTAAATGCGCGCGCACCCTTAAAAGTAATAACTTGATTCTCATTGGTCATTTCAAGGTCAGCGGTGTAGTTTAGTTTCACCTATTTACCCTATGTTCACCATTGAAATTGGCCTTTATTTACACTTAACTGGTTGTTTGGGTAGTGTCGTAATTTGTTAACAGGGCTTGACATTGAGTGGCATATTCCTTGAATTTGCCTCCAACTACCTAAAGAAACCAACCAATAGGAATCAAAATAGAATTTGAGCGCAATTTTCGACGGTGACTGTCTTTAGTTATTTTGGGATAATCCCAACTTTTGTGGCTTGTTGCGTTACATGTAGATTATGTCCTTAGCATAACTTCGATTGATTATCCGATAACAGTAAGTTGTTGTATGTAAAGGTATTATTGTATTACTACTAAGATAAACGTAGTATTATTTTTGTAATCAATTCGGATGTTAAATATTTTCGCCATCTTTTATATTCCGCTTTAACGGCTCGAATCTTCAAAATGGAAAATCTATCACAACATACATCTAAAGACTTATCTTAGTATTCTCCCGTATATTCAGACTTCCCTCGAGTAAATCATCTGAAGGCGCAGACCATTTCTTCTTTCAGTAAACTCTAGTTTGTCATTTCACAGTAGGAAAACATGAATTCCAAGTAGAGCGTCCTTGAATTTTGAACGTGCTAGCATAAAGCAACTTAAAAGGTTAAGTAATACCCGAAGCTTCATTGATATAAAGGACATGTTGATGAACTTAGTACTATATCTAATGGCATTTCACCCAGTACTGATTGTTATCCAAAATCATTTGTCATTCGGCGTACCTTTCGTCTCACGTAACGTAAAATCCTTGTCTTTCTGACTAGGTTCTCGGTAATAGTTAAGCTCCCTGGATTCAATAAAACTCCGATACATAAAGTACTAAATGCCTTGGTAGAGTAGGTTGCATTTAGTAGTTTCCTTTTATCTAGTGGCTCTACCAACTCTCTTTTCCGAATACGTTTGTAAGTGGTCCCTAAAACCACGCTGTGTACCGTTTATATGGTGGTGGATTTCGTGGGAAATAGTAGTTTTCCTGGTAACTCTAATACTCTCACCTACATCAAGTTAATAGGCTCATAGTGTTGTGTGATGCCAAGAATCTTTTTTGCTGATTGTCATGACTGTTATATTTTTTTCGCGATGTATTATAGTGCGCTAGCTGAATGACAAAAGCATTTTATTAAGAAGCAGCTACATAATATATGAGTTGTTTTTAGAACCAACTGGTGTAGTTCGTCCAGTCACGTTGACTTCTCATGATTTAAATTGTCTAATCATATTACTATCTCTCGCAGGTTCATGTATTCAGTTGGTGGTGTTGTTTTCTTTTGGATTTGAAAAGAAATCTGCGTTTAGGGTAGTTTTGAATACCAAGCCCATAAGACAACTGACTAAAGCTAGGCCATATGACCTTCGTATGAGTAGTTCTTTATACTAGCTTCGTGCCTTTCAAATCTTGTTGAATATAGACGGAAGACTTTAGGATCAAGTTAGTCGTAATTATTTCGGAGTCCTCCTTCTCTAATTCGTTTTTGGGTGAAGCACTGATCATCTAAAAGAACCTTGATGTCATATTGTAGCACAGTCAGCGATATGACTTTTCTTTTAGATTTTAAGTTTATTGTTCTTAGTCAGTTCGCCTCCATTACTCTTGTATTTGGTCAGGCAATTTCATATCTGTCTGCTAGTTGGGTCATGGCAACTTAGACTTGTGCACACATACCAAATTCTACTTTGTGATTGATTTAGTCATTTTGCTCCAGCCTACCAACATACCTGGAATGATTTGACCTGTCAAAATGGATGTTCTATCCGAGAATTATCATATCAGTCACACCTTAAACAATGTAAGTGTTCGTAAGAGATAAAAAAAGTTACACTATAGCTGTTATTATTTTTTAATGTTAATCAGCATTGGGTATTGATAATGGTATTCATGCTATCGCTATATAGCTCTTATTACGAGCTCTTTCTGATTCAACAGTTTCTGTTAGATATTTTCCTAATCTATAATATCAATTAGTCGGCTCTAAGTTAGTTTTTCAGCAATTTTACGGCTTCGCATCTATTGCAATAGTTTTACCTGCGATACATCACGATCTGTCAGTCTTTCAGGTTGAAATCTAGAATAATAGGAAGTGTTTGCCAATACTTGTTATCTGTTGTTCTAACTAGAGGCTTGAGGAAGTGGAAATACGGTATATCGGTTATCCCAAAAATGGGTGTTGGATTTTATTAAATATATTGGTATTGGCGCAGTAAGTATTACACATGATGACCTGAATCTAAGATATACTGATCTAGTGTTTTAATATATTCTGGGTGATTTTGCCACTATCAATTTATTTGTTCTCTGACCTAAATCTACTAGTCTGTTCTGAGAATTCCTTTAAAAGACTGTTACTATAGAAGGAGTAGTCTAAGTGATCTGACATTATAATAGCTTTGTATCACCTTACTTGCCTAATTACATACTTGAATCTCTCGAAAATTAGGTCATTGAAAGTCGAGATGATGTTCTATTACTTGACAAAAGCTTCTACCTGCTTATTTAGTCAGTATATAGTCATAGAATAATACTACTGTTATAAATGTGTGCTTGCTTTCCTGACGACGATTTTATAGCATAAATCGTTTCTAGTGTAAGTACTACGTACCTAACATGAGGTTTCCATATTCATAACTTGTACAAACAATATGTTACGCTAAAGTTTTGACTTGCTAGATAGTGAATGACCTGCAAAACATTTCCTTTCAACTGCTTATGATATTTAATCACATTTGTGCTAACATTTTGTACATAGACATCTGGTTTTATTTGATGGAAACCTTCTGAGCAGCTTATCTTGTCTCCTTATATCAGCTCAGTTAGTAGCATACGATAATAATTGGGCTTGATAATCAGCTGTCACTCAACAAGTTCCTATGACTGCATATCAATTTGTCGGAGTTTCATTTTGACTCCACAGCTCGTTCATGTAGTCAAAATCTTAATTCATAGAGATTACCAACAGATTCCAGAAAATATATATTTTTGTTCGGTGGAATATCATCGGGTCACTATGTACACTGTCTTTTGCCATTCATTTTGTAGGTACTACATGCGTTCAAAATGCCTCGACAAGCAGAACCTATTTCTCCAGAAGATCAAACACCAAAAGGCGGAACTTGCAAACTACCAGATACGGAATCACATGTCGGTTGTACTTCGCTTAAGGAAGGAAAAAAATCTAAACACTCAAAAAGAAGTTCACAAACTTCGCACTTAGACAACAAAGAAAAGGCTGTGAAAACAAAACATACAAAGAGTAAAAACGAATCCTCAGCCCACATCGGTTCTAAGTACCCTTCAGATACTGCTCAGTCTATTAATGCAAATAAAGGGCCTGAAAAGGAAATTATACTTGATAAAAATAAGCGCGAGCATGTGAAGAAAAAACGAAAACATTCAAAGGGTGAAACGAAGCACGAAAAGCGTTGCGTACACGATGATCCGAACTCCGAAGTAATTAATGACCATTCGCTTATAAAAGAGTCTGTCCATAAACATAAGCGTCGCGATAAACCTCATGTGTCATCAAAAACGTCAACAGTAGACAGAATTACTCATCGTTCTACTACGGCGTCTGCTATTTACGAGAACAATTGTCAAGATGCATCGATTTCAGTCAAAGAGCAAAGGTTTGAAGCTGCTTCACATGGTTATACTTACGAAGCCGTTCCAGGCACACCATCTTCTGCTTCCATATGTTCTTCACGTAATTCTCGTTCATCTTATAGTAGATCGCCGATCCGGTCTGGAAAGTATGAAAGACGTCGCATTCATGATCCTCATGTTTGTGCGAAGTCACATAAACAGAGATTTGAGAGGAGTAGTAAGTCTCCTTCCGTACATTCGGCTCATGAACACAAATATGACCTTCCCACACGAACTACAAATATTGATCATGAAGGTAATCTTGAGGAGAACTATAATGCAATGAAAAGAACTCAGTCATCTGCCAGTCCACCTCCAAAAACGAGGCGATACGATTCATCCACTTTAAGTTACGGGTATCGTCAATCAACACAACGTCATCACTTATCCCCTAATCATAGGTCTCACTCAAAACGTCATGCTCCTTATCGGGAAAGAAGCCGTAGTGACTCAGAAAGGTTTGACTCTCGACGGATATCAACATATCGCCCAGGTGATAAAGAGCACATCCACTCAAAGACTTATTTCGCTAAGAAGAAACCCAAATATCATAATTTGGATGATGATGTTCATGAAACTCGCCATTCAAAGAATCGTGAACACCGTGATCAACATAATGCAAAAAAAATCACTAGTGGAAGTCATCGACGTGATATACGTGGGGATATTGAGTCCTTATCACCGTCACCTAAAGGCTCAAAACAATGTCGTGAAAATTACGAACCTCAACAACATTCGGCACGTCAACAAGTTAGTAGCGTATCTACCAACAGCCTTTTTTCATATTTGTTCGTCTCTTCGTAACGTTACAATCCCTATTTTAGCTGGCGGAGGTACCAAGTAATACTGGGCTTGTATCTGGTAACTGGAGTCCTGTTTTGAAATTAAAGATTTTTAGATAAATAGAGCACAGTGTCGTCTCTTGTCGCAAATGTAATATTAGTCATACGAGTCTTCCGTTTCGATATTTTACCACTTAACGAGTGCAGGTTCCAAGCCTCACATATTAAGTTCAAGGATTAGTGATACAATCCGGTAGCCCAAACAAAAGTGGGCAAGACGGGGCTTGAACCCGTGACTTATTGACTGGAAATTGACTTTGGCCACTAGACCACTGCATTACTTTTATGTGAAAAAGTTTTTTATGATCATCTGTGAGATACTTGTTGATAATCATTACCATTCATCGAACATAATTCTAAGAGAAAAAGCACACAATTTTTATTGAGTAAGTAAAAGATCGTATCAAGATTGCCATACAAACTAGGTAAAGAATAAATTTCTAAATGAAAGGTCATATACAGGAATAAATTGGTTTGAGTTAAATGGTCACCATTAAGAGACCAATGGCTTTTTATAGGAAAGCCATTTGTAGTAATATCCTATTTATGTACCTCTTTCCCTTCCACTTTCGGCTGTTATATAATGTTTTTAAATCGTTTTGAGTGGGAGGTGCATAGGACGACTGATGTACGTGGCTTCGCAGAAGCAAGTAAAGTGGTAAATAAATGTACATCAAAACGATCACATTTGGGAACTTATTCGATAAATTCTTAGTACATGTAGGTAATTTCATAGTGTTTTCTCGTTAATTCAACTTCAAAGAATTGAAAATTCAGTTTGTTTCCTAACTCAAAAATAAATTCTGCTGTCTCATTCTCGTTACTGAATGTCCGTAATGCCGAATCATATTTATTATCGCAAATGAATTGCATAAATATTTGTTCCGTCCACTTGACGTATCTATCTTACAAATTTTTCAACTACATCCATACTACTTGTTGCCTATTGTGTTTAAACTAATCAATGTTTTGGAATGTCACTCCAGCTTTTTATAACAACCGTTTGTGACTGTGTTGCAGTCAGTGGCTTGCTCATAAATAATCTTTGTAATTATGTTTATTATTACTACATCAAAGATTGCATGCTCCAATCAACTTCAACACTAAATACGAAATATAATTTACCTCCCTGCAATTGCATATTTAAGCGTCATCTTAAAACTATGTAATATATTTATAGTTGAACGAGATTGCTACATACTGATTCATTTATTCCCTCTTTTTTATATCCTCTATGCCTAGTCTTTTTCCCCCTCACCATTAATGCTACTGTTATTTTCATTACTTTAATGTTGATTTTGTGCCTATGTGTGGCAACTTAAATCGAGACACGTGCCAGGTCCTGTGTTACTTTTGACCGATATTGACCAGAAAGACTAAGTCACGATAAATTTAAACCTTAACTGCATTAAAGACCATAAAACTGCAATCACATAAAAGTTTTATATTTGACATTTATTTGTATTTATTGTATGCTAGCTAGACATAAAGCCCAGATTTCCTAATACATATATATATATATATATATATATATACTTTTCTGAATGAACTAACTGAAAGTTCACTGACCGATGTAGGTCGTAAATCTTAAGAATTTTGTCTTCTATCTGATCGTTCTTCGTGGATAACCTGTTTTCAATGCCAACATAAATGGTTACTCTGTGAATATGTTCTGGTTTCCAAGAAAGTTTGTCATCTAACTTGTATTTTATTCGATAGGCGTCATCGTTATTTTATAAAACTCCATAATTAATCTTATAGTACGTTTTTAGTAGTAATCTACATGTGGCTAAAATTGAGAATAGAATAATGAATGGTAATAAAGAAATGAAAAAATATTAACTTGA
Source organism: Schistosoma mekongi (assembly GCA_034768735.1). Taxonomy (NCBI): domain Eukaryota; kingdom Metazoa; phylum Platyhelminthes; class Trematoda; order Strigeidida; family Schistosomatidae; genus Schistosoma; species Schistosoma mekongi. The sequence goes on along the minus strand of CM068305.1, from coordinate 76,486,729 downwards.
ACCACCTTTTGCAATCAATTATAAGTTTAGACTGCCACATTGACTGTTACATTCACTGACTATCCCCAAATAAATAACAGTCAGAAAGTTCTAGAGATTCACCGCATATTTTTTGTAACATATATGCAAATGTGCAACACAAAATGAATATGATTGCAAATTCTATAACATACCGTCTATTGGTGCATAGTAATACCCAACTGTCATTGTGCATTCAACTGAACTTAGGGATGCGAATGTTCGTCAATTCTCTGTTCATTACGATATTTCCCTAACCTATTAACAACTAGATACTGTGACTTTTGTTAAATATGCCTTCTAAGCTCACTACATACGTTTGCAACTCACAAACTGAATAATTAGTTTACTTACGCCAGTATATCCATATTCCCCTTAAATTGTCTTTGCAATAATAACTCATTGTTTGACGCAATATAAAATACCTTGTTGTTACATCTGGTTAATACGTGTAATTTTTGTTACTTTCCATATTCATAAATCAGCACTTTTCTTGCATTTACCCTATCAATGTAGTTGCCAAAGCTTCAATCAGATGTTCATCCCCCTCCAGTCCCAGCACGGGATCGACGAGATTCATATGATTCCGGCAGTCTAAGTCAAAAATCAACGGATAACATTCCAGCCTGTATAGACTCTACTCATCATCCATCCCATTCTCCTCCTTCATCTCTTCTACCTAAGGATAAAGAACGAAAATCACAGGCCTCTCATGCTTTTTATGAACTATTGGATGAATTAAAGTGTGAAGATGTTTCGGACACTGAATTAACCCTAATAATCCCACCGTCTATGATCAGTACGCTTCCATCAGTTACTGTGTCAAGTTGTAATAGTGAATCAATAAGTGTATCTGAATCGTCGGACAAAAATAATCGTACTAGTAATGATAATAATAATGCAAATTCAGGTCACTTGGATACTGAGAAAATTGAAAAAGATGATAGCAGTTATCAAAGCAAACTAAATTCCACTCTTAATCTAGCCTCCTTAGAAGTTTTATCCACTCAAATCAAGCAACATATGACAAGTCCAGAAAATTGGGATATTAATGACTTAGATGATCCTATCGAGCTGGACGAAGAATATTCAGAACACACAACTGATGAGACAAATGCGGACTTGTTGAATTTAAAGAAACCAGACGATAATTTGTATACACCATGGCAAGAGTTAATTGAATCGGCGGGACAAAAATTATCGTCAGATACTATCAAATCAGATGAACATGATTATGTTCAGTGTGTTGGGACTTTTATTGCTGGTGTAGGACATCAAAATATTGTAAGTGTATTTTTAAATAGTTTTTTCGATACATCTATTTTTCTATTCACAATTAGAAGCTTTCGTTTTCATGTTTATTAGTAGGTTTCACTTTGTCAATGTATCTTTAATTGCTAACCCATCAATCTATGTACTTTACTATCGACTACATAGTAGGGTCTCATTGCTTCTTACCTTAAGTTTTACCAACTGTTAACACAACATTTTTTATCCATATATGTTACTCATCGGTGTCATTCTTAAACTAAAATGATTGAGTAACTTAGTAGCTCGGTTGAACGATTTTGTCAATGTTGGGTTCTCTGAGTTAAATGGTTTACTTGCGACGACGAAGGCTTCACAATTAAATCACCCAGCTCAGGAAACCTGTTTGGAATGCTAGATCCTCAAAATACCTTGGCAGATTCACCGCGTTTTGTAATTTATTTGTGAAAACTTGAATTTAACGTGGAATCGACATTTTTATGTTCCCGCTTCTAAGGACATTATACTTTATCTATCCACTTATGTTTTTGTTATAACTTCTTGCTTATAACGACCCAGCTACTCCTATTGCTTAGTATTCTTAGACACTGAACACTCGACAAGACTCCAAATCAGAACACTTTTGAACAGGAACGAAATTGTATTCCAAATAGCAAGGGTAGGTAGAAGTAAGAATTCCCAGTTAGAGAAACTTTAATATATTTACAGTATTTGCATAAGAAGCATCTACAGTCTTCTCCGATAATCCACTAGAGCTGATTGGTTTAAAAGTGGCTAATCAGTGTGTGTCATCACAATCATGCACGGAACATGCTTGAATCCGGTCTATATCCCACTAACAGTTTTAGTACTCTATTTTTATAACTTTTCCAAGGACATTTTTATTGTATTTATACCTATGAACTGTGTGTTTATTTCATTCATTTTGTCTAGCTTACCTGTAAAGTTATGCCGTTATGAACAAAATGATTTTTGTCTCTAGTTAACTGGCCAGAAGTCGTTGAGTAACTGGAATAGTCTTATTTGAGGCTAGTTGGATTTGTTGTTTATATTTACTTAGTAAATAGCCGATGTCGGAATTATTGGCTCGATCTAGAACGAACCATAACCAACTGTTATTAATTGTTCGGAGATATTCATTTCTTGAATTTTGCATAGTTGGGTACACACCCAAATGGGATAACTAAAATATTTTAATATCCGCTTACTATTAGAATTATCAATTACATTTGCCCTTTATTTTATTCATCTTTTCTAAATTCCAGATTCCGCTGAGACAACGTGCTAATGGTCTTGATGCTTTACGAAGAACTGGGGTTAGCCGTACGTACTTCGACAGTGATTTACTTCAGCATTTAACAATAAACAGTAATAGTTCAAATGAACAATCTGGAGAAAATAACTTGTTTCAGATTTCAGTCCAACTTCCAAATACATGGGCGAATGATAATTGTGAGAATTCACTAACTGGTTCAGAAATTTTAAATCAGTTATTTAAATTAGTATTGCCTTTATCACGTAAGACAGATGGTTATCTACGTCAAAATTTGTTGAGAACTACTAAATGTACATAAAATCACTCTCTTCCCACATATTTCTCTTCCTTTATTATTTAAAAGGATATTTTGTAGAATTTTTAGGTATTTTAATACCGTCTAACTTAACATTTGTCTGTATAAATCATTATTGAAGTAAATTTTGTGAAGTAATTATTTAAGTAACTTATTATTTCGGAGAATTGTGTTTGTTTACTATTATTTTTTTTAGGAGTGATACGAAGTATAGCATTTTTCAGTGTTGTATTGCATACAATGATGATATAAGTTCTATTTCTTCCAAACTGTAACTTTCAACTAATACGCACTTCTCACTGATCTTTACCGCTACCCCAGTAAAGTAAGGTGTTCTTCTTATCACAAATTGCATTTAGACTTGAAAATGTAAAGATAATGGAGTGTTATATAAATCCTAAATGTGCTGCTAACTTCGCGTATACAAATGACTCATGCAGCTTTTGCACACTTTCAGGATAAGTTCAGTTAACACAGAATTATAGGGTTCTGGTAAAGTATCATACCTCCTGCTTTTCAGTTACAGGAGTAAATAGTACTCTTAATGAACTAACTGATTAATAACAGAAACCCTATACATCATTACTGCTTTGAAGCGCTGAGCTTTATTAGATTCAGATGCTTGATTTGTTAAAACACTTCGTTAAATGGTAGCTACATAAAGGTGGTGTTTTGTGTAATACAAGACGGGACAATAGTATGTTGGGGCAACTCCCAGAAACCTCAACGAAACTTCCAAACCCCTTGAAAGAGGCGGAGACATTACATCCAATCACTGATCGACAAAACCTTCCAGAATCCCAACGTAGTGCGTCCTGATTGGGTAATAGTTGAAACTTCTTAGTTCGGATTGGATGGATTGTTATACTGATTTTGTTGCTTGAATAAACTATAAATATACGACTATTTTGTACAGAAGTGACTCTCCATTTTACTGGGATAAAGTTTCCTGTTTCTTCGTCTTCTGGATTTGCGACTAGGAAGGTTCAAGGCGTTCGAGTGCTAAGGTTGTTTGCGGCTAGTCAGGATATCAAGTGCAAGATATAACATAGTGTCGTGGTTAATTTGAGGCGACTTTCTATTTGATGTTTTATCATGTAGCAATAAAGATAAGTGTGAGTACTACTTTTCGAGTTGATAACGCATGATGGTGATAACTATAATACCATGTCGTTGCTTAAAATAAAAATATAGGGTGCTTTGAAATTAATCAATGCATTCACGAGGCGAGTGCATCTTGAGGCTTCAATACAAGTGGTAGTTACCAGGCCCAACAATTTATGGAAGACATCCGTAAGGTTGTATTTTAATTCTCTATGACTCATCTACACATCCGTATTATAGTAGCCGTAGTCCGACATCACTTCGTCTTAACGACTAAACGATAAGCTCTTCGATGTAATGAAGGACAGAACTTATGATTCATGACGTACGATGTTAAGTAAGAAGTCAGTTTTAGTTGTAATTTCATCAAGCTCAACCTTCAAATGTAATGTTTCACACTAAGAAACATGATTTATTATGAAAAGAGACAATTTTATGTAGAGCTAACTAATTTCTAAGTTGATAACTATTGCGTAACAATCTATTTGAAGAATTTTTTAATAGTTTGAAGACTAGGTCATTTACAGCTTAATATAACTGAACGAGAACATGGAAGGGATGTGCGAAATACGATCTGATATCTGGTGAATATTAGACAATAAATATTAAAATCAATCATGAAAAATTAGGCAAGCTCAGTTATATCATTAGTCGCTGATATAATTATTGTAATCTTTATGGTAGTCGGTCAGATTATCTGTTTATTGGACTAATCTCAAATGAATTGTTATTTGAAGATATCCACTAGTTAGTTTACTAAATGCAAATATTAAGGAATTGAGGCTGTCACTTATGCACAAAATATTCAACCTTAAATGATAAGAAGCAGCTAAAGTATAAATCAGTATTTTAGATTACTATGTAATGGTGTCGAGATTGTCCGAGCAAACAATTGGACAATATATTCGCCATAATGGTGAATAAATCAGAATGAACTTTCGTTACAGTCTCATATTGCATAATATGAATGGTGCTCTTCAGTCTCAATTTTAGTTCTCAGTCACAGGTTGCGCTTTGCCTTTTGATATTTTATAGCTCTGTAAGATATTAGGGTTCGAGCAGGGGAACATAGTGTCCAGATTATTGCAATATCATCCACGTGATCACATCAAAAATGCTATCTTATTAGGTTATAAACAATTAGTCGAAACAGTCGTTGGTATTTTACTTATACCTGTCAATTTCTACTAGTCTGACAAATAGCAAGAAAAACTATCAATCTAATCATGTGGTTGTAAAAGGCTTAGTGTGCAACGAGTGTTTGATAACTAGGTCGAGTGAAATAATAGTCTTTCGGTTGTCTTTTAGTTCAGCACTTTAACTGTACTGTCTTTATTGCCTCAACAATTTTAGGGAGATATATTCTAACCGATTTTGGTAGGATATTTGGTGTATCGTGTGTAAAAAAAGACTTCTTGATTATCGGGTAGACGGAATTGGACAGAGCTCATGACAGAAATTCCCCCTTCCAAGAGCTTTAACGGTATGTCGCAAAACGGTGTTTTTGTAGCAGTTAAGTTTACGGTTGAATTGGAATTTAGGAAATTGTATAATTGCGGATGCGTTTCGGCTAGATCTTATGCAGTCATAAGTGTCCAAAACTATGATGAAATAAACGTGTTCTGATTTTCGTTGCTTATCTAGTGGATAAAAATCTGCGAAGAGGACAAATTTCTTATTTTACTAACTATCCAATTGTGAATTCAAATATCATTTGTGGATATATAAATATTTGGTCATAGTTTCCTACTCAAAGACCTAATAACTAAATAATCAACTTTCTCGCTACAAATTGCACTACTTAAAGTAGGCAGTTTCTAAAGAATAAATTAAAGTGATTCTCTTTGTAGAATTTTTCAATATTTTAATAATTAACATTGAAATCATCATCATTTAGTGGATGAGTTGAAACTTTATTCAGTGAGTATATTTCCAGCAATAATCAAATTACGAGACATGAATTTAATGTCATTAACTATTGCTTTTGTAAATTTGATTCTATGGGAAGTTAATGTCATACTTATACTAATTAGTAATAAGCTGAAATATGTATATATTATCATTAAAAAAATGATTTCATTTTTTAAATGTTTATGTGAGGTAGTTCAGAGGCTAAGAGTATCATGGACCTTCTAGTACGGGATGTTTTATGACTATCTTGAAGTCAAGACTATGAATTGAGAAACAAAGTGGTATACTATTGGATAAACAAATAAATCTCTTACCAAAATTTGTTTATTTTTGTTATTTGTGTCAATGTGGACAAAGACGTGCCTGACAATAATTTATATTCAGCGTGGTATGATTTGGTAAATTCACCTTCCTACTCCTCCAATTTTTCACTTGCATAATAGCCGGGTCAACCGATAAGAAGTGTATGTTGAACAGATTGTTCGAAATGTATTGCGCAAATATATCACATAGCTCTGATATACTAAGTTTTCTTGTCGTATTATCAAAATGTATTAAAGGAACTAATTGTGTTGAGGTGTATGTTATGTTTTAATTCGACTTGTAGATCATACGCCTTTTTAAAAGAACAACAGTAAGGTAATAAATAAATAGACCTCTATAGTAGTTTGCTTGAAGACTTGTTAAGAATGCACAAGATGGATGAGTCATTTGAACACGAATTATATGTGTGACTCGAAGACTTACAGCTGGACCCAACCTTACCTTTTGAGTTCTGCCTAGACAGGATAGTTTGACTGATCAATTAAGCAACAGATGAACTGCACGACACGCTTAAATGGAATTAATCATTTTATTACAAGCAGTCCTGAGTGGAAAATGACTCATACTAACTGAAAAGTTATAGTTAACTGTCAATCCAACTGTGGTGCTCCACTTATCTATCTGTTTTCCCATTAATTAATCATAGTTTGCATTACATTCAACTTCAACTTAGTTTATATCAACTTAAGTTTTGAAATATTTTTTGTAGGATACATGCATCACTCATGATTAATATCTTGGTCAAATAACCTGTACTTCGACACCGAAATATGTGATATACTCAAAAATAACTTGTTAAAGTCAAACGGGAGTTGACTCTACCCTTCTAGAAATTCATGCATAGTTTCAGAAATCGACATTAGTAGTTGAAAAATAACTGATCACAATCTTTGTCTAATTCATACGTTCTGTATTCAAAGTTGTATTAGGAAGGTGGTTATGCTTTTCCTGAATCTAATAGGTGCACACCGGATATCCTACTTAGGGAGTTGGAAAACTTTGACATCTAGTCAGTAGTTCGCTTGGGCGTTTGGGTTCTAGTGGGTATTGGCTGCCATGAGAATAAAGTTTCAATATTTCTGTCCAGTCACTATTGTAGTCATGACAATGTGTTGCAAAGAAATTAATTAGTATGAATGGAAGAACTTTCCAGTAACTAAAATTAGCGTATTTGATTGACAAGAGCTTTCTCTGCTGACTACATGTAATCTAAAAAAGGATGAGTAGTTTAGAGGCCAGTCAAATTATTTAGTTAATATGATAGAATGTATCTAGTGATATAACTAACTGGCTACAAACATTCAGTCTCCTTCATTACTTAAACTAACAGAATTATTCATTTAGAAAATACTTCTATGCAATATTTCAGATCTTCCTATCTATGAAATATTGTATTTGGTGTCAACGTATATCTGTATGCCGAATACACAGAGCGACATTAATGCACATATTTATATATATATATATATATATATATATATATATATATATATATATATATATGTATACATATATGCTAATTCCGTATTACCGTAGTTATAAGCTTTGTTTGAGATATAAACCGTAGATATATCTGTTGCAGTTTATACACTACAATTAATTAATCATGTATCAATTACACCATTTTGTTTCAATTATACCTTAAATTTGCACTGAGTATTATATATTATCCATAGTAGTTCGATCTGGTAATTAATGTACATATTCATGATACCATTTCAGGTATCCGCATGGTTCAAGAATAGAAGTCAAACCCTCTGTATTTCTTCAGTTGATTAAAGACGTTGAAGATATATAGGAATTACAGGGACCAGTAAGCCTCTGAATATTCAGTCGATGCTTCTGTGGGAATTGGCGCATTGAACAAGTAAAGATCGTCCAGCTGTTGACTGTAAAAGTGTCATTTTTATTAATAAGATACAATCTATTTGTATATACTCGTCTCTTTTTGCTTTATTAGTCATCACACAATAGTTTGCTTTAAATGTTGTGCTAGATCTCAGGTCAAAGAAGTCAAACGGATTTCACTGGTTATGTATTAATTACAAACCTATCAGCATGATTTGTAGAGAATAATATTTTAACCGTATGCCTGATTCAATTATTCCCATTCAATGATTCATCTAGATCATCCGTTACGCACGGATTATCTGAAGAGTTGGCCAACTGGCTAAACCTAAGTATTTCAACAATTGTTCAGTCTTCATTTATTCCTCCTAATTCTCACCCATTCAGTTATACCCTCAGTAGTACTACTTTTATTGATCAATCATAAAGTGACAAAGCACTACCAACTGAGCTTAATAATACGATTCTGATATCTGGAAATGATAACATGTCATATGTCACGGCATAACAAAATCCATTCTGAGATTTCACAATTGTAATAAAGACAACCTAACACCACTCACAATTTCACAGATAGTAATTTATCATAAGAAAATCAATTAATACTTTGAAATCAAATGAACAAAATTATTTATATTTTTCCGTTTCTTACCAAAGGTGACTTCGTCAAACATAAGTCCAGCATTTCGCCTATGAATCACGCCCAAAATTTCAAGATATTTTCAGAATCACTTAATAAATAAATATATTTATGATTTAGCTGTTTGTGTTCATCATGGGTTGATGTAAGCGGATGAAGACCAGGTAAAATGGTGCAGCTGTTTCGCCCTAACATAGGACTTCTCGGCACTGTGAAACTTCGATCCTACCAGTCGTGAATAGTTGAGTCGAAACATGCCAAGAGCAAGATAGTTACTAACAACAATTATAGATGGTCACCGTGCTATATCGAAAATTCTCTTGAAAATTATGTTTGTCGAATATGTACTCATAGTTAGATTTTTCAACATCGAATGATATGCATAATAAGCGAAATCCTTGTACACATGGCTTTCCATACATCCTATATTGAATTATTATTAGTCACGTTATAAATTACCGTTATACAGAATCACATTGGAATGGTATACATTACTTCATAAAGGATTAAGTATTATAACTACCTTAAGTGTTTCTATGAAAATTTCACCTTAAAAACTATTTGATCATTAACTATGATAAAATGATTAAGGTGAAAGAAATTTGCTTGTTGATATGCTTGTTTGTTTATAAAAATACTCAATAGTGCAATTGTTGTAGTGAAGTGATGGTGAATAAAATTAGTTAAGGAAAGTAAACCATCAAATCGATTTGATGTATGTGTATATATACACGAAAGCCAAAAGTCAATGGCACAACTAATTAATTCAATTCTTGTAAATTAGACCAGTATAAGTTCATTGAGAATAAGAAAAGCTATAAAGAAGAGGTGTAAAAATGAAACAATAACAAATGACACTTATAATTAAAGATGACGATGTCATATACATTAAATTATAAGTGAACAATGGCTTCCATCATGTCATTATCTTTATGAAGTGACTTCATGGTGCAACGAGATAAACAACAGAAATATAATCAATATCTAGAGCCTTCTTCCGGTGATACAGTTATATGTAATGTTTAGTTGCAATGACCTAACATTCAGCAAATTTGATGTTAACATTCCTTAGACTGTGAGGCCTCCAAAAACTCATTACTTGCTGTTATACCTATTCCTCTTCTCAAGTTGTTATAAATTTACTATGAACTTATTATTCCGATTTCTGTAAACAACTCCATTAGTTTATCCTTTGTTGAATTATGTATTTATTTTTACTAACTGATCTAGTATACGATATATAAAACCCATCGTTCTTACTCACTAAATGACTTGGCATTGTTTCCCATTTGTCAGTGTTGTCCGCTCGTTCTCTTCCCCTTGGAGTACAGTGGTATTTGGTCACTATTGGACAGTACCAGCCAATCAGCTCCTCACAGTCAGGTCGTAATTATAGTACAAGTCCCACTGGTTCGCTTAGACGCGATGTCAGTATTCACCTATCTCGATCAATTTATTTTCTGACTACACTACAACATACGTAAAGTCATGCGCTTTGTAGACAAACTAATAAATAATTTGAGCACTAGGTGCGTGTCTCACATGTTAAGTGATTCCACTGTTTTTTGTCATTCCTGAGTATAGTGTATGTACGAAATATGTGTTGGGATGGCTCCCAGAAACTTCAACGAAGCCTCCAGAACCCTTGAAGTAGCCGGAGACATTCCGTGCAATCACTAATCGACAGAACCTTCTACAATCTCGACGAGGAGCGTTCCGATCGTGTAGCAGTTGAGACTTCTTAATTCAGATTGGATGAATCATGATACTGATTTATTTGTTTCAGAAAACTATAAATATACGAATATTTTGTATTTGTCTCGCTTCCCATTTCACCGGAATAAAGTTTCCTGCTTTCTCGTCTTCTGTCTTCTGATTTTGCGACTAGGAGGGTTCAAGTGCTAAGATTGCTTTTCTGCTAGTCAAGTTATCAAGTACGAGATATAACAATATGATAACATCGGATTGATAAATTGACCAATCTAGATTACACAGAATTCTAAAATAGTACTGTTAGTTTATTAAATTAGTATGTTTCAGGGAAACAAAGTTGTCATTTAAGGACATATTCAACCAAAGTAGTACAACTAAATTATCAACCAGATAAGAAATATTTAGTCAAGAAAGAAAACAGTGATGTTCTACATTAGTCTGTTGCATCGATGTGTATTGGAAATATTAACCACTTAGTAGTCTTAAGCTAAACCTAAAGGTTCTAGGTTGAATCACTCACATGGCCGTACGCAAACATCACTGAGATGTTGCATAATCGGATGAAAGTGTTGTGTCAATAGTCCCCGTGACAATTATCAAATTATTATTCATCTATTTTATACGATGTGAATGCATTAGGCTAACCTATAGTTAGAAAGGCATCTTATAAATACTTCCGTTTTCAAATTATTCTTATTTTAGTTATTGTCGTTTCGATATACATAGATGAATGATGCCTTACTTTCTTTGATACATTTTTTTTCTAATTAATCAATAGGATGAAACTAATTCCTCTTTTCATCCTTTTTAACACGTTCTATTGGATGTTTTTAAATGTGGAAAGTTCCTTTCAGTTAACAATCAGAATACACGTACTTACGTATGAATGTATGTAAAACCTATGCTTCTATGTATGTATATTCAGACTGATAAAATGGGACAAATACGATTACATGATCTTGGATATCTGTCATGTTGATGGGTAATTTAAATACAATTAGAATTGATTTGAAACAAATTTCAAACATTAACAACCACTCATTACATTCGGGTAGATTTACCATGTGATCAAAGCTTAGGAATATGTACTGTATGAAGTTCACTGTGTGTCAGCCAGAAGAAAATGACATCTCTAAAAGAATCAGTTTATTCCATTCAATTAAACTATTTTCAACTTACAATATTTGAAATTTTACAGTATTTTAATTGCGTAGACTAAGTTATTGCTCACTTGAATGTCATGCTTCGTAGGTCAGGAGAAGTTGACCTGGCCATTGTTTTGTGTACTTTATATGAAATTTCATAATAACGACTTAAAGAAAGTACCTCTTATATATACATATTACATAGGGGAATTGAATGAATTTTGGAAGATTTATCATCTACATCTGAATGCTTAGCAAACAGTTATGTTCTAGTTTCCACTCAGTTATCAAAATCTGTCCAAAAATATCTACTAAATGAAAAAAAGTAAACAGATAACAAGAAGTGTTCAGTGAAGAAAATTTTCTGTTTGACGATGTTTATTACTAAAGCTGTACAATACTTATTTGTAGTTAATTTTTTTTCCATAAAATTGTCCATTGCCAAATAGAGAAATGAGTTCCATCATAAAACAAATAATTCGGAATTAACGCAAGTTGGTTTGACATGTGTCGAATCAGCCAAGCTGACTCTCTACGACTGAGCGATTACTGAAGTTCGGAATACTATTGTCATTCGCCTACTGACAAAGAACCTCTATTTAATCGAGTATTAACTTTGACTATTATCCTCACAACCCAAATTAAATAACAATAACTCGTTTGAAAACGAGTGATTAATCCAACTTCTTGCAGTAAGAATACACAAATAGTCTAGAATAATACAATAAATATACGAAATAACTAGGAATGCACTTCTAAATAATATTGACTCGAACAGTAACAAGAACGTTTGCTTAATCATTCTAGTACCGATAGCTGCTACTTCATCGATCGAACCAAGGAATATTTAGTGGCATCGATGTTCATCTCCTTTGACACCATGAAAATGAAACGGTAGTGAGATAAAAGAGTCTTGGAAACAACGATTATAAGGAAGTTATTCAATGAAAAAATTGCTTAGGAATATCAAGTTGTGTATATCATGTGTTGCGTAATGAACAAATTGTTAGTGAAAAAACGACCCACAACTAAGTATGAAAAATAACAACTAGTATTTTGATTGATTTATAATCCAAATGAGCCGTTTCGTCTGACTCAATAAATAATTGTGAAGGAGGATTCTGATGAAGCAACATAACCAGAATTAACCAGGTACTCTAGGATCGAGTTGTTGACAGACTTATACAAATCTTTAGAGCACCAAATAAGGCAACGGTCTGAGATGCTTTTCGGTAGATTCTGTTTTTTGCAGCCAATATGTCCGGCACCACAGGAGCAAGTAAATTTGTAAATGCACATTGATGTATCTGAAAGCGAAAGTGTATCTGTGACACATCCTCGAATCAGGTCAGTTTAAGGAGGTCATGAGGAGGCATTTTTTAATTTTATAGAAGCAATTTTCAATTCGAATTTATAACAATAAAGTCACTTGTTTTATTGATAAGTTACATTTTTAAAACAGTTTTTTATTTTTCCCTGATCCAGTTTCCTTTCAGTTACAATTAAATTACTTTCTCTTATAGATGATATAATACCAATGTTCCTACTAAGTTCACTATTCTATGTAATCTTGATTCTTTCATATGATCAACATGTAATTTTTATCACCACATTCATAGATCTATAATTAGAACAGCTGAAAGCCATATGACTGGTCAACAAAAATATATCTTCATTATTCTAATTGACATGTCATATGATTATGAAGGTTAAACTATAAACCATAATGTACCGTAATATGTATGAAAGTTATAACGAAATTAAGTAATATATATTTATGGTCAAGTGATTATTCTTTTCAACCGATGTGTGATAATATTTATGACTAATAGTCAAAGTTAAAACGGCATTAGATACCTGCTTGTTAAATGTTTATTACAAACGAAGTTATAAAAGAATATCTACCGAATTTTTTATACTTTCCTGATTCTTTGTCTCTTCCTAACACATAAACGTTTTCCCGCAAAACCTGAAGGTCGTGGGTTTGATCCACAGGAGAGTAGTGGATGTACACTATCAAAGAGTCCTATACTAAGATAAAACAGTTTTTCAATGCTTCCTGTTTATCAATAAATGTCTAACTCAAACCAATTCTAAATATATAATTAATCTAGTTGAAAAAAAATGACTTTGAAGTTTGCGTTCTATTCGAGTAAACTAATTTATTTTGTAATTTTATTGTACTATCATAAAAATACATCTCACTGAATACAACGCCAAAACAATAGGATCAGTTAGTGTATTCTTTTCCATTGTTCGTTGTATTGAATATGCTATGTTTTCATGCAACCTCAGGCAAGTCAAAGTTTGTTGAAATCGTTATTAATTAGCAGCAGTGAAGATATTCTCTGCCTAACCTTAATCTTTAAGCTATACGCGCTTTTTATCAATAGTATCTTTATATATCACTAATGACTGCACTAAATTTCTGAATCGCATTGAAAAATGTCAACTAAAATTTAGTTTTTATTCATGGAAACGTAATGTTTTTAAAGTTTACCAAAATGTTATGGTTGAACTCCACTCCTGATTAATAACAATTCCAACAAATACCTGGAGACGCACAGAAACACTTTAAACTGGATTTTAGATCATACCTTGTAATAACCTGAATAAAAGATTCTTCTGATTAACGTAATGACTTCCATTGATTACAAATTGGATCTGTAACCTTATAACTATCTCCGTCAAAATGTATGTATGAATTGACATTATACTTATTCATTTTATAAATACCATTTTCATTACAGATGCACTATGAATGCTGAACAGTGCGTAATAAATACTTACAAGCAGTTGTCAAAATAAAATATGTAACTCCGAGGAAACAGGTAGTTCATCAGAGGTTTGAAATTAAACCGTTCAGTAATAATACTATGGACTTTAGTTTACCTGAGTTAAATTTTATCCTTTTCATATTCACCTTAAAGCCTGACCGTTGCTGAAACTGTGGTGTGATGGTTAGATTTGCTTACCGTAATGAACTAATGCGACTATACTGGCTTCAATAACCATTTCACATGATTCCGCTTTGCCAGGTATGTCAGTTAATCAGTAGTGAAGTTAAAAGCAATAAAACTTAGGTCTGCGAGCAGAGTGGCACTGCCAACTGTTCAGAGGCTTGCCGACAATAAAGTGTTTCCATCAGATGCTGTTTTTCAACAAGGATGAAGTTAGGAAGGGTCTGCTTTAAAAATGAGAATCGTTTTTTGTGACAAAGTCTTAACAGATACAGTGCTAGCACAACAAAAGCTACCCATATAAAGTTATGTATGACCCGCTTCAAGCAGTTTTCCCGTTAACACTGTGGTCACGCTTCTAGGTGATTAAGACCAAACCTAACCCAGTTCCTCTTTTTTGTACTTCAAGAAGAAGTACCCTTCCACTTAGCGGAAAGTCAGAAAGTGATGACCGCCATTATACCCCTAACAACACGCATGACCACTTTGTTCATTTACATTGAAAAGAAGACCTGAAAGCGCCTTTTTAACAATATTTCATTACGACGTTAATCATAACTTCTTGTTGAGGAATGCATTATTACTCACTAATTAGACTCGAAGTACAATGAAAACAGATTTTTCGATGATCACTAATTTGTTTTTCAACCGTAAGATTTACATTCTCAACCTAGCACCCTAAACTTACAATTCAACTGTGATGTTCCCACGGCTAACCCATAAATGTACATAAATACCCACGTAATTTTCCATGTATTATAGTGGGTTGCACCATGGAATAAATTTTATTTTCTTATTGACTGTAGACTGTACCAAGAGTATAAGAGGTAAAATTTCCAGTTAAAGAGAAATTCTGGGTATTCGAGAGATGCAGTAAATCCTGATTTACTACTTAACAGATTATTTTGGAATGCCTAGCTAGAGCTGCGTCGTAACGCATTTAACTAGTGAGCTGTCAGAGTAGGTTGCCTGGTCATTTGATTAAAATACGATACCACAATAAGACACAGCTAGACATAATAAATGTTGAACCTGGCACAAATATACGTTAGCTTAAGTTACCGTAAGCTATCATCGTGATAAGGTGAAATTAACAAGATGAATGACAAATAAGTCAAAATAATGTAGTAGCAACAAAAAATGATAATAACTAAATATTTATAATGATTATAGAGGGAATAATGAAATTGTTCGTATGATCTAATACTGCAACTTAGGATTTAGAAGAAAATAAGGAATGAATGCACATGCTCTATTGTGACCATTTATACACTCTATCATCCTATTTCCAACTACCTATCGGAGTTATTACACAAATCTTAAACAAACAATCCGTATTTGCCAATGTGACTTCATGGACTGATCTCATGCTTTGTTTTAGTAACTTCGGGTTTCTTCAAAATTACTTTTACACAAGACTGGTTAAGGTTTATAAACCAACTGATGTCATAATTAGGTATTAAGTCTATATTACACTATATTATATTATATAAGCTTTATATAGCTAACATATATCTATGATTTTTACAACACAAAATAACAGCATTCTACATGCATTAGGTGATGGATACTCAATGTCTTGGACTACTTATTTTATTTCTAGAATATTGTATATTGATTTGTGGTAAAAGAATTTCACCAGAAAATATGTAACGCTAGCCAACAGTGATTTCATGTCTACACAACGTTATGGATGTATATGTATCAGTATGTAAGTTGCGTAATTGTACTGTCATTTTTTGGACCTGTCTTACTTCATGAATGAAAGATTTACGTCATGAATTTTGAACAAAGTTGCGTAAGAGATGATATATAGCAAGCTGAACTGGTTTGATTTCCCCTAACTTATATTCCTTTCTTTCTTTAACTAAATTAATGGCTTAATTTGAATTAATTACTGTTTATGCTGATTGTGATTCTGCATGTTAAATAATGGTGTGATCAAATGGAGAAGCAATGAAAGAATGAATTTGATTGGACAACTAGTTTTCAGTAGACAAATTGTTCTTAAAATAATCTAATAGTCATATACATATTTGTAGCATAGTTATTTCTTCATTATCAACTGATGTAAACATAGACGTTATGAGCCTGAGTAGCTAGTTTTTTGAAGCAGCTTTATTGAATCGTAATTAATAGTCAATTAATTATTTATTTCAACAAGAATATCTTGGTATTCTGTTGAAAAAGAACATGATTCGTTATAGTGATGAAGTAAGATGATAGTTAGGTGTTTGTTACATTGAATAATGATTATTTGTATCATGAAATAAATGAAGTTGCTAAATGAGATTTACTGAATGGAGACTAAATGCCTTGTTGGAAAATTGCACTCGACAACGGTAATAAGGACTTTAGGTAGTAGATATAACCCAAAAGATAATCAAGTTACTAAAGGTTACTACAGTCACAAACTATTACATGTAAACTGAACAGTCTAAGTAGAACAGTATTTGTTGAATGAAGTGAATTTATTTAACTTTGTTGGATAGTATTTTCTGTCTTACAATAAACAACTATTTTTGATTTTAAGATTCAATTTCATGATTTAATTAAGCACTGATGTATAACATAGAACTTATCTAAAACTAGATGCATAAGACCTAACAGATAACTATCTTAATAACAAGACTTGGTATTCACTACTTGATAACACTGAAAAGAAATGAATCAGAAATGGAAACCCGCGCCCTTCGTCTTATTTGGGACTTGTTAGCTGGATGTATTCACATCTGAGTGTTGATGTTTATACCAAAACTCGAACTCAGTTCATTTCGTGTCAAATGCCAATTCGTTCACGACTTGGCTACTTGTGAATCGGACATGTACTCATGATTTGAAGGTATTTGTATCTTATCCTTGACTGGTTATAACCCACCCGAATACCTTTAAATTATCGAATAGAAATTCTAAAATTATTGCAGTTTATTTAGAAGTATATTGGGAATCAAACGAATTAAATGTTTAATAACTACTTCATTTATATTCAAGTAAGAACTGGTCAATTTTAAGCTTCCCGTAAATAGTAGACATAATTCAGTAGTTATCTACAGACTTTTATCAATTATTACTTTTTGAATGACAAAGTCATCGTTACTTTTCCTTCTGTTACACTGGTAGGATAGCGATGAATCAATGTACCCTATTGCCATTTCTCTTTTGATGAAGCGTTACTTATAACATTCATTTGGATGCCATCGAGTCTTCTAACCAGTATTTGACGTAATCACCCAATAACTCGTAACATAGTTACTGAGTTTCACAATAGAAACTACTAATAACACGAATAAAAGCCGTGTTAAACTACTTATTTATCAGAGCAGCTATTAGAAATTGTAAGTGGAAAAGTATGTGTCGAGCCATATAGCTCTTACAATTGTTATGTATAATCCATGTTACCAAGTGTAAATTCTTCGTCTAACACTTTATTTCCGTCTTCCTTCGTTTGATATTGGAATGTAATGAACTCTATCAACACACTGAAAACATGATATTATGTTCTGACTGTTGACTAGTTATTGATTTGCCCTTGAATGAACTAACAAGGTGATAAAGGACCATAAGACTGATTAATCCATGCCCGTAAGTCTGTCTCAATGCTGCTAGTCTCAGGCTGGGATGAGAAGAATTCAAATTCACACACCAACCAGCAGTCATAGTATTTTAGATATTCTTTTGTATATGTGTAAAACCTGACCGCATGGCACACGGATTAGAAAAATAACATAGATGCAAAACAAAAGCAAAAGATAATAGGAAATTGAAGGGAATAAATAAAAATTGATATAATAATAGTTAATTGGTCATATAGGAGGTTATAATAAGAGGAACATAATAACAATATAAAAAAATGCTCAGTGCACATATGGCCAAAATAAACAGAATGATCTACTGAAAAATATTCTGAAAGTGATACAACGTAGTGATTTATCAAATTATTGACGCAACCTTTGCCGGTATCAACACTGTAACCACGAACAATAAGACTGGTTGATCGATGTCCTTAAGTTTGACCTATTTTTACTAGACTCCAGCAGGAAACAAGAGAACGAGATAATTCAGCCAAACAGCCAGAGTCAGTTTATATTTAGCGGATTCACTTATATACATACAAAGTCTAACCACACAACTAACCAATTAGGGGATTAACATCAATTCAAACAATGACATTCACGATAAGAAACTATGGGGGATGGATAAGTACATAGTAAATTAATTGTAGTTCATGAATGAAAAACAATATGGGGACAGTTAATCGGTCCAACAGGGGGGGAGGGCAGGACCAAGTAAGCATAACAAAAATAGAAATAAAACGTCCAATGTATATGCAACCAAAATACATGATAGTATTCTAAAATCGGCTGTGAATGTAAGTCGTTCTTCTTTAGTCCACTGATCTATCACAAAGTTAATCATTTCTCTTGTTGACTCATACCATAGTACGAGTCAACAAGACATGACATGTTGTTTACTAAGTAATAATTAATGAAATGTGTTAACCAAAATATAACCTTCAATATTCAATATATGGTAACAAAAATATTGATGTATTAGTAATGAAATTTCGCCATTCTAAATAAAGTAACTCGGGTTTCAATATCAATTTAGTGGCTGAAGTACACTTGCTGACTTAGTTCACTGGATTTTAGAAACTAGATAATAAGCTAGAAGACTATTAAGCTGAGAGAATATTCGTGTTAAACTACAATGAATAACTGAAATGTTCTAGACAAGCAGTTAATTAAGCCTCATTCTTCCGATGTAATGTATTGTATTCGGCAGAGATAATGATGAATAATGTCAATTTGTAGGTGGTACTCATCGCAGATTAATGTCGGTTAGGCATATCATTTAAAACTATTACAGTCGGCTTGTTAGTGAATTACTTTGAGATGAATTCTAGAATTTCAAACGTTAAATCTTATCGATGGAGTTTACATATGTTGGTAGTAAAACAGTCATCAACAATAAGGTTGGATGATCATTGCGTTTTCTCGAGAATTGACTGAATGGTAACATAACAAAACCTGAAGTTCATGTGTTTTACACTGTAGGAAGATATAAGCCCAAATTCTAAGTTTTATACTGTGTGAACAACACAGAACCTGGCACATGTGTACATTGGTTCTATCTCATACGATGAAGAAACGGCTGTCCAGTGGTCTTTGATTTTCAATGGAATCCTAATCATGGTGAGTACCAGATACAGAATGAGTTAGTAATAAGTTATATAGAATAAAATCTATATTTATTGAAGATTATTTTTGAAAGTACCATCAGAACATATGATATTTACATCTTTAGTGAACTAACTAATTTACTGTAAGTAGTTTTGAAATTCCGTTAAGCAAAAATCGTAGTAGAATGATGAACACTGATCGCCTATTATTCTAACCGTTGAACATTGATTTAAACGTATATCTGTCTGTCATTATTATATTTAATCATCACTGTTATTGTAGATGGGCACTTTTACTGATGACCTACAAGCATAATTATATTATATTTTCTGCTTATGCCAATAACACGAATTCCCTACAACTCAGATGTAGCATATTCTAACTCCGATCCTTCGGTCCTTAATGCCTTGTAAAAACGCTAGAAAAGTTAGCCAGTGTGGCATATATCATCCACATTAAAAGCCCGAATAATTATGCATATCAAATTGAAGACTGCAAAGTATTGCAAATAAGAAATCTCAGTTTTTACGTAACCAAGTTATCAGGAGTATAACAATGAGTAATATATATATAGAATCATTAGAGAATAGTCTTCAATGTTTCACCTTCAACTTCTATTTGTTCATTCGTAGCACACCTAACGCTATTACAAACATTAACAATGAAACTAGGACCTTCCTTGTGGTTTACGTTATGACTATCAAGTTAGTCTCTGAAGATCTTGTGGACTTGTAAAAATTCACTAGATTAATATGTCAGTTGGACCATAGTTGACTTAGTAAATGCTTTAACGCATAACCTAGTAAAAAATCTAGCTATGGTTTTAAAACCTTATCAAAACCTAGTAAATCATGGAAATAAAAATTCAGTTCAATTCGAAAATTAGGTTAAGAAATAGAAACTGAGAGTGAAGTTGTTGGCAAGTTTAGATGTATTTATTATATAAACTAATGTTTTTATTAAATGAGTCATGGATACTATTTTAAATCCGGATGTATGTAATGAGACTGTATTAATACTATTTTCATCGTATATTGTGAGAAAACATAGGAGGGATCAAGAAAGATTGTAAATAAACATAATTTAGAAGTCTATTTTCGTGTCAGTGATACTATCATAGATGTATTAAAGAATGTCAGTGACGAGATTTCAAAAAAAATTACTCAAATTGTATGTATTTAACAAAACGTAATAAATGTAATTCGAAATATATCGGTAATAACATATAGACAGCTGAATATAAGTGTAAAACAACGTAGACTATGCCTAAAATATATTCCTAGACTCTAGGAAGAGATCAGAAAGTTGAAAATAGATAAGCGATAGAGTTACATTCATTGTAAACAGGACACCAGACGGACGTTGGTAACACTAGAATTTTTCAGAAAGGTTTTGATGCCTACATTTACAGACAAATTCTAGCAATTTGAACAAAATGGATGGACTACTGTTATTTGTATCAGGGAAACTGTTGATAGATTGACAAAATTTAGCCTTGATAACCAATTATTCTAATTTTTCATTAACATAGACGTTAACGACAAGACGATTATATGCTTTATCAGTAATATAGTTCTGGATTTATATTTGATAATCATCAATGTGCACTCATAAGGACACTTACTTTTCCACTTGTCAACGTAATGCTAACGATCCTTCCTTTTTTCTAATTGATAAAAACAATTTTATTTTGATCATATCTATAACTGACGGGTTTATTTGTTCTCTGAATCGTTATTGCCAGTACCATGACAATTTATACAAACATCTCATATCACGAACACTTCCATCATTCCCACACATTGTATACACAATTCAGCATTATGATATGAACGAACAAATTTTCAGTTTAGAATTGTTTAGGACCCTATTTTACCATTTTGATTTTGTTTACTTCACTGAAGAAACTCGGGCCAAATTGCCAGGGCGAAACTTTAGAAACATTAGAAATCTCTAATTTCATTTTCATTAGCTAAGGTTTCTGAAATATAATATACACGTAATATCTTTTTATATACATGGCGCCCAAAATTTTGTCAAGCTATTCGCTCATGGTTTTATGAATGTTCATATTATACTTGAATGCTGTTGTATGCATTTTCACGAAATAAGAGTTAATTCCTATTACTGGATTTATTAAAAGTTACAAAAGTATTCGCGCAGCCAATAATAATCACAACAAAAAAGTAAAACATAAAGAAGAGTAGTTTTAATTATCATATGTGTAATTCATGATTATAATACATTTTAATTAAATGTTATGGAGATTGTTGAATGTTAATTTTATATCAAGAATTGGTCTGAATTAGACAACCATTGATTACCAGGAAGAACTGGACAGCTGTTTCGTCATAGTGTGTGCTTATTTAGAAGTCAGTATCCATCCACTGAGACCTTGAGCAAAATTCAACAAGGGAGCGATCGGTCAAGAACAAAGAAGGCAAGACAATCACCGAGATTCAAGAGCAAAGAAATAGATGGGTAGAACACTTTGAGGAACTCTTGAATAGGCCAATTCCACTGAGTCCACCAGACATCGAAGCTGCGTCTATAGATCTTCCGATAGATGTCGCTCCACCAACGATAAAAGAAATCAAGATGGCCATTAGACAAATCAAAAGTAGGAAAGCAGCAGAACCTGACAATATACCAGCTGAAGTACTTAAGTCAGACATAGGTGTAAAAGCAAGGATGCCCCACGTTTTATTCAGAAGGATCTGGAAGGAAGAACAAGTGCCAACAGATTGGAAAGAAAAATACCTTATCAAAATACCAAAAAAGAAGATTTGAGCAAATTCGAGAACTGTAGAAGGACCACACCACAATATTGTCAGTACCAGGGAAAGTCTTCTACAGAGTGTCGCTGAACAGAATGAAAGATTCAGTGGATGCTCAACTCCGAGATCAAAAAGCTGGTTTCCATAAGAATCAGTCATGCACAGACGAAATCCCAACACTACAGATCATCGTTGAACAACCAACTGAATGGAACTCGTCACTGTACATCAACTTCATCGACTATGAGAAGGCGTTTGACAGAGTAGACAGGAGAACATCGTAGAACCTTCTTCGACACTACGACGTACCAGAGAAATTCGTCAACATCATCCGGAACTCTTATGACGGAACATAGTGCAAAATTGTGCATGGACGACAGCTGACAAATGCATTCCCAGTGAGGACCGGAGTTAGACAAGGTTGCCTACTCTCAACTTTTCTCTTCCCTCTATTGGTTGACTGGATCATGAAGACCTCCACATCTGAGAGGATACACGAAATTCAATGGACAAGTAGGATGCGACTCGATGATTTAGACTTTGCGGATGACCTTGCTCTCTTAGTCCATACACACCAACAAATGTAAGTGAAGACAATCAACGTAACAGCAAACTCAGAATCAGTAAACCTGAACATACATAAAGGAAAGAGTAACATCCTCAAATACAACACAGGCAGCACCAACCCAATTCAACTTGATAAAGTAACTCTGGAAGAAGTGGATACTTCCACGTACCTCGGAAGCATCATCAATGAACAAGGAGGATCCGATGCAGATGTAAAGGCAACGATTGGCAAATCAAGGGCAGCATTCCTACAGTTGAAAAATATATGGGACTCAAAACAACTGTCAACCAACCTCAAAGTCACACTCTTCAATTCCAACGTCAAGACAGTTCTACTGTATGGAGCTGAAACTTGGAGAATTACTGCAAACATCATCAGACGGATACAAGTATTTATAAACAACTGTCTACGAAAGATACTAAATGTCTGTTGGCCGGAAACCATCAGCAACACCCTACTATGGGAGAGAACAAACCAACTTCCAACCGAAGAGGAAATTAGGAAAAGACGTTGGAGATGGATAGGACATACATTGCGGAAATCCTCAGACTGCATCACGAGACAAGCATTAACATGGAATCCTGTTGGGAAACGGAAAAGTGGAAGGCCATGGAACACACTGAGTCGAGAATTGGCAGCAGATATTAAAAGGAAGAACAGCAACTTGAAACAGCTGGAAAGGATTGCTCAGGACAGAGTTGAATGGAGAATACTGGTGAGCGGCCTATGCTTCTCTGTGAGGGATAAATGGCTTAAGTAAGTATCTACGATCAGGGGTCGAACCCATGACTTTCTGGCTCCACGGAAAGCGCTTTACCACTAAACTACTGAGCCATATTTTGTTGAGTTAGTGTACATTCAAATATAAATTTATTATGATTCTTTGATTATATGACTTATTTACTAACTCGAAACAACTAATTTTACTGTAAACGATTTTTGAATTCTTCATAAATTCAAAATAAATAATTACCATAGCAACTGTACTTAGCCACCGAAATTTTCATTATCAAGATTTAATGAAATCAGAAATACTCAAAACATTTTGAATATTTTCTTGAATGAATAAAAACATATCGTACATTATTGTCCATGTGAGATTCTGTAATGCAGTTTGAATTTAATAACAGTTCAATAAATACAAATTGTAACAACTAAACAGATAAATATTTATTTTCTTAAGAAGCATGGCATTTAACCAGAACAGGAGTCAGTGAAATGATGAGAATTTATAGCTCATATGGGCGTTTTCAAAACTTTTAGTTCGCACTTAAGTTATTCATTTCACAGAATTTAACATTATCAAAAACATAAATCTACATAATCTAAGTACAATGAAAATCATCAAAATCAATGCCTGTTACCCCAAGTGGAGCATAGACAGCCCACCAGCATTTTCCAAACAACACTGTCCTGTTCTTTCCATTCTAGCTGTTACCAAGTGTTCCTCATTCTATTCATGTCCGTTTCTGATTCCCAACGCAATGTGTTCCTGGGTCTTCCTCTGTTCCTTTGGCTTTTAGGATTCTAAGTCAGTGCTTGTCTTGTGATGTAGTTTGATGGTTTCCTCAATGTGTGTCCAATCCACCTCCAGCGTCTTTTCCTAATTTCTTCTTCGGCTGGAAGTTGATTTGTTCGCTGTCATGGAAGGTTGTTGTTGATGGTGTCTGGCCAACGAATCCGAAGAATCTTGCGTAGACAGTTAGTTATAAATACTTGTATCTTCTGAAGGATACTTTTCGTAGTTCTTCATGCAAGTTTCAGCTCCATACAACAGAACTGTCTTCACATTTGTATTCAAAATTTTGACTTTAATGTTGACTGACAGTTGGTTTGAGTTCCAGATGTTTTTCAGTTGTAGAAATGCTGCCCTTGCTTTTCCAATCCGCGCTTTCACATCCGAATCAGACCCTCCTTGTTCGTTAATTATGCTGTCCAAATATGTAAACGTTCCAACGTCTTCCAGAATTTCTCCGTCAAGTGTAATTGGGTTAGCGTTTGTTGTTTTGTATCGAAGGATCTTGCTTTTCCCTTTGTGTATGTTGTGGCCTACTGCTGCCGAGGCTGCTGCTACGCTGTCCGTCTTCACTTGCGTTTACTGCTGTGTGTGGGATAGAAGTGCTAGGTCATCTGTAAATTCCAAGTTATCTAGTTGCATCGATGTTGTCCATTGCATTCCGAGAGTGCCCTGAGATGTTTCAGCCTTCATGATCCAGTCAACCACCAGCAGGAAGAGGAAGGGCGAGAGTAAACAGCTTTGTCTGACACTGGTCTTTACTTTGAATGAATCTGTGAGCTGACCTCCATGCACGATTTTATAATGTAGTCCATCGTAAGAATTCCGTATGATGTTGACTATATGTTCGGGTACACCATAATGTCGAAGGCGACTCCATAATGTTCTCCTATCCACGCTGTCGAATGCTTTCTCGTAGTCGAGGAAGTTGATATGAAGTAGTGAGTTCCATTTAATTGATTGCTCAACAATGAACCGTAGTATCACGATTTGGTCGGTACATGATCGGTCTTTACGGAATCCGACCTGTTAATCTCGTAGTTGGGCGTCGACTGGATTTTTCATTCGGTCCAATAACACTCTGTAGAAGACTTTTCCTGATATTAAAAAGAAGAGTGGTGCCTCTGTAGTTCTCGCAATTGCTAAGATCTCCTTTTGGTATCTTGGTGAGGTACCCTTCTTTCCAGTCTGCTGGTACTTGTTCTTCCTCCCAAATTTTGCTGAAGAGAATGTGGAGTATCTCTGAAGTTGCTTCTATATCTATCTTCAGTGCCTCATCTGGTTATGTTGTCTGGTCCTGCTGACTTACCACTCTTGATCTGTCTGATGGTCATTTTGATTTCTACGACTGTTAGTAGGTCGGTGTTTATAGGGAGATCCATGGCTGCTGCTTCGATGACTGGTGGGTTCAATGAGGCTGGTCTAATCAAGAGTTCTTCGAAGTGTTCTACTCACCTGTTTCGTTGTTCATGCACTTCAGTGATTGGTTTGCCAGCCTTGTTCTTGATTGGCTATTCTGGATTACTGAATTTCCTAGCTAGTCTCTTCATTGTGTTGTATAGGTGCCTGATGTTTCCTTCTCTTGCAGCCTTTTCCGCTGTCATTGCTAGGTCCTCAACATATTTCCGTTTATCCGACCTGATGTTTCCCTTCACTTGCTTGTTGACTTCTGTGTATACGGCCTGTGCCTTGGCTCTTTCTCTGTTCTTGTCTGGCTGTTATTAATTGCTATCTTTCTACTCCTCCTTTCTTGGGTCTTGCCTATAGTGCCAATAGAAATCTATTCTTTATGGTGAAGTTCCTTGCAGCCCAAAACCTCTTGACATGTTAAAGTTATTGTTTCCTTAATATCTTTCCAATAGTCCACCATATTAGTTCCACCTTTTTCCAGTAGATCGTGAAATGTCTGGAACTTATAGTTGAGAATTATTTTAAATTCGTTGAGTTTATTAGTATCCCGGAGAAGGGCTGTATTAAACTTTTGCAATACTGCTGCTCCAGTTGTCCATTGCTTCTTCAGCTTCAGTTTCACTTTAGCCACCACCAGATGGTGATCTGAAGCCATGTTAGCCCCTCTCCTTGCTTTTACATCTTCTATGGTCCTTCTGAACTTCTCATTGATACAGATGTGGTTGGTTTGGTTCTGGGTATTGTGATTCAGTGAAATCCATGTAGCTTTGTGTATGCATTTATGAGAGAATATGGTGCCACCTATAATCATTTTGTTGAAGGCATATAGGTTTGTAAACCTCTTACCTTCCTCGTTACTTTCTCGCAGTCCATGTCATCTCATGATGTCTTCATATCTGGTGTTATCCATTCCAACCTTGGCGTTGAAGTCTCCCATCAGAATGGTCAGGTCCTTGGCTGAGCATTTATCGATGGTTGATTGCAGCCTCACATAGAACTGGTCTTTATCGTCTTCGTGGCTGTCATTGGTGGGTGCATAGCACTGAATGACATTGATTGTAATCCCTTCCTTTTTCATCTTAAAGGATGGTTTGATGATCCTAAGTCCATGAAGTTCGTACCTTATAAGAACTTCTTGAAATAGCAGTAGTGATACTTCTTGTGTGAGTGCGTGCGAGGCATTTTCTTCTTCGTGGCAGGAGTATAAAAGCACTTTTCTTGAGAATAATCGTTACTGTCTAGCTTGTAACCAATGGGTCTCTCTTATTCCAAGTATCTTCAGGTTGTATCTTTTTATTTCCTTAGCTATTTGGATGCTTCTCCCTGTCTCCCACATCGTGTGAACATTCCATGTACTTATATTAATTGTTGCTCTGGTTGTCAGAAGGGAGAATCGGCGTCGTGGCTTCTGAAGAAGCTCGGCTTTCGCCATGAGACATCATAACTCTTCGAAATGAAGACCTTCCAACTCCCAGAGCATCTTATAAGAGCCTTCCATGCATCTTGGGACAACACTTATGCTACTCCTTGCGTATGTGGGTCGTTTTCTTTTTCGTGGCCGGAGTATAAAAGCACATTTCCCAAGGATTACCGTTGCTGTCCAGCTTGCAACCAATGCATTTTGCTTATTCCAAGTATCTTCAGGTTGTATCTATTCATTTCTTCAGCTATTTGCATGGTTCAACCTGTCTCTTACATCGTGCGGACATTCCATGTACCTATATTAATTGTTGCTCTGGTTGTCAGATAGGACATTGGCCTCGTGGCTTCCGAAGGAACTCGGCTTCCATCATCAGGCGTCGTAACACATCTTCTAACTCCCAGGGTAGAGTAAAAATGGTTATAAAGGTTTTTACTGGTTAGCGTTTTTTTTAGCAAGGATGTTGTTTTACGGGATGGGGTTGCTAACCCCATGCCCAACCCTCTTTCTTTATCCGGGCTTGGGACCGGCAGCGACCCTAGGGGACTACAGGTGGAGTTGTAAATACAATGGTTATAATATTATAATCCATCTGTCTGTTGGTATTTACTTCCGCTCTGAAAAGGACTTAATTTAACAACTAAAGAAAGTATTGTTTGAAATGGATTGTGGTTGGCAAGTGAAATCCAGGATGTGTGTTTCGCCCTACTAAGGATTTTTCAGCTGAGTGTACCTACATCTTAGTGCGTTCTGAATGCCGCTTACCAGCCA
Organism: Schistosoma mekongi; assembly: GCA_034768735.1. Lineage (NCBI taxonomy): Eukaryota > Metazoa > Platyhelminthes > Trematoda > Strigeidida > Schistosomatidae > Schistosoma > Schistosoma mekongi. Next base: position 76,458,584 of record CM068305.1, on the reverse strand, counting down.
CAATCCATTCTTTGTAATACTTAAATGTCGCTATATTGAGGCAATCCGCTACGGATGCATATATAGCAACAGAGACATCAACTTCAGTCCATGGTAAGTCAACGAGAAGATTCAAATACATTCTAATTCTAACTTTAAAAACCAATATCTTATTCTCTTAATGAAATATATGATTGATTGAATTTATTTCATTATGTTAATTAGTTCATAGAAAGTTCACAATAGGATTGTTTAAGGAAACGTTTAGTCTATTTACGATTGAAACTCATATTGCTTGGAGCAGTAAAATTTGTGAGTACCATTCGGATAACTAGTCGACCTCTACTTTAGATTTCTGAAAAAATTTTTAGTGTTTCTGAATGCACATAAAGTCAATCAGTAGATCCTAGGTACAGGTTGATTTTATCTGTTAGTGATGTATTCAAATGCAATCAAATTTGGCTCAGTGATTAAAACATTCAATTTTTAAACAGTACATCATATCTTCGAACTGTGTTCCACCGACATAGATTTGAACAACATTTTCAGGAAAGTTGTTATTACATCGTTAGTGTAAAACTTGACTAACATAACATTCCGGTTTTGTTACTGATATTTTTTTCAAAAGAGCAAGAACAAATATTTGTGCAGAATAAGATGAATCCATTTTATTTCGTTGGTTTCTCATCGACTGATGCATACAACCTAGAATAATATTTTACAAAATTATTATTTGAAATAAAGTTTGACATACTAATGAGAATGTTGGAACTTGGTTGAAATCAAAATTATATCAACATGTTAGACATGTGAACATAACTAACATGTTGTAGAAAATGATGTGAACATATATCCGATACAAAAGAAAGGGCCAAGAAACAAAATAGTGATTAGAGTATAAGCGATTACACAATAAGAAAATTAAGAGACGGTTGAGAATACCCGAAAATGATGTGAATTAAGCTCAGTTATTAAACTCAATACGTCATGTGATGACCTAACTAAATAAGTTAGACTTAACAATGTGAAGACGGTGATGTAACGAAAAAGTTAAATCTGACCTGACGAGAAAAGATGTCGACGTAATAATTCAAATTTGGAGAAGGAATAATGACGATGATGCAATGGCCTAAAAGTTAAGTCACTACGATAAAGAAAGGCTTATAAATGTTTTTTTGAACACACAAGTTTGGTTTCAGTCGTTTAATGTCAATTTCCTCAGAATATTTTAAAAGATTTGAAGTTTTTTGTCTGTCGAACACGTTGAAGGATTCAGTGATGTCAATTTGGTGTCAATCAAGCGATTGCGCTGTTATGTGTTTTTAATACTTTGAATTATAAATTGTTGGGAACAGGATCATTAAAATGTAAGTAGGCTCTTCTTGCCGTTCTGCCAATGTAACTGCTTCTGTAGGTACATGTAAATTTATAACAACAGTTAACGGTAACATAAAAAAGATACCTGTCGATTTTCGATTGTTTCAGTGAACATGTTGTTACGTACGGTATCACTAATTTTGCAGCATAATAAGTTCTCGTTAATGCTGATTCGAGTCTTCTGATTGTTTCTACAATATCATCACCTTTAAAATCGAGTCGAATGAAAAGTAGCTTCTTTTGAACTGTGGTTTCGTTAAATTTATCAGATTTATATTCACTGTGTTTGTCAATGAATTTTTATGGACGCCATTATTTTCTAGATAGTGTTTGATGTTAGTGAGCTCTGAGTCTATTGTATCTAAAGTACATATCTTTTTGGCTCAGCGAAACAGTGTTTTCACTAGTGCTATTTTATAATTGATTGAGCAGAAGCTATTAAAGTTTAAGAACAGTCCATTCCATGTCGTTTCTCTGTAGATCGACTGTTGCACTGAACCATCTCGCCGTTGCATGGCAATACCTAGGAAATGAAATTTATTATCTTTTTCAAACTCCACAGAAAAACTGAATATCTTTATGAGTTTGGTTGAAAATTTTCAGTAAGTGGTTCGCGTGTTGTTCATTATTACATACGATGAAAGTATCATCAACGTACCTGGAATAATGCGTCATTTCCTCACTCACCTTTTTCAGTTTTGTGTTTTCAAGATTGGCCATAAAAATATCCGCTAGGATAGGACCTAATGAACTACCCATTGCAACACCATCGATTTGACGATATACCTTGTTATTGAACCGGAACTGGATGTCCTTTAGGCACAGAAGTATTAATCGTTTCAATTCAGTCACTGGTAGAGGAAATAGGTGTAATGTTGGACAATTAAAAAAGAGTAACGAACTTCCGGAACTGTAACTGTTTCAATTATTTTGGTTATGAGTGCTGTAAACATTTGATTTTTATGATTGTTACGTCCCTCTTACCCCATCCTCCTGTTTAGTGTATTTACTCTTAGTATATTGTTTCTTACTATGAACTACAGTTAATTGGTTGTGTACAAGTTGTCCTTATTCATTACCACTATTTTCTTTCTTCCGTACTAATGTTAGATTCTTAATTGGTTTGCTGTGCGGTCAGGCTTTATACGTATATAAATGGTGTGAAGAATAATATGATTCTGCCTGGTTGATCAATCGGCTTGTGTTCTTCTTATCTCGGCTTGGGACAGAGTGGGCATAGGGCTGACGCGCATTTACCGACTAGGCACGGCTCATTGGCGTTTCCGTCAATCAACCAAATCTCTCACTCCATAACAATAGGTCAGAATGTTGGTATATAATCTCAATGATTTCGAGAAGTGGCATATTTGTAAATAAGGACGTTACACTGAAGCAAACCAAAGACCTACCAGAGATATCAATCTTGTCCAGTGTTTCACCAAAGTAGAAGGAGTCTTTCAGGGAAAACATAGCCAGACGTTGACAGACAGGTTCAAGCTTTCTTCTAACCATCGAGCTACTATGTGTTGAGGTGAATTTATGATTGACATTGTAGGTTGAAGTGGGGTATTTTGTTTATACACTTTGCGTAGGCCAAACAAGTACGGTAGTCGAGATCCTCTAGGCTTTTAATCACTATATGTCTTATTGTCAATTAGTTCCTTTTCTAGAAGATTCCTCAGTAGGTTGGTGATTCGTTTCTCCATGGAATCCGTTAAGTCTTTGTTTAATTTATCAACTTTGAATCTTGCTTGGTCACTTTAAAATAGACTTCATCTTTTCAATATAGTCAGGAATGTTCATAAGGACAACACCAGCGCCTTTATCTGGACATAATATCATTAACTGATTATTCTTCTTTATATTCTGTAAAGCCTCCGGATGTTCTTTAAACAAGGCTGTCGATTCTATTGTCAGCGATATAAGGTATTGGTTTGCAATGTCAGGTAGTTTGAATTTGAACCAACGTTTTTTATCTTCATTTGTTGGATGTGATTCTTTCAATTGATTTTCGAATTGTGCCTCTGTATTATGATCTAATCATGAATTTAATTTAGTAGACTTATTACTTTACCGATGAATTATGTGTTAATGGTGATATCATATGCACCAGTTTACCAGTTAAAACGCCCTCACTAAACTTTATACCATGTATATAATTCACATTAAACTGTCAGTCAAATCACTGACTTTCACCATTAAACACCGTTAATTACAGCATATAACTACATGTAACTGGTTTAATTTAGATTAAAAAGTGTAATATTATGTGATGATCTATTAGTTAATTTGTAAAAAATGCTGCATTTAGATTATTTATTAAGAATTTTATGATTTATAATGTAGAACGTTCAAAGATTGTTAAATTAATAGTTGTAATATTGATCAGTGGGTTGTGTGTAATGAGACGACGTAGCCGAGTGATGGATATTCACGGTATCAGTTTACTGATTCAACTCCCCTAAAACAAACTGCTACTAACGCTAAGACCACTAATCAGAAGAATAGGTGATTTTTTAATAAGATAATGGGATTATGTCGAAATTATAAACACTAAATAAATGTTTGTAATATAGCGTAACCATTACTTTAGTCATATTACGTTCTCTGAGTGAGATGGGTATTTTCCCAAAGAGTCCTCACAGTCATTCTGGATTACTTGACCAGCCTAAACGTTTGGTAGACTCCTCGTGAGTTACACATCTCTGCTATCATGAAACGATTATTCAATGTCATTTATGATAACTACCTCACTCTCGATTTGTCTGAACTCCACCATTCTCGACAAACGTATAGACAATCTCCACATAACCACCTTAAGGAATCTATAATAATCAGCGCACTAGTGACTAACTTCAAGATATTCCTGAAGTTCTACAAGGTGGTGACTAGTGGAGTTTATGCATATCTAGTGAGACAGTTATTACTAATAGAATGAAATGGTCGTCGCAATAATTCAAAAATCGATCGAAACAAGAATTTCACTACTGAACACAGGTCAGCCCTGTGGTGTTGATGGTTAAGCTTTTGCCGTGAGACTTAAAGGTCCTAGATACGATCTGTGGTACGGTAATGGGCACTCACTACATGAGAGTTTCATACTAGGATGAAACGTCTGTCTAGTGCTTCATATTTTTCAACTGAACTCACCCGAGATCAACCTGTAATGAATACAAACAATAAATAATATGTTTACACTACAAATTAGTTTACATTTATTCATTATTTTACTTTAACAAATTTACGATGTCAACTGATCATTTTGGCCATATATAAGTGGTTGTAAGTAAATGTGCTGCATCACTCAAGTATATGAACCAGTTACCTGAGCTGAGAGAGCTATTACAACATGATCACTCACTTTACATAAAAAAGAATTATGTAACATTGTAACAATATTTAGTTATGATGCACTATTCATACTCAGTTTGCATGTCAGTATCAGAACTGATACTGAAATCAAACTTGTAGTGTGTGGTAAAAAATAGAAAAAATAAATACTGTAGCAAAGATCATAATAGGTATGTACAAATAGTTAGTGTAAAGTTCCTGTTCAGTACTTTCACTGATAATTTTACTAATTTTCCTTCTGTTATTATATTCATATTTGGGGGAGGTACACAGAATGATAATCAGCTATTGGATATAGCCACTTTTAAGGAGGTAATTAGGTAAACTGTAGAATATAATTAAGATTCTATAATATTATCCAAGTAACAGAAATGCTAATGGAATAATGTAAACTGGTTGGAAAACAGCTCGTTCTGGTCAAAAATTAACCTAAAGAGTGAACGATTCAACCGTACGTACATATAAAATGAGTAGTGCTTTCGGATCGTTTGATAAATAGGAGCGACCTGAGTACAATTATGGACTTAATTGATACTAGCTTGCAAGGTGTATTTACAATCTTTAGGGCACCAATATGCCTAATGGTATTCGAACGCCTGTCAGCTATCGTTTCACTAATAGCCTCTGCTACTTAGGTATTCAGCACGAGGTTGACCTTCTATAGAACCGAAATGTTTACACTAATTGATCACTAAAAGATAACCTGAGTGATGCTTACTAAATCCTTGGTGCATACCGGATTCATATCATCAAGTTAGTCTCCTTACACTCTTACCGTATTTACTGTATCACATTTGTTTTATCAATCACTTAATAGTATTTCAATGTCAACCGATAGACATGATCCATCTAATTTCACATACTCTAACTTGTAAACTACGATAAATATCTTTACGAATCAAGTGATGGAGACTAATAGATTAAACTTTCGATGATCATGGACTAGTTGAACTTGAAAGATATAAATACAATAACATGAAAAAATCCCATTAAGATACAACATGAAAACAACACATGAACAAAGAAATAACAATAACATCAGTACTAAAACATATGGTGATGAGTCAGATTATAGTATAACAAGTATCAACGTGTTCATGAAGATAATTGTAAATTATTAACAAAGAGGTAAGGAGAACAAAGTGATTACCATTCACAGGTCATAAATCATAGGTGACATATCGATATAAAATTGACTGCAAGCTTAACACCAAGTGACAGAATTAATAAGGTTGATGGGGGGTATAGTGGAGTATTGATAATTGATCTGTAAGGATAAAGAGAATGATATATTTAAGTTGGATTGTGACTGGCAAGCGGAATCCAGGACGCGCGTTTCGTCTTATTTGGGACTCATCGGCTGGATGTACCTGCATCCCAATGTTGATGTTCACACTGGGATTCGAACTCATTCCGCTTCGTGTAAAACGCCACCGCGTTCACCACTAGGCTACTGTGTCCAGACAGTCACACTTGTGCAAATAGGACGAAACGCGCGTCCTGGATTCCGCTTGCCAGTCACAATCCAACTTATACAATACTTGTGAAAAATTCGCTATATCGAGGCAATCCGCTCAGGATGCACATATGGGACAGAGACTGACCAGTTTCAGTCCATTACAAATCAACGGGAAGATACAAGCTTATCCTAATTATAAAGAGAATGAGTTGCGTATTCAATAGGGAGACACAAAATGTTGAAAAATTCTTGTAGTGAATCATAGTTAGAAAAATTTTTGGTATTAGTTACGTAAGAATAAAGAGACGACAATTAAGACAGTGTAAACACACAAAGATAAAATATTTTGTAAGTTAGGGAAGCCGAGATAGGAAAACATGTTTAGAAGGTTCTTCTTTAACTCCTTGTCGACATGGTCTATATCGATGGCCAGGGTAGAGTAAGTGGTTGTGCAATCTTCTTCTGGATACATGAATTACGTTTATGGATGTGAATCTTGATAGCCTTAATTGTATGTAAAAAATGAACCCGTAAGTCATGTGAAATATTAGGTAAGATTCAGTAAATAATTATAAACTATTTATTTAAGTCAGCTTGATATCCTATGCCGGCTAAATGAGCCAAAACAGAGTTATTGATCTGTATCAATTATTCTTTGCTCAACAGGCCTGGGTGGTGTTTGGTGATACAGTGATGGATGTGTCTAGTTGTGAGCCTTATGTAACTCGCTCTCTAGGTACAGCAGCATTAATAAATACACATAAATGTGGTGAATCCAGACAGCCTATCTTTTGTTGCAGTAGAAATCAAAGATATGTTGGTAAATATCACATTAAGTTTAACGCCATTAAAATCCTTTGCATGATCTTCTTTTTAACCTCTAAGCTAAAACCTCTTTATCGTTTTAAGAATATTGTCTTTTTCTGAACAGTTGCTAAATTTGAAACTGCTTTCAGCTGACTTAGGCGTTTGCTGATGAATTTATTTAGGTACCCGTTGTTAAGGAGTAGATTACAAATGCGGCTTAGCTCATATTCATTTGCACCATTTGAGCACCGTTTATCAGGATCTTAACTATATTTATTTTGTACCCGAGTGGTACAGGGCTATGAAAATGGGTATATTGCTCACTTGACAATTTTCTGTATACAGCTCTCCTTGGTGAACTATCTGTTTTTCTCGTTAATCGGATACCTAGAAACGAAAGGTTACCGTTTCCTTCTTCATCTAGAGTGAAGTTGGTTGGTGTGTTTACATTAGTAAATATGTTACGTAAATTATCCTTTTGATCATTACTTAATATTACGAAAGTATCATCTACGTAACGGTAGTAAAATAATAATTGAGTAATCACATCATTAAGTGGTTCATTCACTAGTCCATTCACACAGAAAAAGTCAGCTAACAGTTGGCCTAGTAGTATCCCAATAGTTACACCATTTGGATTTCTATAGTACTCGTTATTGGATTGGAAACAGACAATCATCATACATCAAAGTATTCATTCTTAGATTAATGAAAATAGAAGCAATGTATACATGTATCTTCTTACAAAAATCTATTGTTTTTAGCAAATGAATGTTCGTGAATAGAGATGATACATCTAGTGATATAATGAACTTGTCCTTATTGCCAGATTACTTTAATTTCACCAACAAATTTAAAATAACCTTTCATTCTGTGCTTAATTATTTCATTACGAAGTAAGCTTAAACTTTCTATAAATCAATTTGCCGTGATATGGTAAGGCGTATTGTCCAGCACCATTGTAAGCACCAACAGATTTATAAAAAAACTATTCCTCTGAAAATCGACTACACTCTGTCCAATCATATAACTCATTATACTCCACAACATGTTACGAAGTATCAGAAATACGGGTACTATTATTTTTAGAGAATTTTTACTCATCTGAGTGGCAAATGATATAATATTGAGAAACCTTTGTAGCTGTATCTTATTTCCTGAATAATTTGTCGGGAGGCACAAGCTAATAATTTCTGCGTATAACAATTGACATCAGCTTGATACAACAAGACCTATGTGTATAAATGCGATAAATTCAACTCTACAGTTTACGTAGGCCTATCATTAGGCTCGTCCCATTCCTGGTATCAATAAGTCTTGTCACTAAACATTCTAGAATTTATTATTAATACCCTCCTCCAAATTATTTTCGATGATGATTTATGCAGTTTTTTTTCGAAATAAACACTTAACACCCCCCCATCTTAATAAATCAAAAATTTTCTTTCTCGCTTTCCCTATGTAACCCAGATACCAGTAGCCCTGTGGTATTACTCACTTTAAAGTTATTGGTAATTATAATTTTAATAGAGCTACAAAGTGGGAAGACACTTTAGATTCTCCAAAGTTCCTCTTGATAATGAGCTTTAATAATCGTGCAAAGGCTAGTATAGATTCTTTTCTGAAAACAGCCTTAGCGATTGAACATTTATTCTTAAGCACAATGTGTCTTGTTGCATTTCCCTCAGTGAAAGAGCTAAATAAACAAAAATAATACAAAACGAACGCGCTCCACCACTACTATTCGCAGTTTCCATTTCCATCGGAATCAAAAACGGCGTGTGAATTCGTCCACTGGAGATGAAGTTGAAGATGGGCCACGACAACTGAAACTTCAAGTCAAGGGAAGAGGTAAGTTTGGGAATTTTGTAAATATTTTCCAAATGGTATCCTTGAAACGCAAATATCCGATCTTTGTTCATGTTAAATTTGTGGATGGGCTATCTTTTTGGGAATGTTTGTCACAAACATTAATTCAATTACCTAGCAAACGAACACAATTTCTGTCCGAAGAAACTGATTGAATTTGAGTTTAAGTTTGTAAAACCTCTGCTAGTTTCTGACTCCCTCTTGTTTTATGTTGCGAACTTCTGTCACGCCTCGTTTCCCGGGCAGCAACATTCTCAAAACGTCGGTAGAAGCTTAAAAACACGTTTACTTTGTTTTACATGTTATTTTTATCATTAGTGAATGTTATTATCATCTTGTATTAATTTTTAACAAATGAGTTGATTCTGTTTATTAGAACTTATTATATTATTGCATATGATTTTCTTTTACCGCATTCTTGTAGGATAAATTTTTAGTATTTAAGAATTAGGCGACTTGGAGTCCACATTAACTAATTCAACTACAACATTTATATGTATTCCCCTAACAAACCGTCTAGTATTAGACACTTTTTGTGGATTCATAAGTTCAGTGGGCTAGTCGGACAATATAGGGTAATTGTTAACCTAATTCCGAAGTTGTGTAGCTTAATATATCATGATCAGATTAACACGTTACACCTCCTGATTCTATTTTATAGGAAAATATGAGGTAATAATATTGGTTCTGATTCTTCTTCTCTATTAACCGGACAGTAATAACTTATAGTATATAGTATGTGAGTTCGAAAGCCATGAATTAACAGAACCTCATGATATAAATCCTTTTCTACTGAGTAGTCAACTACTTGGAACTACTGTTGGAAGAAGTGGTGTCTCCATCATTATTTAACTTATCCACGACAAGACTGAACCTTTCCTCTTACACCAGCCTCTGTCTTCTGTTTCTCAAATGTAGAGTTCAGTGAAAAACTTGTGAAAAGCAATTGTTTGCTTTAATATTCTCTGCTTTTTTCAATAGTCATAACTAGTTTTCATTAAATCATTACTAAACTTACCATATCATTATACTCAGGAAATGAAAAAAATCAACTATAATCTACTTAACGAAAAATAATCACATCTAATCGTCCTTAATATACGTGCTTATTAAACACAATAAATTGTACTGAATACTCATTAAAAGTAGTAACTCATACAATGAAGATACTTGAGATTTAAAGAGAATGTCATTCACTGCTTCAGAATTCAAGTGTTATGGTCTCTAAGCTAGATGATTTAATAGTAAAGATTTTGTTGTCACCAGGCCCTTCAGTAGAAGTGTGCTATTAAAATTACTTCTTCACAGTGGATCACTAGCTTGCTCTCTTGATCTGTGATTTGATTGGTTATTGTCCATGATTGTTTTATCTTTATTTAGATGTTTAAGCATGCAAACCATAACCAATCGTTAACCAAATGTTAACAGGACAGGCTGATATTCATTTGTGGATAATGAAAATTGTACAATTAAACTATCCAGCTAAGAGAGCATAACACCTTTGAATAGTTCTCCTGACCTATAAATCTTTTGCATCATATTGGATAATCCAAACTTTAGTGGATTAAAAGGTAATGTAGACTAACGATACAGTGACGTACAATAAGTATAGAATATTAGTCTATAGTAAAGCTAATGTGATATATTTAATATAATAAAAGTTTACACAGTTATACAATTTGTCGAAAGTTTTCAAATGAGCTCACTTAAGTAACAGCAATTATTGCTTATTTGTGAGTACCAAAAACCAAACTAAAGTTTTTTACTCTAAATATGTACAGAAATGAGTAGAGTTGAATTAATAGCACGGTAACTATAGCAGATGATGGGAAACATGTTGCATCATTTATCAAGTGATTCGGCAGTCGACAGGAAGTTCGACGTAGATTTACCCTGTTTTAATTAGACTATAACAGAAATCAATTCTTAGTCAATAACTTCAATAAGAGAGGCAAAGCCCAGAACAAATTATGTTGTAGACTTACTTATTAATGATGTACTAAAGCAACAGTGATAAAAAAAACATATCTCACAAGAATAATGTAAAGTTTCTCTATAAAAACTGACATTTCTATATCATCTTGCACAAAACTTAGTCTCTTACATTCAGATCCCTTATTCCAAACTAAATTAGGTTTAGGCGGTCATTTTAATTCCCTCTATTGTAGTCCAAATGTAGGTCATTCATTAAACCATACAAGGTATTGTATCAAACGTTTTATTATCCCTTTATATAATATTCACCTCTATCAATGTACTTTAATCAAAAAGTAACAATGCATAGTTTTTCTGTTAATTCCAGTTTATGAAATGATTGTTGCACCATATGAACATATTTAAGTCTTAGTAATAAAAGACAGGTATATTGTTTCCATTAATGCACATTGTTGTTTTCTATTATCATTAAAGAAATTAATGATTACTTGTTATTATTATTATTATTATTATTATTATTATTATTATTGACCGATTCACTTTTATATTAATTAATTCGGTTTAATCTGTGTATTTATGTAATATGATTAAAGTAAGAATGTTGATTACAAGACAAACATGTGACAATTACATAAAACAAACTGTAAATTGTCATTCCCTGCATTATATTCGTAATCTATAAATAATAATAAAGTAAGTGTTATTTATAGTCTGGTACTTTGTTATATGATGAATTATGTACATCAAACATGAGAAGCTTTTTGTGTATAGTGTGTGTGATAAGTGAAAAATTCAAAACTTAACTATCTCTAACATTTGAAATGAACTATTAATACATTATTATCATTATATTAATAAAGAATATGAATATCTATTGGTACCTTTATTATGTATAAATGATAGTAGAGAAGATTTGTAGCTGAAGAGAATGATTTTAGTTTAACTACGTTCTAATTGGAAAAGTAATCAGGAAATCAGGTCATGAGAGGAATGAATCAGAATGGAAGTCAAACCCACTATATTTCTTCAGTTGATTAAAGACGTTGAAGATATATAGGAATTACAGGGACCAGTAAGCCTCTGAATATTCAGTCGATGCTTCTGTGGGAATTGGCGCATTGAACAAGTAAAGATCGTCCAGCTGTTGACTGTAAAAGTGTCATTTTTATTAATAAGATACAATCTATTTGTATATACTCGTCTCTTTTTGCTTTATTAGTCATCACACAATAGTTTGCTTTAAATGTTGTGCTAGATCTCAGGTCAAAGAAGTCAAACGGATTTCACTGGTTATGTATTAATTACAAACCTATCAGCATGATTTGTAGAGAATAATATTTTAACCGTATGCCTGATTCAATTATTCCCATTCAATGATTCATCTAGATCATCCGTTACGCACGGAATATCTGAAGAGTTGGCCAACTGGCTAAACCTAAGTATTTCAACAATTGTTCAGTCTTTATTTATTCCTCCTAATTCTCACCCATTCAGTTATACCCTCAGTAGTACTACTTTTATTGATCAATCATAAAGTGACAAAGCACTACCAACTGAGATTAATAATACGATTCTGATATCTGGAAATGATAACATGTCATATGTCACGGCATAACAAAATCCATTCTGAGATTTCACAATTGTAATAAAGACAACCTAACACCACTCACAATTTCACAGATAGTAATTTATCATAAGAAAATCAATTAATACTTTGAAATCAAATGAACAAAATTATTTATATTTTTCCGTTTCTTACCAAAGGTGACTTCGTCAAACATAAGTCCAGCATTTCGCCTATGAATCACGCCCAAAATTTCAAGATATTTTCAGAATCACTTAATAAATAAATATATTTATGATTTAGCTGTTTGTGTTCATCATGGGTTGATGTAAGCGGATGAAGACCAGGTAAAATGGTGCAGCTGTTTCGCCCTAACATAGGACTTCTCGGCACTGTGAAACTTCGATCCTACCAGTCGTGAATAGTTGAGTCGAAACATTATGTTTGTCAAATATGTACTCATAGTTAGATTTTTCAACATCGAATGATATGCATAATAAGCGAAATCCTTGTACACATGGCTTTCCATACATCCTATATTGAATTATTATTAGTCACGTTATAAATTACCGTTATACAAAATCACATTGGAATGGTATACATTACTTCATAAAGGATTAAGTATTATAACTACCTTAAGTGTTTCTATGAAAATTTCATCTAAAAACTATTTGATCATTAACTATGATAAAATGATTAAGGTGAAAGAAATTTGCTTGTTGATATGCTTGTTTGTTTATAAAAATACTCAATAGTGCAATTGTTGTAGTGAAGTGATGGTGAATAAAATTAGTTAAGGAAAGTAAACCATCAAATCGATTTGATGTATGTGTATATATACACGAAAGCCAAAAGTCAATGGCACAACTAATTAATTCAATTCTTGTAAATTAGACCAGTATAAGTTCATTGAGAATAAGAAAAGCTATAAAGAAGAGGTGTAAAAATGAAACAATAACAAATGACACTTATAATTAAAGATGACGATGTCATATACATTAAATTATAAGTGAACAATGGCTTCCATCATGTCATTATCTTTATGAAGTGACTTCATGGTGCAACGAGATAAACAACAGAAATATAATCAATATCTAGAGCCTTCTTCCGGTGATACAGTTATATGTAATGTTTAGTTGCAATGACCTAACATTCAGCAAATTTGATGTTAACATTCCTTAGACTGTGAGGCCTCCAAAAACTCATTACTTGCTGTTATACCTATTCCTCTTCTCAAGTTGTTATAAATTTACTATGAACTTATTATTCCGATTTCTGTAAACAACTCCATTAGTTTATCCTTTGTTGAATTATGTATTTATTTTTACTAACTGATCTAGTATACGATATATAAAACCCATCGTTCTTACTCACTAAATGACTTGGCATTGTTTCCCATTTGTCAGTGTTGTCCGCTCGTTCTCTTCCCCTTGGAGTACAGTGGTATTTGGTCACTATTGGACAGTACCAGCCAATCAGCTCCTCACAGTCAGGTCGTAATTATAGTACAAGTCCCACTGGTTCGCTTAGACGCGATGTCAGTATTCACGTATCTCGATCAATTTATTTTCTGACTACACTACAACATACGTAAAGTCATGCGCTTTGTAGACAAACTAATAAATAAATTGGGCACTAGGTGCGTGTCTCACATGTTAAGTGATTCCACTGTTTTTTGTCATTCCTGAGTATAGTGTATGTACGAAATATGTGTTGGGATGGCTCCCAGAAACTTCAACGAAGCCTCCAGAACCCTTGAAGTAGCCGGAGACATTCCGTGCAATCACTAATCGACAGAACCTTCTACAATCTCGACGAGGAGCGTTCCGATCGTGTAGCAGTTGAGACTTCTTAATTCAGATTGGATGAATCATGATACTGATTTATTTGTTTCAGAAAACTATAAATATACGAATATTTTGTATTTGTCTCGCTTCCCATTTCACCGGAATAAAGTTTCCTGCTTTCTCGTCTTCTGTCTTCTGATTTTGCGACTAGGAGGGTTCAAGTGCTAAGATTGCTTTTCTGCTAGTCAAGTTATCAAGTACGAGATATAACAATATGATAACATCGGATTGATAAATTGACCAATCTAGATTACACAGAATTCTAAAATAGTACTGTTAGTTTATTAAATTAGTATGTTTCAGGGAAACAAAGTTGTCATTTAAGGACATATTCAACCAAAGTAGTACAACTAAATTATCAACCAGATAAGAAATATTTAGTCAAGAAAGAAAACAGTGATGTTCTACATTAGTCTGTTGCATCGATGTGTATTGGAAATATTAACCACTTAGTAGTCTTAAGCTAAACCTAAAGGTTCTAGGTTGAATCACTCACATGGCCGTACGCAAACATCACTGAGATGTTGCATAATCGGATGAAAGTGTTGTGTCAATAGTCCCCGTGACAATTATCAAATTATTATTCATCTATTTTATACGATGTGAATGCATTAGGCTAACCTATAGTTAGAAAGGCATCTTATAAATACTTCCGTTTTCAAATTATTCTTATTTTAGTTATTGTCGTTTCGATATACATAGATGAATGATGCCTTACTTTCTTTGATACATTTTTTTTCTAATTAATCAATAGGATGAAACTAATTCCTCTTTTCATCCTTTTTTAACACGTTCTATTGGATGTTTTTAAATTTGGAAAGTGTGTATAATGATGCAGCTATTACGATATCCGTCTCTCTATTAGCATTTAAAGTTTGTTAATGCCACAAATGTACTAAATGTCTTATGATCTGAATAGTTTTTTCATGAACATCAGTCACTTCTAATTGCCCTGATATGATTGGTTTATCATTTTCAAGATCACTTTTTACGCACTTTCGACGGATCTATAAGTCGTGTTTGTCAACAGATCACTTTTATTGGATGTCTGAGCCTATAAAATCTTCCAGAACGACGATGAAAGCCCTACGATTAAATCATCGAGCTCAGAGAACACAATATAACCAAACTCAACTGTCATAACAATCAATTTGTAGATACAATAAGTCTTGTAAGAATTTCCAATAAAAATAATGGTCAACAAACATAACAGAATATAATGAATTCATACATTTTGTGCATTCGCTTCAACATCTTTACAACCTAGAAACAATGGTAATTGTTTTTTTAAAAATCACTATTCGTCCTTTATATCGTGCTAGTAAAAAAGCCAGAAGCAAGACAATAATATGAATGAAGTATAAAATGTTAGAAAACAGTTACATGAAACTGTATAATCCCCAGAAAATTATTTAGATAAACATGCAGCAATGTTCTTAGTGAAAATTAAAGTCAGAAGATACGAGAACGCAACTAAAAATAAATAAGTTAATGGAATAAAAGTAATTGTAACGGTTCATATCTAGCCAGATAGTACTTTGTATTCCAAGGAGTGAAAGATCATGTGTGTAAAAAATCTGGAAAGAAGAATAACAAAATAAGGAGGTGGGCCGCTGACCCAGTAAGAACATCCGGTGCACCTATATTTAATAATAAAAACAATCGATCCAAACTAGGAATGACATAAACGTGAAACATTAACTTTTTAATAACGGAAACTGGAAATAAAATGGTGTTTGAAATTTATTACAGTGAATAATGCTCAAAAAACAATATAAGATTGAAAACAGGAATTAGTAACTGGATCCGTTGAATAAGGTATTATACAATTAAATGTTTGAAAGTAAGGTTACGATGAAATACTAAAGTGACGTTTGTATCTACTTGACTACTAATGTTCAGATTCAGACTTTTGATAGATAAGGCTTTGGCGCGGTGTAGTAAATTAGACATTGTTTGTGCACAACTTGATGTTGTATCCATGTTCCATTATAAACAACTTACTACAATGAGTTCCGTTGAGAAGACTCAATAAATGAGAGTAATTTTTCAGTTGTTACCGCTTACGAATGTATCATCTACATATCTAAAATACAATTTCGTCTCATTATTTATCGACCTTATTTTAAATTGTCCAAAGTTATGTAAGAGTAAACCAACGGACTCTCCACAGCCACTCTGTCAACCTGAAGAGAGCATATGATGTGCACCTTAAATACACTTGAATAAGAGTAGTTTGAATACATCCTTTTAGTAAGGGAAAAAGGTTGGAATGTTAACATATAATTTGTACTATCCCTGCAAGTGGGATTGTCGTAAACTGTGATTATACATCGAATGAAACCAAGGGTTCAACAGAAATTGTGGTATTTTCCAGAAACCGAGAAAATCGAAGCATGTCTTTCAAACTTTAGACAGTCAGATTTGAGTGAATTGATTCCAGCTGCTTTACTAACCAACGGGAGAATGTATGTACAGAAGGGTTCACCATTGACAGAATCAAATCAACAGAAGTATCAGATTCGTATGTTTTTGATAGGCCATACAAATAAGGTAGCTAAAATCCACAGGGTTCCAGTCCATTGTATTTGTTGTTGTTTATTAACTTCCTTTTCAAAAACTCCGTTAACTCCTTTGTAATGCTTATTTCTGTCGTAATATCTTTTACATGAGGTCAATCAGTAACTTCAGATGAGTTATTTACAACAATTTTAACTTTGCTTATACATTTGTCCTTATCTTGTGCAACTAATCAAGAGCCAATATAATATCAAAGTATTTTACATGCATTGAATTCAATAAAGCTTCTTGGTAGTATTTAAACAGAACGCATAATTGTCCGTTTGTGATGTAATTTACTGGTCTAATATATCAACAAATCGAGATTTGAACCAGTCTTATCTCCTTTTATCAAGTGATGTTAGTTCAAATGACCGGGAATGCAGGTTTCTTAGTGCCAATTCTGTTGTTGCATTTTCTTGGATTTGGAAATTTAGAGCCATATGACAGTACCTTCACCTTTAATTGATTCCAATTCAAGTTTCATTTATACTGTCCGGGATTGTTGGAGCCATGTTGTATGCATTCATCATAGACTGGTCTCAAATGGATACAACCGGAGAGGTGTTTCGTCCTAGTGTAGGACTCCCAGAAGTGAGTATCTATGACGCCTTCAAAGATCTGACACAGGAACTTTAGATCTAGAGAAAAACGTCTAGCCACCAGCCCTATTGAGCGAGCAGAAGCCCAACGGTAGGATTTCGACTTTCACCATTTTTTGATATAAGGAAACGATCATTCAATGCGACTGTTTATAACTGCCTCACTCCTGATACTTACTTTATTAACACTTTGCACTACCTTTTCTGCATACTTCTCTTGTCCTACATCATTATGTTAAGCTTTAGGCTAAGAACCGAATCCTTCTTGTTTCGACACTATCTTTATTACATTTCACTATCATTACTAGTCATTATCTAGTTTCTGTGGCATTCTTGGTGAATTTTTCAACCATGTTAGCAACTTCATTTTGACCATCACGACAAGAATAACTCGTTTTCACGCTTTTATTTATAACATATGCATAACTTTAAAACTATGGCAATGAAAATGCTGTAATGAGATCTCCTAGTTGAACTGCTTCGCTTGTTTTAGTTTTTATTGGATGATTAAACTATTGTTTCATCTGACTTATCACTACTTGTTATGTCCTTTTTAAATTCTCAACTCAGTAATAGTAATGTACTCTTATGCATGATATTAGCAGCTGACCGTCTGCGTATTTTCTTTCATCTCCAAGTGTTCAATTAATTATATCAAGCTATATTCCTACTAATTGAAACACATCTTTGAGGTTGTAAACTACAAACATATTTTTAATCCTAACAATCGATTTTCGCATATTCCATTAGCTGGCTGCACAAATTATATTTTTTTTATGTTGAGGCAATTACAAACATCACCATCAAAACTAATTCCTTGATTGTTAGGCTATGGTATTCACAAGGAATACAGAAATGAAGCAAAAGTTGATTTCAAGACTATTGCCAAATGTCACAATAATACTCCCCAATCTGAAACTACTTATAGACCTTGTCCATACTTATCTTTTCTTTGGTACTCGCAGATACGGCTGTATAAGATTATTCCTGGCTGTTATAGAAATATTCAATGTAACGTGGCCTGTGGGGAGTAAAATAAAAAAACAGAATTACCATAAAGAAAATTAATTAATATGACAATATTGTATAAAAGAACATTTACAACTTTCCATTTATCCACTAAATGAACAGGAAGTGTTGAATACGATATACACAGTTCATATGGAAATAATGTAGGATAACCTCAGAAGTACTAATCTTGTTGGCAATAGTACAAATTCACAATACTTTTCGGAACAATCTTATTCAATATAAATATTTTTAAAATAACGTCAACCATACACTTCCTAATTGTAGATCATCTGAGGCTAGTCATATACGAACAGTTTTGTTCTTAATTCCTTAATTAGGGTCATGTTGAAAATCACGAGGTTTACAGTTTTAGTACAAAATGTACAAAATTAAACTCACCGCTTTAAGTACTTTATTCATGGGGGATTAAAATAAAGAAATTTTTAAGTACAGTATATCATTCATTATTTATTGAATGTTTTTATTAATATACAGATGTATGTTATATTTTCCAATTAAAATCTAACTGAAAGATATTTTATGTTATAAATGATGTCCCACTCCGTAATGTTCTACTTCTATTCATTGTTAAAAACCTGCCACTTAATTATAAAGTTAATGTCATATAACGTAAAACACTAGCCAAGTTATACTGTACGTATTGGTTACTGAACATTGAGTGAATTATTCTAACTCATTAAGGCCAACAATAATTTAGGTATACGATTGAATATACATGGTAAACTTGGAACTTACTGTTGAATAGATTGTGGTCAATTAATGTACCTACAATACTATCATCCTAAATATATTCTTTCTTAAACTCTCTCTTATATAGAATGTATTGAAGGCAGTATGATAACAGAAATTAATGTGTAAACAGAGGAAGTAAATTAAAATCGGAGGAAATAAATTTATTAACTTTACACTAAGTGAACATTATTTCCAACGACTATTTAATTTGTGGATCTTCTTTGAAGTAGTTAGTCTAAAACAATGTGATTGTTTAATATTCACCAATTGTCCCAGTATATTATGTAGGATAGTTGGCAATTGATATGCCTACAAAACGTGAGTATCTGACATTGTTAAAATTTATTTTTCACCTGATATTGAAAAAATACAGCTTTTGAAACAACTTCGAACAATACAGGATTTAGTAATAATAATAATAATAATAATAATAATAATAATAATAATAATAGTGACTAAAGAAATTTATATATCACTCCAAAGTTTTTTAATCTGATAAGTAGATTTTTGCCACTATGGTTATAACATTAACAGAAACCATGCAACAATGAGCCATTGTTCTTGTTAATTAGTAGGTGTATCAAACTTTATACGAACATGCTCTTAGGAACCTTTATTAGCTGGAATTGTAGCATTACGAAAACAATTAATACACTTGTAACGTTAGCTTAAGGTGAATACAAACCAAGGAACTTAAGTTCAGACCTTTCTGATTGATTTACCCTAAGTAGGCGCATGTTGCACCGTGATTGGCTTCATAGTGAATGTAAAATTTTAATCATCTGACTCCAACTTAATAGTCTAGAGTTATCATGACTTCAGTGCCGTGAGTTAGTATTTCCAAGAGATTTTCTGTATGGACGATAGAGCTATCTGAAGGTGATTGGTTTACGGTGGTCCTTCAATAAATTTTAATCAATAAAGACAGATTTATTTGGTCTTCATATATCGATTACGTTATTTTCTTAGGTATTAAATAATGAATACATTCATGTAAAATCTTTATTCATATTACATGTATATTATCAAATAAGTGTTAAGGTTAATAAGAATACAGAATAATACATGGTACTTGGTTAACCTACCATTGTACTAATTCTCAAATGTAGGAACGGGTATAAAATTCCATATGGACAGTTGATCGCCTGTTATATACAGTGACTGTATTATCGAACTCATACTAAGATAAGAATAGAAGAGAAAATTACAAAGCACTAAGGTTCTCTCACTTTCTTTATTCTATTCCTTCCTATTTTTCCTTTCATATGATGTAATATTATGTTTTTATATTTTCACCAAACATAACATACGATGCATTCTATTATTGATTGGTAATCACTATATCGTATGCTGAAATTTACAAAAAGTACATATGTATGATAGGAAAATTTTATTACTGATATGTTAATTACCAATTTATCAAATGCCTACTATGAACTACACTTGTTAGTGTAGAATTGCATATATTTGTAAAAAAATTTCAGTTTTCAAAACTAGTTACTTAATATTTTGTTCACATTATAATCTACACTCTTAATGTAGTGTATGCAGTAAAAATGATACAACTGTGGATATGTATAACTTTTTAAATGTTAACTAAATGTTTTGTATTCAGTACTTTCAATCATTTTTCTTGTTAATTCAGTGTGGTGAATGCTGAATAATAAAGTGTAATTTATAGTAAATTTTTCATTTCACTAGTGTGAAGTTACTCTCAACTATCTGATGAGAATATGTCAACGTAGTGTAGCCTTATATGCTAGATGAAAATTGTTCAAACTGTAAATAAGTTGTTTAATAAAATTAGTATTTAGCATACATTAAGTGAACAGAAAATTGGCTGATAGTATTAGGTAAAACATACTGTAAATGTTAAAGGCATTGCAGATAATATCCGTCGTAAATTCCAGTTTAGGTAATAAAAAGAATAAGTTCGAAATTTAGTGAATGAATATGAATGCCGTCAACCTGAAGCCCCTGGTGAGGAATCTGGGGTGCGTACTGCTGAGGAGTTCCACATTAGAACGAAACAGCTGTCCAGTGCTTCCTGGTTTTTACTGGTACCCTGCCAACATCAATCTGTGACATATTCAATCAAATGAATGAATGTGTTTGTTATTCAACTGTTATAAATGTCAAAGGTGATCACATATTAATGTGTATATAGTTAGAATAGGTTACTCATTAAGAATTTTAGTTTTGTCGGTTGGGTTGGATTTAACATTACGTAAATTACTTCAGTAATTTATTTTGTTTTACACGATTTTAAGTACTACAGGTTTATTAGAACCTCTTTCCGAGTGGTTTAAATGTTAATGATGTAAATTAGAATTTCATTCCTCAATACAAAATCCATCAAAATCGACAAAACTAAACCTGTATGCATAATTCTACGTCGAAAATAATTTGATTGTTTATTTGAAATAGTACTTTGAAGTAGGCTTATTGGGTTACAGGATTTTCTAAAAAATATACAATTATAAGATCCACTGTATGTTATTTGTCATATCTTAACAATGAGGTAAAGCTATAATGATATTCCGAAATATTTCCTTCAATTAGAATGAACATGTTTTTTTCCCATTTATTGTTACGGACTGAAGCTGGTCAGTCTCTGTTGCCATATATGCATCCTGAGTGGATTGCCTCTATATAGCTATCGATCACAAATATTGCCAAGCGTCACTGCACGAAACGGTCTGAGTTCGAACCCCGATGTGACATCAATATTTTGATGTAGATACATCCAGTCGACGAGTCTCAAATAAGATGAAACGCGCGTCTTGGATTCCGCTTGCCAGTCACAATTTAATTTAAAAATATTCCCTTCGAATTCTTTTACTTAAAAACCAATTAATATGTTTTAAGATATTTTGGACAATATTCATTGAATAGATTATAATTTTTATGGCACCTATTATATACAGTAATACCAAAGTATAGGGACGAGTAAATGGGGCATTGAAATGAGCTTCAAAGTTTGCGAGGAATAATCCAAATAAGCCTGTGGATTATTGATCGTATGCATGTAATAATATATTAATAAAAGCGGCTTATTTGTCTAAACATTTTATACGATTTCAGTAAGGGAATAAACTTAATTATTGCTAAAATTAAGGTTAAAATTAGGGTTTGGATACAGGGTTAGTTCATTAAAACAGAATTGAGGTCATATAGGGGTGTAAGTATGATTTTTCAGTAATATCGATGATCAGTTTTTTTCATTCGAAATTTTTAAAAAAAAGTATAATTAACCTTGAGTGAGAACGATAAACACGTTTTAGTTGTTTACAAGTACTTTTTTTTATTAGAAACGATTTGTTTTCATAACCTATATCTTCATTGGCTGTACATCAGACTTATCTTCACAGGGCCGTTTTATGAATCATTTAATTCCCTTACTTGCTCCCCCCCCTAATATCCTTTATTTTAACCATTGAATTCATTTGATGTTTGCATTTGTTGTCGACCTACTTGGAAAATACTTATTTCTTGATTAGTATTACGACAAAAGACACCATATTGATGGACAAATGTGCTAGTTTAGAATAGATGATTAAGCCAAATATTCTATCAACCGCTGAAAGCCGACTTAGTGGTTTCATGATTAAGCGTTTGCTGCAAAGCCCGAAGGTCCCAAACTCGTTTCTTATGGTGCATCATGCAATGTTACTGATAGCTAGTTCAAAACAATACAGAAAGTGAAGAAAAGACAATAGGATACCAACAGATAAATAAGATTCCGCACTAGGGGTTTCAGGTTGACGGCTAGCGCCTAACCCTCTGCACCACTGGGTTGGCATCCAATGGTAGAATTCCCACTTCCATCAATTTTTGATATATGTATTGTGCAACATTCATCCATTGTCATTGGTGATAACTGTTCCACACTAACGAAACAGCTATCCAGTGCTTCTTGGTTTTCAATAGTACCCTGTCAACATAAATCTGTGACATATTCAATCAACTGAAAATACCGATATCCACAAAAATAATCATCTCAAACAAATAAGAGTAACTAAAGTTGGGGAGTATTTAGATTATCGGAAATGGAGTCATATAAAAGCAGCGGGTACTATTATTAATACTAATTACGTGACCTTTAATAAGCAGGTAATTGTGTTATCAGTCTATATAGTTAGTATGGAACTGAAACTGACATCATAACTATCAGTGGAATGAAAAATAAGGAGTTTATGTATTAGGCAACAATACAACAACGTAACTATTTTACCATGCCAATGGGAGGTTCAACACACTTCATTTCTCAGTAAAATACTCAAGTCAAAAACACTTTATGGTAATGGCCTCTTCAGCATGTATTGAAAGTGATGTTTTCTGTTTATTAATTGGTTCAAACGTTTTTGTAAAATTTATCATTTGTTCATTTTGTAGTGTCTAGTCATTGCACTTACACGGAATTTCAGGACATAGTTGATCGTTAAATGAATGCATTCTATGTTCTAAACCTAAGGTATCCGAGGTATAGGAGTTTCTACTTGATGGGAAAAGAAGCCCAAGAACTTCCAGATTTCGAATTATGTTTGACATTGTGCCGTTTAAAATAATTGAGGTTATGTAGGTCTGAAGTCGGTGTTGTAACAATTTTTATCTGTTTAGTTTCTGTGTTAGAATGACACAATGTGATTCAGTGGTATATGAAGCCCACAGAAGGTATGATGACCGATGATACTTATTCAGATAGTTTTAATGACTATTGACAATGTTTTTGACACCACTTATGAAATTGTGCAATAAATTTTAATTCACATCCTAGTTGTAATTATTCGAGAATATTTAAAATGATTCAGTCACCATTAATTATTCATCTACAATCACGAAAACTTCCTACCAGTTCGGTCGCAATCCTCTATATATGTGATTCATGAATTACGATGATTTTTTTATATGGTAGACAAGGATAAAGGTATGTCAACGACTAATGCTTTTATCTAATGTTTCCAATATATACCATTCTTTATAAAACGTGAATTAAGTCTCCTTGTATCTCAGTTTATTCTTTTTCGTTACAAACGTGGCACGTTTTCCTGCTTAATGAAACATTAATGAGAAACAGCTACATTCTATGCGACAGTGACTACTCAAAAACACTAGTAATAATGCGTTTTTGCCAATCTCTACATAAACTTCAAATTTTATTACACTACTATTTCTAAGTAATTATGTACTGACATAATTACTTAGACACGATTGTTACTGATAATACATTTTACCAACATCATTTCCTTCAGTTTTTAATGACCTTAAATGGATACCATATTAGTCAACATATGAACACTATAACAGTTAACAAAACTTTACATTACCAGATTTTCAAAGTGATTAATTTGATAGTTGACATTCAAACTTTTTTTGGTAATGCAATAAGACGAAGTTTATCAGAGCTATGTGATATATTTACGCAATATATCTCGAACAATCTAATCACATATACACTTGTTAAACTCGTGTAACTTGAGAGATGCGTTATTCAGCAAAAAAAGATTTATAAAAATTCATCTTCATGCGTTCTGAAATTGTTATACACTTCATGCCGACAAGTTCATCCAACCGTTTAGTATACCACATAGCCCTGATAAACTTCATCTTATTGGATTTTCAAAATTCATCAAACAGAATAACTGTTTTAAATTCAGACTTTTGATAATAATTACCCTGTACCATACCAGTAGATCATTACTTTAAAAGGCAAATTATTGTTTTTTTTAGTTTTATTTGGCATAAATTGACTACAAACAATCCATTCAGCCTTATTCTGATTTTGTACTTCGATGGGGAACATAAAAATTTAAATTAGTTTAGCATCTGTAATGACCGTCGGGAACACTTAAGTATTATGCTTACGTAAACAGTCATACAAATCGATGGGAATACCGTAGTAACAATTAGTATGAATTTACCAAGGAGATCTAAAGTCTATGTGAATAAAGTTGGAATAGCAAGAGGATTCGGACCAGAAGGTTGTTTCCCAACTTGAACACCACTATACAGTATACATTAATTTTGGCATCCAATAAGATATGACTGAAGGAGTTTTAGGCAGACATTGATAATACAACATAGAAGTACTTCTCCCTACGATACTATAACAGAAAGTAAGTTCTACCTCACAATCTTAGTGAAACAGATCTGATCAGGAATGAGGATTATTTCACAGACGTTTATTCGGTATCACTAAAGAGAAGAGTAACCAGAGTGAAGAGCGTACCAGCAGATGCATACAATAAAATTAACAATGTGTTGTCACAATATATACTACAAGAGTACTAATGAGGGTTTATTACATAAGTAGAATTAATAAGCTTTTACAAAATGGTAACATCTATATCCGCCTGCACATATTTGTAATAAAATATTTCTTCTAATAATTAATCATGTTTTAGAACTAAAATAATACCATGCCACCACAAAGTAGAATCCAGTCGACATATTTGTCGGTAAATATAGAAAAGTACATTATTAATGAATAATGGAACATGTATTTGTTTTTACTTTCTATTTAGGATGTGAAGGAGTCTTTATGCAATTAAATAGTCATGTGAAATACATTTAAATTTTACTAAACTCAGACAGAAAACATGCATTTTCTCGTAGGTCTGTTATGACAAGAAAGAAAGACGGTTTTAGTTGGTAGAACGGACGCCAATCAAAGTGTGCCTAGTTGATTATGCGCGACTGACCTAAGCCCACTCACTCCCCTAGGCTGACAACAGAAGAACCAGAATTAAGAACCGGAAGACGGAGAGAGTCGAGAGAGCGTATTGTATTTTAATCATGCCTTTATATACACATAAAATCAGACGGTAAACCAATCATAAATCTAACATTGATACAGAACAAAGGAAATAGTGGCAGTAAATGGGGAGAACATGTACACAACAAAGCAACCGTAGTGCATAGTAATAAACAATATATCCCATATAAAAGCTAGAGACAAGCATATTATAATGCGGATATGAAAGATCAGTAGAATAAGATTTAACAGCGGGACTGAGATCGAATGTATCGCGAAATAAACAATATGCAAAGAATAAATACACTAAACGAGAGAACCGGGCAAGGGGAATGTAACAGTCATAAAAATAAAATAATTACACTACCCATGAATAAAATAATGATAATAGTCCTCCAAAATACAGTTCTGAAAGTTCGTTACTTTTCTTTAATCGCCCGGCGTAACAAGGTCATTATTAACTTTCTTATGAATTGTCAACTACATTTTACATGCAACTATGTCAGCATGAAGTTATGGGACTTAATTTTGTTTTATTTGACAATTTTCATCAAGGCTTGTCTGTAATCTTTTGGAAACTGGTGCTACTGATGGGAACCAAGCTCGCATCTAACACTGTCATAGTCAGATATGCTACAGTCGATTTATTTGGTTTTTGACTGATCTGTTGTAGAACTGTGATGTTTAAACCAGCTAGTTACTTAGTAGCGGATGATACACTACCGGCCACTATGATCTACGTAACGTCAAAGGATAGTGCACATGATAACGAGTTACATAAGCTGTCTCCATTAGTCAATACTAAGTGATAACGCCTGAGAATCTGCCACTTCTGGAACACTGAAGACAACTTATTAACGTTATGAAAAATGAGTTTTAGCAACTATACTTGATCAATAAAGCGCAGTCACGTTAATCCACATGTTGTTAAATTAATCTACTGAACTAAAATGACGAAATTTGAAGTTTAGTTTATGTGAAGTCTAGTTGCATTTTAATATGTCAAAATATAGGATATCCTTAAGCTATGTTTGAGTACTGAGCTAGTTACTTCGATGAACGTAAAACTTAACAGTAGACAGAGTAACTAATTTGGAATCATATGAAACAAATATATGTAAGGAGTCGTTTTCATACTTCATGCGAATTCGTTGACTACAAGAAAACACCAAATTAATTGTCTAAGTAGTTATCAACCATCTTTTAATGTCCAACCTAGCATTTATGAATATTTGAGGTAACAAATAAATGAAGTAATTGGCTATTTGATTGCATGGATTACTTGTTTGACTACACCTATTGCTACTTCTCTCACACAGTGTTTGTCAGGTATGGCTAATCGGTTGCAGTTACATTCATCATACATCTTATTCTACTAAATCTCGAATCAAGTTCAACTTTTAGCTTTTCATCCTTCAAACCAATTTGTCCATCGTGAATATTATTTCTTGTTTAGAATTCCTTTACAGTTAATGTTATAGCATAGGTCAGTATGATACGAGGTCAATTGAGAATGAAATAAATCAGTGTTAATGCCTAAAGTGTATACGTGGGTAGTGCGAATTCGAATGCTACAGCGATTACATATTCCTTGAATGTTACAGGTAAGGTTTGCGTAGAGGTGCAAAGTAGCATGAACTGCATATCAAGCAAGATATACTGGCGATTACCATTTACTACTTAACCGTAAGATTTATAATTTTACACAAATACATAAAACCGTGTAGAAAATGAATTCACCTATCTCCAGATTAATATACACAGAACATAAGTTGATTAAATATTATTTTGATAACATTCTTGTATGAAACTGTACCCTGTCTGTACTACACCGAAAGAGTTGGAATACTTCAAAATTGGATTAAATGATATGGTTACATTAGTAAGTAATGTAACAATACCCAGATTGCACATTGATATTGAAACTATTGATATAAATATTTATGCCAAATTATATAACTAAATAAAGAATGGATTAACTAAATAGTCACTTAGGTGTTATTATTTAGAATAGCTAATATCATCCATTTAACAATATAAAACTTCAGCATCAACAGTTAGTTTTATGAATAAGGTAAATTTTCACTGAACGATTTTCAGTTTAATATACTCTATCACCAAATAATCACGAAGTATTTTGACAATAAAAAGAGCTTCTAGCGATTGCCAGAAACAGTCGTTTCCAACTCTTTAGCACACTCAGTTCACCAGGTTTCCTGGTCCTCATACAGGCTTTTAATGATTTCCTGGCATAAGAGCCTACGTGTACTGTCGGAGTGAACCGATGTGTCACAAGGAGTTGCAAGGAATCTGCAAAAACCCACTGCTTACAAGTAGGACGCTTCGTAAAATCGCGATATGTAACCCACGATTTTCATGACGTTATGCAGATGCAATCAGTGCTCATCAACGCTGTCCCGTGAACTAGCATTTAACTTAGAAACTAACTCAGATTGATATTTGGTTAAAATAGAAGCTAAAGCCAATTTACTAGTATCAATTTGTTTAGACCAAGACGCTTGCTAACCACTGAAATGCAAGAGAAGTGTGGCGCAAACCAAACCATGACCAAAGTCCAGATAGGTATTCTAAAAGGGACGACGGTCTTGGATACCAGCACGCCAGCGGTAACTAACTGCGATGTGGTCAATCTGTGCCGAAGCTTGGGTTGCAGAGGGAACACACGAGACAGTGGCTGTGTCGAAAGCTGGTGTAGGCCATAAACAGGTTGTGGTCTGCACTAAGTTGTAGAAGACGGTCACCGTTATCCGAATTGCGACCACTGAGTCACCATCGGCCACTTAAGCGGTCCCCCCTGCAGCTAAACGCCTGATGTGCGCATTCAAATAATGTTTGTCAAACGCGCTTTATAAAGAAGATCGTAGATGGTATAACTCATCCCTGATTGCATCCGGGCTGCAAAAGTTGTACACAACGATCTTAGCTAATTACAACAAAATGTCTGCAGAACGCATGGAGGTCTCTTGAATATCAATGATAGGATAAAGCGAACACTATAGAATTAATATTATGCTCTTCTAGGGTTACTGCCAGTCCCAAGCCCGGTTAAAGGAGGAGGGTTGGGAATGAGGCTAGCATTCCCATCCTGGAAAACATAAGCTTGATAAAAAACGCTAACCAGATTAAACAAACAAAAACCATTTAAACTCTGTCCTGGGAGTGGAAGGAATGATTATGACGCCTGATGGGGAAAGCCAATTCTTCGGAAGTCACGAGGCCGATTTTCCTTCTAACAACCAGAGCAAAAATATTTATAAGTACATGGAATGTTCGGACAATGTGGGACAGCTGGAAGACCAATCAAATAACTGCAGAAATGAAGAAATACAACTTAAAAGTGCTGGACAGAAAACATTAGCTACGGGAGAACATACCTCTATTCGCGTTGTAGTGCATTATAGTGCATAGATCAAATCACAACACTACGGATCATCGTTGAACAACCAACTGAATGGAACTCGTCACTGTATATCAACTTCATCGACTATGAGAAGGCGTTTGATAGTGTAGACAGGACATCTTAGAAACTTCTTCGACACTACGACGTACCAGAGAAATTCGTCAACATCATTCGGAACTCTTACGACGGAACATAGCGCAAAATTGTGAATGGACGACAGCTGATAAATGCATTCCCAGTGAGGACCGGAGTTAGACAAGGTTGCCTACTCTCAACTTTTCTCTTCCTTCTATTGGTTGACTGGATCATGAAGACCTCCACATCTGAGAGGATACACGAAATTCAATGGACAAGTAGGATGCAACTCGATGATTTGGACCTCGCGGATGATCTTGCTCTCTTAGTCCATACACACCAACAAATGTAAGTGAAGACAATCAACGTAACAGCAAACTCAGAATCAGTAAACCTGAACATACATAAAGGAAAGAGTAACATCCTCAAATACAACACAGGCAGCACCAACCCAATTCAACTTGATAAAGTAACTCTGGAAGAAGTGGATACTTCCACGTACCTCGGAAGCATCATCAATGAACAAGGAGGATCCGATGCAGATGTAAAGGCAACGATTGGCAAATCAAGGGCAGCATTCCTACAGTTGAAAAATATATGGGACTCAAAACAACTGTCAACCAACCTCAAAGTCACACTCTTCAATTCCAACGTCAAGACAGTTCTACTGTATGGAGCTGAAACTTGGAGAATTACTGCAAACATCATCAGACGGATACAAGTATTTATAAACAACTGTCTACGAAAGATACTAAATGTCTGTTGGCCGGAAACCATCAGCAACACCCTACTATGGGAGAGAACAAACCAACTTCCAACCGAAGAGGAAATTAGGAAAAGACGTTGGAGATGGATAGGACATACATTGCGGAAATCCTCAGACTGCATCACGAGACAAGCATTAACATGGAATCCTGTTGGGAAACGGAAAAGTGGAAGGCCATGGAACACACTGAGTCGAGAATTGGCAGCAGATATTAAAAGGAAGAACAGCAACTTGAAACAGCTGGAAAGGATTGCTCAGGACAGAGTTGAATGGAGAATACTGGTGAGCGGCCTATGCTCCTCTGTGAGGGGTAAAGGGAGTAAATAAGTAAGTATGATGAACAACTTAGTGGCTATCTGAACCCTGAAGTTCAGTGGATAATATGTTTTCATTTGAAGCAGAAGCCAGGCTCGAGTCAGTGAACATGAACATTAGGATGGAGAGAATCCAGAAAAGTCTCACAATTAAATAAAATGGGTGTCCGGGATTTGATTGCTTGTAAAAAATTTAAACATATTAATATTATGCTTTAGTTAACAGAAGGCAAACAACAGGGCATAAAAGTCTGAATTATTAGGGACGGGACTGAGCAGGCATTAATTACTGAATTTCTATGAAAGTAAGGCTTTATTCGAAGGATCAAAAACAATAGCTGAATCAAAAGTCAACACTAGCATGAAATCAAATAATAAACACAGAAAGTGACATGCTTATTAGACTTTTAATTGATCAACATCATAATTAATAATATCTAATCACAAAAATTTCTGAGTGGCGATAAAACAAATAAGTAATATGATCTACAGGTTAACTTAGTCTTGGTTTCAATTTCTACAGTTGATAAGGAAGAAAAATGATAAAAAATCTAAATAGTGTGACAAAGAAATTAATAAATTCACTAGATAACTGATACTGCATTCTTAGCCCACATGAATGTTGGAACAATCTACTAATTACACTCCAATTGGCATATAAATACATGAATAAATGAAGGTTTGGAAGATTAGGTAAACAATTTTCACTCCTTGAAGATTTTCCTAACGATGCTCTGGATGATTAGCCAAACAGAAGATAAAGTTCTTCGGATCAAGCTGACGTATACACACTTTATGTACGGCTGTAAATATAGGATATTCCTCCAGAAGGCCCTTTGGTTCCAGCATTGCATAAACTTCTGCAGCTGTAAGAGGACCTTGAGCACTCTGACCTTTTAAACGTTCCTTTTCTAACTCAGCCAAAGTTTTATTTGTGGTCGCTAATGCAATGCCCATCTGCCTGTTTCTTCCACTACAGCAAGTTGTAATGACATCAGCAAAGCCGCAACTTTCCCAGAATGTCCCATCTTGAGGGTCTGTAAAATGAATTGATGGGTAGACACTTAAAATTAGGTTTATAACGTCAGAGAATATTGGCATATTGTGTGATATCTAAACAAGAAAAATGTGGGAGACCTGAAGCACATAGACAACAAACTTTACAGATAGTGGCTGAAAAATGCATCATACGAGCTCTGCGTACACAAGTATTAAAAATATCAAACGGTACGATTGGGAATGCACACTATACTTTTCGAGAGTTTAGTGCCTGTCATCGTTAAAACAATTAAGATCACCACAACAAGATCGAACAATAAATGGTTTAAATTGACTGTTGCTTGAAACATATTTCCCTTAAATACATTTTAGGTCTGTCAATATTTTTGAGATAGTAGGGACGATTTGTGGTTTAGGATGATGGTTTTCACCATATTGTGTTCTCTGAGCTTCACCATCATCCAGAAGGACGATTGGAGAGCGCTGCGATTAAACTTCCTAGCTCAGAGTACACCAAAACTAATATTCTTACTATTTTGATGCTATGTAGAATAGAAATACTACATTAACTTTCTGTCTTTATTATTTTGAAATAGATGCTTTAAACTCTTGCAGGCATGTATGTACAAAAAAGAACCTAGCAAATGCACATCGACCCAAGTTGCCAAACCTTAGCGACACAGCAACATGAGAGTCAAATTAGTAGCAGTAGTCATCATCATCAGTAACGTAGAACCGAGCACATACGCCCGTGGGTTCAAGTTGCCATACCACATTTGCACTACGAGCTTACAAAGGTAACGTAATAACAGAATACAAGAGGGAAGAGTAAAGTAAGGTGTGCAGAAAACAATAATAGAATTCAAGATCTAGATGAGGTTAAAGAGTGAATACACTTGCTCCACTGTGACCGATTCTGAGTCATATCTCCTAGTGTCTCCAGCCATTTGTTGTGATCATCACGCTGACCCCAACCAGGTAATCTACATCTACCTACATGGCTTAGACCAGTAGTCAAGGACTTCATGGACTGATGCCATGTTTTGGTTTGGCCACCCCTACTCTTCTTCCATCCTACTTCAACCCTAGCCAACATCGCACGACGGGGTAGACGGTGGTCAGACATGCTCAATACATGTCCCAGACATCTTCAACTGATTTACCGTGTTTCCCAAGAACCTTTTGTCTAACTTCACAATTACTAATCCGGCTATTCCATGATATACGAGCGATGCTACGAAGATTCCTATGGTCAAATATCTGGAGTCGACGCATATCTTGGGTTTTCATGGCCCACGTTTCGCACCCATATGTTAAAACGGTGCGGACTGTTGCTCAGTACACGTGGCTCTTCGTTGAGACATGGATATCTCGTCTGCGCCACAAGATATCCGTGTAGTAGTAGTAGTAGTAAACATAATAAACAATTACTACGTTACCGTCCTATATTTTTATGACTGTCTTTTGACATAATTATTCATTTGAGCGGAACAAGCACTTCCATGATTACTAGTTTTCTCTACATTCCTTGTGCTAATAAGTTTAATTTCGTTGTACTTGGGTCAGCATTTATTTTCGTTTACATCGCATTTCAATATACTTTTTACCTCGCATGTGTAACAATCGGATAGCAATGGACATGAAAACAGTTCTATATAGGGAATGATAACAGCTAGAGAAAACGTTGAACAAACATCACTGGTTTTTTTCTGAGTTGTATGATTCTATGACCTCGTTTCGGCCATCTGATAAGCTTCAAGACAGTACACTCGTTAGCAGCTTAGCGTAATGTGAAAAATATAATTTGTCATATTAACTTATACATTTTCTAGAGATACTGAATGGAACTGGGTAGGTTAGCAAGGAACAACATTGGATTTGCAGTGAGTCACGAAGGTGTTGTATGGTTATTATTATTTTATTAGACAAATTAGGCTACAAAAGTTAAAGAATCTAAAACTTGTGATGGCAACAGGGTAACATTACGACCCTACTATTTTTCGTTTTTGGTTTAGCTACCAGAACATATTTAAATTATAAAATCAGATTTTCTGATTTACTAAAAAGTGAATGAATTTACACTACGGAATAAGATACGTAATTAAATATAGATACATGTAAATTGTTTGAAGTCACACTACATTATGGGTTAGTGATGTTTTCTGCTCTCCTAAACACTGTGGCACAGACTGTGGTGTAGTGGCAGATATATTAATGCTTTAATAGTTGAGTCATAGTTACTCATCTAGCTTTAAGACTAAAGCTGGACATCTTACTTGTCATAATATAGGTTTATACACATAAATGATTATTTTGCTTTAGTTATCCCAATGCTATGCACATCTCACCAAATTATAAGTTCAAGATTTTAAAAAGACATTATTAAAGCTGAGCAATTAAACAAGATCTTACAATAAGGTAGTAATCCAAGAAATATTGAGTGGGGAGAATTAAGAATCCCTAGTCAATTATAAAATTTAAATACATATCACGACAAAGCTTTAACTGCATCAAAAGCCTGTGTTTAGATAGTGGATGTTACTACAATCTACACTTATAAAGTCGAAATTTGAATAACAGTAATTTTAGGAAAGAATTAGAACCGAGAATGACGTTCATCCTGTAAATAATATTACAGATCTAAAAAGAGTAAACTTACGGCGATCACCAAAAAATTGGTAGATAAAGTTTTTCATCTCCACGAACCCAAGACGCATAACGGCAGCTTTGGTATTATTACCAAAACCTAGACCTTCAATTATACCTGTAGCAACTGCTACAATATTTTTAAGAGCGCCACACAATTCCGTTCCAACTTCATCTTTAATTACCGTAATTCGGAAATAGTCTGTCTGGAAAACAATGCGAATAGTTCGAAATACTTGCAACATAGAATAAGTAAATTAAGCATTTCAGTAGTGTTGAGATCAAAATACCTAACTTATATCTAGGTATTAATAATTCTAATAACTTAGGAGGCAAGTAGAGCTTATTGATCAGCAAAAGAAAACATCAATAAATATGGTTCGAGAAATACAGCACTGGTGACATGTATCAACAACCTAACAAATTAAAATGCCCTTAGATAAAGGTTTCATATATATATAAATCCGCCTGAAGAATCATTAGGGTTTCTGCCGGTCCCAAGCCCGGATAAAGGAGGGTTGGGCATAGGGTAAGCAACCCTATCCTGCAAAACAACAACCCTGCTAAAAAAACGCTAACCAGTAAAAACCTTTATAACCATTTTAACTCTGCTCTGGGAGTTGGAAGGTCTTCATTTCGAAGAGTTATGACGTCTCATGGCGAAAGCCGAGCTTCTTCAGAAGCCACGAGGCCGATGCCCCCTTCTGACAACCAGAGCAACAATTAATATAAGTACATGGAATGTTCGCACGATGTGGGAGACAGGGAGAAGCATCCAAATAGCTAAGGAAATGAAAAGATACAACCTGAAGATACTTGGAATAAGCGAAACCCATTCGTTACAAGCTAGACAGTAACGATTATTCTCAAGAAAAGTGCTTTTATACTCCTGCCACGAAGAAGAAAATGCCTCGCACGCACTCACATAAGAAGTATCACTACTGCTATTTCAAGAAGCTCTTATAAGGTACGAACTTCATGGACTTAGGATCATCAAACCATCCTTCAAGACGAAGAAGGAAGGGATTACAATCAATGTCATTCAGTGCTATGCACCCACTAACGACAGCCACGAAGACGATAAAGACCGGTTCTATGTGAAGCTGCAATTAACCATCGATAAATGCTCAGCCAAGGACCTGACCATTCTGATGGGAGACTTCAACGCCAAGGTTGGAATGGATAACACCAGATATGAAGACATCATGAGATGACATGGACTGCGAGAAAGTAACGAGGAAGGTAAGAGGTTTACAAACCTATATGCCTTCAACAAAATGATTATAGGTGGCACCATACTCTCTCATAATTGCATACACAAAGCTACATGGATTTCACTGAATCACAATACCCAGAACCAAACCAACCACATCTGTATCAATGAGAAGTTCAGAAGGACCATAGAAGATGTAACAGCAAGGAGAGGGGCTGACATGGCTTCAGATCACCATCTGGTGGTGGCTAAAGTGAAACTGAAGCTGAAGAAGCAATGGACAACTGGAGCAGCAGTATTGCAAAAGTTTAATACAGCCCTTCTCCGGGATACTAATAAACTCAACGAATTTAAAATAATTCTCAACTATAAGTTCCAGACATTTCACGATCTACTGGAAAAAGGTGGAACTAATATGGTGGACTATTGGAAAGATATTAAGGAAACAATAACTTTAACATGTCAAGAGGTTTTGGGCTGCAAGGAACTTCACCATAAAGAATAGATTTCTGTTGGCACTATAGGCAAGACCCAAGAAAGGAGGAGTAGAAAGGTAGCAATTAATAACAGCCGGGCAAGAACAGAGAAAGAGCCAAGGCACAGGCCGTATACACAGAAGTCAACAAGCAAGTGAAGGGAAACATCAGGTCGGATAAACGGAAATATGTTGAGGACCTAGCAATGACAGCGGAAAAGGCTGCAAGAGAAGGAAACATCAGGCACCTATACAACACAATGAAGAGACTAGCTAGGAAATTCAGTAATCCAGAATAGCCAATCAAGAACAAGGCTGGCAAACCAATCACTGAAGTGCATGAACAACGAAACAGGTGAGTAGAACACTTCGAAGAACTCTTGATTAGACCAGCCTCATTGAACCCACCAGTCATCGAAGCAGCAGCCATGGATCTCCCTATAAACACCGACCTACTAACAGTCGTAGAAATCAAAATGACCATCAGACAGATCATGAGTGGTAAGTCAGCAGGACCAGACAACATAACCAGATGAGGCACTGAAGATAGATATAGAAGCAACTTCAGAGATACTCCACATTCTCTTCAGCAAAATTTGGGAGGAAGAACAAGTACCAGCAGACTGGAAAGAAGGGTACCTCACCAAGATACCAAAAGGAGATCTTAGCAATTGCAAGAACTACAGAGGCACCACTTTTCTTTTAATATCAGGAAAAGTCTTCTACAGAGTGTTATTGGACCGAATGAAAAATCCAGTCGACGCCCAACTACGAGATTAACAGGTCGGATTCCGTAAAGACCGATCATGTACCGACCGAATCGCGATACTACGGTTCATTGTTGAGCAATCAATTGAATGGAACTCACTACTTCATATCAACTTCCTCGACTACGAGAAAGCATTCGACAGCGTGGATAAGAGAACATTATGGAGCCTCCTTCGACATTATGGTGTACCCGAACATATAGTCAACATCATACGGAATTCTTACGATGGACTACATTATAAAATCGTGCATGGAGGTCAGCTCACAGATTCATTCAAAGTAAAGACCAGTGTCAGACAAAGCTGTTTACTCTCGCCCTTCCTCTTCCTGCTGGTGGTTGACTGGATCATGAAGGCTGAAACATCTCAGGGCACTCTCGGAATGCAATGGAAAACATCGACGCAACTAGATGACTTGGACTTTGCCGATGACTTAGCTCTTCTTTCTCACACACAACATCAAATGCAGATGAAGACCAACAATATAGCTGCAGTAGGCCTCAACATACACAAAGGGAAAAGCAAGATTCCTCGATACAAAACAACAAGCACTAACCCAATTACACTTGACGGAGAAATTCTGGAAGATGTAGAAACCTTTACATACTTGGGCAGCATCATCGATAAACAAGGACAGTCTAATGCAGACGTAAAGGCGCGGATTGGAAAAGCAAGGGCAGCATTTCTACAACTGGGAAACATCTGGAACTCAAACTAACTGTCAGTTAGCATTAATGTCAAAATTTTCAATACAAATGTAAAGACAGTCTTGTTGTATTAAGCTGAAACTTGAAGAACTACCAAAAGCATCATCCAAAAGATACAAGTATTTATAACTAACTGTCTGCGCAAGATACTTCGGATCAGTTGGCCAGACACCATCAACAACAACCTTCTATGGCACAGAACAAATCAACCGGGATTCAGCCGAGGAAGAAATTAGGAAAGGATGCTGGAGGTGGATTGGACGCATTAAGAAAATCACCAAACTGTGTCACAAGACAAGCACTAACATGGAAGTCACAATGGAAAAGAAAAAGAGGAAGACCCAAGAACACATCGCTTAGGGAGTCGGAGACAGACATGAAGAGAACTTGGGAAAAGCTATGAAGGAAAGCCCAGGACAGAGTTGGTTGAAGAATGCTAGTCGGCGGTCTATGCTCCACATGCGATAACAGGCACTGGTATATATATATATATATATACATATATATATATATATATATATATATATATATATATATATATATATATATATATATATATATAGGTTAAGCTATCCTATAAAGTACGGAAGGCAAATAGTATCACAATACAATAGCGGAGTACAAATTCAATATTGCTGCCAATTTTTAACCACACGAAAAACTTCCATAGTATTTTCTATTAAACACGAATGTATGGCAGTCCAATTTACATTACGATGGAAAGCCAACAAGTGACGAAATTAGAGTACTAATAGAAATACAAGAAATGATAATATAGGATGAATAGCACAGATGACTTAAAACATAGTATAATGCTGTTTGCAAGCAGATATGATGTTCAGAATGGTCAGAATGTCCAACCTGAACAAGTATTATCAGTCTATCCATAAATGCTTTAAAGGAGAAACTGGATTTTTAACAGAAAAGTACTACAAGGATAAAAGGTTAACAGACCTATTAACCCTATTACTGGGAATTGGCATTTGACCATCACAAGCCATTTTTTAACGTTTATGCAACAAGGCGGTAATATGTTCTATCAACATTCCGTAGCAAAACACTAGTGTGGCTTTATCTTATGATTTTTTCTTAATGCTTAGTTTGTGAGGTATACAACTGGTATTACACAGTACAAGGAAAACCATATCAAGGCACGACTGACACATAGAGTAGGACAGTTTTAAAGTAATAATATGAGCAATTATTTAATCTCAATTCCAGTAACTGAGGTTCAAATATTTGAACATTTTGATCACGGACTATTCTGTTCAAACGCAAACAGTTAGTGGCAAGGTTTAAGCTATACACATTTATTTGATATTGAGAAAGCTAAGAAAAAAGCCATTTTAATACAGCTTAATTACTGTGTACGACAACAGGGTTGTTATAGAGAACATGGAGATGAAATAATCTGAACTAAACTATATATGGATATCAGTCATGTCGCTAGTCAATAGTTTAAATCCAGTTTACAAGTTGGTTGAACAAAGTACACAAATACTCGAAACTTGTAAGAAAACTAGAAGCACCACATACCTGAAAAAGCTTTTTCAATTCAGATCCCATTTTCGGGTCATCGATACCAATAGTTGCTTCACAGTAATTTTCTTCAGAAACTTCATTTGCTAGATTAGCACCCATAAGAGCTGCACAGGGTATATTTAGTTTATCTCTGATACAGTCACTTAACAATCGGATGCCATGAACATCACTGAGTGCCAACCCCTGGGCAAATAATCATTATACAGAAAGATTAGATAATGACTTATTACTGACATTACAAGATAACATGAGGCATAAATAATTACTTCCTCAATTATGCACTGAGAAACGATTGACTTTAGTATAGTGACAGTATATACGTACGGCATAGAACCTGGGATATATGTGCATTGGTGGCAACTATACTTTCACTTAATAATAGTGAAGGACTGAACATCCACCTTCACTTCTGAGATAATTAAGATACTCATTGTGTACACGAGCCTACCATGATACATGATGTTGGTTAATGCGGGATGCAGGAAAAATAAGGGTGACTGAATCAAACTATGGCATAAGTTCCCGAAGTCACAGACTATTAGTTTCTGATATGTTGGAAGGTGGAAACTAGCTAGTTGGGATTGTGACCGATGGTTGAAAACAGGTGACCTGGTCGGGAATGCATAAGTGATGAGAAGGTATCCAATCTTTACCTTATGCTAGAATTTAGATTTCAGTTATACATACTTTTCTTTTCCAACTTTGGGTTCATGTTCTCAATGTTTAGTTATTTTCAATCGTTGCTACTACGATTGTTGACCTCTGGTATTTGTGATTTAATTGTGTTGTACTACGATACGAAGGTTGGACTTAACACGTGCTAAAACGCACATCATTCATAACTAGCAAACTATGCACACAATACATCAACATAGAACCTGTCACATGTGTGCATCGGTCCAAGGTGCCATACCTTAATGGCAAGATCCTTTAGTGAACGATCGCTGAATGGCATTGTTTTCTAATCTTTTGATTTCAGTGGATTACACGGTTTATCTAAAATTGCAAGAAACCAAAGTACAGCGAGTCGTGATGAAATATAGGAACTAGGCAACTCCACTTGATAAAAATATACTTTTTACTGAGGATAGGAAATCAACACTATTAGACCGAGGATTCGGCTGGAAGGTACAATGGAATTTTTTAAGACCACGATGCTGGAGATATAACAGAAATTATTAATGTTAAAAAAAACTCTATAATTAGCATATTTTGAGGTGAAATATGGTAACTTTGAGTAGTGTCTAAACTGAAAACAGATTTTAAACCACACCATTTAACTATAGCTTAACAATGAACTATCATATAGCTTTAGTATCATTTGCTAAATTTGGTTAATTTCGGGAGATAACCAAACGCAGAAAAAGCGCTTCCTCACAACGATCATAGTATTGCAACAACAAAGATTGTTGCAGATTACTTGTTTGCTTTATCAAGTAAATTATACAAACAAACGAGGAGTGGTTATGTCGTATTACACGCGGTGGTGTAAAATACAACATATAAAGACCTTCAGTTACCTTCATTAAGGAAACTGCACAGGAAGTTGGTTTAACAGCAGGTTTCATTTCGGCCAGAGTCCTATTAAGGAATTGGTGGGGCATGACAATTACAAGAATGTCGGCATCTTGAGCCGTTGATTTGATGTCTGGATCAGCAATAACATTTTCTGGTAACTTAATGTTAGGTAAATATTTCACATTCTCGTGAGATGTATTAATTATGTCAGTGAGTTTACGCCCATCAATCACCTCTTCGAAGACCCACATACGAACCTAGGCATTGCAGAAAAATAAGCAAGAGCGATACCTCTGACACATATTCGGGAAACTTTATAATGTTGTTACCAACTATTTTAGCAATTGTTGAACCCCAATTACCAGACCCAATAACTGAAACACGCTTGAGAGACATGCTGCGCGACAACTGGCGCAAACACCAGGGTCTTTGGGTCAGCTTTGAATCGAAACATTAAGCAATGCAAACAAACTGATGGTCAAACTTCGAAATTCAAGCACTGATGGACGAAATAATAAACTGACAGTTTTTTCATGAACTACTATTAAGTGGAAGGAGAGGAATCTTAGTTACAGAAGTATAATGCAAACAGCCCAAACTGCATGACAGTTGCCGTTTGTGTAATTTTTTAGTTCTACCAAAATTTGTTGTTACTGAAGCGAGATCGAACTTCAGTAAATTAGTCTTTCTGTGCAGAGTGGAAGAGAGGTTGTGCAGATGTAATGTAAAGTAACGATTCGATAAACTGGAATAAGATGGAAGTCATTTATGATGTCTTTCTTCGGATATCTTTAAAATAATTTAGACAGGACAGTGGGAGTTTTCATTACTGCGTAGGTCAATGATTTAATTGCTCTTAACGTGCCAAGTCTACAGTCCCTGCTTTGATTCCGACACTGTTAGTTACTATTTTGAAAAGTTGTTTTCTTGGTGCAATGCCACTTGTCAATACTGGCCTCGAAAGTAAAAAATACATTTAGTTGTTTTCATAACTTTGAGCTTTACGTTTCTATTACAATCAGGAATTTGCCTTTACAAAAGATATTTCACTTCAGTTGACGTACTGCGTGGAGTTTCGTCTTGGGGAACAGTTTTCACTGTACTTGTTAGCGAGTGCAGTACATACATATTTATTCAGTTGGGTTTATCATACGTTCTAGACTTAACAGATCATTTGAAATTCTGTGAATTCTAGCTCAAAAATAAAATGATGTCAGAACATCACTGCATATGCAAACTGGCTAGTTAATTCACAGTGACGAATTAAATGTGTGTGAATTGCATCTGCAGCCAGCGAGTTAGAAAGCGTAAAAAGAAATCTAACTTATTGAAGTTTTTGAACTGGTTGAAGTTGTAGCAGCAAATAATCTCCAAAATAAACAGTTACACAGGTCCTCGACATTGATACTGACCATATTTGTTTTAGCGGACACGACTAGTTGAAGGCGCTTGGTCACGCATCACTACCATATCACATCACGACGCACCGTGGGAAGCATCTTTCACTCTAGTTTGCCAGCCTAGACGTTGCTATTCCATTGCCTCTTTATTCACGATTGAATATAAATTCTCTTTCATCCTTCGTTGCCCGACGTGATCTGGACACCATCACAACTGTGAGTCCACCCCTGTTTATAGTTTTCAACGGTATTTTTGGTGTGATTATTTTTTGCACATTTCCACTGTATTTATTTTTGTACTTGCATTTATTGGTACTTTAGTGATGACTGGTCAGATACCTAAACTCATTAAGGTTAAAACTCCCACACCCACAAACTTTCAGCTCATCCCTTTCTGGACAGAAAACATAGAATCTTGGTTCTGCTAAGCAGAAGCCGAGTTTCGACCACTGCGTGACAGACCCACGCGTCCAATTCCTTGCCATCATAAGGTCACTTCCGCGTGAATTGAACAGGTACGTCACCCCTCTCTTTTTCAGCCCCGACTGCCTAGAACCTTTTGACCAATTCAAAAGATCATTTCTCAAACGGGAAAACTTGTCCGACAGACAATGTCTTGACGAGTTGTTTCACACCATCGAGCTCGGTAGTGGTTCAGAGACAGAAATGTTGTCGCACATGAGAGAAGTGATTGGTCAACGCACTTTCGACGAAGTTCTTTTTCGTCAACTCTTCCTATCAAAACTGCCACAACGAGTGCAAGCAGTTCTAGTAACGTTTAATAACAATCCAGTAGATAAACTAGCTTCATCTGCTGATCGAATTCTGGAGATCACCAGAATTCGCCACAGTGCGGTTTATTCCGTTACTGAAAAACCTCATGCTACCGTAAACCATGTTACATAGTTATGTAATACTCTCTCTTGTTTTCCTGACCTACCGGAACTACACCGACAGAACGATTCTTGTCGACGAAGCTCATCACAGAAATGATCGTCATCTCGACCTCGACGAAGGTGAAACTCACATTGGTGTTGGTACCACAACACCTATGGCAAAGATTCAAAGAAGTGTAGAGACCCTTCTTGTTCTCCTAGACACGAATCCACTGTCGACGCATCAGGAAACTATCTCGTCGTCACGGGTTAGTGGCAACCGTAGCTGGTGGAAGCAGCCGCCTGTCATTCGCGATGTGATAATGAAGGTTCGCTACCTCATCGATACTGGCTCAGACGTTAGCGTCCTTCCTGCAGCTCCATCTGATAGCCAGCATGAAGCTGCATTTGATCTACAGGCAGCCGGTGGGAAAGAAATAACCACGTATAGTAAGAGATATGTCTACTTGAACGTGGGTTTACGAAAACCCATACACTGGATTTTCACCACCTCTGATGTGAAAATACCAATCAGAGGCCTAGATTTACTTAGCCACCACAACCTGCTTGTGGACCTTAGTAAAAAGAGATTAGTAGATAGTAACAGCAATCTATAATTTCGTGGAACCGCTGCTACAGGTTGTAGTTTATGTCCTCCTCGTTTCTAACATTTAATTAACCCTTATTTTCAGCCGATACTCGACAAGTATCCAGATCTGAATAAGGCGTCATCGAAATTATCATGTGTAACCAGCAATGTTACACATCACATCACGACTACAGGTCAGCCTGTATTCTCCAAAGCACGCCGACTCGCACCCGAAAAACTAATGGCAGCGAAAAACGAATTCGATCATATGACTGACTTGTAAATAATCCG
This sequence comes from Schistosoma mekongi, assembly GCA_034768735.1. NCBI lineage: Eukaryota > Metazoa > Platyhelminthes > Trematoda > Strigeidida > Schistosomatidae > Schistosoma > Schistosoma mekongi. Next base: position 76,415,119 of record CM068305.1, on the reverse strand, counting down.
CCTATCCAATAGCCCATGGTCATTCCCATTACACATGGTCCCGAAGAAAGATAACAATGACTAGCGTCCCATCGGTAATTACTGACGTCTCAGCGCCCAAAATACGCTTGATCGTTACCCGTCACCGCACATCCACCCTGAAGGGAATGACAATATGTTCGAAAATCGACTTGGTAAAGGCTTACAACCAAAACCGATGTCTGAAAATAGCATACCCGAAACCGCTATCGTAACTCCATTCAGCCTTAACGAATTCTTATGAGTGCTTTTCGGGTTGTGAAATGCAGCACAAACATTTCAATGTTTCATCGATGATGTGCTCTGCGGGCTTGACTATGTCCATGCATACGTCGACGACTGCCTGATAGCAAGCTCAGACGAGGTAACACATATGAAGCATTTAGACAGAGTCTTTTGAAGACCACAACACTATGGAGTCACCATTAATATACAGAAATGCCAAATTTGACCAACATCGTTGGACTTCCTGGGGTACACTATTGATGCTAATGGTACACAACCTCAAAAACACAAAGTGGCAGCCATTCTAGAGTAGCCGGAACCAACCACCACTAAGCAGTTGAGAGCTGTCAATGGATTAGTAAATTTTCACAGACGATTTATACCGAACTGTGCATCAATCATGAAACCACTAATGGATCAGCTTGGCGGCCTGCTTGAAATCCTGGGCTACCTTTTTCATCAATATCTCAACAAGTTATCTTTTCGTTTTCTGTTTTTTTTTAATTGCCCAATCATGTCCCAAAATTGCATGTGTACTCACGCGCATTTATGAAAGGTTTACGACCTACCATGTGCAATTCAGTTAGGTCTAAATGCAAACATCATGGTGGCTGGCAGCACGCGTTAAAAAGAATCAGTATTCACCAAATGTTTGTCTTCTAGCAGAACGCGACGCTGCTATATCAGGATTCAAGCACGTAAAGAGAAGTATAAATGCTCAACTATTCCATATTTTGCACCTGTTCTATGTGATGAAAGTTTGTATGAACCGATCTAATCAGAAATCTGTGCTCTTAAAAATGCGGATTGTTATGAAATACAAAGACTCCTATTCCTTATGTTACTGTTATTTGTTGTTGTTGTTGTTAACAATATAAAATATGTATCTTTTGATCAGATGTTGACACGGGAAAAAAGTGACTTGTTGAGACATTTTATGCTGAAAATTCATATTGTACTAAAAATACTATTGAATAAATCTATTATTATTATTGCTATTGTTAAAAAGGTGGTCACAATGAATGCAGAGTCAAAGAAAGCTTTCACTACAACTAAAGAAGCAATAGCCAATACGACTATTCCGGTACCTCGCAATACTAAGTCTCCTGTCAACATCGCAGTTGACGCATCTGACTCAGCCATTGGCGCAGTTCTGCAACAGTGGGCTGGCTAAGCTTGGAAACCTTTAACATTCTTCTCAAGACTATTAAACGATACCGAATCGAGATACAGTACTTTTGGACGTGAACTGTTAGTCATGTACTGTACTGTACGACATTTTAAACATCACATCGCAGGCCAGGAATTCGCAATATTTGCCGACCATAAACCACTGACGTTTTCTATGAATTTTTTTCAGATAATTACTCTCCACGAGAGCCTCGCCATTAAGACTACATTCCCCAGTCCTCTACAGATATACGACATATATCTGGAGTTAATAATGTAGTTGCCGACGCCTTATTGCAAATACATTCCTTGAATCGTATTCAGGGGATCGATCTTGTTGAACTATCTCAATTTCAAAATAAAGATTATGATCTCCACTACGAGCTATCTACAACAACGCTAAAACTGCGAGCGAAGACGACTGAAAAAGGTATGAACAACTTACTTTGTTATTCTTTTACAGGTACAGCCTGTCCAATCTTCCTGAAGGGTCGTCGGAAAATCATTTTCGACACACTACACAACCTATCTCGTCCTGGAGTTCGTACTACGCCTAAACTGATCGCCCGGAGTTTTTACAGACCGAAGATGAATAAAGACACCAAATAATGGGCAAGCACCTGTGTGGTCTGCCAAAATAACAATGTAATTCAGCATAATAAATGTCCTCTTGGCACTTTCTTAACTTCCGACTCTCGATTCGACCTCATCCATCTTGATTTGGTAGGACCCTTACCAGAATCAGACGGAAGAAGTGTGTGAGTGTTGACCGCCCCAAAGCGACCTATCTAGAAGGCAAACCTTTTGATGTCGAACTCGCCACAACACCCGCAAACCTTGTCATTAACGAAGTAGCCACGCCTCAAACAACGACCAACGATCAAGTAGAAATTTCGAAGCAGCTACTATTATTATTACTAGTAGTTAATAAATTTAATTGCTGTGCGTTGAATCTGATCCACCACTTTAGGCTTTGTGTAGTCCCACTGAAATTGGTAAAGTTATAAATTATATCACAACGGTGTGCTACCGTTGTTTAAGTCTGGTTGTGACTGGCGAACGGAATTAAGAATGCGCGTTTCGTCCTATTCAGGACTCATTGGCTGGATGTACTCGCATTCCAATGTTGATGTTCACAACGGTATTTGAACTCGTTTTGCGAAGATCAGCTTCAATCCATAACAAATCAATGGGAAGATACAATTTTATCGTATTTAGTATGTTTTTCATTTCAACTTGCTGATTGGGAATGATGTGGTTACAGCCAACCGTGGTTTGAGGTTCACATTCGGTCCACATAGTATTCAAAGGCTCAATTTTTGGCTGAGTCATTACAAATTAGATTAGCCTAGTCGATATCTACTGTTTAAGAATGTTAAGATACTGCAAGATAAACCGCTTGCCAGCATATGCCAGGTAAAGATGAAGACATACCAAGTGTATAGGCGCCATACCCACTTAAGAATGGACGACCAAAATGCGCGGGCTATATTCCGCGAATATAATACCACAACTCTCAAGTACTTTGGGTGACCCTGTCGTAAGCCTTATTATCTTAAAAACAAAAGAGGCAAACTACCAATGTACCCAGTTTCCATGGCATTGATTTGTATTCATTTAAAATGGAAAGCAACAAGTTATTCGCTGATGACTTGTTTGACACCAAGCTACAACAGCCCTGGGTAGTCACAAAATCAGGCACCTAAGGGAGATAACATCCTTGATTGCCTTATTCAGTCAAAAGCACAAATAACAAAAGAAAGGCTCAGGTATTCGCAACACTATCTCTTAAGACTAAGGTTTTACAAGGATGGAATAAAAACATAGCCCCCAAACAAACTCATATAATGTAGAACAAAACTAAATTAGACGACAAATCATTAACTAAATGCTCTCAAATACCTGACAATAATTTTTGGCCAGCTCCACATATGCCTAAATCGTGTTTGACAAGCCTGTGAATCTCCATCAAACATCACCGCTGGTTCTTCAACCAGAGCTTCACTAAGACCCCGTACAACCTACCTATGATCCGCGAATCAATCGCAATGGGCGTAATATCTCACAACAATTCCGCTCTGGCCCGTTCTGATAGACTAGCGCCAGTTGGATTATCACATTTTTAATCACCCCCTACAGTGAAGAGATCTGACGTTACTAATGATAATTGCTGATGACATTTGAAACCAATACACACTTCAACCTTTAATTTATCTACAAAAATATCACTACTGCATGATCTTACGTTTAATAATAATTCATGGTTTTTCGTTGCCTCATTAAACGCTAGACCACTCAAAAATACATATCCATCTTAAAACCATCATGAACATTGCTAACCCCAGTATTGTATTAGTAATATGCTAGAATTTCATGAATTAAGGAAAACGTCTCGATACCTGCTAGAGAACGTATGACCAGTGATACAACAGGTAACATAAGCTATTTCGCAGTGCCCCAGCCCAGCTAACTAAATAAGTTCAACGTCAGCAAGAAGCGTTTAATTCACTAGATAACCTGACGGATGAATAACAAACATACAACTCATGTGTATATTGCACTAAAAAGAGTGTCATTGGTAGTGTCACTAACAGCGTGCGAAAATGAATAACGAACCAATAAGATTTAGCGTCCAGCTAAGTGGGAAACAAGAACTGAAGATGAAAAGGAACTTTTAGGAGCAAAAACGAAAAATTTAAATTTGCATAAATAGATCACAAAAATAACAGATTTGTCAAGAGATTTCTGGGGATCTGACATCCACAACAAAATAATACTAACATTTTTTATTCTCAAGTATCACTTTGTGAGTAGGAGCGTGACCAGAATGATATAGGTTTATCTGCGAACAAGGATTTCAGTAAAGTAATTGATAGAAAATTTACACTACATTAAGGTGTGAAAAAAGATAGGAAAATAAACCAACAACAGAAAATTAACGAAACGAATGGGCAGAACTAGTGATTATACATATTTTAAAAGACACGACTTACCGCATAAACTTATAAACAGATTAAAAGTAAAGGAGATTAGCACATGTCTAAGTCTGGTGAGTTAATTCAGTGTTACCCACTCATTCAATGTTTCCATTATTTCGCTAGTGGAGCAAGAGACAATAGTTCGTGTAATCACTTTAACTGCGACATCAGAAGTGAAGAAATCACCAGCATGTCGCACAAATAAAGAAGGTGAATCTGCTCAGTGAGCAGCTTGGGGTAAATTGTTTCAGATTCTTAAAAATTTATTTGTAAAATAATTCATACAATTAGTAGATTTGGAATGTACCCTTTATCTTCTTGAAATTGAATTGCGTAAGCTACAGCAAAATGGTTCTGCTAGTTAGATTGCATTGGACGATAAATGAACTCATTAAAATAACATCTTGAGAAACAAAATTAGGTTAGATTTCAGTCGTCTCCTCCATATAGTGACTAGTTCTAACTTGGCGCATCTAGTTTTATAGTTCAGGGTATAATCAGCTAAAAGAATGCAAAGAATAAAGCGACTTTGGACAGATTACATTCTGAGTTTGTCCTTAATGCTAACGTTACTGAGAATGAAAATGCAGTATTCTAGTAGTGATCTGACACTGTAAAACAGAGGACAGAAGTCGTTGTTATGGAAGTTACGTAGTATGCAACCAAGAGGTCGGTGCAACTTAGATGTCTGCAGAGTAACTTGCTTTGTGGATGGCAGAGTATATGAGTACCTGAGTCCTAAGTCAACTACTTATTGGGGCCTAGATAACTTATAACATTTTATGGAGTGATCAAAATTAAGGCGTTTATTTCCAAAACGTAACCGACCACACAAAAGTATTAAGATCCAATTTCCATTTCGAGCACCATGCGGCGCCCTCGTTGAGTTAGCCAATGATGCCACTCGGTAGGTGGGTAAATTCATGAGGAGGAAATTTGTTTACAATTTCTAGATCATCGGTGTATAGGTAAAGTCTACCCAAACACATGTCATTTATGTAAGCCATAAAGAGCAGCTGGCCTCTTGTGACCGGCCCGGCCTTCGATGGAATGGAGTTAATTTTAAAACATTCGATGTCGGCCTTTCTATGGTGCGTCCTACACTGCTACTTAATCACCCACATATCACGTTTTCTGTCTATCCAACTTGCGCAACAAGTAGAATATTATCTCCATCTGAAGAAATCATACAGTGTTGCTCCAAAACGTCTTTATGTTCGATACCCGACCTTATGGTATAGACAACTCAAAAGTCTTTTTCGAACCAAACCCTTGACCGAATTCGAGGACCAGGTTAACAGCTACTTGGCTGATAAAGGCTTGAGCAAACTTCTAAACGTTCCGTAAATAAACGAAGGTATTTATAAAGAAAATCCCAGTTTCACTTAGGTTACTCCTTAGGGATTATTTATATGATCACTTACAACTACATTTTAACGTCCGCTGTTAAACGTGACAATTAGTTTCTTAAATTGTGAAAAAACATTTATTTCACACATATGAAAAGAGCTTTTGACCTTTTAAATAAGCGACTGAGTGAAATGAAAAGATTATTTTAGCATCTCAGCATGGAAACAAGTTTACCTAAACTCTTGCAGCACAACTTAAACTTTTATTCTACTGTAGTATTGAATATACATTAAAAAAACATGGTAAGGATATCATCGTTTTCTCACTTAAAGCAATTACTATGTACCATTTCAACTCCCACTTAAAATCGATTATAAATAAAGCTTTCAAACACGAATATTGGCCAGTATCCAATTTTTGGAAGGTGCGTTTTCATAATTTTAAAAGTCACAGAGACATGTAAAATATTTACAGTGGAAAGGATAGCCATATATGTTAGGGTAGCGCAATGAGACAGGAGTTACATTGACTTAAACTTATTAAGTTATTCGAAAACCACTTTTCCACTTCGATGAATAATATGCCTCTGAACTAGTTACATGATCTCATTAAACGAGATGAACAAGGACTTCTTATGTGATAGTATCACAGTAGCATAAGATATTTAATAATAAATACGTTTTAAGTTGTTGGTATCAAAAAACTGGCCTCGTGTCACAGCAAAACTAGAAAATGAAAAAAATGTTACTTGTAATCATGGTGGTTGCCACATAATATTGATGTTGTTTGGGCTCAGTTTGACAGTTTTATCCCGGAGAACAAAATATCCGAACTAAATGAAATGAGTTAGGGCTCGAAATTGTATGGAAGATGTTGCAAACAGTGTAAGTGGTACATGTCTACGAACTTCGAAAAGACAGAACTACACCTTCCACAGAACAACTCGTTAGTTCTTTCGGAACAAACTTGAACTTATTTTTATTTTCTCCTGTATCTGTTAATATAACTCCGCCTGGAGCCCCCACAGGGTTTCTGCCGGTCCCAAGCCCGGATAAAGGAGGAGGGTTGGGCATGGGGTTAGCAACCCCATCCCGTAAAACAACTACCATGCTAAAAAACAGCTTACGAATAAAAATCTTTATAACCATTCTAACTCTGCCCTGGAAGTTGGAAGGACTAATATGACGCTTCATAGTGAAAGCCGAGTTCCTTCGGAAGCCATGAGGCCGATGCCTCCCCTTCTGACAACCGGAGCAACACTTAATATACTGGACCGACCTCAAACAGCTGTCCCCTGGGCACTGCGGTCACACTCTCAGGTCATCACGACCTACCCTAATCCTCTTTCTCTTTCAGGTTCCTCAAGAATGACCCTTCCACGGTGTGGGCAACCGGGAAGTGATAACCGCCCTCATACCGCTAATAGCACTCGAGTTCACCTTGTTCATGATCAAACACGTTCTCCGTCTCTGGTCTCTACTTGTAACACTTCTCCTACAGTTTCTATGCGCGCCACTTTTACTGGTTACCCGAGTTCCCAAATTATCATACCAGGTCTCCTGAAGCCACGCTCTAAACTTCATGTTGGAGCTTTTAATGTGCGTACGCTGTGTCAAATCGGTCAACAGGCTGCCTTAGCTAAAACATTGGAATCTCTTGCAATTGATGCATGCTGTGTCTCCGAAACACGCATACAGGATCCCAGCATGGTCATCCGTTTGACGTCACCTAGTCAATGCAATGGAACAACACACTTCACTCTTCGTTTATCTGGAGACCCTACAGCTAGCTCACGTGGCCTCGCTGGTGTAGGTATAGCACTAAGCGTACGTGCAGAACAGGCTCTTCTCGAGTGGATTCCTGTAGACAGTCGTCTATGTGCTGTCCGTCTAAATGGCACAGTACGAACTCGGAAAGATAGGGACACACGCCGATGCCTTTTTGTCGTCTCAGCTTATGCCCCCACTGATTGCAGCACAGATGAAGTGAAAGACGACTTCTATATGAAATTCTCTAGCCTCCTTCAGAAAGCTAAGCACTCAGACATAGTAATTATTGCAGGAGATTTTAATGCCCAAGTAGGTATACTAAATCAGGCTGAAAAGCACTTAGGTGGGTTACTCGGCATCCCAGCCCAGAGAACAGACAACGGAGATCGTCTGTTGCAGTTATGTTCAGACTACCGTTTATTCTTAGCTAGCACAAACTTTAAGCATAAGGCGAGACACTGTTTGACCTGGCGACCTCCAACATCTACGCAACGATGGACACAAATTGATCACATCGGCATCAGCTACCGTTGGAGAGGTTGTGTAGAGGACTGCCGCTCTTTCTGGGGCACTTGCCTAGACTCTGACCATGCCCTAGTGAGAGCACGTATCTCTATGCGTTTTACTGGTCACAGAAAGGTTACATCGGGCAAACCCTTTAGATATCACTTTGAGAGTGAGAACGCTAAGATTGCATTTAGGAATGGTTTGGCCAAGCATTTACTCGCCCATGACCAACAGGTTTCCCCCGAAGTAGCTTGGAATGATTTTAAAGCAGGTGTATACGCAGCAGCGCTATCAGTATCTAACCCCAACCCAATAGTTATGAAAGACCATTGGATCTCTAGAACTTCTAGGGAACTGATGGAGGCTCGAAAACTCATTCCAGCAGGCTCGGAGTATGATGAAGAGCGACGACAACTGAAACGTAGACTGACAAAGAGTTTGCGTAAGGATCGTGAACAGTGGTGGGCAACAAAAGCAAAAGCGATAGAAGCATCGGCAGCGGCAGGCAATAGTAGACAGCTGTTCCGACTTATTAAGGACACCGGTATCAAAAAATCGGCAGTTAGTGAAATCATCTCTGAAAAAGATGGGTCGTTGATCTACTCTCAATCTAGAAGACTAGAACGATGGGCAGAACACTTTCAGGAACAGTTTAACTGGCCCCCAGCCACGCTTAGCTTACCCCCAACTCTCAGTGAAGTTGAAAACGTCATAAGTAAATTGAAACGAGGGAAAGCAGCAGGGCCTGATATGTTGTCTACCGATATCTTCAAGGATGGTGGTATAGTTTTAACGTGCAGGTTGACTGATATATTATCCAAAGTCTGGGAACTAAACTCCATCCCATCTGACTGGTCTCGATCGCTGATTGTTCCAGTCTACGAAAAGGGACAGAAATCCTCTTGTGATAACCACAGAGGAATCAGTTTGACTAATATAGTATCTAAAATATTAGCCACTATAATCATCCGACGTTTAACCAACACTAGGGAACAACAACTCACCTCTTCCGTTTATCTGGAGACCCTACAGCTAGCTCCACGTGGCCTCGCTGGTGTAGGTATAGCACTAAGCGTACGTGCAGAACAGGCTCTTCTCGAGTGGATTCCTGTAGACAGTCGTCTATGTGCTGTCCGTCTAAATGGCACAGTACGAACTCGGAAAGATAGGGACACACGCCGATGCCTTTTTGTCGTCTCAGCTTATGCCCCCACTGATTGCAGCACAGATGAAGTGAAAGACGACTTCTATATGAAATTCTCTAGCCTCCTTCAGAAAGCTAAGCACTCAGACATAGTAATTATTGCAGGAGATTTTAATGCCCAAGTAGGTATACTAAATCAGGCTGAAAAGCACTTAGGTGGGTTACTCGGCATCCCAGCCCAGAGAACAGACAACGGAGATCGTCTGTTGCAGTTATGTTCAGACTACCGTTTATTCTTAGCTAGCACAAACTTTAAGCATAAGGCGAGACACTGTTTGACCTGGCGACCTCCAACATCTACGCAACGATGGACACAAATTGATCACATCGGCATCAGCTACCGTTGGAGAGGTTGTGTAGAGGACTGCCGCTCTTTCTGGGGCACTTGCCTAGACTCTGACCATGCCCTAGTGAGAGCACGTATCTCTATGCGTTTTACTGGTCACAGAAAGGTTACATCGGGCAAACCCTTTAGATATCACTTTGAGAGTGAGAACGCTAAGATTGCATTTAGGAATGGTTTGGCCAAGCATTTACTCGCCCATGACCAACAGGTTTCCCCCGAAGTAGCTTGGAATGATTTTAAAGCAGGTGTATACGCAGCAGCGCTATCAGTATCTAACCCCAACCCAATAGTTATGAAAGACCATTGGATCTCTAGAACTTCTAGGGAACTGATGGAGGCTCGAAAACTCATTCCAGCAGGCTCGGAGTATGATGAAGAGCGACGACAACTGAAACGTAGACTGACAAAGAGTTTGCGTAAGGATCGTGAACAGTGGTGGGCAACAAAAGCAAAAGCGATAGAAGCATCGGCAGCGGCAGGCAATAGTAGACAGCTGTTCCGACTTATTAAGGACACCGGTATCAAAAAATCGGCAGTTAGTGAAATCATCTCTGAAAAAGATGGGTCGTTGATCTACTCTCAATCTAGAAGACTAGAACGATGGGCAGAACACTTTCAGGAACAGTTTAACTGGCCCCCAGCCACGCTTAGCTTACCCCCAACTCTCAGTGAAGTTGAAAACGTCATAAGTAAATTGAAACGAGGGAAAGCAGCAGGGCCTGATATGTTGTCTACCGATATCTTCAAGGATGGTGGTATAGTTTTAACGTGCAGGTTGACTGATATATTATCCAAAGTCTGGGAACTAAACTCCATCCCATCTGACTGGTCTCGATCGCTGATTGTTCCAGTCTACGAAAAGGGACAGAAATCCTCTTGTGATAACCACAGAGGAATCAGTTTGACTAATATAGTATCTAAAATATTAGCCACTATAATCATCCGACGTTTAACCAACACTAGGGAACAACAGACTCGAGAAAACCAGGCTGGTTTCAGACCTGGCCGAGGTTGCATTGATCACATATTCACCCTGCGCCAGGTCCTCGAACACAGACATATGTACCAACGCCCAACTATAGTTGTATTTCTTGACTTAAAAGCAGAGTTCGACTCTGTTGACCGTGAAGTCTTGTGGCAATGTTTGTCATTAAAAGGCGTACCTCAAAAGTACATTAACCTTATAAAGGCTCTCTACTCGGTCACCACTGGTCGAGTCAGAGCTTATGGCGAATTGTCACGAGAAACCTCATCCTCAAGTGGAGTCCGTCAGGGTTGCCCCTTATCCCCATTTTTATTTAACTTCATCATAGACGTACTGTTAGAAATCTCTCTCACTTCTTTTAAGTCCTCTGGGATTAGTCTCCTTCCAGGAGGCTCTCTTGTCGACTTAGAATATGCAGATGATATAGTCATATTTGGTGAAGATGCACACAGCATTCAAGGTCTCTTGAACACGTTGAGTAACAATGCAGGCATATTTGGGATGCGCTTCCCCCCTCCCAAATGCAAAATGTTACTCCAGGACTGGTCTGCTTCTTCCCCCAAATTATTTATAGGGAGTGAAGTAATTGAATGCGTTGATCGCTTCACTTATCTAGGAAGTCTCATTACCCCTGGTGGGTCGGTGTCTGATGAAATCTCAGCGCGGATCCAGAAAGCTCGATTGGCATTTGCCAATCTACGGCACTTGTGGCGCAGACGAGATATCCGTGTCTCAACGAAAGGCCGGGTGTACTGCGCAGCAATCCGCGCCATCTTAACATATGGCTGCGAAACGTGGGCCATGAAAATTCAAGATATGCGTCGTCTCCAGATATTTGACCATAGGAATCTTCGGAACATCGCTCGTGTACCATGGAATAACCGGATCAGCAATAGTGAGGTTAGACAAAAGGTTCTTGGGAAGCACGGTAAATCAGTCGAAGAGGTCATTAACCTCCATCGACTGAGATGGCTAGGACATGTATTGCGCATGCCCGACCACCGTCTACCCTGTCGCGCCATGTTAGCTAGGGCTGAAGTAGGATGGAAGAAGGTTAGGAGCGGCCAAACCAAAACATGGCATCAGTCAATAAAGTCCTTGACTACTGGTCTAAGCCATGTAGGTAGATGTAGATTACCTAGTTGGGGTCCGCGTGATGATCGCAATAAATGGCTGGAGACACTAGGCGATATGATTCAGAATCGATCACAGTGGCGCAAGTGTATTCACTCTTTAACCTCATCTAGATCTTGAATTCTATTATTGTTTTCTGCACACCTTACTTTACTCTTCCCTCTTGTATTCTGTTTATACGTTACCTCAATATTCTCGTAGTGCTATTGTGGTATGGCAACTTGAACCTACAGGCGTTTGTGCCCGGTTCTACGTTGCTGATGATGATGATGTATCTGTTAATAGAACGATCCCCAAACGAACATAAATGACTAGCACTTTCAATCTGCCTCAAAGGACATACAAGTAAATTTTGGAAGTGAGTTCTCTCATGGATTCATTAGGGTGAATCTGCCTTTAGACTTATTTGGATTAACTACACCAATTTGAAATAAGAAATGTTTTGTCCGGGAATGAAAGTGCTAAAGAATGATAAGAATGATCTGTTTGCTTCTAATGGTTTAGTACCGGAATAGTTGTTCTTCTTATTTTAGATTAGTGATATTCGTCCGAAGGTGTTTTTTGGTATATTAGATGAAGCAAATTTTGGATAAGTATTTTTAACAAGAGTAATGAGTTGTTACTAGAGTCAAGGGTCTATAGAAGTGGTTTGCTCTCACTGAACTCTGACATCACACTGTACGTATTAATCACTGAACGTTTAGTGAAGCATTTCGACCCTTCAAAATCAGTATCATTCAATCACACAAGTAACATACAGAGTGGATACTATAGTTAGTGCAGTGTGGTCATAATCCGTTTACTGTAACTCACCTTCTACGTCTTCCTAACTATACTCTCCCTTGTAATGTTGTCCTTTTTTAACAAGCGTAGGAGGACCAGGGATAAATGGGCACGACCACAACAACATATATATGGTAGTGGCACCGTTGGTACAAAGTAATCTATTTTCGCCAAACCGCAGCGTAGAAATAATTGACACACAGGAACTTGAAGTTTTAAGTGAAATCGATGTGGGGAAATCTATGGGACCCTACAAAATGTATCCAAGGATACTAAAGGAACTAGTGATATTCATCCTTAACCCCATAAACGTACGCTTTAATCTGTCTGTAACGCGAGGTAGGTTGCCTAGCTACTGGAAAAACGCCATAGTAAGCCGTCTTAAAAACTAATGCCTAATAGGCCTAACTGGTATACCAATTAAGGTTTTGGATGGGATTGTGTGGAAAAAACTGTTTAGGTATTCAGGTGAAGATCTACTGACACCTGAAGGGCATCATGGTTTCAGGTCAGGTTGCTCACGTTACACAAACGTGTTAGTGGGGTGAGGAAGCCTATGTACTTTGAAGAACCAAATGATCCCCACTATTGAGCGGTACGTTCAACTTTTGTGGTAACTATTTGTGTGTTTTCTATAGAAGACTAATTATCATTACACTTGTCTGTTTTGGTCAAAGCTAATACCTCTGCTAGCTAATATTGACTATAATTATTTAATTATGGGTCGTATCTCTAAAAAACGAGCTCGTCAAAGCCCGCAGTGCTCGGTTGATAACAACTCCACTATCGAGCAACCTTCTAGTCTTGTGACCCCGGGTTTGGCAGACCCAGTAATGCTAGATTTCACACCAGTGATTCAATTGCCGAAAATATCTGATATGGATTACACATCTATGCTACAGAACAGTAGCCTCGAGAAGGCTAGATGCGAACTACAACATCTTACTCAGCAGCTAGCAGAAATGCGTTCTCAGGTGGAGTCATTCTCAGCATTAGTTTGTGGCGTTAAGCAAGAACTTGATACCTTGTCGCCTCTTAAGCTGCTACTGACGAGGGACGCAAATCCACCTGTACTTGAAGACGTTTCGAAAGTATCAACACTTATAGACTTCATTGCTACAGAGGTAACTAAACGTATGATATCCCGTCAGAATGTGATTGTCTACAATATACCGGATAAGGCACCGCTGAGAACCGTTAGGCATTCTATACTTAAAGCAGCTAGTCTCTCAGATTATTCTTGTCAATGCCTTCGCCTTAACAAAAAACACCAGAAGTACTCATGCCCCATTCTCTTCCGCTTTGATTCTCAATCGGCAGCAGATAAGTTAAAACGGGCTGAACAGCTAATAACCGCAACTACCAAGTATAAAAATGCTCGTGTAGTTGAGGATAAGACTGTAATCCAGAGACATAAGAGACTAGATACTTCGCAATTAGGTAAAGTTGAGCAGAACACCACTGATGTAAAATGCCTGACTACACCACTTAGCACGGCTACGGAATCCCATGATGATAATACTTATCAACATACAGCCGAAAAAATTACAGGTCAAACCTCTGACAACCACCACTCGGATGATATAGATTTAGACCACACGACCTCCAGTAATATTAGGATCTCTAGTGCTTCATTAGGTGACAAAATGCAAACTCCCAAAGTACAAGTAAGGGCCACGATTAGCCCACTAAACAACTTAGGTATAATGCAAAACGAGACAAAGAGATCATCGAAACGAAAGATAAGCTCCAAGGAAGGTTCTATGATCTCATCTACACAAAGAGAGCACAACGCTACTATGCCTACCACATCATTATATGGCAAGGCGGGTTATAAGGCCTCATTGCCTAATAGTAATCGACTCAGTAGTACTGAAGGTCGTAAGCGCCCACAGGTTGTACGTAACCAATTAAAACGCAGCGCATTTAAATACCAGCGTAAACCAAGCGGCGAACAAGTACATGACACATTTTATTACCCTGTCGCAAATAGCTTTGTAAGAAATTCTAGGGCGCCAAATACACACCAGTATGCTCTAAGCCTTAATAACCCCTCACCATACGCCTATTCAGATCGTGTAAGTGGTTCTTCTCTTCCTCCTCACTATTTTGATTATAATTGTGCTCATGGTGGGTTGCTAGGACATCCTCCAATTTATGCACATCATCAACGAGCTGCCATGTTGCCTAACTCAAACTGCTCTGAACATCCTAATATCTCTGAATACTATAATAATTTTTTTGGGATCAGGCAGTCATTAGTCCCCTTAGCAATACAGCTTGCCCAGACATTAGCTCAAACAGTCAGACTGCCTTTTCAAACCAACATCTAGTTATACGAAACACGAACGACTTAGATAAAGATTTTATTCGATTCTTCACAATTCACTCTTCATTTCTAAACTTTTTAGTAATTAACGCCCGCTCACTTCTTAATAAAATATCAACCCTAAGAACTATAGCCTTATTAGCTAAACCTTCTTTAATATTTATCACAGAAACATGGTGTTCCTCCTCAGTTACTGACTCAGAATTAGCCATTCAGGACTATATCTTATATCGCGGCAATAGAGAATATAAACGGGGTGGTGGTTGTCTAATATACGTAAGTGTTTGTTTGCCATCCAACAAAATCGATGACGAAATACTCGGTAAGGTACCAGAGTCGGTCTGGATATCAGTCAATACCCCGGACTATAGTTTACTCTTTGGTTGTATATACAGAACTAACACCTCGACTACTGTAGATAATAACATTATTAATGCTTTTATACATACCTCTGCTCTCATTTATAATGCAAAAGTCATTGCAGGAGACTTTAACCTTCCTAGGATAGACTGGAATGTTGGCAGAGGACTGTCATACGATGAAGAAAACCTTCTTGCTACATTAGACATGCACTGCTGGACACAGTGTGTACACACTCCCACTAGACATCATAACATTCTTGACCTAGTTTTCTGTCATGACGTCACTCCTCTGTCACTTCAAGTTAGCAAAGAGCTCGAAAGCAGTGACCACAAAATGGTTCTATGCGCTCTTCCTTTTGATTTCAGACACTCTAGTATTCATAAATTACAAAAAACCAGACAATATCGAAATTATAAAAATGTTGACTGGAATCTTCTGTACACCCTTCTAAGTTGTTCTGACTGGGAAAATTTTTTCTTGTCTAGTAGTCTTACAGATGCACTAGATATTTTTTATCAAATTAATAACTCATGTTTAGATACGATTGCACCTATCAAACTAAGCAATATAATTAAATCAAATGATTTGTATATACCACTTCATTACCGTAAGAAGCTAAGACGTTTACAGAAGAGTTATCATAAGTCAAATGACTTCTCAGCACTTATGGAAATTACCATGACCTTCAACCAAGTAAAAGAAGTCCACAGGTTAAAGGCGATTAACGAAGAATTATCAGCAATGCACAGTAGCTCCAAGGTACAAAACTTGGTACGGCTGTTCAATAAACGTCTCAAACCTTCTCGGAATAGTGATACCCCCTGCATTTTACGAAATGGATTAATGATTACCAACCATAATATCATAACCAACCTGTTCAGTGATTTCTTCGCTAATAGAGGTATACCCCAGGATGACAATGAGGTAGACATTATTAACTCAGCTACAAACCATATGGAGTCCGTTACCTTCACTTATGACAATATTTGTAAATCCATAAACTCACTTAGGACGTCAAGTAGCTATGGAGTAGATGGCATAGCATCCATTTACTTCAAACTCGGAGGACCTAATTTACCACTAATCCTATTGAAACTGTTTGACCTTTCATTAACAACAGGATCTTACCCTAATCGATGGAAAACCTCATACATATGCCCTCGATATAAATCAGGTGACAGGACAAACCTGCATAACTATAGGCCTATAAATATCACCCCGGTTATCTCTAGAATAATGGAAAAAATAGTATGCGATCAAATGTCTGATTGTTTACTCTCCGAAAAACTCATCTTTAATTCCCAACATGGTTTTCTAAAAACTAGGTCCTGTATGACTTGTCACTTTGAATTCTTTAATTTAGTTTTCACCAAACGAAGCCTTGGGCACTTGGTATTAGTATTATACTTAGACATATCTAAAGCCTTTGATATGGTTAACCACAAGCTTCTTGTAGGCAAACTCTCCTCTTATGGGATTAGGAATCCATTACTTGCATGGTTAAACTCTTTCCTCAGTAATAGACATCAAATAGTTAAAATTAATTCCACTCTTTCGAAGCCCGAAGCGGTTACAAGTGGTGTTATACAAGGAAGTGTCTTAGGCCCATTGCTCTTTATAGCTTACATAAATGATATATGCAAATGCTTTAGCATGGGTAGACCCTTTTTATACGCAGATGATCTCAAAATAGTGTACTCATTCCCCCCTCAAGAATTTGCACACACATTCAGTGGAGTCACTACCGAGCTTAACAAGGTCGCAGTATGGTGCTCAAAATGGAAGTTGGATCTTAATGCTTCTAAGTGTGGTTGGATATGTTTTGGGGATAAGCGCCTCAATTTTGATCTCTCCATAAACGGCAGTAAGTTATCTAGGCTTCAGTCAGTAGTTGACTTAGGACTAAGGTACTCTTATAACCTGTCTTTTACAGAACAGGTCAATATGCAGACATCTAAGTCACATCGACTACTAGGTTGTATACTGCGTAACTTTTATAGCAACGATTCTCGTATTCTGCTATATAAAGTTTGTGTCAGACCTTTGCTAGAATACTGCACCTTTATTCTCAGTAATGTTTCCATTAGGGATAAACTCAGACTGGAGTCTGTGCAACGTCGGTTTACTCTTCGTATTCTTGAGGCTGATCGTACTCTAGACTATAAAACTAGATGCACTAAGTTAGGACTAGATACCTTATGGAGGCGACGGCTAAAATTAAACCTAATCTTCTTTTATAAAATATTAAACAAATTAGCGTTTTCATCGCCTAATACAATCCAGCTCGAGGAACCCTCTTGCTATAACTTACGCAATTCAGCCTCGAAAATAAAAATATCGCAATCTAAATCTGCTCTTTATATGAATTATTTTACAAATAAATTCTCGAGAATCTGGAACCATTTGCCTCAAGCCATTCGGGAAACAGATTCACTTCCTTTATTTGTACGGCATGTTAGTAACTTCATCTCTTCTGAAATCTCGTTAAAAATGTTCACACCAACTATTGTTTCTTACTCCACTAGCGAAATAATAGGGACTCTGAACGTGTGAGCACCACTCACCTGTCTTGGTCATATGATAGTATTCTTCCATTTTAATCAGCCTATAAGCATAAGTGGCATGTTGGAAGTATAATTACTAATCCTGCCCATTAGTTTTATTAACCCCGGAATACCAGTGCTGTTGTTTTGTGTTCTTCCATCTTTTGTCTCTCCTCTAGTTGCAGAAAATTATGTGCAAGATAAATATGGAACTTACTGGCACAAAACTATTGCCTTCTCCTCTACACCCAAGTATCAAGTACCCTTGCTCCTATCTCGCGTCTGAACATGCACAGTGATCCAATCTGCTAACCCTTAGCCGTTTTTTGGAACTGTAACGCATTGGTCAAGGAGCGCGCGGGACTTTGTCATATATGCACCATGCTACAACACATATAAATGGTGTCCTAATACTGTGAAATTTGTTGCAATTGGTTTGTTTCTCAATGCATATCTTTATACCTAGAAAATTCCTGACACTAAAACTTCGTCGAAATACTTGTATGTATGTAAACTTATATCATTCAGATCATGCCTGTAAACTGGCATGCTCTCATGTACAAATTGTTACTTGAGAATTTATTATTATTATTATTATATATATTACATCGACACAAGTAAGGATTTCGACAGTCTCTCACTCAAGGCTAATCCACAAGTTACACATCATCTGGCAACGTACTTATGTGGATACCTGACTTCTTAGTTAGGAGAAAGCAAAGAGTGCACGTCAATTCCCATGTGTCTGGCCGAAAACAATGTTTAGTGGAGTGTCTTAGGGAACGCTTTTGGCCTAGTATTATTCCTATTGTGTGTAAATGACCTTCCTAACCTGTTAGTGTCATTAGTCCTGTTGTATGCTGACGATATTAAGATATGGGAAGCTATACACAACAAAGAAGACATCTAGGAACCCCTAAAGGTTAATGGAAAAATGGTCCAACATTTTGCAAATACTGATGTATGTTTCCGAGTGCATAATGATACATACTGGATATCAAGTTACAAATACGTACACGATGAATAACGTTGTGCTTTTTGTCACCTAGACGCATATTGATCTAGGGATTATCATCAGCAGCGATCTAAAAATTACTGCACCTTTGAAGTGCTACTGCCATTAAAAGTTCCCGAACTCTTTGGTCACCACGTAGAGCCCTTAGGTATACTGACGTTAGGGAATTTCTAACCTTGTACACTACATTTAAAGACAAAAACCTGAATGCTGTAGCTAGTCATTGTCTTAGAAAGGTAGCGAGTTATTTGACAAAGGTTCAGAGAGCCACAACTAAGTTAATCCCTGATAGCTCATGCCTTCCATACGACGAGAGGCTGGCTACAGAGCCATTGAATGGTGGGGCTCTACATTAAATCCACTTAAGGTAGGTAAACGCATTTTTTCAATCAAGTTTGCACATGTAAATCAAATTCACTGTTGTGTAGACAACATCAATTGGCGTTAACCCTACATTATCCAAAGTGACTTATTCTGAACGAGGTAAACGGTGTAAACAATACAAATAACTTTATTTCAGAGGCAGAAGGCTGAAACCTGATTTCATTAGTCATATTTAGCATTACCCAACTTGCTCCAGTCTCACGAAAACATCTCGTGCTAACTTATAAGAAATCTATCACCCCAGCATACGAAACTAAGATTCAGCTCCCTTCAAAGTCAAAAACAACGTGCAATTTCTGTAAAAGAAAATTTGACACAAAACGAAAGCTTCGTCATATAAATATTCGAGGCTTTAGTCCTTTAATCTCCGACCAAACACCGAACGAAAATCTTCCATACAAATTCATATTGGAGATTGAGCTTTGGCAAGGTTTTGTCAATCGCGGTACGTCATCGACTCTTTATTTTCAACTGATAGACTTATAATTAGTGCCAGGGCTATAGGAAACAGAAAAACTCAGAAGTAAACTGCCTTTCTGCCAAAAATGAAAGCATTGTCCCAGCTGATAAAACGGAGGTTAATGTTCTTGGCCTGATTTTTGCTTGAAAAACAGAAGCTCGTAACAATGACTAATTGTTGTGTTTTTTGGTGACTGTAATCTTCTAATATGTTAAAGTTGATGGGGAACTTCTGTTAGGAAACACCAAGATGTATGTACTCTAGGGCCTGTGCCACTGCTTGCAGTAGTGAGGATAGTAAATATTAACGACGTATGGTCATGGGATCAATGTTTTCGATGCCTTGCTTACATTGGGTTAGGATAAGGTCTTGTGATAGTAACTCAATACATGTTTTGCACCTTGTCTGTGTTAGGCTAAAGCGAATGTTTTCACAGTGTCTAATTGATCAAGCAAACTAATTGATAATTCTGTCCTTTTGTTGTCCTAGGTTATGTTAAAGTCACCTACTTCATTAGAAGACCAAGTGTTGAGTTTGCCTAGTAAGACTTGATTTGTCTGTTTTGATTGTGGTAAGCTAAGTCGAGCAGCGACTCGTCTATTCTACAAATACCACTTTCTTGAGATGCATAGTCGACAATCGTGAATGAGATGCTATTCCTGATAAATAGTGCTCCGTTACCTTTTGTTAGGGTTATGGGTCCACTAGTATTGTGAAATTTTCTAGACTGGGTTTATTATCTTGTACTAACAGAGTCACCCAGCAACTGTATTCAGTCTGCTGGTGCCTCCGTACACCTATGTGCGATAGTTTTAAAACAACCTTCGGTATTTGTGTAGCAGACTTAAAAACCGGAATGAATCCGATAACATTTACTTTAAAGGGCTCATCATTCAATTGTTTACAGTTGTCAGGTCATCCTCTTCGCCTTCCAGCTTCATTTTGAGTTCTTAAGTCTCGCGCTTTTTTGCAGTTTGCAAGTGAGTGGTCTTTATAATCGAAGACATCCTTTACATCTACACGCATTCCTGAGTATTGGATTCACGTATGTGAATTTGAGTGCTGCTTTAAGCAGCGTCACCTAATTTTCCTGATGGTTTATTACTGAGCTCACCCTATAAACTTTCGAAGGACAACTCATGTTAGCTTTAACGACATTAGTTTGTTAACTAGGTCTCTAACTGATCCTATATCGTGCTCAGAATGGATCTTGGGATATGGGTTATTACTATCCTCTGCTCTATAGTGCTACAAATCAGATCCGTTGAACTTCAGTACGCAAGTTTCTCACCATCACTGGTTCGTAGTTGGATTTAGATTGTCTAACTGCCTGTATGATTTATTATCAGATGCAGTTAACGTAACATCTGTTACAAGTGTATGACAGTCTAGATCACATGAATTCGAAGCGTACCAATAATACCTCAGCAGGCGTCAGAATCACGGCACAATCAAAGATCGATAAAGTGAAAAAAATAATAAGTACTAAAATGGAGTGGATGGTGTAATTGACTTGAAAGTATGAAGTAAGACTGTTCACAACTGGTTATCTTGTTAATACCCCAATTACTCATTGGGAAACAACCATAGTTTAAATTTAAAGTGTAAATCAGACTCTGAAATCACATTGTCTTAGATTATTAATCGTGCCTATGGATTATTTTGTGATTTTTACTCATTTTATTTCATTTACCAGGTACAAATATGTGTACCTGTCTTTGAGTCACACTAAGTATGTGGAGTAGTCATACTATCCAGATGGCCAAACAGAATTAGATTATTCGGGGGCTGAAGCCTGAGACAATGGCTGAAAGTCAAAAGCCTTAACTGAAGAGCAATAGTAAAGTTAAGAATAGGATACTAGCTAAGAATGGGAAATCAATTAATGCGGTTGTGAGTCTTCAGTCCCTGAGGTAGCTGGAATGTGTTGCAACTAATTGACCACCATTTATCTTGATGCTCAAAGTTTATTGGCATGGTTCTAGGTTGAAAGCAAGTTAATAATGGTCAAGTCAAGATATAATATCACATTACGAAATCATCGACAGGTAGACAAAGTGATTGAGAACTGACAACCTGGTTAGAGACAGACAACGTTCCGAGAAATATATTTTATTCTCATAAACTTTCCGTTCCAAACACTACTTTAATTTCGACTCTCGTTCTGTTTCATTATACTGACGTAATATGGTCTTTTCAGACAGTCGACCTTTATCCCAGTTCCTACTTGGTCTTTACTAAATGTACATTGATACAGTTCACTCGTGTAGCTACTATCCTGTTTAGAAGTGCACATGCTGCTTTCGAGCTCAGTTATATACTTACATTTACAAAAACATGAACGGATGCTATCAAGTCACCAAATACCCTCGCTATGAGTTGTATGTGTTCACTTCATTGGTCAAGCGTATCCGAGTGAACTATCACACATAAGCTTTGTGCATGTGGAGTTTTTAACTAAGTTGATTCGTATAGTTAAGTGTAGGCTTCCTGGTTATATCTCACAAAGTAGTTGTTACCTGCAATCTGAGACTTTAGACATGTATTAAAACCAATAGGAGTGATGCATATATGATCATCCCATTATTTTTCATTTTGTCTTGAACACAGTATTACCATATATTTTCTAATTCTTGACTCAATCGGTTCTTTTTATTGTTTCCTCACAATGCTTTATTCTGGATTTTGCTTTTTTACCTCTTGATCACGTATCGCTGTTTCGTATAGTGTTGCAACTCGGACTATTGAAAATTTATGCTATATTTTAGTGTTTCCGCCCTTTTGCTAAAGTATATAGAATTTAAGTTAATATGTCAGTGATATAGAAACAACTTTTAAGAGTTTCGCACAACTTAATGACGGAATTAATAATTAGTATAAACACGCTGCCCATACTTTTAGACTGCTGTATCATTGCATTCCCACACAGTTAAGGAAGTTTCTTCATTATATCGAAATCCATTGAACTATCACTGAAAAACTTCTGTGCATTTTTCAGCTTCGTCCAATGGATGCTAACAAAGAGCAGTCCGTTAACCTAGACAATTCACAAATAGTTGTTCTTAGTTCAGATGATGAAAATGATTCACAGAATTCTCAGGACAATCTGTCAAACGAAAAGGGTTCAAGTAGTGTCATATCTGTTGACGATGATGATGATAATGCTAATAATGACGAGTCTGCCGAAAGTGACTGTGAAATATTAGGTATTGAAGATTTGCAAGGCGAAGAGAAGTGGCGTGACATTCATGGTATGTTTACAAAGCACTAATGATTCATTTATGACAAACAATAGTTATTAAGGTGGTTTTTCATACGATGTTTTGATGAGACCGCTCCTAGTTTTGCTTATTATTTTTACTACCATTACAAAGATGCCTTGTTCATGTATTTCATATAAGTTCTCGAAAATATGCAATATCGATTATAGAGTAGTAAAATAAATCTTGCCTTTATGTATGTATATATTGCAAGATAACTAAGAAGTGTAAGACTAAACTATAGTACCAGACCAATGAGATTTGAGATGCAGTTTTCAAGGTCGGGGCGCATGATTGAAATGGTAATGCTTTTTCTGGGGAATATCCTTCGGGGTTTAAGTGAAATAGTGATAACAACCTATCCCTAAGCTGAAGGAATGTTAAGGAAGACAATTTTCATAGTTACGAACGTAAAATAAGTGGCCTGATATGAGATGCATGATAAGTGCTTACTGTGATGTCAAGTAGGCTGATGAAGAAAACCAATTAGGACGGAGTCATATTTTTTTAGCAAATCGAACGTTACTCTGAAGATAATTATATATTTGTTAGTGTATTGGCTAAGTGTCAGTAACAACCGTAGAGGTATTTTGTAATGTCAGTGAGGTGACATCTGTCCAGTTGTACGGATATGATACAAATATATACTCTGGAATGTTGCTAAGGTCCAGTGTATCGGGCAGTAGCGTTTGTCATTTAGTTGAGAAGCGATGTAGAGTAGACTGAAAAAGTTTTTAAATCATGCTTAGAGTTGCCTAAACAAATAATTCATAGTCGTCTAAATATTCAGCTGAGTTTTATACAGCCATTTATTTAAATTTAAAGACAGAACAACTAAAAATCCTTGAATGGTTTATTGGTAATAAAAATTTAGTCTGCCCAGGGTAATTTTTTTATTCACACCTATCCAAAGTAATGAGATTATCTCCAGCATTTTCGGTTTACCCATTGGCTAGTCATTTTCTATGCTACCATAGTTTAGTTCCACTGGACATGAATATGCATCAATGGCAGATTCTGATTTATTTACCTATATCTCTAACTACTAAGACACTTGTTTTCGTAGATTCTATGCGGAAAGTCTTTGCATCTTGTCTTGGCACACTCAGTGTCTTTATGAACCTTTGTTTATTGTCTTCTACAATCTTAGTTTACTTAAAAACACTAGTCTAACTTTTATAACTCCTTGTTTCTTTAGCCTCCACGAAATCTGAATTGCTGCTTACTATACCTAGAAAGTGTCATACATCTATAGCTTTTATTCGTTAAAACTAGACAGTTTAGATCACTACGTTTGGAGTATTTTCGGTAAGCACATTATCAGTCAGTTGACATAGAACCTAAAATTTAGTTGAAAAGTCAATTCTTGAACACCTTTTTAGAAGCAGCTAACCACAATAATTCTGGAATCGTTATTTGTGAGCTTGCGATAATGTTTGTTCTATTTCACTAAGTTTTTAAAAAAGTTCTCAACAGTGAATATTTTAAGATCTATATCACGTTATACTTCAGTATTCAACCACTCGATTTCTTGGCATATTTTTACAAGTGGTTAGTGTGCCTGACCTTTAACTAATAAATGATATCTTTGAGTTTCGCTTCATCCATTTAAACAATGTAATTACTAGCTTATGAGTCGAATACAAATATTTGCACTTAGTAAGTTATTTACGCTAATTCTGTTTACAGAATAACAGGTCTATTCAAAACTTACGATGATCTTTGCTACGTAATTTTCTGTCTATTTTCCGAATCTTGTGGATTGAAACTACGCCTGTAAATACAAATAAGACAACTATTTAGACCCATCAAGGAAACGTATCAGAAATCTGGCTTCTGGTGAAACTATCTCATGAAAAGATGGGACTACTAATCACTTTTAATTCAGGGGATTGGATTGATGGACAGAACACTATAGAACAGTTCAACTGCCATCCAGCTATACCTTAGTTGCTCATCATCCCCAAGCAATCTGGATGCAAATTAATGTCGGTCTTCCAATTCTTAGTGAGATTGAAAAGGCTCTGAGCAATCTAAAGCGAGGGAGAGCGGAAGGATCTGTTGAATTAACCCCTGAGATATATAACGATGGTGGTTTGGTTTTAGCAGCGAGATTTGTTGAAATCTTGGCTAAAATCTGGGGACTGGACGTAACCCCACCTGGCTGGTCTCGATCGCTAATAGTCCCAGTATATGAGAAAAGACAAAGGTCTTCGTGTGACAGTTACAAAGAAATCAGTTTAACGGACATAGTTCCTAAAATACCACCTTTAGTGATTCTTTAATAGTTAGCTAAAGCTCGTGAAGAGCAGACCCGAAAAAACCAGGTGGGCTTCAGACCTGAGCGTGGTTATATAGATCAAATATTCATACCTCTGTAGGCTCTAGAACATAGGTTCACTTTTCACCTCCCAATAATAGTTGCAGTATGTATATATGTATGATCAACATAGAACCTGGCATATGTGTGCATCGGTTCAAGTTGCCATACCCCTATGACACTGCAAGATTAACACCATATTAGTAGAAGTTACTTCAATAATGACGACAGTAATAATAATAACAAGAAGTGTGAACACATCAAATATGGTTCAGGGAGCGTGGAAAGAAAGTTATGGAGTAATTCAAAGCTTACGACTTAATGAAGGACAATGAGTGAATACATCTGCACCATTGTGACCGATTCTGGACCATCTCACTCAGTGTTTCTAGCCACTGGTTACGGTATTCACGAGGACCCCATCCAGGTAGTCTGCAGCTACCGACTCAAACCAGCAGTCAGTTACTTCATGGACTGATGCCATGTTTTAATTTGCCCGTCTCTAATTCACTTCCATCTTGCTTCTATATCAGCCAACGTTGCGCGTCGAGGCAGATGGTAGTTGGGCATGGGCAACAAAGTTCTAACCACCCCAGGCAATGAAGACTCACAACCTCATCGACTGATTTACTACCTTTGCCTAACACCCATCGTCTAACCTCGTTATTACTTACTCGGTGATCCCAGCCCGACCATAGCTGCTACCTCGACGTGGTGGTCGGGCTTGTCTATCGTGATGACCCAACGAGCTATATTGACTGGAACGTATTTTCCTCTAGGTCCAACTACGCCAAGCAGGTTTGTTGGAAAGCGATCAAACTAAAAACAGCAACCTAAGATCTGAGAAGGGGCGAAGTCATACAGCTGTCTGCAATGGGGTGTGACAGTAGTAAGGTGTTTTCCTCAGATAACCAGCATCTGCAGCGATGCTGCCTTCTTAACGGGGGAAGTGGTTAGAAAGGTCGACCCTAAATATGTCACACCTCACTCTCATTTCCGGCAGTAAGGCCTTCTGAAGAACGGAGTTGACACTTCGCAAACTTCCCATAACAAGGTCGTGTGTGACCGGCCTCAAGCAGTTGTCTCTTGGGCTCTGCGATCGCGCTCCTGAATCACTGATCAATACTAACCCAGTTTCCTTTTGAGGTACCTCAAGAAGTAATATCCTTGCATGGTGTGGGTAGCCAGGTAGTGACAACTGCTTTCATACCTCTAACAGCACACGAGGTCATTTTGTTCGAGGTCAAATCCCATCATCAACTCTTAATAACTCTCTTATCCCCATGATTATCCATTTTAGCATAACTTTATCACCTGACGCCTCTAATACTAATAGTTTGAGTTCACGAAACGTTATTCCTGGTCTCCTGAAACCTCGCACTAAACTAGATATTGAAGCTCTTAACGTTCGAACCTTATTCCAAATAGGACAACAAGTTTCCTTAGCTATGACTCTAGATTCCCGCTCCCTCGATGTCTTCTGCGTCTCTGAAACGCGTATACAGGATCCATGTAAAATTATTCGCTTGATCTCACCTTACCAAAATATAGAACTGGCCCGGTGCACCCTTAATGTTTCCGGAGACCTCACCGCTACCACTCGAGGCCTTGCTGGTGTAGGTATAGCACTAAGTTCAAGAGCTGAACAGGCTCTCCGTCTAAACGGGACAGTAAGAACTCGGTAAGATAGAGACACACGCCGTTGCCTCCTTGTTGTCTCTGCCTACGCTCTGACTGATTGCAGCTCAGATGAAGTAAAAGATGAATTTTACAGAAAGCTTTCAGACCTTCAAAAAGCTAAGCGTACTGATGTAGTGATTATGGTTGGTGATTTTAATGCCAGAGTAGGTAGATTAGGCGAAACCGAAAGGCACCTAGGTGGATTCTATGGTGTCGAGGCTCAACGAACAGATAATGGCGACCATTTATTACAACTGTGCTCAGATAACTTTAAGCATAAGGAAAGATATCAGTTGACATGGCGTCCCCCACAATCAACTCAACGCTGGACTTAAATAGACCACATTTCCATCAGCCACCGATGGAGTGGCTCGATAGAAGACTGTCGCTCATTTTGGAGTACATGTTTAGACTCAGACCATGCTTTAGTACGAGTGCGTATTAGTCTGCGTCTCACTGGACGTAAAAGATCCACGGCAAAGATCCCCATAAGAGTCCAACTTAATGATGAAAAGGTCAAGAATACATTTCAGGAACAACTAGAAAACCAATTAGTCAACTGTGTAAGCGATATCTACCCTAAGTCAGCTTGGAATGATATCCAAAATGTTGTTGAAACAGCAGTGATGTCTACTAGTAAACTAAACTAATGGTTAAGAAAACTCAGTGGATTTTAGCTGCATCTACTGAACTGATAGATGCTCGGCAACACATCCCGTCTCGTTCCGAACACGATGAGGAGCGAAGGGAACTTAAACACAAGCTGGTTAAAAGCTTAAGAAACAATCGTGAGCTGTGGTGAGTGGCGAAAGCTAAAGAGATGGGAGAGCGTATGCAGAAACAGCGAAATAACAACGGCATGTACCCCTATCTTTCCGAGTTCTTACTAAACCATTTAGTCGGACGGCACATAGACGACTGTCGATAAGAATCCATTCGAGAAGTGCCTGTTCTGCTCTCATACTTAGTGCAATACCTACACCGGCTAGCTCACGAGGAGTTACTGTTGAGTCGCCAGATAAACGGAGGGTGTATCGTGTAGATGCTTCATACTGGCTAGGTGAGGTCAAGTGAATGGCCACGTTAGTATCTTGTATGTGTGTTTCGGAGACATTTTATTATTGACATGCTTTTCGTCGTCCGATGTTTCTGCAGTTGATTTTTTAGGAGGCTTATATTTTAAGTCAACAAGCAGATGTAATAGTTCTATTGGGTGAAGTTGTTAACAAAATGCAGAGTCTTTTAGCATCACTCCATGTATGTCTAAGATGCGGTTTTCCCCCTCCAAATGCAATGTGTTGCTTCAGGATCGGTATACATCGGCGCCGAAATTAGTGATGGGCAACAAAGTAGTTGAGTGTATCAACCGCTTCACTTATCTTGGGAGTCTCATCAGACCATCAGGACTGATGAAATTTCCACATGGATACAGAAGGCTCCTTTGACTTCTGCCAATTCGCATCACTTGTAACGTAGACAAGACACCCATCTACCAACCAAAAGACTTGTTTACTGTGCAACAGTCCATTCTGTTTTACTTTATGGATGTGAAACACAGCCATTAAGAATAGAGGATACTCATAGCCTTCTAGTATTCGATTATAGATGTCTTCGAAGCATTGCTCGTGTTTTCTGGGACCACCGAGTAGGCAATACGTGGGTTAAGAATAGAGTACTAGGTAAATACGGTAAGTCTATTGGTGAAGTAGTAACTCTTCATCAGCTGAGGTGGTTAGGACATGTGTTGCATATGCCTACCTCGGCGAGCAATGCCAAATAATCTAGGGGCAATCAAACCAAAACATGACACCAGTCCATGAAGTCATTGACAATTTGCTTGAGCCATATTAATAGGTGCAGACTATCTGGTTGGGGTCCGCGTAATGATCATAACCAGTGGTTAGAGACTTTGGGTGACATGGCTTAAAATCGTTCTTAATGATACAAGTGCATCTATTGTTTGTCTTTCACAAATCCTAAGTTTCTGAACTCGTCTTATTTTTTTCCCACTGGTTTCTATTTTCTTGAATCTTATCCCCGGTTCCTATTCCTCTCCGTCACTACTAATACTGTTACCACCTCCACTACTCAGGGATTCAGCCTGACAGTTTCATCTCTCTATGCTAATTGGGGCATGACAACTGTAACTGCCATACGCACGTACCAAGTTCTACGTTGTGACTAATTGACGGAATAATTCATTTTGAGAACTTTGGCTCCACAACAAACTTTTATTATAGAATGAAAAAACTGTTGTAAATGGATGAGGCACTAGACAGTTATTGTTTTCTATTTTTGGATTTCGGTGCTGTACTTTATGTGGTATTAAATGTATTGCACAAACTCCTTCCAAATGAAACACTTCTCTCAGTAAATGTTCGTTTTGGATAACAATCGTAAATTAGTCGGCTCTTGTAGACTGTGTTTGAAATTAGTAACAGGTATTGATTTCAGCCAGTCGTGTGAAACGTAAAATCTGGAGCATACATGCATCAGTCCAAGTTACTGTACAACATTATTACGACGAGATCAAATTAACATGATTGATGCCAGAAACACCTTCAAAGCAAACTATCAAACAAAATGAGTTTGTAAGAATAATGGAAGATGAAGATTGAATGCATTTGCGCCACTGTAACAGATTCTGGACCGTGCCACTTAGTATCTTCAACCACTGGTCGTAATTATCCCCCCAGATGCTGGTGGGTGGTCTATGCTCCACATAGGGTAACAGGCATTGATTGATTGACTGTTCAAAGTCTTTTCATAAACCTTTCATTTGTCTACTCTCAAGTTATCGCGAGCCTATCGAGATTTATTTTTGAATCTCCCTCAGTTAAGTAAAAGTTCCCTAAATCAATTGATCCTTTTTAACTTTTGATTTGAGTTGGATACAAATTTCACGACTACAGCCACTTGAAAATCGTTTCAAGCTTCGGGACAGACCTCCTGCTTATGATCGACTGTATCCTTAATTAATTTTTCTCCAAATGAATTCTCGACTTTTTGTTCTGAAACTGACACTTCTTCGTCCTGTAAAGCCCGTGAGAATGCACATTTTCACCAGGGCATGATTATAGTCCAAACTTGTACTCTAAAATGATCTTCAGTCTGATTCGATCTCTTGTATCCATCGTTGTGTTGATGGTGAAGGTCGCTAGATTACACAGTGTCTCTTCATTCTCAAAGCCTGTGCTTGCTAAATTTTAAAATGATTCTTCTCTAAGTGCCTGAAAACAATTTGATTAGTGGCTGTTTTGACCACTCGCGAGCTTAACTGCAATGCCCAAGGGACAACTTGATGTTAGTCATATATAACGCTTTTACGAATGGTTTTAGATGTGTTAGCTCCGTGCTTGTTAATACCTTACCACCAGAGGCAGAAGTCCGTAGATTATGACTGGACGTTCATTTCTAGGGCGGATTGTTTCTAACTCCGTTCTGTATTATGAGAAAATAACATGACTGCAATCTTGATTTTTAGTTGAAATGCCTTACTCTCGTCACACTGCTGTATATCAGTACAGCTTAGCCCTTAGAATTTGAGTTTGCCTTCTTCATGTTATATTCCATTCGACTTGGCATGGTAAGATCTAAAGGGACGAATGTTCCAATTAACATAACTTGACTGCATCAACACTAGGCAAACCTGACCATCACGTCAAGGTAGCGGCTACAGTCAGGCGGTAACAGTTATTATCCTTCATCTGATTGGACGAAATAAATAGCTATCGGTAGTAATTCTACATCAAGTTAGAAATTTTCCTTAATTTACTGTTATAACTTTCCATTTCAATTACGTTTTGGAACTCAGATCGATTAGTTTTGTACACTTCACTTTCCACATAAATTTAGTTATGGCTTAAGATTTAATGTGCATTATTAACTAAATTGATTTCCATTCGATATATGATTACTTTAATAGGAACAGATGGTTTAAATCTGTTGCTTATTGCTGTCTTGAATTTGTAATTCATGAACTAATCCAAACCTTATGGAAATGAACAAACACTTCAATTGTTAGTTTATTGTGTCAAACCGATTGGCCATCGTCTGCACATGGACTTTGTATACAGTTTTCGATTTTCCCATTACATACATTCTTATAATGTATATTAGGATTTAACTGTAGTGCTTAAGATGCATTCAGTGGAAAACTAACCCCATTACTCAATCGCAGTTTCTTCATACGAAATATGCATCCGTGGATATTCGACAATCCATACCAGCTCTTCCTAACTATCACTTTCCGAATAAAGTTATTTTTGTTTGGGATTACTTTACTGGATTCACATCTCTGGAAACCCTCCTTTTAGAGGTTCTTGGTAAATAGGTCACATTAGAATAAAAGTTTATCCATTTGTTGATAATGCTGTCAAGCGATTTGCGTAGTCATTGGTAATTATCTAGCTTCTTATTCAAAGCTTTAAGCTTGAAATATTAAAAGTGGTGTGATTCAGGATGGTAGTCACGTAAACTGCCTACTCGTTAGTTGTATATCTTTAATATGGAACGTGTAGCAGACTTTTCATTTTTCTGGTTGTATCTAGTGTAAGAATTAATTGTTATTATACAAATTATATTAGGTCCTTTCAAGCGACTGAATAGTCTCATACAAGCTGGCTTTAACGACCCAAGATTATTGTTGGTTCGTGTGTTCGGGATGGACGAAGATTCTTTACCATCTGATCCTAACCAATTACTAAGCCTATTATTAACACTTTTGGCTGAACCCGCTCCACGACGCAGGTTGCGTCACATAAACACTTTAGAAAAAGTTGTTTCACTTATGTCTACTTGTACGTCGATTCTCGTAATTACTGGTGCTGGGATATCGGTATCGTGTGGGATTCCTGATTTTCGTTCTCGCGATGGTATTTATGCGCGATTATCGCGGGACTTTCCAGATCTATCAAGTCCACAGGCAATGTTTGACATGTCGTATTTTAAAAGAAATCCGATTCCCTTCTTTAAATTCGCTAAGGTAAGTTTTATTTTTTAAGTGATCTTATTTCGTTTCAAGTAACATTGGTGATTAATGTAACAAAAACCTAGTGATTATGTGACTAAAACAAGCTACAGTTAGGTTAAAGTTGATATAGTCACTGAGAGCAAAATAAGCTACTTCTATGACGATGATCATTTTACAAGTATTAATTACTTCAAGTAAAGAGATTCCCATTACCAAAACGATAAGATTTAGGTAATCTAATATTGATATATTTCAGTCATGCTTAACCAATAGTCACAATATGGGGTTTGCTGTGATAGACTGCTAAAAGTTAGCCACATTATTTTCAAATTGTCATATTTGCCTTTTATTTTAAACCATTAAATGGTTTTGCATGTTGTCATTCCTGAATTGTTTGCCATAATAACGTTGGGAGAAGTAGACCTACTGGTGTCATTAAGGCTTACTCGTCAGTTAGTTAATTATGAGCATCATAGAACCTGGCGCATATGCATCAGTCCAAGTTGCTACAGCCGACCAGCACAGCTAGATGAATACCAATGTATTTAAATTAATAGTCTTGAAAAAGATTAAACATTAGGAGTGTGGTTCGAGAAGGGAGAATTAATTCATGAAAAAAGCTGTAAATTAGTTTTAAAACTCAAGATCTAAGGGACATACGCGTAATATATGTACCAGCCACCTCAGTTGTGGTGATCCAAAAGTTTGTGAACCAGTTTACTATCCTTCCTTAGTACCCTTCGTCTAACTTCACCGCTGCTTATTTGATGTTCCCGACAAACACGAGGGGTGCTTCGTATACCTTAATGATCAAGTGCAAGTCATCTACATGCCACATTCATACAGTAACAGAGGCGACTGCTACGAAGCACACTCGTTTTTTAGTAGA
Source organism: Schistosoma mekongi (assembly GCA_034768735.1). NCBI lineage: Eukaryota > Metazoa > Platyhelminthes > Trematoda > Strigeidida > Schistosomatidae > Schistosoma > Schistosoma mekongi. Next base: position 76,382,435 of record CM068305.1, on the reverse strand, counting down.
CGGGCATGTTCTCTATGCTACAGGTGGCTTAAGCCATCAAAGGTCCGGTGAGCTTCCTGTGCTGGGGTTTCATCAGGCACCATTATATCAGAGGTGACAAGCCTTTTGAGACAAATGAGGTAATCGGCATCCTCAACTGCTTTTAGCGCACATAAGTCTTGAAGTGATACTTTACATTTATAGAAAAAGAAATGCATTCTTCATATGCTCAAATTTCTACTTACGATGTTCAGGAAACTCTATTGTATCATCGTTTTAACTGAATAACTTTTCAGACGTCAGTAAGTATGCCTGTGTTCCGTAACCTTACGAATATTGAGTGCTTTAATCAATCAATACCTGTTACCCCATGTGGAGCATAGGCCACCGACCAGCCTTCTCCAACCATCTCTGTCCTGAGCTTTCCTTTCCAGCTCTTCCCAAGTGCTCTTCATTCTCTTCATGTCTGTCTCCGATTCTCTACGCGATGTGTTCTTGGGTCTTTCTCTTTTTCTTTTCCATTGTGACTTCCATGTTAGTGCTTGTCTTGTGACACAGTTTGGTGATTTTCTTAATGCGTCCAATCCACCTCCAGCATCCTTTCCTAATTTCTTCCTCGGCTGAATCCCGGTTGATTTGTTCTGTGCCATAGAAGGTTGTTGTTGATGGTGTCTGGCCAACTGATCCGAAGTATCTTGCGCAGACAGTTAGTTATAAATACTTGTATCTTTTGGATGATGCTTTTGGTAGTTCTTCAAGTTTCAGCTTAATACAACAAGACTGTCTTTACATTTGTATTGAAAATTTTGACATTAATGCTAACTGACAGTTAGTTTGAGTTCCAGATGTTTCCCAGTTGTAGAAATGCTGCCCTTGCTTTTCCAATCCGCGCCTTTACGTCTGCATTAGACTGTCCTTGTTTATCGATGATGCTGCCCAAGTATGTAAAGGTTTCTACATCTTCCAGAATTTCTCCGTCAAGTGTAATTGGGTTAGTGCTTGTTGTTTTGTATCGAGGAATCTTGCTTTTCCCTTTGTGTATGTTGAGGCCTACTGCAGCTATATTGTTGGTCTTCATCTGCATTTGATGTTGTGTGTGAGAAAGAAGAGCTAAGTCATCGGCAAAGTCCAAGTCATCTAGTTGCGTCGATGTTTTCCATTGCATTCCGAGAGTGCCCTGAGATGTTTCAGCCTTCATGATCCAGTCAACCACCAGCAGGAAGAGGAAGGGCGAGAGTAAACAGCTTTGTCTGACACTGGTCTTTACTTTGAATGAATCTGTGAGCTGACCTCCATGCACGATTTTATAATGTAGTCCATCGTAAGAATTCCGTATGATGTTGACTATATGTTCGGGTACACCATAATGTCGAAGGAGGCTCCATAATGTTCTCTTATCCACGCTGTCGAATGCTTTCTCGTAGTCGAGGAAGTTGATATGAAGTAGTGAGTTCCATTCAATTGATTGCTCAACAATGAACCGTAGTATCGCGATTCGGTCGGTACATGATCGGTCTTTACGGAATCCGACCTGTTAATCTCGTAGTTGGGCGTCGACTGGATTTTTCATTCGGTCCAATAACACTCTGTAGAAGACTTTTCCTGATATTAAAAGAAAAGTGGTGCCTCTGTAGTTCTTGCAATTGCTAAGATCTCCTTTTGGTATCTTGGTGAGGTACCCTTCTTTCCAGTCTGCTGGTACTTGTTCTTCCTCCCAAATCTTGCTGAAGAGAATGTGGAGTATCTCTGAAGCTGCTTCTATATCTATCTTCAGTGCCTCATCTGGTTATGTTGTCTGGTCCTGCTGACTTACCACTCTTGATCTGTCTGATGGTCATTTTGATTTCTACGACTGTTGGTGTGTCTGTGCTTATAGGGAGATCCATGGCTGCTGCTTCGATGACTGGTGGGTTCAATGAGGCTGGTCTAATCAAGAGTTCTTCGAAGTGTTCTACTCACCTGTTTCGTTGTTCATGCACTTCAGTGATTGGTTTGCCAGCCTTGTTCTTGATTGGCTATTCTGGATTACTGAATTTCCTAGCTAGTCTCTTCATTGTGTTGTATAGGTGCCTGATGTTTCCTTCTCTTGCAGCCTTTTCCGCTGTCATTGCTAGGTCCTCAACATATTTCCGTTTATCCGACCTGATGTTTCCCTTCACTTGCTTGTTGACTTCTGTGTATACGGCCTGTGCCTTGGCTCTTTCTCTGTTCTTGTCTTGCCCGGCTGTTATTAATTGCTATCTTTCTACTCCTCCTTTCTTGGGTCTTGCCTATAGTGCCAACAGAAATCTATTCTTTATGGTGAAGTTCCTTGCAGCCCAAAACCTCTTGACATGTTAAAGTTATTGTTTCCTTAATATCTTTCCAATAGTCCACCATATTAGTTCCACCTTTTTCCAGTAGATCGTGAAATGTCTGGAACTTATAGTTGAGAATTATTTTAAATTCGTTGAGTTTATTAGTATCCCGGAGAAGGGCTGTATTAAACTTTTGCAATACTGCTGCTCCAGTTGTCCATTGCTTCTTCAGCTTCAGTTTCACTTTAGCCACCACCAGATGGTGATCTGAAGCCATGTCAGCCCCTCTCCTTGCTGTTACATCTTCTATGGTCCTTCTGAACTTCTCATTGATACAGATGTGGTTGGTTTGGTTCTGGGTATTGTGATTCAGTGAAATCCATGTAGCTTTGTGTATGCAATTATGAGAGAGTATGGTGCCACCTATAATCATTTTGTTGAAGGCATATAGGTTTGTAAACCTCTTACCTTCCTCGTTACTTTCTCGCAGTCCATGTCATCTCATGATGTCTTCATATCTGGTGTTATCCATTCCAACCTTGGCGTTGAAGTCTCCCATCAGAATGGTCAGGTCCTTGGCTGAGCATTTATCGATGGTTAATTGCAGCTTCACATAGAACCGGTCTTTATCGTCTTCGTGGCTGTCGTTAGTGGGTGCATAGCACTGAATGACATTGATTGTAATCCCTTCCTTCTTCGTCTTGAAGGATGGTTTGATGATCCTAAGTCCATGAAGTTCGTACCTTATAAGAGCTTCTTGAAATAGCAGTAGTGATACTTCTTATGTGAGTGCGTGCGAGGCATTTTCTTCTTCGTGGCAGGAGTATAAAAGCACTTTTCTTGAGAATAATCGTTACTGTCTAGCTTGTAACGAATGGGTTTCGCTTATTCCAAGTATCTTCAGGTTGTATCTTTTCATTTCCTTAGCTATTTGGATGCTTCTCCCTGTCTCCCACATCGTGCGAACATTCCATGTACTTATATTAATTGTTGCTCTGGTTGTCAGAAGGGGGCATCGGCCTCGTGGCTTCTGAAGAAGCTCGGCTTTCGCCATGAGACATCATAACTCTTCGAAATGAAGACCTTCCAACTCCCAGAGCAGAGTTAAAATGGTTATAAAGGTTTTTACTGGTTAGCGTTTTTTTTAGCAGGGTTGTTGTTTTGCAGGATAGGGTTGCTTACCCTATGCCCAACCCTCCTTTATCCGGGCTTGGGACTGTCAGAAACCCTTGAGGGGTTCTGGGCAAAGTTAATATAGAGTACTTATTCGTCACATTTTCGTCTGTATCTGAAACCTACTTGGTGTTTCCTAGTTTACTGTTATCGATTTCTAGGTATGCATCAGATGAGTATGGAGACTAATATTTTAGGCACCATATTACTTACGCTGTTTACTTGCTGGTTATTACAGACTGGCCTTTAGCTGCCCTAAAACTTCCCACTATTTCAAGACAGCTAGGTTGGAAGGTCGACTTTAGTCTCCCGACTCTTGTCGAAGTCGAAAAATCTATAGTCAATCTAAGGCGAGGCAAATCAGCGGACTTAAGCAGCGGATAGATAATCTCCAGAAGTCTTTAAGGATAGTGATCCCGATTTGAACATTCGGCTGATTGATATTTTGACTAAAGCTTAGGAACTTGACATAATTCCGCCTAATTGATGTCAATCGTTAAGCGTACCAATGTATAAGAAAGAGTCAAAGTTGTCCTGTGATAACCATAAAGGAATTAATTTGACTAATATAGTATCTAAAATACTAGCTTCTATAATTATCAGACGTTTAACTACAACTTGTGGTCTACGAATACGAAAAAAACCAGGCTGATTTCAGACCTGGTCACGTTTATATTGACCAGATATTCACCGTTCGTCAGGTTTTAGAACACGGACATAATTTTCGGCGCCCGACAATGGTGGTTTTTCCTAACTTGAAGTCGGCATTTGACTCTGTAGACCGATAAACTATATGGCAATGTTTTTTAATTGAAAGGTGTACCCCTGAAGTGCATAGATCTTGTTGAGGCTTTGTACTCAAACACTATTAGTCGTGTTAGAGCGTATGGCGAACTGTCGTTCGAACTTGTAACTTCAAGTGGTGTCCGTCACGGCAGCCCACTATCTCCATTTTTATCTAATTTCATAGTCGACTTACTGTTGTAAATTACACTCATTGTCTGACTTTACAGGAATCGATGTTCTACCAGTAGATCCACTTATCGATTTAGAATATGCTGATGACATAGTTCTGTTTGGCAAAGACTCTGATAAGATGCAGACTCTTTTAAAAACAGTGAGCACCAATGCAACCATGTTCAGAATTCGTTTCTCTACCTCAAATGCAAACTATTGCCACAAGACTGGTTTTCGTCGACACCTGAGTTAGAGATATGCAGTGAAGTGGTTGAGCACATTGACGACTTCACTTATCTTGGAAGTCTGATTAGCCCTAATGGGTTGGTCTCTGATGAAATCTCAATACGAATTCAAAAAGCTCTTTTGGCGTTTGCCAACTTACTTCACCTATGACGTAAACGAGATATTCATCTCTCAACGAAGGGAAGAGTGTACTGTGCAACAGTTCGCTCCGTCCTACTGTATGGGTGTGAGACGTGGCCATTGAGGGTAGATGATACTCGAAGGTTATTAGTTTTTGACCATCCATGTCTTCGAAAAATCGCCCGCGTTATCTGGGATCACCGAGTAAGTAATAACGAGGTTAGACGATGGGTGTTAGGCAAAGGTAGTAAATCAGTCGATGAGGTTGTGAGTCTTCATTGCCTGGGGTGGTTAGAACTTTGTTGCCCATGCCCAACTACCATCTGCCTCGACGCGCAACGTTGGCTGATATAGAAGCAAGATGGAAGTGAATTAGAGACGGGCAAATTAAAACATGGCATCAGTCCATGAAGTAACTGACTGCTGGTTTGAGTCGGTAGCTGCAGACTACCTGGATGGGGTCCTCGTGAATACCGTAACCAGTGGCTAGAAACACTGAGTGAGATGGTCCAGAATCGGTCACAATGGTGCAGATGTATTCACTCATTGTCCTTCATTAAGTCGTAAGCTTTGAATTACTCCATAACTTTCTTTCCACGCTCCCTGAACCATATTTGATGTGTTCACACTTCTTGTTATTATTATTACTGTCGTCATTATTGAAGTAACTTCTACTAATATGGTGTTAATCTTGCAGTGTCATAGGGGTATGGCAACTTGAACCGATGCACACATGTGCCAGGTTCTATGTTGATCATACATATATACATACATCACAGACTGGGATGGTAACTGAACAGGACCAATAAGATTGTATTATGCTTAGCTGTCAGTCAACTTAACTAGTAAAACTGAACAGCCGTTCGTTTAGATTTTTGAAGTTAGTCTGTAATGTCCCATCACCTTCCCTTTTGACTCATATCACATCCACACATGTCAACTTCGTTTAGGTTTCTCTCTCCCCCTCAGGCTGTTTTGGCTTGATAGATGGCTGATGAGCAAGTAGTTAGAGGCCAAGTAAACTGTTTTTTGAAGTGTTCTTCCTGTCTCTCCAGACGTAAGACTCGATTGATTCAACACGATATGCAATGTAGATAACAGTTACTATTGAATAAGTTAATAAATGATTTTACCATCTTTTTTGTTTGCATTAACTTATGAAATTTTGATTTACATCTCCAATATCTTTAAAAAATTGGTCTCATGTATTATTCAAAGCCTTTTGATTAGGCATACTTGTTTAATGGTTTTTAATATGTCATCGAATATTGAACACACAGTTTCCATAAAAGTGCTCGTTGCTTTTTGCTTACCTAAAACTTTTCTCTACCAACTCTTCTATTCCCAGTACATACTTGCATATCAAAAGGAAATGTGTATGATGTTTTATAGATATGAACTCTGTTGACTGAAAACAATTTATCCTAATCTTTAGGCCACTATCTACAGGGAATGCTTTTTCATTTATCCTGTGTTTTATTCAAGTTTATTAGTGCTACACTCAGCTTAAACGTTTTTTCCCATATAGAACATCTAACAAGAGACCATCTTATCGTTTAATTCCCATTCACATATCTGTAGTTTGTCGATGAACAGTTACATATAATACCAAATCACCTACTAGAAACTTCTGAGCATATTGAGTGCACAGTATCTTCCTTATGCTTATGAGTTACTTCTGACGAACACTTACTACCAAATATCATGGTATTTAACATTACTTAGGACAAGTTGTTTCTCCAAATTGACTAAGGATTTTTTCAGAGTTTTATCTAAAAATGAGTCCAGGATTTGCAGTTGTTTGTAATCTCAGTTCCGCTTCACAAGATATAAATATAAAATTCATAGAAAAATAATATCTAAAGTTTGGTATTTTTATTACTGATGCCATACTACGGATTGTGTTTAAAAAGTCAGTTATTGTCAGCGTAGGATACGGCCTTAACACTTATCTGTTCAAGTTGCAGTTCTTCACTTTAGGATGACAAGTAAGGAAGCATGAAGATAGGTGGCTGCACACGAAAAGTGAAGTCTATATGAAACAAATGAATTTGGTGTATAAACAAAATGGAATAACATTTACCGGGAAATTTAGTGTGGATCATAATAGTTGTAACGATACGAGAATGTGTTCTTACTGATTCAATCATTTTATCGGCAGTTATATCCAGCTATAATGAGAGTAACAAGTTCAGATTGCAGTTAAATGTTAGCGATTCGAACAATGATCATATTTTTGGGATTGTAAATTATCGAACCTACGGATTTGCACTTTATAAATAGTATGTATATTTGGTTGTTCGATGCGTTATGTTGTTTATTCTGAAAAAACTAGAAATGATTAATACTACTTAAGCGAAACAAATATTTTTTTATATCAAATAAAGCTGAAAGTGCACTTTTGAAACTCGAATACACAGCACTTCCGTTTACCTAGATGCAAAACGACAGGCGATATTTCTGGATAGTTTTTCTCTAGAATGTTACATCCATGAAAGCAGATTTAACTATTTTGAGTTTTAGTCTACCGGTTCGTTGCAATTAATCCATAGTTAATTTTATTGGTACGTCGATCCTATTTTGTAGGATTATTTCTGTTACTTCGAGTTATGGTTATTTTCATGATATTCGTTTTATTTCTGTCTCTACTATTAATAAATCTCAGGAGCTCTTCCCCGGTCAGTTCTCACCTTCGATTACTCACCGGATGATTGCTTTATTGGAGTCCAAGGACAAGTTATTGCGTAACTATACACAGAATATCGATACCTTGGAGCAGGCCGCTGGAATTACGCGGCTTATCCAGTGTCATGGTATGCAGAGGCTTGATCATTAATAACTTTTTCGGTTTTATGTTTTCTAAATGTCGTGATTTGACCACCTTAGTCATTTCAGTATTTTACCAATAAATTTAGACTTTTATACAACACTTCCCATTGTGCATATTGCACCTTTTTTATCTTTGCCATTCGTAACGTCCAAATATAAACAATGAACCTGATTGTATTTATCAATTGTACCAGTCAGTTATGAACTTCAGTTGCAAGAACAAATATCTCCAAAAGTATCCTGTCCAGAGTATGTAGTTGAATATGTTGCGAAGAAACATTTGTTTAACGGATCCTCAAAGATTATTGTTCTTAACTGTTTACTTCTTTCTGTTTCTGATACTTAGAGTTAATTTTTGATCAGTCTCTGTTAGCCTGTTTGCGCCGTTAGCCGATGCTTTGTACTTCATACTATCTCAGCTTGTGATTCTGTGAGTTTGTCATTGGCCTATATTTATTACTAATATTTCAGGCAAATATTGCGCCTTAAAGGTAACACCAGCATGTTTGAACAAGTTGAAGCAGGTTTTTAATTAGTACTTATTTCTGTATAAGCTATCATAAGCAATTAATTTCAGTCATTACATTAAATGTTAGTATTACGTTTCCATCATATTCTGTTCACTTTGCTCATTGTCATGCCCATAGCTGAGCAGAATATATATATATATATATATATATATATATATATAGTTCCGGTTTTTTCTCGTGATACTTTTGTTTGAGTTCGAATGTGTGAATCAAACGTGGACATAGATGCTCAATTAATGAGTTTCAAATAGTCTGAGATCTGTTTCCTCGATTTTATTGTTAAGTACAACTTTCATTCACTACATCATTTAGAAAAATTACTGCATTTATATTTGTGATTGTTTATAAAATAAGATTGTCAGCTTTAATGTAATAATAATAATAATAATAATAATAATAATAATAATAATAATAATAATAATAATAATAATAATAATAATAATAGCAATAATCATATAATGTTAACTTGTATAATTTTATACAACAATTGGAATTATAAGGTAAATAACTCTAATAAATATATGAAGAAGACATAAGAATTCCAATCATATCAAGTATTTAATTAAAGACTGAATAATATATGTAATAATATTCAGTAAAAATTAAAAAAAAGTGTAGTATAATGATCATTTCCGTTACATTTATGCAAGACTGATAATAATAGCAATAATAATAATAATAATAATAATAATAATAATAATAATAATAATACAAAAACTATTGTCAGACCAAACGTTTGGTTTATAAATTTTGTAATATATGAACTGCTACAGAATAACTGAGGCTTCGAAAAACGAGGTTGTTAGTTTTTAGACTCATTATATTTTCATAAATAATAATAGTAATAATTCAAAGAGTAGTAGTAATACAGAAATCTATGGATGAAGTAACATTTGAATAAGGCAAATTCAAATTATGGAAATTTACAAGGAAAGACTATGTTTACACTTGTCAAATGATACTTATTTATTTGGTCTGGGGTTAGCCGCTGTAAAAGAACAGATTAAACACATTTCTTTTGTATGGAAAGTTCAAGCTTTTAACCCATATGAGTATCACTTTTTGTATTTGAAGAATCTTGAGTCTGATTGATCTTGGGGGATAATTATTAACACTATGGATTCTTGTAAATATTTAATTAATCTTTCCTGTACAACTCGTATGAACTAAATGGACTAACGCTTTTTATAATTCCCTTGCTTGGTTATACTAGATAATTATTAACAGTCTATAAGATCTGTCAATGAAACTTACTACGCAGGAGTAATAGAATTCATTGTTACAGAAGGGGTGCTGAACCTAGTTACTTTATCACCCAATCTCATTGTCACCATTAGCGGGTGGTAAACATTTGTTGTCCTTCACACTATCCTTATTATTAGTATTGCACAAATGTGATCAAAAATAATCGTCACATTCCATCTCTAGATTTTTACTGATTATCATTTCATATATTCAGTTTTTAGCCGAACACTTTATCTGATAGAAATTTCCATATCTTTTTATGTATCTTAAAGTTAACAATCTTATGATTTCAGTTGTCGTATTCATATATCAGCAGAAGCAGCAACGTAGAACCGGGCACATATGCTCGTACGTTCAAGTCGCCATACCACATTTGCACTACGAGCTTATAAAGGTAACGTAATAACAGAATACAAGAGGGAAGAGTAGAGTAAGGTGTGCAGAAAATAATAATAGAATTCAAGATCTAGATGAGGTTAAAGAGTGAATACACTTGCTCCACTGTGATCGATTCTGAATCATATCGCCTAGTGTCTCCAGCCATTTATTGCGATCATCACGCGGACCCCAACTAGGTAATCTACATCTACCTACATGGCTTAGACCAGTAGTCAAGGACTTTATGGACTGATGCCATGTTTTGGTTTGGCCGCTCCTAACCTTCTTCCATCCTACTTCAACCCTAGCCAGATGTATTCACTGATTGTCCTCCCTTAAATCATGAGCTTTAAATTATTCCATTACTTTCTTTCAACGCCTCCTGAACCATATTCTATATGTTCACATTCCTTGTTACTATTATTATTTTATTTTATTGAAGTGATTTCTACCAGTGGTGGTGGTGTTAATCTTGCGGTGCCATGGTGGTATGGCACCTTGAACCGATGCACACATGTGCCAGGTTCTATGTTGATTGTACATACATACATACATACATACAACATCGCACGACAGAGTAGACGGTGGTCAGACATGCTCAATACATATCCCAGACATCTTCAACTGATTTACCGTGTTTCCCAAGAACCTTTTGTCTAACTTCACTATTATTAATCCGGCTATTCCATAATATACGAGTGATGTTACGAAGATTCCTGTGGTCAAATATCTGGAGTCGACGCATATCTTGAGTTTTCATGGCCCACGTTTCGCATCCATATGTTAAAACGGCGAGGACTGCTGCGCAGTACATCCGGCCTTTCGTTGAGACATGGATGTCTCGCCTGCGCCTTAAGTGGGTATTCATATAACGGGTGTCTTAAGAAGGATGATTAACTTAAAGTACTGTTTTTCGGAAGATTATTCTATTTATTTTGATGTTGTCTATCAAACTTTTCGTTTCATTCTTTGGTTATTACAAATCTTATCCTTTCATAATAACCAAATTAAAATATTTAACAGTCTACTGTGATATTTTTACTGTTAATTAAAATTATCATTAGTTTTGATTCACACTAAATTTTGTTATAATTTTCTTTTTTGTTGATTAATCTATATAGGTTCATTCGCATCAGCCACTTGTACAACCTGTAAACATAAAGTTTCATCTGATGTTATCAAAGAGGCTATTTTTGCTCAGTCTATACCACGATGTACAAACTGTTGGCCTGCGAAATTCGACTCATCAATACAAGATGAGGTAAATGATTCAGAATCTACAACTCATTCATCAGACCTATCTACTGTAGAAGAAAACCTTAATACTAATAATAATAACATGTCTATTGATACACCTCCAAAAGTTAAGTCGAAACGAAATAATAAATCTCGGCGTAAACGAGCTTCATATGGTGTATTGAAACCGGACATAGTGTTTTTCGGTGAAGGTTTATCAAGTGAATTTCATGACTCCCTTTCCAATGATGTTAAACGGACTGATTTAGTTTTAGTAATCGGGTCGTCGTTAAAAGTTCGACCGGTCGCTCATATTCCTAGTAAGTAGTCATTATTGTTTACTTTATTTTATAAAATGTTTGTAAAACCATATATTTATTTAGCACAAGCAAGGCCTCTTTATTTCTTACTTACGAAACATATCAACCAATGCCTATTACCCCACGTGGAGTATACGCTTCAGATCACGATCCTCGAACCAACTCTGTCCTAGGCTCTCCATTCCAGTTCTTCCCAGGTGCTGTTCATTCTTTTCATATCTGCCACCAATTCCCGACTCGATGTGTTCCTTGGTCTTCTTCTTTTCCTTTACCATTGAGAATTCCCAGTTAGTGCTTGAATTGTGACACAGTTTGATGATTTCTTTAATATGCATCCTGTCCACCTTCGGCGGTTTTTAATAATTTCTTCCTCGGCTGGAAGTTGATTTGTTCTCTGCCACAGTAAGTTTGCTGCTGATAGTGTCTGGCGATTACGAAATATATGGTCGCAAATAAATATTATTTATCCAAGCATAATGAATACTCTTATCTATGATTATGGATTATCCCATGAAAATCAATTAAATGTTTTGTCATTTACATTATATTACTGTATTTTTCTTTATATAGTTGTAGTTAGCAGTTTCGTCAAAAAGTCACTCAATATTATTCCTACTTTGTAGATTATAATCTACAATCATTGTGTATGTGAGTTAACCATTATGACTGACTACTCAACTTATGTTGTGTTGCCCTGAGCCTATTTCAGGATCACTGTGTATAAACTAGTGAGTCCACACCTTCAAGATTCTTGTGAAGGCTCTTTAACACCACTGCGGGGTGGAGGGAACGGTGGCTTAGTGGCGTTTGTCTTTCAACCATTAAGTCGTAGGCTTGAGTCTCCTCCTACTTCGGTTTGCGCTCCCAACTGGTATCACCAGGACATACATATACAGTGTAGCTCAGTTGAAAGTGCAAGAGTATACGTACTAAGTGAGTAAGCTATAAGATGTACTTCGAGACAAGAGTTTCCTCTATGAGTTTCTTCTTACTAAATTTTTCGAGTGGTTCTTACTGTTTTGGAAACAATATTTTTTTCTGATTCAAATTATTTTTTCTCACATTTTTTGGGCCAACACAGATGCTGTCCCTAGACAAGTTCCTCAGATACTAATAAATAGAGAGCCCCTGTCCAATCACGATTTTGATGTTGAACTTCTAGGCGATTGTGATGTTATTATTAGTGAATTATGTCATCGATTGGGTTGGGAAGTTTCAGGACTATCAAACTATACACCGCTCACTGAAATCCCTTTAAATTCTTTAAAAAGCACAACCGAATCATTGAAACAAAGTCAAAAGTCTCCAGATGTACCTCAACTCACTGCTCAGGACATAGTATCTTCGGAGTTAGCGAATAATGTTTCTCAGACAAATAATAATGATACACAACCTACTAAAAACGCATTCACTCCTACCGTTGTTTCTACATCCGGCAGTTCTTTGGAGATGATTGATATGAATTCTTCGAACGATGATGCAGTAATTGAAGTTAGTGAAGATGATGAGGATGAAGAGTGTGTTTGGGAGGTGGCGTCGAGTTTACCACGTAAGTAGTTTATTATTTTATTATTATATGCCTATTGCAGACATGTTTTTTTTAACTATATAGAAAAAAACATTCTTTAAGTATCTTTTCTAATTGATCTGTCTATTTTATCGGTTGTAGTAGTTACTGACATAAAATGTGATGTTGATTACAAACGTCACATTAAGTCAAATAGACTTTTCATTATTGATTCCTAGAAGTTTTACTATAGTTTTGGTTGAAATGTGATAGGATCAAGAATAGAGTTGCTGTCATGTAAGCGTTACATACATGTTATTGCAAAACCTGTGAAGTGATTTTCCCTTAAATGTTGGCGAATACAGAGACCGAGTGATCTATTTTGGAAAACCATCAATTCTACATTGATTAACGTAATAATAATATTGACCGATTGTTAGCTATATCCCCTAAGTTGTTTGGATTATTACTACCTTTTTCTTAATTTCTGAACAAATTGTGACTTGCAGTTATAGGGCATTAGCCCATTGATTAAGGCATTCGACTTTGAGCCACTAATTCTAACCATGTCCCATCTACTTTAGTTTAAGAAATTTGGGAACTACCACCAGCTGTCACGTTTTGATTGTGACTTGGAGCTAAGCATACGAATATATGCTTGATAAATGAAGTAATAACATAAAGTTTCACGTGGTTATCTTGTAACTCATATAAGTATAAGGTGAGGTCATATTCATTTCTAACTCTAATGCATTCATTGTAATAGTCTTTTTAATTCAGATCCCGTAAAAGTAATTGCTTTCTACAATTTCTTTCTTTTAATAACCTATTCTAATTCATCATCTTTATGTCTACAACTGACCAACTCAGTAATCAACAAAAGATTGTTTCTATTTATAAACACTATCTAAAGTTATCTCCATGATTAGTTTGAAGTTAAGTTTACAAAGACATTTGTATACATTCATTCTCATTCTGATGCAACACTTAATATCTTAAAAACGGTAATAGCAATAATATACATTCAGTTGGTTAGCTTTAATGTTTTGACCAAACTAATCAAAGCACAATCACATATTTTAATAGCTTCCAAGTATCATAGAATGGAAATGCTATTAAAATACAGATAGATTATTACTATTTGGAATGATTGTTAGAAGTCAGAGATTTATAAGAATTATTGACTTCACGTATAGATAATAGTCACATTATCTTTAAACTTGTCCACTATCCTCATACGTTAAGTTTAAAACAATAAACAATCATTCTGTCTTTATTATCCTATCACTGAACTTCTTATCTTTCAAACCCTTGTTGATGAACTACAAGGGTTGTAACCACATATCTTAGTCATGTTCTTCTGGTGTGTGTTTATAGTTCTTATAGTTGTATTAATTCTTACTTAGCATATTTAGAAAAATAAATGAAGTATTGATATGTAGACTATCGTTATTTTAATAGTGTACTGAGTTCACACTCATTGTGAGTATAAAATGTGTTTCCATTAATTTGGTAACCGATGGAAACATACATTTTAGATAGCATATGTGACTTCTTTTACCACTGTTAGTTGTCAGTTATTTTCAAGTCATCACATAGTTGTTTAACGATATATTAAAACAGTATTCTTTCCGTAAAGTAACATATTTGGATATTTGAGTTTAATTGTATTGAGTTTTGTAAACACTACTGTCAGGTATTCGATTCTTTATACACCATAAGCTGAAATTTTGATAGTCAGTCACTCAACTTAGCTTAAGCCTACATCACTACAACAGAATGAAGTTAAAAAGATTAACAAATGAGTTGGAGTAATGAAGGGTCTTGTTAGTGATAGTGAGAAACACAAAATATAAAGAATATTATTCTATAGAATCAGATCCAATTATCGAACATAAAGTATGTTTTGGATGAAATCAAATAAAATTGAGGATAGTGACTAGTCCTGACAAAGGTTATGAATTTCGGTGGCATTTCACTGTAAATAATCTATTAGAGAGTCTCCACTAAGATTACGTATATTATCGTTCACCTTTGCATAACAAACTCACAAAACTCGATTGATGGGTTGACTATCTTTAGGTTAAAGAATATGATTATAGTCGAACTTTTTATTTGTGTTTAGTGTATAAAACACCTACCGAGGTATGAAATTTCGGTCAATATATCCACAACTAGATAAAGAAAACCAGTTTTCTACCCGTTACTATGTTGTTACAATTTTGTTGCAAATAAAGTGGACTCTGGAGATCAAACGATTGATAAAGTAACTCGTAGTATCAGTAGCAATTGATCTACTATGTGCTCTCTTCAGCTAAGGTAGTTAGGAACATGTACCATATATGCAGAGGTTCAGTTTTTCTTTATTTTTAGTAATAACGCGTGTAGAAGCAGATGAAAGAAAACAAGAACAAATCATCACTTGACATCACTCTATGATGCCGTTGACTAGTGAACCATGTTGTCAGTAGTAGATTACCTAGTTTGAGTTCGCTTGATTGTTATAACCATTGGTTATGACATAGCTCAGAATCAATAACAATAACATAGATATATTCACTATTTATCTTCCTTAAATTATTGAGCCTAAAATAATTTTATATCTTTCTACGAATTAATTCTCGAATATCGTATGCCCAATGTTTTTTGTGACCACTGACATTACTGATACTTTCATATTCATCTTACTGTACCAATAGTGTGTGGTAGCTTGAATCATAGTCAATCAATAATTTACCTACTATTATTTACTGTCACTTTTTGTGTACTGTTCCTAAACGGGCATAACCAACCTATTTTCATTACTTTAATTTATCCTCATGTTTATTTGTTCGGTGTTGCAAAAGCAAGAGTTAGTAATTAAGTTGAAATACATATTTCGAATTTGTGGTCTGGGTACATTTGCATCTCAATAAGTATTACTTCCCCTGTTTACAAATGAATCTCACCTTTTTTATTCAAAGTCGAGAACACCTGTATCCATTTGCTAAAAGAATAATATATAGGATGTAACAAATCCGTATCTGGAGATCTTTACGTAACACTCACTTTAACTATGGTTATTAATTTTGGTCGAAGTGTTAATATTTTAGTTGAGAAGTTTGTAAAGGGTAGTTTTTATTTGTAAATGGTATCTGTCACAAAAAGCTTAAAACACTGGGTGGTTGAGTCCTCTCGGTATGGGTGGGACTCCTAAACACAGTACACTTGATAGGGTCAAACACAAGACTTTCAGGTCTCGGAGTGAGCGTGTCACCTTTAAAACACTGACTTAAAATCCGATAGAAACCTAACTGATGGTTGACTCGTAATTGATATTACCTCAAAATCTAATAATATCAGTTTTTATTGTTTTAATCAATTCGCGAACCTTTGTGTTCATTTCCGTATTCTTTTAGCTGGAACATTTACTCGTATTTATCCAAATCAGTATGTTTTTCCTGGTGCTGAAATATATTTAGAAGATAAACCTGGTGAAATAACAATTTCCTGTAATTCATCAGATGTATGTAGTACTACATCGAATCCATCATCATCTTCTTCATATCATGAAGATGAATCAGTTAAGATCAAAGATTCCCATAAAAATTCAACTATATCAATTGATATTACTGAAAAAGAAGAGTCCAGTATTCATTCAACTGATTCACGTAAATCGTTAAAACGACACAATTCTAGTGAGAATCACTCTTTAAATGAATCATCATTAAAACAACCTCGATCTATATGAAGATATAAGAAAATTATAGAATTAAAATAGGAAAAAAAGAGAAGACAATCAAAAAGAAATTTCTTTTGGAAACAAACTCTCTTTTTTTTCTTCAGTTCAATCCAGTGTTTATTTCTACGAATTTGTGTACATACAGAGGTTAGAAAAAGTGTTAAACAATCTCGCCTTTTGTTATACTTACCATTTTTTGTACATTGACAGATATGAACAGTGTGTATACACAATGAATATTCTAATAGTAAAACAATTTATATTCTTCTTTTTGTGTGTTTATTCTTCAACTATGTACTGTATATCTCTGGGACATTTTATCACTCATTTTTACTTGATTATTTCATTTAGTCGAAGTGATCCCCATCTACATTGATTAGTATAATATGCTATTTTGTAAAGAAAAAAAAAGGAATATAGTTATTTTCTCCTATGGTACACTTATTGTTTGCTCTCAAAATCGTTCCCTCCTCTCTACCTACTCACATCCATTATTTACTTATTATGGATATGCATTTGTGTACACTGCACTAAACTTGTTTTCTTTCTACAAACATACAGTATATTGACGTGTTCATAAGATAATGGTTTTTTTTTTCTATATTTCTATAGATTGAGTTGTCATCATTCAGAGATTAATGCATATATTTTAGTCTAACAACACTGGTCGTGGTCCTAGTTTATGTCATAGTTTCTTGACATTTACTTGAAAAATATTCTTCTGACATATCTTTTTCTATTGAAAGTGTCTTAAGTCAAGGTTCTTATTATAATTATCTCTACTATATGATCGTTCAATAACTAAATAGTGTTTACAAATCTCATTTATATGGCCTGATATATAAACTTATTTTAGCTGGTGATCAGTCTTATCAGTAGTATGTTCATTATAAAACGGACACTAATTAAAGTTTCTATTGAAACTGATTGATTTATATTATGTCCAAGTCATACTACCAAGTGTATCGGTGTCACTACGCATAGTTTTCTGAACGTAATCCCACTATTCCTCTTGCAAAAGGTTATCGTGCTTGTAACTTGTCAACTCTTATCATATACCTTAAATTCTTCTACTTCATCACATACCTTTGATAACATTATCCAAAAGTCTGATGGACTAACGAACATTGCGCAATTATGAGTTACTGAATATGCATTTAAACCAAGATTTTGGGTTTAGATTTTGATCTGAAGTGAAGACTTGTCCACTCCTTTTATGTTACATTTATGGCTAGATTATTTGTTCAAAGTTACTGCAAAGTGAACTGAATGATAAAGTTTATACATGTAATATATAAAAGGACATATTGTACGATGGAAATATACATCAGCTCGAGATTGTCAAAGTAAAAAATACAGAAGAAACGTCGGACCTAGCTTGTAAGGAAATTGATAATAGACACTAAATTCAACTTAGCCACATAATATTCTTGTAGTAGAAGTTAATTTAGAAATCTGTATGGTTCACTGCAAAAATTAACACATTTACTAATGTGACCGAGTAAGTTTTGTACGATAATCGAAACGAATTTGGATTAATAGAAAACATCGGCAAGAAATATGATTATTATCATCTGAACTTTCTATCTCATTAAGTTATGAAAGATAAACTCTAATCTGTGACTGCATATAATTGTTTAAATTGGATTGTGACTGGTAACCGGAATTTAGGACGAGTGTTTCGTTCTATTTGGGACTGGTTGGATGGGTGTATAGTAGTAAACGCGGTGGCGTTTGGCACGAAACGGACTGAGTTCGAATCTCACTGTGAACATCAACATTCGGATCCAGGTACATCCAGCCAACGAGTCCTAAATAGAACAAGACATGAGCCTTGGGTCCCGCTTACCAATCACAATCCAACTTAAACAATACTTGCGATTTATAGCTATATCAAGGAAATCCTCTTAGTTTGCACATATGGCAACAGAGGCTGACCAGCTTCAATCCGCAACAAATTAATGGGAGGATACAAGTTCATCCTAATTGTGACTACATAGTTTGTGCTGACTGATTCGATGGCCAAATAGATTGTCTAATAAGGTTGTTACTACTACATAGAAGCGATGATTGGAATAGAAGGTTGAAAAACTCCCACCTAATCTATAACCTGAAATGTTAATTTCTACTTCAACCGCGTCCTACTAGTCATTGCAATATGTTATTTGAATAACAACCATGAAAGTATTGCGAATTTACTACTAGCTCATTAATGTTGAGTAACTACTGCGGTTTATTTTCCTATGTCAGTACGAATTTGTCAGCCATGTAATTACTTATTCAACTGTGGAATATTTTAATTGTTAGGACATTTGACAAATGGTCATGATATTTAGTAGTAACTAGTTCGCTGTAGGATATTGTCCTCTCTAATTAACATTATTTGTAAATAATGCCTCCTTATCTTTTCTGAGAAGCAACCTAATGTTTGTAATTCGACCATTTTAAATGGTTCGAAGCAACCTACAAGAATCCGTGAACATAATCTTCTCCACACTTTGTTTATGTTGAAGCCAGGTTACAGTCAATAATACGAAAGTGAAAAGTGATTAAGTTACATTTAGGCCTAAAGCATCAGTTCATAATATTTTCCCTAATATAACGATCGAATCATGATTTCCCACTCGATACTTCATACTACAACACTGGATACTTGATCAAGTGACATATGTACGCTAATATAACTGAAGCCTTAATAATGCACGTGACTTCAGATACATAGTCCAACCGGTTGACTATACAAAGCAGTCACACAAGTGGAGTGAATTTTCATAATATGGGTTAATTTATTTATGTATTGTGTCTAAACGTACCTATCTTTCATCCTTGACCAATCAGACTAATTTGATAGACACTGGCTTACACACTACTATTCAGTTATCAATCAATGGTGAGATTTCATGAATTAGCTAATATATTTCAGAGAGTTATCATTAAGACTGAATTTCATTTTAGAAACCCACAATAATAATAACAGTAAAAGGACTTTTATTTTACAACATTAATTGAATGATACAACAGCTATATTAAAGAGATCTAAAGAAGCACACATACAGACAAAGAAATCTGAACACGATTACATAATTCATATCACACAATGAAGAAATATAAATAAGAGAATGAAATAAGATAAACTTCAGTAAGAGTAAATGTATAAATAAAAATAAGCGTCAATAAATGAAATACAATTATTACAATAAATCATTAGCACAAAATAATGGCAGCTGTATAATAATGGCATATTGCTTCATTTTTCTCGGTGAGTAAGTGAGTACATGTTAAAAATGAATTAATAAAATACTGAATGAGACAAAAACACCACCACCATCCGAAAGATTTAACCTTCTCACCATCCCCCCCCCTTTAATCCATTCATACAACAAACCCACTTCCCAAAAGTTAAACAGATAAAATCAGCTTTCAAAAAAAAAGATCATTTTTGTAGTCCTCTGTTTTTTTCTCTAACGATATGTAAATGTTCTTTGCTACTATTATTACGTAATATGAAACTAAATGATGAAAGAAAATGAAGAGAACCATTTAATAAAATTCAATGAAGATAATATCAATCAGAAAGAAAATTTTCAATATAGAGTTCAAACATGCATTTCCAATATTCTTACATAATACATTGATCTATTTATACAATAAGTAGAATAAATCAAAAAAGAAAATAAATTCACATCTTGAATAGTAATAACATGATTCGAAAAAAAACAAAGAAAGAAGAAATATGAAGTGTAAGTTATTGAAGGAAACAATATTTTAGAGATCATAGGAAATTTAGATATACACATATTTTTTTGTTTTCTTAAATTGACATAGATAAATAGTTGTGTCACCTAAATTGTATCATTTACTAATTTCATTATTAGTTTCATTAGTTGTATCAGTATCAGTGATAACATTAGTGATATCATTTAATTCAACAGATTGTTGAAGTTTTAAATTGTTAGTGGATATATTAGATTGAAATAAAGGTATTTTAGATTTTGATGATGTACGAGAATTATTATTATTATATGGTGAACCGGGAGAAGTTACAGAATCTTGATGTGTTTTTGTATTAGTTTGAAGAATTAAATTAGAATCGACTGGTAGTGTAGGGTTTGAAACAGCAGTTGTAAGTGAATCATTTCTAGGTGAGGGTATAGCAAGTTGAAGTTTTGATGTGGTTTTACTTATCTGAGGCAAATGTTCCGATTGAATGATACCTATAAAAGTATTCAAGAAATAAAATAAGCAAACAGCTTAGTTTAACCTTCAGAAATAAAAAATCACATTTAGGCAGTCATAATATTAGTCTACTAGTTAGTCTACTAAGATATTCCTGAACACTTCAGGTAAATATGAACAATTTTTAAGCTGTAAAGATTACTTGCTCTTCGGAAACTAAGATGTTTGTAACAATTATTCATATTGTGGCTTTGGAATTCGAAGTGCAGAGATCACTCATCTTATGATCTAACCTTACAATATACAATCTTTATATCTACTAATGGATATATTATATTCGAGACACTGATGACATTGTACAAAGATCGTACTGCATATGTGTACTAAATCACTAAGTAATAGGGCATGAAGAACAGCTCACACTTTTAGGCTAACTTCTTTTTCAAAGGTTCATTATTTTACTGTTTTAAAATTGGTTTTAATTAACTAATTATGTCTGTTAACCGTATGCACTTCAACGTTTACATAAAACGCTTACAGCGTGTCACGAATCTAGTTAATTAAAAACTCAAGAAGTACCACTAGAGTACTTCGTACATTTCTCTCCTTCGCTGTCCTTTGAAGAAACTGAGAGTAATTAATATAGAATCCATGCATTAAATATATTCGACGATGAAAACAGATGACTCCGCAGAAAGATGACTGGTCATAAACGCTTACGGATGAATATGAACGACAGCTAATCACTGTTTAGAATGCAATTTATACATATTCTTTGAATATTCACAATTTGTTGTGATGTTGGATAGTGTGTATTAAAAATTATTTATTGTAGTTGAACATTTGATATTTAACAAAGTGAATGTGGCTAAATTCTTGGTCATTGTCTTATTAGTATCGTGCTCTTCAGTAAAACCTGAAAGTCTTGAGGTGGATTTCATGGTTGTGGGTTACTAAATAGTTCCAAATCAACTAATATTATCTGGCGTTCACCTACTTTACTTTAGTGTTAATTCACAATACAAACCACTTTCAACTCTTTAATAGTCAAGAAAATAAAATGTTTATCAGGTTTCACCACAAAAATTGAAAATAGATTTTTGTTCATTACACATACCAGATTGACTATTTTTGAATTCTTTTACAAATGCTGATGGTGTATTACTTGGGGAAGGTATACAAAATGCAGAAGCACGTCTTTGGTGAAAATCTTCATCTATTATTTTTTCATGAATTATTTCACCGTGTACACTATTCCTATAAGATTGAAGTGATTGAGTATCAGAGTGTCGAACTCGTGTTACTATTTGTCGATCACGATGATGTTTATTATTATTATTATTATTATCAGTAATAGTATTATCATTTCTATCATTATTTTTTATTACATTTAAATCATGATTTGATGCAGGCAATGATATATATGAACTGCCTGATGTTGTACTACATTGTGATGATGGTTGTTGACGATGAGTTGAAGAGGATTTACGATGAAACATTGTTATTCCTTGGGTTATCGGTGCAATTACACAGTCAGATGAACTGTGTAGGTCTTCATTAAAATCACCATATGATTTCCATTGAGAAGCTAATTTTGTTCAATGATTGTAAAAAAAATCAATATAGGAAAAATAATAGAATACTTTGACGAAAAAACAATCTATATACTTGACAATGTTTGCAACTGTTAATGCATGCGAATTATATACATATCTTTACTTCTATTTGCTAAGTGTTAGTCGTTTTAAGTTGGCATCAATTGACGTTTCAGGAAAATGTAAAGAGTAGTAGATACAAGATTTTTTTGTCAGTTTAAAGCTACCCGGCATTGTGCCATCCACGAAACCACCAATAATATAAGCCCAGAAAAACAAATTACATTTAGGGAATCGATGGTTTGTATCTCCAATTTTTGATATTGTACTATCTTTAAACATCATTATTGATCATACCCATCTCATTCCCTATATGGTTAAATTCTACCTATAGTAGTTTTTTTATTAAAACTTTAAGAATTCACCAAGCAGTCAGCCGATAGTGAACCCATTTTTATTAGGACAGAGGGTTTGAGGAGACTGAATGTTATTCCAAGACTATTTAGTAGCTTATACTTCGTGATTTAACACTTCCATAAAAGTATAAAAGGCCTTAGTTTTAGCAACTAGCGTTCAAGGTAACTGCACTACTTCCCATGAATCACTGTATCCATGGGTTTTAGAGAGTAGTATAAAAAACCTTATTAAAAAATCGAGAACATTTTAGACAATTAACATGTTAATATACGATCCAAACGTCAAACACTAGACTTAATCACATTCGGACAGAAAAAATAATATAAGTAAGCTAATAAAACAGTAGGTTCATAATCTCATTATGATATGATTTTTATCTTAGCTGTAATTGTTGAAATTCCTTATTGGCATTAAGCTGCTTAGTCAGTACTGATAACCGATTGATATCGATTCAATTGCATAAGGGAAGTCAACACTATAATGCACCCATTTATTAATCTTAATTCATTCGAATTAATCAGAATGTAAGACTTACAAGAACTAATATGTAAATTATTATGGTCCTATTCTATATCGATAAGTATCAATAGAAAAACAAACCTATGTTTGAGCGTAGTTTTCTGTGGACTGATTTCAATTCGTTTTAGAACTCAATAAACATCAATGAGTGGTTGACAGTATGGTGTAAAGTCTGGTTAACTTGTGTCACAACCGAAATCCAACCAATACATATTTATAATGACGGGGGGGGGAATATTGTGAAGATTATTAACTTTTATATCATGCATTGAGCCGCGTTAAACAGCCAAAAGGAATTAGACAGCTTTGGATAGTTGGTTCGCCTTGTGCGGGACTTTTCGGTAGTGAGTGACCATATCCTGGGACAGAGCCCATAATTGTTTGACTACAAGACGGAGGCTTAACTATTAAACCAATGAGCTAGCATCTAGTATTTACTGTGACTTGTTCAAAATAAATACGACATATGCACATATTTCAGGAATCGTGGAGAACATTTGTAAGTAAAGAGAATGATTCTGATGAAGTTTCGTTCTTTGTGCTGAATAGCTTAATCCTGAATCTTACATTCTGAACAAAATTATCAGTACAAACTTCTGAAAAACGTTAGCTATGAAGATTCTCCCCATTAGAATATGACTGGCTGTTATTAACACATATCGACAATAGCTGAATAAATTTCAGAATAACGATGAAGGCCTCATAATTAAACCATACAGCTCAGTAAACATAACTTCACCAAAATAACACAATTCTTTTGAGATTTGTCTACTCAATTTGCACTGATTGCATAACAGATCCCAACAGTAGTTTTTCATTTATTATTACACGTCAATATTGTCGATAAATAAATCTATCCTAACTAGATTACTTAATTCGCACAAAAGTCTGAATATATATGTAACCGAATAGTTGTCAATGATAAAAGACATCACACTGAATATTTCATTATTATTTCATATTATCAAATAAACATCAAGTTATGCCAATTACAATCTATTTTATGAGATGTGATTATTGTCAGTTATTTTTCTACAATTAAAATTTATATTGAATAAGGGATACATTAATGAATTTAAATGTAAATATACCATAGGTTATATCATATTTGACAGTGTAGATACTCACTGTTTCAAACATTACACATTTCTCTTATTATCTGGTTTCCTATAATTATTTATTAAGATCACAGCAAAAAAAGTAAGTAATCAAAATGTAGTTTAATTGATTTCAATTAAACTAAAAAATAAAACAAATTTTCGATGTCCAATCAATTTATAAAATGATTGTAACCTCCCACCCCCCTCTGTTTTTATTGTTTCATTCAGAACTTCGTATATGTACTAAATATCATGCTATATATACATATATATGTACCAAGTGCACTGTAACATAAGTGATAGAAAAGTTTACTATGCTTCGAAGGTGGAAATTATCACATCATCGCTGCTACTACCATTGCGAACAATCAAACTGAATATTACAACAAAGATTATGATAATGATAGTGCTTCTGATGATGACAACGACAGTGATATTAATACATTTTATGAAACCACAAAGAGAGCGACATATATCACAGCACAATACAACAACGAACATTAATTAAGATGCATGCTTACTGGATAGAAAATGTAACTTTAAATCTAGATGATTTGGTTTCATTTGATCAAAGTAAAAAAGAATCATATTCCATTTGTTTCCAGTGTAAAAAAGCAGTATGAACATTAAGGATAAGTAGAGAAACGATAAGTAAATGTCATTTGAGAAATGAAAAATTGCTTTCATCACAAAAATGCAGAAATATTTGAAGATGTGTTAAGGCGTATGTTCGCGTTCATGTGTAATATATACATGAGAATGCTTATTATAAGTTGAGATTACTTCCTTACAGACGATTCATGTTTTTTTTCTTAGTGTATGCAAATTATTTCTACGATTACTACTGCCATTATTATTATTAGTAGTATTACAATTACTGTGATTTGCTGGGTTCGGTTTTGTACTAGGCATAACCAAATAAAATGCATTATCTTGTCCAGGACCATTCATCGTTAATTGATATAAATTATGAGTAGTCTCATGACGTGAGCGTTTTTTCACAGATTTTAAACGTGAAGAACTTGATATAGATGATTCTGATGATTTAATTATGGGATTTTTATTAGTTAAACTATGTGTGCTATTGTTATCAGCAATCCATTTACTATCACCACTGGCACTACCACAGCCGCTACCACTACAACTACTTGTTGAACTAATCCCATGATAACTAGAGCGGGCATTATTACTATTCGAGTCAGTTGGATGAAATGATTTTGTTGTTGAAGATGACTGTTGAGTAGCAATGTGCGGAGGAAGCCAATATGAACTCCGGCCAACCCCAGCTGCTTTAGCTAAATCCGCTATACTAGTCAAACGTTCACAAGCATCTACGAAAGTGAATATAAACATTCATGTGCATGCATGATAGAGGAAGCACGTGTACAAAGACAGTAAATAAAGAAATACACATTGAAGCACGCATGCAAAATGGAATTGAGATTTCATATATATATCATGTATACAACGAGAAGCGAGAAATGTTCAAGTGAAAAGGGGCAGTATAGACGAAGAAGGAGGGGAAAAAAGCAAAAGAAAAACAGCACGCATAGTTAGAAGCAATAAACAGGATGAAACATATATAATATTGAATTTATCATATATATATATATATATATATATATATATATATATATATATATATATATATATACTATTAAAACATCTGTGAGAATTGAACTTTTATCGTACGATAGGCTTTATTCAAGTTCATTCAGTAGAAGATACTATATCTTCGACACTATCAAACTTCTAGAAATACAGCTGTCTTTATATCTGTGGAATTAAACCGCCTATGAAATAGATAACGCAGTCGAATAACTGCCAAGTAATGGGTTAACTAAGTAGGAGATTGGCGTTATAGTGTGCCACTGTGGGGGAGACATTCAGAAAATAAATTTGATTGGAACTGTGGGTTAATAATTGAAGCGATTGAGATTCGATAATCAGAAAAAGGACTCAAACCCTTCTACACGTAACTCGATTTCTGCAATATTCATAGTTTTAATAGTCGTCATACGAAAAGTGTGGATCGAAACTTAGTATACGAACTCTTGTAAATGATCCGTAAGAGGTATATAAAACATGTGACTTTCATATCTCTTCTAAATTTACACTTATGTGTACATAAATATAAAGTATTCTCTAAGGAGTTTAGCATTCTTTGTACTTTATATCTCGAAGTCTTATTAATCAAATGACAATCAAGAACTAAAGAACAGTGGGAAGCTGGTTCGTTTCGATACGGAGCTCCTCAGCATTGTACATCCTTGACTGGAATTGTTTTCTATTACTCTGATATATATATATAAAGAAAAACATTTCAACGTATATAGTTGGAGAGAAATCTTGCAACATGATTTTGAATTTCCTTTTGTTTGATCAGTCTTTGTTGGCATTCAGAGTTGATTACCTCAGCAGCGTAGTGGATAGAGGCTTAGCATTCGGGGTGATAGGTAATGTGTTTGAGATTAACCGACGAGTCTCAAGGTGGACTTAACGCGTTTCTTGTATTCCACTCTCAGTAATATTCCAAATTTACTAAATCATTTGAATGGAGTTTTGAAGTCCTAATATGTATTAAGATGAAGAATGTTACTAAAATAAAATAATTCCCAGTGCATTGTGAAATATGTTTACAGATAGAAGAGTTACTGAATATGGGGATGAGTATATATATGAAGTATGTGAGAATGAAACTTACCTCGACATGGATCATTTTTCACTAAGAATTCGTCTAGAGCAACCCAGCCACCACCCACACGAACCATTACTGCACTACGAAGAATGCGAACTAAACATAATTTTTGTGAATCACCAAACTGAAAATCAGAAAAGAATGAGTCATCATAAGAGAAAGAGACATCAGAATACGATAATGAAATACAATCTTATGTAATGAAGTCTGTACTGGAAACGCAATACATTCTAGTTAAAGATCACCATACAGTTGATTAAGTTAAAGTAAAGCAGAAAGAGTTTTAAACTTTGACTAAATTATCCATAAATCATTTGTTTACGTAATTGTAACTCAAGAAAATGAACTTTCCTCACATAGTGGTGCGAATAGCAAAGCAGGGTGGTTAATGACATTTCACCGTTTTATAGATACAAACTGATTTTACTCATATCATTATAAAGTTCAGCACTAAAGTGATGAAAGTTTCATGGGATAGAATTCCATGACCCAATTTCACTTAGTTTCCCATCCGTTAGAAATGTATAAGTTATTTGGAAGTAATCGGCAGGAAATTTTGTCACTCAAACAAATGGCTACATTACAACCAGAACAAAGTACTATACAAACCTGATGCTGACCACTGCTGTGACCAGTCACTGCAAATATATCAGTCTAATAGGAGAGGGGTCAGTTGAAGTTATCTCCGTAATAGCGTATCTAGCTGTGAAGACGGCCAACGGGAAGTTTAGTTACACAAAGACCACTTCCATCAAGATTATAGGAACTGAATGCAAACGAGTTCTGACTTGTACGAAACCTAAGTAAAAAGTTCCCTATCAATTACCTTTAATCATTATATCACAACCAATGTAAATAGAAACATTTAATCGAATTATCTTTTAAAATTTATAAACTTTTCGTTCTGCTACGAAGTTAACTAATCATATACCTGATATGCTGGGCACCTAATGAAGATTGACTATCTTCGGGAACTGTGCTTTAGAACATTATTTCAATTATTATAACTATGGATAGTGTTAACATTTCATTTCTAAGACTGTTACTTTCCCCTTGCTCGGTTCTCTCGATTTGTATATTTGCTCTTAGTATATTGTTTATTTACTATGAACTATGAGTACTTAATTGTGTACAAGTTGTAACATCCACTGCCACTCTTCCCTTTGTTCTGTACAAATGTTAGATTCTTGATTGGTTCACTGTGTGGTCTGATTTTATGTGTATATAAAGGCATGATTAAAATACAATACGTTCTCAGTTCTCGGCTCTGGTTGTTCTACTGTCGGCCTGGGGGGGGGGTGAGTGGGCTTAGGTCAATCGAGGATTTTCAACTAGGCACACATCTTTATTGGCGTTCGTTCCACCCACCCAAAACCCTCTCTCTTTCTTCACGTCAT
This sequence comes from Schistosoma mekongi, assembly GCA_034768735.1. Taxonomy (NCBI): domain Eukaryota; kingdom Metazoa; phylum Platyhelminthes; class Trematoda; order Strigeidida; family Schistosomatidae; genus Schistosoma; species Schistosoma mekongi. The sequence goes on along the minus strand of CM068305.1, from coordinate 76,353,995 downwards.
AACAACACCTACGTCTTAAAATCGTAAAATATGTGTATCATCACAGCTCAAAAAGAATAATAGCTACTAAGATCCATTTATATACATTAGCGTTCAGTTTTCCTTCACTAGTTAAGAGGAGTTATTCATTAGTTCAAGGATCATACTCTCTTATGAGATTGAAATCCTTGTGAATTAATACAGAAGTCTCAAATTTACTTTTTAACAGGAAAACTGACATTCGTTTCTCTGTAAAAATATTTATTCATTATGGAAGTCATTCCCTGAATCGTAAATGTATAAAAAACTTTTGGTGTTAATAATATTTTAAGTTAACCTGTCATTTGATAGTAATATACAGAATAATCAATCAGTCAGTCGGTTAGTTGTGAACATCACAGAACCTTGCGTATATGCGTATAAGTCCAAGTTGCCGTAACACATTAGTACGACGTGACAGAATTTAGTAAAATAACACGACAATAGAATACAATAAGGAAGCATAAGGCTAAAGTGTGTATGAAAGAATAACAGAGCTTAGGACCAAGATTAACATAGAGAATGAATACACATGCACCACTGTAACCAATTCTGAGCCACGTCCTCCAATGTCTCCAGCCATTGATTGTGATTATAACGCGGACCCCAAACAGGTAGTTTGTATCTATCAACATGGCTCGAATCAACAGTTAAATGCTACATGGAGTGGTGCCACGTACAACAGAAGACTACTTTAAGTGACGCTTTATGATTTCAACAAATTGACAAAAGTAATTTGTTAAGGATAACATGAACTTTGGAGAGCCTGGCGATACTGAGTTGAAGCTTGCGAGGGGTCGTTTGTGAGTAGTAAGAAGTTTTGGAATAAAATGAAAAGCTTATTATCTACTAAACACATCCACTCTATTAATTCAAAGTTGTAAACAAATCACTTGTGTTAAACGATAGTAATCAGTTTATTGACAGCCTTGAGCCAAGAAAGTGGATCATATTGACACTTGTTGTCAGATTTTTTCAACCTCAAATCAGTCTATACATTATCAACCACTAATCAGACAAATTACCACTAAACTCAGCAGTTATTGAAATTTCTTGAGATTTGGAGAAAGGGGCAAATCGTAAAACTTGGTAGAAAGAACCTCGGTAACAGACAGAAGTAAAAAAAACGATTTATTAAAATTCATAGTTCAGTCTATTAGAAATCATTGTACTTTTGCTGAGTTGAAACTTACTCGATATTTATTTGTTGCCATTTTCTTAATTTTATATGTATTATGACAAGTACACAATCCAACTTGACGCTTTAATTCATCATTAATAGTTTCTTCATCTGATGGACCGAAACGATTTAAACTCAGTGAACTACCACCAGTGGTATTCGATGATGATCCTCTGTCTAAATTACTATAATTAGCTCTTAATGCATTTAAACATTCACGATAATCAATGTATCCATCTCCATTAGCATCGAATACATCTGCAACTGCTTCCATTTCAACACGACTTGTTTGAAATTCTACATGAATAGAGAATTCAAAAAAAGTAGAAAATCTTTAAGACATGAGAGTAACAGTATATTCTTTAATCAAAGCTGACAATTAAAACAAAATTAGGCAAAATAGCTTTTCAGAGAGAGATTACAAACTACATGTATAAACAATCAAAGCACATACAAAAAGCAGTTATATATCATGACAAAAAGATAAAGTCAAATCTATGTATGTTAAGGCAATAATATGGCAACAAAAACTTGGAAAGCAGAGAAGAAAATCGCGATGATTATCTATATAAACTGGAATAAGAAAGGAAAAATAACCTAGTAAAATCATGTTTTTTTTGATTTTACGTTTATAATATCAGTCGTACTGATGAAACAACTAGACAGTTCATTATTCTCTACGGTAAATAGATCTAATGCTCATTTTGTGAGATATGGAAATAGCTATTTCAACTTGTAACAGAATTAGATGATACACTGTCACGAAAACTCAGGATACGATCAAAAGTATCTGTCTAGTACTATCTGATTTGTACTAGTCATATCTTTAAATTGTTTGAACATTGAATAATGACCAATATCATATTTACCTAGTTCTTGAGTGCTGATCAAATTCTCCTGATGAAATTATAGTATAGCCAGTAGTCTAATTAACTCTTCATCCCGTATATAATGTTATCCTGTAAGGAGGTTTCATTATAGCTCGAAACTGTCAGCCAAAAGAACATACAATCATATGGGATTCAAACCTGCGTCGTCTAGCTTCACAGTCCAAGACGTTACCAATGAACTAATGTAGGACTGAGATATATACACTAAATGTGAAATACCCAGAATGACTGAGTTCCCTATAAACTGCCTATGGTTAGATGATGTAGATAAGTATAAACACTTTTGTTATGAATGCCTATACCGTTAATAACACGTTCAGTAATTTACTGTGTACAAATCATATGGATATGATATGCGTAAACACACATTATTAGTTTAACTCATAATTGACTCAAAATATACGACTTCAATGCACCATAATTCATAAGACATGTATTGTACATAAATGCAAAAAAACTGCATTATGATTATTTGATTTCTAATTTATGGGTGAAAAATGTTACAATATCGATTATTGAATCCAAAATATTCTACAATTAGAATTAGTTGGAAATAGTATAAAATAACTGTATAATTAACATATCATTTAACCACTTAATATATTTTACTTCAGTAGCTTCTTTACAAAGAAGTGTTCAGAATAAGCTAAGAACTTGTTATTGGATAGAGTAGATCTTTAAAATGATATAACATCAGGGTAGTAATTTGAAACGTATTGATTTATAATCTATCCATGTTCCAAGTGATCAATTTTGTTTCTACAATTATCATATAAATCTGGACAAGTAGCCAGTGTATGTATCCTGACAATTGGCATAAAACTAGAATCTATTTTTTTTTTATCAATGTGTGTTTAGGTAAGATAGAAATAACTAACTAGACATAAGAAAATTCATAAAGGAAAATCTCAGAAATTGAATAAACGTTTAAAATCGATTGACATATTTATTGTTCACTTCGTTTCGCAATTCACTACTGTTTAAACGATTCCCTTTACTTTCAGTAATATAATTATTAGCAAGTTTTATATCAGTACCGGCTTCAAGATATTGTAAATTTATTGTCCACTATAAACTTTTCGACCTATCTATCTAATCTCATCTATCCGACCTATCTAATCTATCTATATATCAATCTTTTTTCGCTAATTGTAATAAAAAAGCCCAAAGTCGTATTGGAATCAGTTGTCAGGTTACTTGACTAGAAAGGAACCTAGAGTATATTGTTTCTACAAAATACTAATACATACAATACAATATATACATACATACAATACAAACATAAAATACAATAGTGAAGAGTAACAAAGATTTATAAAACAATCGATAATTTTGAGTGATTGTTAAGGTCAACCTAGTTTTGTTTGCTTCATGTCCATCAATAATGAAACTAAGGTAGACAAATTAACAAACAACCTTTGACCTGACGTAAAATGGCAACAACTCAGTGAATGACACTACAAATCAACAAAGCAAAATCAAATCAATGACCGAAATTCCAGGAGCAGAAGTTATAGTACCAACAGTAGTGAAAACAATTAAAAATATGAGAACGAAAAGTACCGAGAAACACTGCATCGAAAACATGGATGTGAATAATAATACATGTATCTACAGTACTCCAGCCGGGGAATATGATCATCTTGTAGACTGAAATCAGTCAGCCTACATCTCACAACCAGTCAGTCATATCAGAGTCTGGTCCATTATCTTTTTAGGACTGTCATTAGCTTATTACAACCTACGTCTACATTAAACAGTATTGTAAACAGTGGTTGGATTTGCGTAACATTACGCGTTTCAATAAATGCAATGCATTACAGTTGATAGTCAGTATTAAAGTAGAATAGGTTCCTGAGAACAGATCAATAAAAAACGTGATGCAGAAATCTTTCCGAAATCACCAAAATATCTAATAATCAACAGTCCAATCATGCTCATTCCGTACAACTTCTATCTCGACAGCTCTCATCCCAAAATATGGTATGAAGCTGAATGTGTAGATTCCTAGTTAGTAAATAAAATTTATGGATCAATTAAGTGGAATACTGAGTTATAGACTATTATACTCATTATATTGTTCTTCAAAGCCTTAAATTTTTCGTTCAACACACTCCTTGTCAGTTTTATGTACATTAACTTGATGAGATGAATTGATAAACACCATATATATTTTAGCTACTTCTATGTTGCTATTACTATCATTATTATTGCTATTAATAAAAATAGGTTACTATGATTGAAGAACAGTACTATGCAAATGAGTATTTACTAATATAGGCATTTTGATATGTAATATTATGATAATTACAGTACCAGTCGATTTGACCAATGAATTTTAAATTGGTACACCTATTAGTTCGAAATTGATAACCATTTAATTTGTTTTCTGCCCGTTTTATGTACAGCTAGCTTGGTTATCTATTTGTCATATGGTTAAATATTTGTTATAATCCTCACACTATTACTGTCTAATGCATTTGTTTTGTCTTCTTTAAATGACTTTGCTCATCCCTAATCAGATGTATTTCGCATCTTATTATGAGCAAGATGTGAAGATAGAACTTGAATGGAATGAATGAAAAAAGAACACTGTCATAAATTTATTATTGAATTAAGTGTAAATCACTGGATTTCTACTTGATCGATCATCATCAGCAGCACGAAATCTGAATGATTTGAGTTTTAAATCCTGTATACCTACATTACTGGGTAGTCGTCTATCAAGATTCGAGATAAATTAACAATAGAGCTTAGACAAATATCACCATGACCAATACCCTATTTCTAGAAGAGTAAAATCAGCCACTCGAATAGCTCGATAATAACGTCTTAAACTGAGAGATTGGATTACACAGATTCAAATCTAAGAGAGATTATCAGCTTTATCAAAATTACAGCTAAACTTTACCGATAAGTACCAACTGGCTGGAAACGTAGATCGAAGAAGGTTGTCTTCTGATTACCTTCATTACCTAATATAAGAATCAGCTTGAAAATTATCTACCTAACATTGTTTTTATTTTTAAACAACATATATTCCAACATATTTTCCACAATACATGTTGTATTTTACTCAGCTTTGATTTAATTGATTAGTCAAATTATCGTGTGTCCCAGTAGGACTGTTAAAGCAAGGATAGGATTAGATGTATGATGGTCGGATTGCGTGAGCAAGTAGTCAGATGTACAATCAACTACTCGTTTTCGTTACAGTGGTGTTATTTGGAAAGACAATGGAAATTTCATTGTTAAACCACCAGGCTTAGAGTACCTCCAGAAATGGATGTAGCGAATGCACTAAACAGATTATAACAACAGACGATAGAGGTTGTATTCAATTATTATGAAGTAAATAGGATGTGGCTCAGTTTTACTATAGTCTACAATCTATAGTTGTCGTTAACTAGCCAAATTTTAGAAGACTACTTGTGTGAATGTTTTGATGATGTCACTGAATTATTATTAGGTTATAGTAGACACTAAGATTTGTGATGTTAACAAAGGTTTCTATCCTGGCAGAATGCTTTCGATGGAGTTGTGTTCTTTGGGCTGAGTATAATTTAATCATGAGGCTTTCATTGTCACTCTCGACATCATCAGCACAAAGCTACTAAAAGTTTTCCACACGTAACTATCAGCTTGTTTAATCGACGCTAAAATTAATTGATTGTTCTCTACACCTGGCTTGTGTTGACTGTCCTCTACCTTACTACGATACATGACGTCATAGTTACCTTCGATTTTTCTTATTGGCTGGTAAGTTGTGTCTATTTTGATTTATATATTAATAATAATAATAATAGCTTTATTCACAAGTAGCATTTTGAACATTAACGGAACTGAGTTCCGACTTTTTAAAAATTCTCTCTTCCATTTGGTAATGCAAAGAAACTGTCAGTCACTTGTGAAAAGCCTCACTTTGCTCACTTTGCTCTGAAGCTTTTTGTTGGTGACGTTATCTATCATAACAATGAAAACCTTACTACAAAAACACAACCTACTGAATGTTACTCTACCAAAAGCTAACGTCCATAGTATATGCAGATCGGTAGTTTAATGCAGTCTGAAGCTGATATATAATAGGGTATGTTCTCAGTATGAATATCAGTACACTGGGCTGTTTGCACTCCAAGTAAATGTGTTACAGACTTCAGAAAATGCAGTGATGCTTGAAATTCAATACAATCATACTGTTTTAAACAGCTCAATCAATAAGCTTACCTTATTTGGAAAGTATCATCATATTTTATGAAGTATCTTACACTTAGCAAAACTATGGAGAAAATGTGGCTCAGTTTTACTATAGTCTACAATCTATAGTTGTCGTTAACTAGCCAAATTTTAGAAGACTACTTGTGTGAATGTTTTGATGATGTCACTGAATTATTATTAGGTTATAGTAGACACTAAGATTTGTGATGTTAACAAAGGTTTCTATCCTGGCAGAATGCTTTCGATGGAGTTGTGTTCTTTGGGCTGAGTATAATTTAATCATGAGGCTTTCATTGTCACTCTCGACATCATCAGCACAAAGCTACTAAAAGTTTTCCACACGTAACTATCAGCTTGTTTAATCGACGCTAAAATTAATTGATTGTTCTCTACACCTGGCTTGTGTTGACTGTCCTCTACCTTACTACGATACATGACGTCATAGTTACCTTCGATTTTTCTTATTGGCTGGTAAGTTGTGTCTATTTTGATTTATATATTAATAATAATAATAATACACAGAGATGATCGGTCAAGTTGTGCATATATACTTACACACACAGACACACACTTACTTTTACGACTTGTACTGTCTGTTTAGTATTAAACGCAGAGAAATTAAGTTGGAATTAAGAGGAAAGTATTGTAGTTAATAATTCCATAGTGATAGATTATTTCACATAAAACTACAGACTCAACATAGAGTATTCGTTAAATATCATTATCCGTGGATGAGAAATAGTTAAAAACTAAAAGTAAGTACTAACCAAAAGATATATTACTCCTAAGAGTATAAGGTTCAAGTAGATTATCTGATGACTGAAAGTCAAATCGTGTAGATCATCTCTCAACTAACTAGCTGACAGTAAAAACCATTCAATAAAGAAATAAGCAAAACTATGGAGAAAATGTGGCTCAGTTTTACTATAGTCTACAATCTATAGTTGTCGTTAACTAGCCAAATTTTAGAAGACTACTTGTGTGAATGTTTTGATGATGTCACTGAATTATTATTAGGTTATAGTAGACACTAAGATTTGTGATGTTAACAAAGGATCATTTACTTCATAACAGTTTTCAATAGTTATAATATAAGAATAATAGCAGAATTCAAAAAGCATACATAAATAATACAGCCAAAATGACATGCCCGAAAGGATAAAGCTATATTCTCTTACATAAAAGAACACTAGTCTATATCCAACATATTTGCTCGTATTGTATGTAGAAAATATTTTGAAGAAAAATGATTAAGAAAATGAGACCAAACGATAGCAAAAAAGTGAAGCACACAATGGACTCGAATGTACAAACATTTAAACATCATATATGTAGAAGAATAAAAAGAGAAACTGAAGTACACAGTCGATTTATGCTGGACACAAAATAATAATAATACACAGAGATGATCGGTCAAGTTGTGCATATATACTTACACACACAGACACACACTTACTTTTACGACTTGTACTGTCTGTTTAGTATTAAACGCAGAGAAATTAAGTTGGAATTAAGAGGAAAGTATTGTAGTTAATAATTCCATAGTGATAGATTATTTCACATAAAACTACAGACTCAACATAGAGTATTCGTTAAATATCATTATCCGTGGATGAGAAATAGTTAAAAACTAAAAGTAAGTACTAACCAAAAGATATATTACTCCTAAGAGTATAAGGTTCAAGTAGATTATCTGATGACTGAAAGTCAAATCGTGTAGATCATCTCTCAACTAACTAGCTGACAGTAAAAACCATTCAATAAAGAAATAAGCAAAACTATGGAGAAAATGTGGCTCAGTTGTACCATGTAGGATTTATGTGTAGACCACAATTAACACTACTTAAATAATAATATCATCTAACCATAACAGTGAAGACTTACACTTTTCACAGGATAAAACTGTTACTGAGTATTATTAAGCAATAAACAAAACAAAAATTAGAGACAGTAAAAGATTATAACTTCAAGCTAGTTTATTATTAAACATATTATACGATCAAGCAATTGTATATCCTATGAGGGTTGTGAAATATTTGGGTCTCCTTCAAAACAGCTCCATTATATCTACATAAGTGATAAATAGTAGAAAATAATGAATATCATCCAGTGCTATGCGCCCACCAACGACAACAATGAAGACGATGAAGACCAGTTCTATGAGAGGCTACGGTCAATCGTAGACAAATGTCCAACCAAAGACCTGACCATTTTGAAGGGAAACCTAAACGCCAATGTTGGAATGGACAACATCGGACATGAGAATATCATGGAACGATATGGACTGGGAGAAAGGAATGAAAATGAGGAGAGGTCCGCAAACCTATATGCCTTCAACAAAGTGATTATACGTGGAACCATATTCCCACACAAACGCATACACAAAGCTACATGGGTTTCACCAGACCATACTATCAATAAACCAGATCAACCACATCCATATCAATAGAAAGTTCAGAAGGACCATAGAGAACCTGAGGACAAAGGGGGGAGCTGACAGCCTCAGACCACCTGGTGGTGTCCAAGATGAAACTGAAGCAAAGAAGCACTGAACAACCGAAACGATAGCCAAAATTTTAATGTGGCTTTTCTTAGGGATACTAGCGAACTCAGCGAATTCACGATAGCTCTCAGACGTAGGTCTCGAGCCTTGTCCGATCTACTAGATCGACCAAATCACGATACTACGGATCACTGTTGGGTAATCAATTGAATGGAACTCAGCACTTTACATCAATTTCATTGACTATGAGAAAGCGTTTGACAGCGTGGACATGCAAACATTATTGAGCCTTCTCGGCACAATAGTATGCCTGAAAAGACAGTCAATATAACAGGGAATTCTTACGATGAACTACACTGTAAATTCGTGCATAGCGGGTAGCTCACAGATTCATTCGAAGCAAAGACCGGTATCAGATTGGGCTGCTTACTTCCACCATTCTTCTTTCTGCTAGTGGTAGGCTGGATTATGAAAACTACAACATCTCAAGGCAAGCACGGAGTACAGTGGACAACTTAAATACAGTTAGACGACTTGGGTTTCTTAGATGACTTAGTCCTTATTTTACGTACGTAAACAACATCACTGATAAACAAGAAAGATCTGATGCAGATGTGAAGACATTTTTACAAACGAAGAACATTTTGACTCAAACCAACTGTCGACCAACACCAGAGTTACAACTTTCAATACAAATGTCAAGACACTTCTATTGTATGGGGCTGAAACTTAGAGAACTACAAAAAGCACCATTCAAAGGATACAAATATTTATAAGTAGTTGCTTGCGCAAAATACATCGGATCCATTGGCCAAACATCAATAACATCGATCTACTGTGGCAGAGAAGGAAATAACCAAAGTCCACCTGATTAAGAAATCAGGAAAATACTCTGGAGGTGGATAGGACACACACTGAGGAAATCAGCAAACTGTGTCACAAGACAAGCACTAACTTAGAATTCAGAGTGACAATGGAAAAGATGAAGACCAATGAACACTTTGAGCCAGGAATTGGTGGCAGACACGAAAAGAATGAACAGCACATGGGAAGAACTGGAATGAAGAGCAGATGGCAGAGTTGGTTGGAGAATCCTGGTCCGGTCCGCAATGAATAATAAGTGAATGAGTGAATGAAATAGTTTATAAATTTATTTGCTATGTTCAAACTTACTCATTTCTATGATTCCATCGATGAATTCAGCTCTTGTAAGTCGACCATCTCGATCACGATCTTTACGATGGAATAAATCAATAACACGTGCTTTATTTGCACTTAGCCATGAAACATAACGTTGGCGCCATGATTCGAAATGAAAATCTTTCATTTTTTCAACTTCATTTAAATAAGCTAAACGTTCATTCAATTGTGATTTACGTGCTAACATTGAGATCCATAATTCCCTCCAGTCCAAATATAATTGATTGATATTTGGTGAAGTGAAAACTGATATAGATGAACCATGCTGTTGATGTGTAGCATTATTAAGACGGTTTAATTGGATGCCACCTTTAGATCTTATAGGCAAACGACCGCGACGACTGTTAGTAGTATGTGATGATTTCGTTGGAGTACGACGTTTAGCATGTCTTACAATATTTTCATAAATAGGTTGTTTTTGCTTCACTTCTTCTTCTAGCTTACTATGTAAACTGAGAAAGTGTTCAACTATTTTCGGATCAGTGATTTCATTTAGAAGTGTTGTAAAATCAGTAAGATCGTCAGGTTGTTTTAGATCTTTACTACTTGTACTACCACTCGATTGAGGAATTGAAGTAACTGTAGATGGCTGTCCAACGTGCTCTTGGGTTATAGAGCATGGATCGATTGATTTTGAATCATTTAAATCAAGTTTACTTTGAGCTGAGTGTAGATCACTCGATGATGATAATGATGATATTATTACCGATTTCGGCATACATTTTAATTCACTTATTTTTGAATGAATCCATTGCATGAGTTCTTCACGTTGAGATTTCCGTTTACGCTGTTCTTCTAAAGCTTGTTGCAAACGTTCACCACGTTGTTCAGACCAAGAAGTCAACTGAGTAGTTATGTTGTCGGAAAACGGGGAATAATTGTTAATGAAATTATCATAAGTGCAGAAAATAAGTTATGCACACATTGTAACAATAACTAAAGACGAAACCATCAATCCACTGCTAAATACACCATCCTTCTAATAGTTAATGCTCTCAACCACTGAGTATTAAGATAACAGTTTTAGATCCTTCTCTAGCTACCTTTGTTTAAGTAACGAAAGGGTACCACACGAAAGTTGGGTCTCTATGATGAATGAGTACATAAATCGGCACTTTATTGGTATACTGCATCCAATAGATTTTACTACCAATTATACGACTATCTCAGTAAGTTACACAAATCATTTTTTGAGAGAGTGAGCGATCTTAAAATACTAGCTTGTATGATTTTTCAGTGATTACACTATCAATCGTATCTGATTATAGCGACTAGATAAAAGATAAATGGAAAGTTCATGACCAGGTTGCAAATGTAAGTTAATTTTAGTTAACATTCGCTAATGTATCTAACTTCCTCTTCGACTGGTACTCTCTTACTAATTGTTTTACGACGTTTTACTTTTAACTTCCTTAATATTTTCGTCTTTAAAATGTATACTGCGTCGATTGGCGGTTAAGTTTTAAAGAAAACCGTGTTTTGGTAGGTGAATACTGAATTAAACATCTATTAGAACTGTATGATGGAATAATAAAGTGGCTTAAAATACAATGACATTGTCATTTTATTTAGTGAAATAAGAGGTGAGTAGTCTGTAGATATCCAGTATTCCTAAATGGTGTATCTATTTCATATCATCCATATCGAAATTACTTTTCAAAAATGTTATTGTGTACGCTCATCCTTGGTGGTGATGCCGATTTAAAGCAAAAATTGTGACAAAAAATACACATCTCTCTGAAGAAATTTCTTAAACATACATTTTATTACCTTGATGTAAGACAGAATTTCCAGGAGGCAAAACTCAATACTAAGTCAGCTTCTAAATATAATCATATTCGCTTCAATACCACACCTTAAAAAACATTGCATAACTCATAAATTTACTGTTAAGTGTTTAAGAATAGGAGGAAATGTTATTAGATCAACTTAAATTACTTGCTTTGATGTTAAAATCATACAGTAGTATCATCTTTTGACAGTGAGACTGTTTAGAAAATATAAAGTAGGTGAGTTTTCTTACATGAGACCATGAGTGGTACAAGAAGTTACAAGCCAGAATTGATCACCCTGTAATTTCCCCTTTCGGTGGACAAAATATAAGATCAATCTCTTAAAAAAGGTTAACAAAAACTTGGTAAATGTTTCGCCATGCTAAATTAGTATCTTTTACAAATCTTCTATTTATTATATTTTACATCGCACTTTTCTACGAATCACAGCTAGTCATGTTTGAAATGTGAATGTGAATGAGAATAATAATAATAATAATAATAATAATAATAATAACCATTCATAAACTATACATACCTCCTCCCAACGTGTACGAATAGTATTGACCCACTGACGTAAACGCTTCACAGCTGCTGGATGAGCCTGAGTTAAAAGTTTATTACCTAACTGCAATGCAGTTTCAACTCGATCAGCCTGGTTCATTAAATTGGAATGCGTTTGGCGATGAGCTATAATCGCATTTGTTAAATTAGTCGGTGGGTTGTTAATCCCAGAAGTTTCATTTTCCAGTTCACCATCGTCATCGAAGGTAGGCAAAGCAGCTAGGCGGTGAATAACACGTTCTGCACCAGCAAAATAATCCATTAAACTTCGACATGTATCTTGAAATTGTTCAGCCTATAAGTGAGGACGATACTATTTGTAAAATAAGGCTAATTGAGGTGATGACAATGTAATTCAGTAGTAAAGTACTAGTTAGTTTATTTGACTAAAGATACAATTTCTAACTGAGAACTAGAAATATGACAAAGATTCTGAAACCGGAGTATGTGAATTGAGACTTGAATCAATGACCTAGAAAACTGAGAAAGGAGTGTTAAGATCACTCAAAATTCACTATTTTACGACTTTATCCTTACCTTATAAAGGCACAAATAGTCCCAAATGCAGTTAAATATAGTCACGTTATCCAAATAAGACAATAAAGTTATAAGGAAACACAAAACAGTCGACTAATACTAGTTTATGATTACCCAGAATGACATTTCAGGAAAGCATTTAGAACCTTTGGTTTTGATAATCAGTGCCGTTTTACTGAGCCAGTAGGACAGTGAGTTGTAATCTGTAGAATCTGATCATTTACACTGGTTGCATAAGGCAGAAAATATTACAACAAAAAACGTTTGTTACTTTTTATACCAAGTTTATCTAACTCATCCTCTTTGCCTTCCCCCCCCCCGCTGTAGATGGAATTTCGACATAATATAAATGTAACAATTTGGTAAGATTTGCAGTAGAGCTTCGCCCGTCAAACCTTAGGCATTCTTTTTGTTGAGGCGTTCTCCAACTGGTCTGTCTGATGTAGCAGGACCTCTAAAAATAAATGTCCCACTAAGTTGTTACAACCACCAAGTCAATCTAATACCTCGGGTTGAAAATCGCTAGATGTCAAAAAGTACTGGAGCATTAATGATTTAATTGGAAACTTTTCACTTGCAAGATGAGCCTAAGAAGCCTAAGTACAAAATGAAAACAAAATAGACATGAAATTGGAATACCCATTCCAAAACCCCGTTTTTTTCATGAGAATGTATCTGTGTCCTAGTCTCGTACTGATAGTCGTGCCAGTTAACAACTCCTGTATGCTGTTCTGCTTACTACGTGGAGATATCTGTTTGTAATTATCAGATATCAAGGACATCTTAGTTGAAATAATATGTTCCAATATCTTTGTTTTAGTGAAAATGGGAATTTCACAAAAATATCTTGGCTTTTGTGTGTTGCTACTACAGATATAATATAGACATCAGTATCTGGACAACCAACGACAAGATATATCCGGAAAGTAGAAGATATTCCAGAATAAATTAATGGAATTTTCAATGGCTCTTGACACAACAGCCTACCAAAATATATTATTAATTAAGTCAAGATTTAAACGCTATTTAGAGCAACCATTCTTCAGTATTCACTCAAATATTACCATTTTTAATGCTTGATCCAGTCGTTCACCACGACGTTGAGTTAAATTCTGTACACGATCCCATATTTTAGTTAAATGATTCAATTGCGCCTGCATAGCAAACACATCGGCTTGATTGCAAGTTGATGAACAGGTTCCGGAGTCAGTTGTTGATGAGGCCTTATTCATCAGATCACTAGCAGCTTGACGTATTAACTTTACTGATGTGTCACGCTGTTCCAATTCAGCTTTGAAACGGTGATGAGATTCTAATAATTGCTGAAATTTGATACGTTAACAAAACACATATATTTATCAAAGTAGTCAAAAAATATTCGACAGTATTTATTCTTTTGATCGTCAACGAAAACCACTGTTTACAATATAGAAAATGTGACCAACTTTTCATCAATAGCACAACTAATGTTCAAAATAGAAATGTGTCCGGTTGACTTAGTCATAAACCCAACATCTTGGTGTCGTCTTGGCTGGTAATCATCAGCAAGCCCATGTGCCACGTCGAGGGAGTAAACATATTCCATATGAATAAATAGAAAAACCAGAATTAATTAACTGCGTTAGCAGGGAAGTTGCTGCTGGGATATAAAGGTTTTAAGTGACTAGCTGGATAAGTTGATAATAAGAAAACAAATGATTATCAGCCAATGAAATTCAATCAGGGTGAAAACTTTCAAACAGTTAGAGATATGCAGAGATTGATGAATTTCGTAGTTTATATCACGGTTTAATTGTAGCTAGACAACTAATAAGAACCGGGAAGCCCTGGAAAACTGTTCCACCTTATTGCGGGATTCGTCGAAATTGCACATTTACGATCCTATCGGAGATCGAACCAAAGATATTCGGACCTCACAGTTAACGAATAATCATTAAACCAATAAATTATCATACAGCGGTTTTCGCTTCTATCTTCAGTTTATTTGTTTTTTGAAATGGCTATTAGTACATGGTGAAAAATACAAAACTTTCAATAGTATTCATACTCAATCACCTACATAGATGCGGTCTTGACACACAATTTAAAGTAATCACTGACTAACCTCAACAGTATCCACATCACCATAATTTCCTGTTTGTTGTTCAGCTAGTTGTGGTTCGATCTTACCTAACCAATCGAGTAAAGCCTCTAGCGCTTCTTTATAAAGACCGGAAGCTAAGAGAGCTTGTTCCAAAATGCGTTGTCTAAAATAGAAGACAAAAATAATTATATATATATATATATATATATATATATATATATATATATATAATAACCAATATCAAGGATGTAACTAGTGGTAGGGCTGTGTAATCGCTGTCAAATCAAAGTATAGAAATGCTCATAATGAAATCTACGAACTACGAATATCAGGTCACGTTGAGTGCCATTCAGCTAATCGATTAATATCCAGACACTTATATGTTTTAAAATGTAATCACTTCTTCAATGCAAAATAAAGCAGATATTCAGTCATCTCTTGTTTCACTAGCTGATGTTCCCGAAATTAAGGAATGAACATCTAAGTAATGTATCAGTGGCCACTGAAATTGTTGAATTTTTATTCATATTGCCTAGTATATACTCTGTGAAAAGTAAAACGTTCATCTGTAAAGTTCTTTGTGAGATAGTTGTCTAGACAGTAAGACTACTTGCTAAGATAATAAAATAGTGTCACAAGGAAACCTGATATAGCCAGTACCTTTATTTTGAAAATATGGTATCGATACAGTTTTAGTGTTACTAAGTTTCATATATTTCAATAGCCATGTAACAATCTACTCGAAGAACAAAATGGATAAGGCTGATCGTCTTAGAGAAGTATTTTCGTAGGAGCTCTAAATATTTGTATCTTTTATAATCAAGTCGAAGCGAGCCTGTAGAAATTGGTTTTTAATTTATTTCGTGTATTCGCTAATGAATGATCTCGATTGAGTACCACCGAATATAGGGGATCACTGGATATCTATTTCGTCTCATTACAGAATCCCTTGACAGAGTGAACCAACGACCACACTACGTTATTGGACCTGGGACATTCAGGCCCTGAGTCAGAAACTATTAGTATTACTGAGCTGTTCGGCATCCAGTTATCACGTTTTTGTCTTTTCAATACTGGACAGACAAATTGCCATGAGTGCGTAGTTTGATCAAAATGAACTCGGGAAATGACGATACATCTTATTCTAGAATGCATACACTATCGCAGATGCTAATGATTCAGCTCATAAAATTCAGTATTCTATTACGTTTATTGCTTGGTGAAAATGAGCTTAAAAAGACTGATTGTACAGTTGATTTCTTCTGGATTCATTAATAAATTATAAATTTTACATTCTATTACAGTCGATAATTAATAGATGAAAATATGATATTGTGTAATTACCTGGCTAAAGCTTTTGCACACACAGTTTGCCACAAATGTTTCAATTCACTAACCATATCATCTAATTCATCATGATCACATAGTGGTGCTCTATCACGTAGTTGTCTAGCGTAACGACGTACACCATCATATGCTACAGTACGTGTACTTAATGCTCGTTGTAGGTCACGATGTAATGCTAACTGATACGCAACTTTCTCTGGTCTTGTAGCAACGCGATCACCATCTTCTTCCAATGAGGCTAACTGTTCCTTTAACCAATCTGTTAGTAAAGTCCAATTATCCAGGAAATTACTAGCCTCCTGAGAAAGTAGTTAGAAATGTTACATTACTTTTACAAGTAGTATATATATATTTTTTTCAAGAAATATTACTTCTTAAATTTACCATGAAGATCATATAAAAGTAGAAATCAAGAAACATAAATCTCGTTTGTATGTTCCCATTAGTATAATATTTAAAACTGACGGAAAAATCTGAGAATATGAAGAAGATAACAGTCTTTGTAACACCGGTCTTCAAATTACACATGCACATTTAATTAGTATTTTAACCCTGAAGTGTGTGATCCTCAATCGGTAAAGGGTGTTTGTATATTGTAATTTTTAAGATGAGTCCAAGTTACTACCTCTTATTCATTATGTATAATTTATTCTAAGTAGGAACTTGTAAGTGTTAGGGATGATACATCTCAACAAATAAAATTATTCACAAACCAAATGGTAGATATTGTAATGTAAGCTAAACTATTGATAAATTATCATTACAATTATCATGATCTAATGTGAGTGAGTAAATGTGAAAACATTTGATTGTATTTATTGTATTAATTTAATGTAATTTTTGCATAATGATGATTCGTGTTAACTTTTGTGATCACGAACCGCATTACTGAACCGGCTTCTTCTTTTTACAACTCGGGGGTAAGGTTTGCAGTAGACTTGAAATACGGTGAGTTTACTAAGTTGTACGCCTTTCGGTTATCGATGAAGTTAGGAATCCATTGATTCGTCAATCAGAATTTAGCCAATCTCTAAGACATAATAGTAACTTACAAGGACGTTTAGATTTAATAATACTTTCTCATACCTAGGTATATAAATTTGCTATTTTTTAATACTTTGACTCCTCTTATTTCTGTTTAAAAGGATGTACTACATGAGGTCACCACTTACATTTATTATTATTTGCATTTGAAGTATATGCGTATCTCGTTTTATAGCGAATCCATTATCTGTATAGATTCGAGTAATCATAGAAAAGCCACTAGACTCTACAGTATTGTTAACATTTCTGGGAAAGTGTCATTGTCACAGATCAGAATAACAGGATCCAATGACTGGGATCGAATATGTTTGCACACTAGGCATTGAAAATCACTATCAAATTATTAGTTGTATTAATAGGCGTGTTTGGACAAAAGTACATGAAGTGAAGTTTAAATCAGCTATTTAATAATGCAAATAAGTGTACCAAAGATTGTACTCTCGTGGCACCAGACTTATCACAGAAGAAACAAACAATAAACTTAAAATTTTGAACTTGCTAAATGGATTTACAGGTTAGCTGAGACAGTGGACATAAGGGTATAAGAAGCAACACATATAAGCGAAAAATATTGTTTTCAGTCAGATCATCATCAGGCTCTAATTAAAAACAATATTGTTTGCTTACATGTGTTGCTTCTAATTCGTATAATGGGAATTTTTAATATAATCGTATAAGGCTATAAGACTGTCTAAGTAAATAAACCATGTACTCAGATACATTAAGTTAAAGTGCGAGAAAAGAACAATCATTTGGACCAATTATCCTTTCACATTCATAAGGAAATATGTACCCATTAACTACTAATAATTCATTGATAAAAAAACGGTAAATAGCACAAGAATGGTTTTATATGAAGTAGATGACCCAGAAAATAAAAGAATTTATCCATGTATGAATATTTAAAGTAACCTAGAGGTAAATACGGTAACAAACTAACCTTAAGGCCAGTGTTAAGTTGACGTGTACGTTCTGCGCTGCGTGAAACCAACTGTTCCCATCTAGTATGAATACTAGATAAAAGATTCTTTACTAATATGACATCCTGTTTTTGTGATTGGCATTGTATTTGACTTGCTAAACGGTCTAGATTGATTAATGCATCGCGATGTCCAGTAATTTCTTTACGCAATTCAGTATGGTCACGTATTAATTGAAATAGACGAGCTACAATACGACTGACTGGTTTCTGTTGTAGGATAGCACGTTCCATTTGTGTAAGCCACTGCATCATTTGCGATAAATGATCATGTAATTCTTCCACTTGTTTTAAGCCTAATTCCATACGACCACGAATACTTTGAGCATGTTTTAATAACTGGGCATGGTGTTCAGAGAAACGTTCTAAATTCACAGTTAATGGATTAGATGATTCCACTGCAGATTGGTTGACTAATAAAGCAGCTGAATTTCGGCGCAGTGTATCAAGCTTTTGACATAGGAAAAAGTAAGAATCATAAGAAATGATGAGACTTAAATAGGCAAGTACACAATTTATTATTTACGATTGTTCACAAAAGTCACATAATAATTACTTGAATTAAGTGAAAAATATTTACCTCTGATCCGACTTTAACAAGTTCATCGTAAACCTCCATAAAACGACGTAATTGTTCACGTGCGCTATCTGGCAAACCACCCATAAAGTGTGCACCCGGAGGTGGCATTCTATTTTTTAACTGTCGAGTACGACGTATAAGTTGATCCAGTTGACCATGGAAATTAAAAGTCTACAGGACAGAGAAAGAAAAAGACTGTTATTATACTTATCCCATCCAAATAATTAGCTGTAATGTGAACAGTTAATTTGTGATTTCAAAACTAGTCCTTCACCATCTGGATTTCACAATCCAGAAATAGAACAGTGATTGATTTTCACCCTTTTTCCACAAGCATTCAAACAACTATGATATTTGTGACATTTCCAAACAATTCACTTTGAAGCTAAGATATTAGTCAATAGTAATCAACCTAAGCCAACACGAATATTAATTGGTTTTGGATAACACATTTAGTGGAGTGTAGATAATTAGCGATCATTTGTTACTGAGAATACAGCATTAACAGTAAACAGTCAATGCTTTGAGTAAAAGAGTTATTAAAAAAAGTAGAATTTCATACAAATTGTTGTTATCATCATACCTCACTTAAAGCTTCTTCCAGAGCAGCTTGTTTATTACGTATACTCAATTTCAGATGTTCCCATGCTTTATTCATCTGAATAATTTTATCTCGTATTTCGGATGGTTTTAAGTCTGAAGTAGGTGATTTTCTTTTTACATCTACTTTCTTATAATCTGTATGTTCTAATTTTCTTGCTTGTTCTTCTATTCTTACAACAGCTAATTGGTGACTGTTAATATTATGATGAATTACCTTGATACAAGAGGAAGAGAAAAACAAGTAAACACGGTATAACATGATCAACTTTGTAGATAGTATGCATATTGAATGTAAAACAATTGAATTCAAGTTAAAATTCAATTATTTAACTTTCGGACGGTAAACATCTGAAATTCCTAGCATGTTATGTTGGAATTCCATTTGCTTTAAAATGACGACATAAAAGAAAAACGGAAAACCTATTAACAGAATCCTATCGCTGGTTATCTTAAATATTCCTGTTGCAATTGAAAGGGGTGGGGAGAGTTTGCAACCGAGTGATGATTGACAAATTCCTCCCCCCCCCACCCGCCGCTAGTCTATGGATACGAACCTTGGTGACCGAAATATGTACGACCAGGTATTCTCAGTTTTCAGCCAGTCTACTCTGGTTTTTACTCCCAATCAGTGACAAGAAGAACACTTGGATGATGAGCCAGCATTACAGAACAACATTTATTTAAGCGCATTCATCTATACATCAAACTAGTTATAGTGACTATTAGTTGCTGAAAATCATCAATCGAGTCAACATAAGTGATTGTTTTACAAATTGAATACAAAGTTACAATTAAATTAATTAATACAATTAAATTCCATAGCCTGTAATCTAGAGCATAATTCATATTAGATTAATGTAATCTGATGGAAGTATACAAAAATGAGATACAAGTCTATTGCTTGATTTTTTGAATAATTATATTCTTAGGGATTTCGAATTCTTCAGCAATTTCAAAGTGAAACATTTTACATGCATAACCATGTATTCATAATAATCATAATTGAGTAGGTTAAAATAGTGTGTTGATGATCCTAAATATCTTATTTTATAACTAAGATAGTATCAGTAGGGAATTTTCTCAGGAATTAATCTCCTTCCAGGAGGCTCTCTCGTCTACTTAGAATATGCAGACGATATAGTCCTGTTTAGTGAAGACGCGCATAGCATTCAGAGTCTTCTTGAACACCTTGAGTAACAATGCAAACATATTCGGGATACGCTTCTCCCCTCCCAAATGCAAAATGTTACTCCAGGACTGGCCTGCTTCTCCTAAATTAGTTATAGGGAGTGAAGTAATTGAATGCGTTGATCGCTTCACTTATCTCGGAAGTCTCATCACCCCTGGTGGGTCGGTGTCTGACGGAATCTCAGCAAGGATTCAGAAAGCTCGACTGGCATTTGCCAATTTACGCCAATTGTGGCACACACGAGATATCCGTGTTTCAACGAAAAGCCACGCGTACTGAGCAACAGTCCGCACCGTTTTAACATATGGCTGCGAAGCGTGGGCTATGAAAACTCAAGATATGCGTCAACTCCAGATATTTGACCATAGGAATCTTCGTAACATCGCTCTTATATCGTGGAACAGTCAAATAAGTAATATGGTGGTTAGACAAAAGGTTCTTGGGAAAAACGGTAAATCAGTTGAAGAAGTCATTAACCTTCATCGACTGAGATGGCTGGGACATGTATTAAGCATGTCTGACCACCGTCTACCCCGTCGTGCGATGTTGGCTAGGGTTGAAGTAGGATGGAAGAAGAGTAGGAGCAGCCAAACCAAAACATGGCATCAGTCCATGAAGTCCTTGACTACTGGTCTAAGCCATGTAGGTAGATGTAGATTACCTAGTTGGGATCCGCGTGATGATCGCAACAAATGGCTGGAGACGCTAGACGATATGATTCAGAATCGGTCACAGTGGAGCAAGTGTATTCACTCTCTAACCTCATCTAGATATTGAATTCTATTATTGTTTGCTACACACCTTACTTTACTCTTCCCTTTTGTATTCTGTTATTACGTTACCTCAGTAATCTCGTAGTGCAAATGTGGTATGGCAACTTGAACCTACGGGCGTATGTGCTCGGTTCTACGTTGCTGCTGCTGCTGATGATATATAAAGTATACATCAAATTGTAGGAACAATACGTAGTCTAAAATTATAAATAACTGACAACTATTATAAGCGTATTCGTAAATTACAAATTTTTGAGGAAGTTCAACTTCTTACTATGTTTACGTAAAAAACATAGATTTCCCATTATTGAATTGCATACCGTCATCATAGTAAGTCTGTGCATACTTGAATAAATATTTATAAAGCAATTGTATGCTTAAAATATGGAATATTGTTACACCAGTCTCACAATATGTACCATTTTAACTATAATGAAAGACACATATTAAGTTATACCTTCGGATTACAATGATTTAAATCATTCTCAGTAAAGACACCTACATGTAAGTAACATAGATATAATAGTTAAATTTATGAACTGGTATATTCACTATTCAAAACCTATGTAACAGTTGCATAAAGAAACGTAAAACATTCATGGCACTAGTATACAAATCAAGATATTATCTAAAAAAAAAAAAACTATTACTTTATCTCCACTTTCAACAGTAACACGATTTAAAACCATGACATTATATTGATAGCGTGTAATCAATTTGACGTATAACTGTATATAAAGTTTGTAGAGTTATGATCAAAACAATAATTAATATTACAATTATAATTTAAGCCAATTATATATCCGAAACCATATGAAACATAAATGAAAACATATGAACACACATAGAAATAAACGTGTATATTACCACATCCAACATTGAATAGATTACGTAACATTCAAATGATAAGATAGCACAAAATAAACAAAATAATTGTGGAAAATGAGAGAAGAGAAAGGAAAAGTAGGAGAATAAAGAATTACTATTGAATGAAAAAGACAGTTAATTGAAATTACATTATGAAAAGAGATATTATGTACTAAATCCAGAAACTTAGGTTATTTCTATATTGAAGTTCAAACTTTCGTAAATAGGTAGAAATATATCAAAGTTGTGAATTCAATTGGTAGGGGACAGTATGATTTAAACTTTGTGCTTGTTATTACTTGCTCTTCAAAGAAACTTTTAAATTAATTTTCACCATTAATATTGCCTTATTCAACGCGGAAAGCTCAACAGTCAGACCAGAGAACCATCATGAAGTTGTATGACTCCTGCACCATCTAAGATTCTATAATAAAGACTATCTCAAATGCCACTTGTCTTGGTGATACCTTCACTTCTCCACTATCTTGGTTTTCATATATTTTGTTGACGTTTGTGTTTCGTTTTTAAATTACTATACACTTACATTCACGAATAGTAAATTCCTGTATATTTTTTACTATTTTATTCGATTCGCAATTATATTACCCAAGACTTGCATAAAGTATTAAAGGCTGTTAGTATGTGGCGGAACATTCGACATTATTACGAATGTGGTTGTGGGCAGAAACTCAAAATCCTGAAAACCACTGGTAATTATTATTCTACCACACTTAAACCACTCACTTCATTCATATCTTTCTTCTTGTTTATCTACTGGCAAAATAAGACATAGTTACATTACAATTCAGGCACGCATATGGTACAGGTACTGTTTGATGAAAAAAACTTGTAAAGACTGACTTAACTAGGAATCTATGCTCATTAAAATGCAGGTTGTTAACCAATGTGAAAGTTTTTAATTCTCATACATCTTTTATCTGAATCTGTATGTATGTACGTATATCTAGACAAACATATTTGCTTACTTATTTATGTGTACTTGTGAGAAGTATACAAAGAAAAACAGTAACTCGTTTAAAAGCTGAATGTTGAAAACTTCATATTGAACTCATTATGTGACACTGAAAAACACATTTCTTATTACTAACACACGGATATTTGACAAAACAAAACAGTTATCAATATAATTAGTTCTGAACTATCTAATTCGATTGTCAAATTATCAAGTGTCTTATCTGTATTGAATAACTATTAGATATATAAACTATAAATATCTACGTCTCTTGTAAATAAGATATACTTTGGAAGCAAAGCTTATTTTCATACTTCTCGCATATTGCCCTCCAATAGGAGCTTCGCTGGGTATTTGGAAGCTGCCAGAAAGTCAGTGTCAAGAGTCCAAGTACAAATGTACTGAAAGTAACATATGTCCACTATATTAATACCAGCTCCTTTTTAACTGTTCATTATACTGCATACATAACAATGCATAAACAAGGCATTTAATGAAATATTTACTGAAAGAAGATAATTAAATTAAGAAAAGCATGACTCACTTTAATACGTGCTAAATCAGCCTCTAATCCACGAATATTTGCCCGACGTATAGGTATTTGATCTACAGTTGCTTGCATTTGATCAATCCATTTAATTAATCCATCTATAGCACTTTCAAATTCACCTAAACCAAGTAGAACAGTTTGTAAACGATGACGTCTACTATTTCCTGAATCTAA
Organism: Schistosoma mekongi; assembly: GCA_034768735.1. Taxonomy (NCBI): domain Eukaryota; kingdom Metazoa; phylum Platyhelminthes; class Trematoda; order Strigeidida; family Schistosomatidae; genus Schistosoma; species Schistosoma mekongi. The sequence continues at coordinate 76,329,954 of CM068305.1, read as the reverse complement.
TAAATTATCCCATCTTCGATTAGCTGAAGTTAAATCAGATTGTAGTGATGTGGTATTCTGTACTGGGAATGTACCATCATCGTCTATAAAAAGATTAAAATGTAGTAAAGTACAATGAATTGTATAGTAATTTACTGTTTATAAATTAAGTCAGTCTCTAATTGTATTCAAAACACAGATTCTATGCTACTATTACATAACGGCTTAAAAATAATACACCATTAAATTATGAATTATCAATAGACGGCACAGAAAAATGGATAACATAACTTCTTGCTAGCGAGAGTGTCTACTACTTCAAGACAATAGAATCATATAAACAGTATAGTTGACAATATACTATTTATATTACGTAAAGGTTAAAGATAATAAAACGAGTTAGTTAGACACAAGCCACCAATAAAACAAAAGGGTAAAATGAATCGGGTTTGATAATTTTCTAATCACATTGGATTGAAAGGAGTAATCATAAAAGTATTCTTAAAATAGCTCCAACAGCTAACAACATAGTAATAAAAAAAGATTAAGAATGTTATAACTACTGTTTAGTTATGATATACAGAGTACTCTGAATATTATTAATCAGATTCTCTGAGGTGGAGGTCTCATAATTGTAAATATGCCTATTGAGATTTCGTATCATTAAATATAAAACTATTATCATTATATGTGATACCTCAACAGGATTCAGTTAACGCTAAAAAAATTCTCAAATAGACTCTATTCAAAAGATAGACATCAATGTAATTAAGTTATACTTACTTGTATCATCCAAAGTGAAAGGTTCATTATCTGAAGTGGAAATTAATTTTCCAGCTAACCAATTCAATGCTTCTACTTCAGAATGTTTCTTCATTAAATTATCATTCCATTGAACAATCTCATTTAGTTGATTTGTAACAATTTCAACATTATTTGATATAGGCTGAAAATTGTCCCATTTATTTTCTTGTTCTGTTAGCCATTTTAATAAATTCACTAAATCAGACTACAATAAGAAAGTGTGACAAAAAATTACACATTAAAGTACTCATGAAGTAGTTATGAACATTTAAAAAATAAAATAAAAATATAATGAGTGATTTCGAATGAGACCAAGTGGCATTAAGTGTTCATAGTGAATAGACTTAAAAACGGAAATAACTTTGAAGCGTAACACATACATTAAACTTATAAACTGATAGTTGGTAATTATTTTTAATAGTGTTTATGTCAATTAACTTGTTGTGTGAATAGAGGTTATTGATTACGTGCATCAAGTTTGATAGGTATTAATTGAAATTTAGGCGTCTAGATTAGAGACTATTGTATAGGACCAACTATTACGTATTATAAAGAAGGGAGAAATTGTATGAATGTATTGAACAATTTCTTGCTAGAACTGATTTACGACAGAGTGATAATTACTCACGGATTTGACCGATTGATGTAAACGCCACCAATGGATGGATATATGACGACGGAATCACTGGTCAACAAATATGAGTCGTTTTATATAACAGTATAACAAACTAACATGAGAAAGCATTTTATATGAAGCAAACATGATCAAAATTCATTAAAATAGTCAGTGATTGTTAGATATTGATCTTGTAGTCCACTCAAGAACCTATGATATTCAGATATTGATCTCCAATTCGCCCCTCACCACCCCCCACTCCACGAAATGATGTTGGATCTTCTCAATGTGAAATTGATAATATGAAGATATTGCATACGATTTTCACTGCATTTAATCTTCCGATTCCGTGGGTTTTCCCATTTACAGACAGTAGAATTGACGATACTGTGAAATTCGAATTTCTATTGGGCCATTGTCTTAATATTTTACTACCCTACTTTTCATCCCTTTTGATTTTGATAGCAAGTAAATGTTTGAAATATCAAAGTATGAGTATTTAGTAAGCGTTTCGACATATTTGACAGGCACTTCATATAGGTTCGATAGGTCACTATACTGCTGCATTATGTTGCTTTGGATCTGTGAAAACAGTACATATATTTAGGTAAGACTTGTTTCTGAACTTTTTTGTTGAATCAGTAAAAATATCAAAATTGACTATTTTACTTTCTGTATTAATGTTTGGGATTGTTTTACATAGAAATTGCCTGATATTTCCGCCCACTATGCATCCGTCCTTCATTTCAATATCCAACAAATTAATGACATGATTAACTGCACCAATAATTTGTGAGAGCAAGTCAGGTTTTGACTCCTTCATCAAACTTTTCGGTGTTATTTTGAGAAAATGATATTTCCTAGATTGATTATATCTGATCTGTAAAGATGATTTGATATCGTCACCTGAAATAGGCATTTTTCTAAGCTATCAACTTCATTTGACAATTAAGAGTTATATCTCTCAAATGCCCAATTTCAGGTGACCTCGTTTTCCTATTCTGTCAGTAAACTATGGGAGTGCTCGAACTGGCGTCATAGGATTATGGAACACAGTTGGTATCAATGAAGACTGGTCAGTACTATATGGTAATCCTGGCTGGAAAAGCTAAGGACTTGAGATATGTAACAGATTTCTGTGAAACAATGAGTTTTTCCTATGGATTTCCACCAGTATTTATAGACTCTTCATGTCCCTAGACATGGTGTTTGAACGGTTAGTTGTAAGGCAGGACAAGGAAACGACGCTTCAAAGTATCCACAGGCACAGGATTTAGAATATTTTTGTCATTTTGTACATAAATCGGTAACATTGACAAGGATATTTTTTGAATAATAGACGGAATTTATGGAAATCATCGTTCATTGAGTTGCATTCAGATAACCAATGGAAACGAAGATAGTGTTCTGGAATATGATCATTAGGTAGGAATAAAGTTTTTAGACACAATTTCGTAGTCTATACTGGGAAAGTATTTCCGATTCTATACATAGTTATATTATTGTTATTATTAGCCAGTGGTATAATCTGAGGTCAGCAGCCCATGGATCAAACAAGAAATTAAGTGGACATAATTCTCTTCATTAACAGTTAGTCATTTCTACTCGTATAAAAACGTTCAGAAAGCTCTACCGAACCACCACATATTTCAACACAAACCGAATCTGTTCAGACATTATTGCTGTATAGAATGACAAGTCGCCTGATTTACAGTGTTTACCTCTGCAAGCGAATAGGAGCAGCTTAATAGATAAAAATAGGACAAACATATTTATTCTCTAAGAGAAATAAGTCATTTGTAAACTTACCTTAAACTGTATGGCAGACATTTCGCGTTCACTGTATTCTTTAATTAGATGCTCACACTTATCAATAAGATGTTCTTGTGACACTTTTAATCCATGCAGTGCATAATCAATTTCATTACGCATAGCTTGTTCTTCATCTCGTCTTAAAGTAAAACTATCAGTCATTGTTGATGGCAGTTGTTGTTGCAGGGCTGGTGATGTTATTGTTGAATTGTTACTAAATTGTCCATTAATTAAACTGATCAATTTTTGACCTGCTTCATAAGGTTCATTCAATTGTTGACTAACATCATTTAATTCTTCTCTTAATTCACGTAACTTTTCACATTGTTCTTTATAACTATTTGAATCAAGTGGGTCGGGTCGAACACATGGATCATTTAAACTACAACCTGATCCAATAATATTTAATGATTCTTTAATTTTATCTAATTTATTTCTTAATTCAGTAATGATTGGCCAAAATTGTTCTGATGATGTTTTATAAGCTGATTGTAATGTAGTTACACGAGATGTTAGTTTCTTCTGTAATTGTATCCAGTCAGTTTGAAGTTTTTCAGCATTTTTCAAAACTAATTAATAATAATAAGAATAGTAAAGAAAATAATCTAAATTTGATAAGAAAATAACACATAACAAACATTATTTACTGAATATTTATCAAAAGGTACTAATGAATATGAAACTAGGTTACTTAAGTCTATGTATTAGAGTCCGATAAATACACACATCACAAATATGAGTTATATGTATAATAATCATAAGTATCGGTTTTCCATATAGCTCATAGAGAAAGTAATTTTACATTTTATAGAAGCAACATTTATTCCCTCGCTTAATATAAGAATACTGATAGCCACTTTGAATCTCATTTTTTCATCAAAGACTATAATCAACCAGTTGAAAATCATAAATCTTTGAAGTAGATCTTTTTATGCTTTAAAATCTATTCTATTAATCTAATATTTAGTTACTTACTTTTTAATTTCTCAAATTTTCATAGTATTTTTATTAATTGCATTATTATACGAAACTACAAGTAACTGTTTATGTTCATAGCTGATTTAATAGTTTATACCCTGAGATAACAGAAAATATTTTTTAGCGGAAGAGGATTTTGAAGGTAATATGCTCTCCAAAGTAAACGATTTAGTTATGAGGCTTTCATTAGTTTCCTAGACAGCCTACTTAATAAAGAAGTAAGCTATTTTTTTAGTTAGTGGATATATAGGAATCTAATCAACATTTCAGGCAACAATAAAAAGGACTAACACTTGCATATGTAATAAATCAGGCCAGACGAAGAGATGATTAAAATAAAACTATAAACAACTGAAGCACAATTATATACAACAACTAGTCAAGTCCGAAATCATTAGAATAGACTGTTAGTAAAGTGCAGGGAAATTCAAAGAAAAAAGCTATTTTCTTTCCTAATTATCTGTTAAAGATGCTGTCCAGAAAAATAAGTGGGATTTTATGATTAAATTATTTAAGCATGAGAACACAGCGTCTCAAAAATGCAGATTTCATCAATAAGACTTAAACCAATAATATATTGGGCAGTCATTAGAAGTGGCATCTAAGATGTATATTTTATGCTATTTGAAACTGCTTAATTGAGTGCATTCATGATCACATTATTGAAGTTTCAAACATCAACAACAAGAAGGCCTAAATTCTAAAGTACAACTAATATGAATTCACTTCAATTTGTATTATATACTTATTATTCTAAATATGCTAAACATTATTTAATTAATCAAAGGAAATACACATACACATTCATATTAACAATAACAAACGTATAAAAGGAGAAGCTACGTATACATAGAAAAGTAATCCTTAACCAAAACATTAGTGTAAAAATGCAGGAACAAATAAAACAACAACAACAATAACAAAAACAACAACATAAAATGGAAACAAAATTACTATTTATTGAAATTGTGAATTAATAATAACCGATAAATTAGTTGTACATGCACAGACTACTATTAGAGGTGGTAATAGACAATATATTACAAGTGGATAAATAATTCAAAAGAAATTCATCAATTGCACAACATTAGTTTAGTCAAAACAAGTAAACCAAGCTACATATATAAAGGATTAGATACATACAAAGAATCAATTACGTTTTTCTTCAAAAAAATCATTAACTGAAAAGTGGTGTGACCAGTTTTCCTTCAAAAAATGTAGTTTGAATAGCTACCATCATCAGTACTGATTCATAGAACGGTCTATGAATTGAAAGTGGGTATAGGCATAACTATCTGCCATTTTTCATTATTGCATATTATCTTAAACTACTTAGTAATAACTAGTAGTTAAAAAAATTCCGCCATTTTGTTAGCCATAGTAACGTGGGCAGGACTATAGAACAGGGACGAACCAGTGAAATGGCGATTTTCCATCTCAAGGTCATTGCACACAGTTTAGTTGACAATGTTGACGATCTATCGCATGCTCTATAATTTTCAGGAGGACGTTATCGTTAGCTATTTGCATGAGAAAGGTTTACTTCGTAGAACATGTTTATGTGATTGTGGCGAGTCTATGCACCTGGAAAAATGCTTAGAGAAGAGGGACAAGGTAATATTTCGTCGCCACAAATGTTGGATCAAGAAATCTCTTAGATCTGGCTCATTTTTTACATGTTCCAAAATCTCTCTGCAGTAAACAATGGTGCTTGTATTGGAGTGGTTACTGGAGACACCTGTAACTGCTGCTGCAGCCATGGCAGATGTTACCGAAGTTACATCTGTGCAGTGGTATCAATACTGCAGAGATGTACGTTCCAAGATATTAGTGAGAACAACAATGTCTATAGGAGGCGTTGGTAAAATAGTCGAGATCGATGAGATGGTTCTTAGAAAGCAAAAATATAACCGGGGTAGCAGCATATATACAGTTTGGGTAGGTAGTTTTTATATTAAAACCCACATTATAATATTTATAGATATTTGGTATTTAGGATTGATATCTTTGCAAAGGACACTTTGAAAGGATTTCTAATCGCAAGAAATCTACTTTAATTCCAATTATTCGGAAGTATGTCGACAGAGGGACAACAATTTACACGGATGATTTTAAGTCATACAGTTGTTTATCAAGACTTGGATATGATCATCATGTCGTGGTTCATAGCCGAAACTCTACGGATCCCTCAATAGGAATTCACACAAACAACATAGAAGCCATGTGGTGCGGATTGAAGAATTATCTTCATAAATATAAAGGAACCCGTGGAAAAATGTTGTATAGCCACATGAACGAGTATTTATATAGAAGTTACTTTGATTTCAAATGTTTACAACGCTTAAATAATCTTGAAACATTTATTAATACATGTGAAATTATTGTACACATTTGATTAATATTCATTTGAAAGGGTTGCTCTAATAATAATATCGTCCCATTCTAAGTCGCTTTCTGATTGGTCAATTTTCTCTAGGCTAAGCTCAAGGTCAACTCTGTTCTATAGTCCTACCGTAATGCGTTGTCGCTAATTCACTTAATTTTAAACTGTCAGTCATTGAATCGACATAACGTGCCATCGCAAGACCTGAATAGATTGTACTCGATTTCGTGCATTGCTACCTATGAATAATAATCATTAGGTTACCTAAGCCAGAGAGAAATGGATATCTAATACATTTCGGTTTTCAATAGTCATCTGATTATTTCATTATGAAAATTACTTTTACAGTTAATTATATGATAAAAGTATGTGCTGAAATAGCATTACCAATTATAAAATGAAATAACTATCACCATACAAGCATGCTTTCATATAGATAAAATTCTACCATAGTCGTTTCATTCAATTGAATACATACAAAGTAATAAATAGTGTGTATCTACAAACGGTAACAGACTGTTTTTTTAAAAATATCAACTGAAGATAAAATTAATTAAATGATACGAAACATGCACCACAAAGCTTACTGGAACTATGCAAAGCATATAATTGGCCTAAAAAATAAACACGTTATATTAAGTTCAAAACAGAAATAATCTATCAGTCGTTACATTGATTAAACAGAATGATTTAGTTTATAAAGATGAAATATTCAGGAATGAAAAACTCAAGAATCACTCTTGTTATTATGACTAAACAATACTAAATTGCATTAATTTAGTCAAGGCTTTCCAGGCTTTAAAGAAAACAACTATGAAGTTTATACAATTGAAATTCACTTGTTTATAAAATATTCATCTGAGCTTCGAAATATTTCATGAAAGAGACTGGTCTTATTTTAATCATGCTCCTTGAAAAATATAGTAAAAATATAAACCTGTACACCTTAGGAAAAGTGTTTTAATTTAAATCGATAGTATTTCAACTTTCGAAGTTGCCAGACTTAACATTTCACCAGTAAATGGTATCCAATTTTTTACAACCTCCGTGATACCAAATCGTAAGATAATAAACAGTAACTACTACTGAAATGCATATGACTTTCAATAAAGGAAGTGAAATTCAGAGATATTTTTAGAGAGCTAAATTAATAAATAAAGTAAATAAGTAGAAAATACTTAGGAATTGTTCATTTTATGGATCAGATCTACTTGACAACTATTGAAAACGAGAGAGCACTGGACTCATGTTTTGTTCAAGTAAACGAATCAATAGCAGTATGCTTAGATGGATCATGAATAAATCAAAAATGTTTATAAGTTAAAAACTTATGTGCTAATTTTTCAAAAAAATTATGAGAAATAATCAGGAAAACACGTGGAAAATATTACAACAATCATACTAACCTGCTTCTAAATCAACTGACTCAATGAGTTCAACAGTTCCTGATTCACGTGTTGTAATTGACTCTTTAACAGTTGGTTTAGATTCCAGTTGAGCACGAATACTAATAGTAAGTGCTTCTAATTCGGCTAAACGAAAATCTAATGCTTCCATGAGAGCAGATGTTCCATTGATGTGTTCTTCTAAGTGATCTGGTTGAACACTTGTCATTGAATGTATTCTACCCAGCATATCTAATTCTTGATGTTGATCAAGTAATTGTCTTGAAGTTTCATTATGAATATTAGATAACAGAGATGGTTTATGAGATGTTGTTGTTGTTTCCGATGGAACACCTAGACGAACAGCTTGCTCTGATATAGCAGCAAATAGGTCTGACATTGAATGCAATTGTTCGACATACTGAAATATTAGAGGATGAATCGACACATTTATTAAACGTGAAAATTAGATAGTCATACATTATTATTATTATTATTATTATTATTATTATTATTATTATTATTATTAGTGGTAGTAATTCAATTTAACATCGTTGGTTTGAGATTAAAAATATTTTAAATCAGATTACAGACATAGTATGATATGGTAAAAGAAAAAAAACGTTTATTACCTTTTGAACTTATTGGTAAGCTGGCTATAATTTCTGACAGTGGCCAATATTTGAATATTGTAAATTTTCATGTGCTATTGGGATTCCTAGTGTACTCTAAGCCTATTATTAGTCAAACATTAGCAGTTTCAAAGGTTACGGTTATCTCCATAGCTTTTAATATTTGCTAGGTGTTATGAATTCATCACTTTGGGTCATTTTTTTAATCGGTATGTGCTATATATTAAAGTGTAATTTTCATCAAATATTGTATTCTAAACCATACCTTCAACTATATTTGTGCTTAGTATCCAACAGGTTTAACTTCGCTACGTTGACTACAGTGAAAAGTTGAAGCCAAAGCCATATTACTAAAATGAAATCTTTAGTGAAAATTATACACTACAGTATACAATACTCACTCACTAAACGAACGGAAAAATGAATGAAAGTGTTGGATTTAAGATGTCGAGTAAACACTGAAAACGCTGTAGATAAGCTTAGACATTAAAAAGATTACTTGTTATAATATTTTGTCGTTATTACAATTATGTTTTACTATATACTTCAAAAGATATTTTCAATGACAGCCAACGGTTATCAAATGAAACAATATTCAAAGTATAAAAAAAACTAAAAGAAAAAAAACGTTTATTACCTTTTGAACTTATTGGTAAGCTGGCTATAATTTCTGACAGTGGCCAATATTTGAATATTGTAAATTTTCATGTGCTATTGGGATTCCTAGTGTACTCTAAGCCTATTATTAGTCAAACATTAGCAGTTTCAAAGGTTACGGTTATCTCCATAGCTTTTAATATTTGCTAGGTGTTATGAATTCATCACTTTGGGTCATTTTTTTAATCGGTATGTGCTATATATTAAAGTGTAATTTTCATCAAATATTGTATTCTAAACCATACCTTCAACTATATTTGTGCTTAGTATCCAACAGGTTTAACTTCGCTACGTTGACTACAGTGAAAAGTTGAAGCCAAAGCCATATTACTAAAATGAAATCTTTAGTGAAAATTATACACTACAGTATACAATACTCACTCACTAAACGAACGGAAAAATGAATGAAAGTGTTGGATTTAAGATGTCGAGTAAACACTGAAAACGCTGTAGATAAGCTTAGACATTAAAAAGATTACTTGTTATAATATTTTGTCGTTATTACAATTATGTTTTACTATATACTTCAAAAGATATTTTCAATGACAGCCAACGGTTATCAAATGAAACAATATTCAAAGTATAAAAAAAACTAAAAGAAAAATTTACTTCATCTGATTGTTTCATACTGGCCTCAGCTTTTATGACACGAGTTTTAATCAGTTTACGTAAATTAGCATAACTATCACAGATTTGTTTAACTTGTAAACGAACAATATCAGCTTCAGTTGGAGCAATTAAACATAATAAAGGCCCACTTGTTCTTACAATTCTATCCAATACAGATCTTTGACGTTCAACTTCATCATCCAGATTCTTAAAATTATAAACAATAAATAATACAAATGTATTAGAGGGATATAAGAATAGAGGCAAAAAGGAAGCTTCGGTGATTGTTCAAATTAACTAAACATTGAGTAGTAAACTATATCATGTTTGTTTAGCACATAATCCTTACTGAATACCTGATTAGGTTGTAATGTGACTACTAGTTTAAGTGACCTCACATTGTATGCACTTTTTTAAATATTGGATAATGATGAATTGGTGGGATATAATAATAATATAATAACATTCTCTCAAGTGGCGTCATTAAATAATGTAGTAAGTTAATTCTCATGCACCCGACTTTTTTCCAAACATATATATATATATATATATATATATATATATATATATATATATATATACTTTAATGTACATAGACGGATATTATCATGTATATAACATGTGACTTACATACTACAATGTTGTAATGTAGTCAGTTAATGGGATGTTTAACTTAAAAAGATGACTTATAAACCAACAAATCAAGGCCTAGTTCACTTTCGTTTTGATCTAATTGAAGACTTGGTTGACAAACAAAATTCAGGAGGATATGTACATAAATCAATAAAGATAAAAAAAAGCCCATTCCTAAAAATGATCTGAAGATTATACTACCTATTAGAATATGAAGCATAAACCTAAGCGTGAGAGTAAATTTTCCTTAGAATACGATTGCTTTTAGAATTACTGACTGGTCAGATACGTCATATGTTGTCGTATTACACGAAAACCTAACATCTCACGACTGTCTCATCAACAAATAGATGGTGACAATCTACAAATGGAGCACGCATAAACGATTAAAATAAGACAGTTATACACTGTAATTCGTATGAAGAATTGATATCAGTTGGAAAACTTTCGGATAAAAAACAATTATTAGTTAAGAACTCATCAGTAATGTACAGTGTTTAATTTTCGCGAATTTAATAATCAATAATACCTTTATTGATAAATAGTAATCTGAAATAATTCATTACAATAGTCATTGGCTTTAAACTAACTCATGAATATAACCTAATCTTGCAAAATATTAGTAGCCAGTTAGATTGATGATATAACTTGTGAAAAGACGTCATTATTCTAGCTACACCTTAAGGTCGAATTTCATTCAAAATGTCATAGAATATCAGAGAATTTTAAGTGAATAGCAGTAATAAGTGATTACTGGTTGTTTTATGTTTATTTTTCATCTTAGATTAATCAATTGTAATATATGATTAGTAGATTAGGCATACTAATTTTGTTATTACAGCTCTGCTGGTGTATGGAATAACTGGGATAGATGAAGTGACTAGACCAATACTGTTGTCACTAGAATGATCCCCAAATTTCATCTAAATAAATTTCAAAGAATAGGATCGTTAAATAATTGACCAAACATGTATCTTTTCAGAAAGTAAAGTCATTAGTTATGCAGAAAATATCCAAACAAAAAATTATAATTATGAATTGTCCATAAGGATTTAAGGGGCGATTCCGTACACACTAATTATTGATTTGTCTATCTTAGTTATTTCATAGCACAAACTATTTCTTCGGAATATTTTTTTCCCATAGAACGTTGAAATTTTCGATTACTTCTGAGATAATTAAAAGTCGATTGAACGTTTACATTGTAACAAAGCCGACTCTACAACTCTGGTGCAATGGATGAAAGTTGTTAATTTTTGTATTTATGGGATTTATCGCTTACATTCATGTGAAGAATATGGTGGAGTGACATTTACTTTCGAAAACTAAATTATTGACGAAAAGTTTGAAGTGAACGCCTATCAAATGACAGAATAAGCGATCAGAAAGAAAAATCGTCCTGTGTTATTAAAATAACACATTTAAATTGAAACTATTTAGTACAGAAATGAAAACGTTTACAATTCTTGTAGGTCGTTCACCAAACAATCAAAATGAGACGTGACTATTGGTCACTCCTTGCATACTGCTAACTTCAAAAGACTTGTTTATTCTTCCTTCTACAAAATCTATTGGTTTCACTTATAATTGAAAAAATGTAAATAAAGTATGTAATAATAAGTTGTCAATTACCTTAATCTTTTCAACACGTTTACGATTACTGTCTAGATCATCAACTGTAACCTCGGAATCTGTTAAATTGTCGATAGTATCATGTTTCATTTCATCAATATGTTGAAGCCAATTTTGAAATTCATGCATATCGTGTGCAAAACATTTAGCTAATGGGTAAACTTCAGCATATTTAATTTCTGTTTGGTTTAGGCGATTATCAAGTGTTATCATTTGTTTTGAAACATTAGCTACAGCATTGTTTAATTCATGATAAAATTTGTCTGTTGTAAGTGATATAAATGACTTGTTCGATTTTACAGGAGATGATGGTTTTATGAAGGAGTTATGATTAGATGAACTTGTTGTTGTAGATGTTTGTAGTACATCATAAATTTCATCACATAAGTTGTTTATATTGATTTGGTGTTTTTTCCAATTCTCTTGAAATTGTTCTATTCTTTCATGTAGTTTATTCAACATAATGGGTTGATATGGCAAGATAGCTAAATAGGGAAATTCTGTACCAAGTGAATTTAATGTTGGCATTTTTCCCATGGACTCATCAATCATAAAATGAGTTTCATCAGAATAATTATCCCAATCTAGTGATGGTGTATTGGATATCTTTGGGTCGAAACGTTTCAATGCTAAATCTAACCATTCTGATTTAAATTCCAATCTATTCATTAATTGTTTGGCTTTTTGTCGATTACTTCCAAAAAGTTTGGCTAAATCAGTTAGCTAATGATAAATAAACATAAGATAATGTGTACAGAACATGGTAATATTTTTTAGAACATGATTTGACCTACACAACTTTCAATGATAATGAAATGTAGTTTCTAGTTTTACAATATTTTTGCATAAACAGGGAAATGTAGTGGAAAACAATTTAATTTATTAAACAGTTCAACATACGTTGGACATTAATGTCGACTTCATCAGTTTTAATAAATCCAACTAGTTGAAAGTGTACAGGTAATCATCTATATTCGTTTCTGATTTACTGTCGTTCAGATGAGACACTTTCACTATCTGTTAAATAGCTAGTTCATCAGTTTTCCGCCTGTTCACACCTTACTCGATTGAATATACTATTCCACCCTTACTAATATCTTCCTTTTCCTAATTAATTATCTGTAAATCTAGTGTAGGTGACGAAAGTAAAATATTTAGAAGGTTACCATTTTTGCTCAGTTAACGTCTAAAGGTAAGAACTATAAGGTCACTGACGACTAACATCTCGACGGAGTTTCCGAATTCCTAGCAGGAAGTAATTAAATGTAAATTGGACGAAGTTAAGAGTTAGGCTGTAACTCCCAGACAATATTAAATGACAATTATTCTGTAACACAAATTGACTGAATTTTAAAATATAGACCGATAAGTTCAGAATCAGTGATTTAAATACATCATCAGATAACTTGTATCTTCTCGTTTAAATTTTGTGTGAGACTGTGGATATTGAACGGTATCAAATCAACATAGGGCAACTGAGGCCTGTTCCAACGAATCTCTTACTACATCAGTTAAAGTTAATTCCAACGAGCTACGCTGATGACGTTTAACATTTCTTCTTATTGTACTGAGACAATTTTTTCTTATCGGCTATAATAGAATGAAATGTAGTTTCTAGTTTTACAATATTTTTGCATAAACAGGGAAATGTAGTGGAAAACAATTTAATTTATTAAACAGTTCAACATACGTTGGACATTAATGTCGACTTCATCAGTTTTAATAAATCCAACTAGTTGAAAGTGTACAGGTAATCATCTATATTCGTTTCTGATTTACTGTCGTTCAGATGAGACACTTTCACTATCTGTTAAATAGCTAGTTCATCAGTTTTCCGCCTGTTCACACCTTACTCGATTGAATATACTATTCCACCCTTACTAATATCTTCCTTTTCCTAATTAATTATCTGTAAATCTAGTGTAGGTGACGAAAGTAAAATATTTAGAAGGTTACCATTTTTGCTCAGTTAACGTCTAAAGGTAAGAACTATAAGGTCACTGACGACTAACATCTCGACGGAGTTTCCGAATTCCTAGCAGGAAGTAATTAAATGTAAATTGGACGAAGTTAAGAGTTAGGCTGTAACTCCCAGACAATATTAAATGACAATTATTCTGTAACACAAATTGACTGAATTTTAAAATATAGACCGATAAGTTCAGAATCAGTGATTTAAATACATCATCAGATAACTTGTATCTTCTCGTTTAAATTTTGTGTGAGACTGTGGATATTGAACGGTATCAAATCAACATAGGGCAACTGAGGCCTGTTCCAACGAATCTCTTACTACATCAGTTAAAGTTAATTCCAACGAGCTACGCTGATGACGTTTAACATTTCTTCTTATTGTACTGAGACAATTTTTTCTTATCGGCTATAATAGAATGAAATGTAAAAATTGACACAAAGTCTAACTAACCTTTTCATTCAATTCATCGTATCGTTTTAATTCATTATCAATTTGTTCTACATGTCCAAGATTCTCATCTGAATGACTAGGTAGATGTGTTGTTGTCAATGTTGAGGAATTAGTAAACAAATCAATCGGTTTGCAAATTTGTTTTAATTGATTCCAAAATGTGTGAACTTGTTGATACTGTGGTTCTAATCCATTGATCATTTCAAACTCCAGTTGATCTATTATTGATTTCTCCATTTGAGTTGAATAAACTTCTTTTGTATCATTTTTCAGTAATGCATCGAGTCGGGATTCAACATTAAGCATACGTAGACTAAGAGTATTTACAGAGGATGTTAAACATTGAGCCACTGATAAAGCTGATTCTAAAATAATCAGTTTTCGTTTTGTATCTGATTGCAGTTCTTCGTAAATATCGCTTATGTTCACTAATCGATTTTGTATAAAATCTTCATTCACTAGGACTATAGTAGAAAGAAAGAAAAATGTACACAAGATAGGATAATAATAATAATAATCATGTTCAGCCTTTTACCTACATCCCTTTGAAACAACTTAGTAACCTTGAACCTTTCTATAAAATATCTCCTTTGTTGCTTACATAAACTCTGTTTTATTTAATTTTTACTTTAGAAGGTTATGCTTTCTCTCTCTCTCTCACTGTCTATATATATAGTAGTTAACTTTTAAACACAAAATTCTATGGTTCATAACTTCAGCATACCTACTCACATAAAAGAATTTAGGTAGTATCTGATAGCCATAATAAAAGTATCGAAGTTAAAAATTTTGACGTATGAGCATTAATGCAGTTAATCGATTAAATTGTCAAGATATTGTTGTTAGAATAACGGTTAGGGAATTAACTGAATTAGATTAATTAAGAGAGTTAATAACTCAAGTAATTTTACATATACTAAGGTTAGAAGTTCTATTTCTGAATGGGAGCTAGTGATACTACTAAAGTATTCCAATAAAGTGAAAGGATTAATTCAGCTGCTAATTTTTTTTAATCTGATTTTCATGACAATAAAATCACATGTATATGAAAATGACAAATTGTTAGTACATAAAAGGTATTTTTAATTTAATTCTAGTAACTACACTAATATAGTAACTTAAGTTACATTTTAATTACTATAATTTATTTGTTACAGCTTAGATACTATAATCGTTGTGTTGTAAGTTTTAAGTTAAAAGAAAGTTATGTAACCAATAGATTGGTAAGTTACAACCTACACGTTTGTAGTTGAACTCATTTAGAGTGGTATTTCTTTCAGTTGAATTACACTGTGATTAGTACAACGGGAATTGTAGTAGACTAATAACAGAAAATAATTGTTTCAAATAAATCTATTCAGTTATATATTAGTCTTCTTTTGTACACATTTTTCTAATTTACAAAGTTCAAAGTATCCTTTAAAAAAATTTTGACAATATATTACTAACAAGTAACAAATCATTGAAATACTTACATCCACCTGATTTACATAACTGTTCGCCGCTTAATGTAATCTCTTCAATAGTTGACTGATAATATTCAATATCTTCTAATAAATTCTGAAAATGGAAAAGAAAATAAATAAAAGGCATTAAAAAGTGATATAATTAGAAAGTCACGGAGAATGTCTAGGTTGAAGTACTATTTTTTGGAAAACTATTCCATATTATTTTAATGCTATATGGTTTGAACATTAAGTTTTTACTATCTTTATATTCTTGACATGATTCTAGGACATTTAATAAACTAATTTTGTAACAACATATTCGCTAATCACTCTCTTTCTCTTTAGTTAATTATTTCAGTGAATTACTGGATCTTGGAAAAATCACAGTTAAATAGACACCAAGTTGGATAGTTCGGTTCGTATGTTCAATGGTTATCGAAGGAAAATCGCAAAAGTAACTGTCATTAGTTTATAAGCCAATGTGTAAAAAGCATTTAACACTACATTTTCTCATCACACGTCAATATCAAAGGTTACTTAAAATGTTTCTTCATATGAATTCAACAATAAACTTACTTTTAATTTCTTTAATTCCATATTAAGATCTATTAAAATTGTTGTATTCCCTGGTGTTGCCATAGTCATTTGAATTGGTTCATTTAAACACAGCTGCTTTTGTTTTAACCAATTTAATATTTGATGAATTCGTTCATTAAATAGCTTTTCACTTTCATAGCACAAGCGAAATTTATTCAAATTAAATTGAATCTCTTTTCGAACACAATCATAATCATCTTTTAATAGCTGTTTTTCAAGTTTCAATCTGTTTTGACTTGATACATTTTGAATAGATTGAATTAACTTGTCTAATTGTTCAAAGCTATCATTTCTTGCAAGTATACGACTATTTAATGTATGATAATCATCGATTATTGATGTGACCATTTCTTGGCTAGGCGATGATGATGACGATAGATTTAACGACGACAACTGACTAGCAAGTATGTGTAAATCATGTTGGACCTAGTTATGTAAGAAATAGTAATGTTTAAAAATTTTACAATTTACAGAATGCACAATTAACAACAGTGCATAGAAAGTATTTTCAAATTGGAAGGATAAAATTAAATATACTGAAAGGAACTGTAAGGTCTTGTGCATGTTAAGATGTGGAGGTTCGGAGATTGTCCAATCGTAATGGGACTTTTAGGGAATCCATTTTCTTTCCAATTCTTCGATTTCGATTATTTGTTAGTACAGCGAAAGACTTATTTTAAATGCTTTTATAAATTCATTTTGTTACTTTAGCAAACTAGAAGGTTAATGGGTGTCGGTGATATTAACTATACGCTAGTGATTAACTTATATTATACAGCAGCTGGAAATAAATGTTGCTAAGCTTGAAAGCAATTCAATCATTCAGCATACCAATCACTAGCAGAATGTCGAAATGCTTCAAAAAAGCCTGAGCATAGCAATTGTGTTTTATAACTTGAAAAAAACATAAAACTAGGCTAATAAACTCATACTAGTCAAGTATACATGAATTTTTAGAAAATAATATTTTAAATCCAACAATGCTACTTTTTTCCAGTTATATGCCGGATTTTGTATAATGGTAAAGTTCAATGCATAACAACTAGATATTTAAATCATTCTACCTTCAATTGAGACGAAACTGTAGGAGGATAGGCTAAATAGAACACAGAAGGAACATTACAATATATTCATAGGTATTATAGAGAACAGCTAAGAAGTATCACGATATTTTAGTTAGCATACTGCACTGAAAACAGAGGTCCAAATTCATTGAATACCTTAAGCACATCAAAAAGATTTGATTATTTGATTGAAACTCTTAGCACTTGCACCTCTGGATATATAATTAAGTTTGAAACATTCAACCATATACCTTTTCATCTGATAAGGATATCAAGCTGTAAATAACTCGCAAAGATAACTCTATGTTTATAAAACTGAGGTTTACTGATTAGTTCTTAAGTCAGCACATGAGGGCTTAAACTGTTTGTTGAATAACAGCATACTTATTAAAACCGCACATATGCAGTTCTCACAATCTCGACGAGTTTTAGGGTATATAGTACTAAGAAGTTTCAAATTATAATGTAACAACAGCACAAGTCATCAGTCTGTTCAAAAGGTGCAATACGGTATAACACAATCAAGTAATAAAATATATACCTCAATTAGAGTATCACGCAAATGTGATATCAGTCGTTCAGCTTGCTTTTCGGGTGATACAACAGTTAGTGAAGTGGCTGATTCTTCATGAATAACATTTTCTAAGGATTTTATTTCATACCCTAATTGATGTGAACTAATTTGTTTATCTAAAGATTCATCCGGTGATTTACACAGTTCCTCACTTAGTTGTTTTAGGGATTTCATATTAGAATCCAGTTCATCTAATTGTTTTTGTAGATATCTAAGCGAGTTTGTAAAAAAGAACGAAAATGGTGAATGCAAAATGTAATTATAAAATACTAAATAACAAAATCAATAGTAGGAAACAATACTTGAACAAATCTATGCTTTTTCTTCTGAAAAATTTAACATTTAACTACCTGTGACAGGAAACGTTAAATATCTGAGGCGCATATTTTCTTTGTTAATAGTTCAAGAAATGATTTAGGTTTTAGATATGCATTAACTGCAAACGTTGTATGCTAATAATATAATGTACTTACAAAGTTTGTTTTAAAAGTATACAATTACTTAGTAACTTGATGTAGCGAAATAATGTTTTCTCGAAAATGGTATAAAATAACAAACGAGGATTTTCTGCTTTCTGTTACAAAGAGATTAATGGTTCTTCAAGAGTATAAACTGGTGTTGCTTAGTATCTTAGGTAAAGATCTTATTACAGATGAATTTGGGACACAATACAACTAGATTAAGCAAGTACCTGATAATAGACAAAATAATATTGCTTGTTATCCGATTACCGATGTGCACTCAATGATAAGTGTAATGATAGAAAAATGACAGTAAACATAATGTATTTCCATGATAAGCTCACAAGGATTAGAGAATCGAGTGTTATTCGGAGATGGAAAAACGTATGTATTATGATTATGAAAATGCAATCATTACGCCTAGTCTTTTTTATCCTGAATGTCTTGTCACACATACGTATATACAGATAACATAGGCTATTCTGAAACCATATACATCCTTTATTACACTGAAACTTAGGATAAACATTTTGGAAGGGTCTAACAAATTACATTTTGAAAGGAACTTAACATGATAATACCAAAAGACAAGATTAAAAATAACAAGAACTCACTGTTCATTTGAAGGTAGATGACGAGATTCCCTAACTTTTTTCAATGAGCTACTAATATTTTGACGAAGTGTTGCCAGCTGTTCAGTTTGTTTAACGCGATTATTCAATGCAGAGATAATTTGATTTATTTGTTTTTCTATACTATTACATTGTGCATTATATTGATTCATTGTTGTTAAGAAATTTGAATAAATGGGACTTAGTCGCCTTTCATCTGTTAATGATTCCATTTTATCAGCTAACTCAATACGTCCATCACTCACATTTTGTTTACAATCATTAAGCTGTAAAAGAAATTAACGAAAATGGATTTACAATGTTTAGAAATCCTAGAGCAAAAAAAAAACAACACGATGCTGTGAGGAGATGGGATTATTAACTGTTGTGCAGTTCTAAATCAGAGCTCAGCACTCTACTAGTCTTCTGAGTGTCAAGCTTCCTGAAATCAGTACCTGAAGAGCATTATTTTATCATGCCTATAAATAGTAGAGTGAATTGTTTGTCCGCTCGGAAGTAGTCATAAATGAATAGGGCATCTGATGGTAGTTAAGATTATATTATTTAACCTAAGATACTTTCAGAATCTACTAACAAAGTCATACTTGGTAGTCCCTAGATCATCACTTATTAGTGAATTGTGATTTACGGAAATTGGCACTCATATCCAAAACGTCAATTAGAGCTTCATAAGAACTCATAGTCACTGTAAGGCATAAAACTAAGTTTTTAAGTGATGAAAAAACTGATCCATTCAATAATGTCAAACTCGACACTCATCGACTACAATGGAGATCCAGTGTGGTACAGAAGAATAGCATGAGTTGCTAGGTTGAGTTCAAAGAGAGAATGCAATTAACTTTACTAAAGAAACTAATTATAAGTCACTAGTAGTTATAATCTTAATCTAATCCTTTAATCATGTTTTTATTCCGAAAATATGAGGTTTTTGAGTCTTACATACAACGGTTCACGATTGAGTACATTATTTATTTTCAATATGAAAAGCATACTGTTAATGTAAGCAAAAATCTAGTATATCCACAACTGAAACATTATTACGTCACAAGATTTAGAACAACAACAAGGCATGGTGAATAAATACCTGTTTTAATAACTCTTCAAAATATCCAACTTTTTGTTTTATTGTCTCAGGATTTAAATTAATTATTTTTTCATTTTCATTAATATTTAATTGAATAGTTTGTAATTCAGCATAGATATAATTCAATTTTTTAATAAAATGTATCGAAAATGGATCCATATCTTTGATTTGAAGCATTTCAAAATTCATTTCCAACGCATGTCCAATAGTTTCTAAACGTTTATTTGTCATTTTTAATTCATCAGAGAGTTTATGCATTGATTGTTGTGGTTTTTTGTCGCCATTTGACTGAAGAACCGATTCCAACTGATTTAATTTATGAACTAAGTCAATACTAGATGAACTTTCTTTTGAATAAGAAGACTTGGGTGTATGATAATTGTTTAATTCTAATACTTCAGCTTGTAATTCAATCATTTGACTACGTATTTGTTTGATGTCATTTGAAGGTCGTTTAAGAGATGGTGAAGAAGGTGGAGATGAGGGTGTTGACGATGTTGAAGATTTAAGGAGATCTTTCATTTCTATATTAGATAAAGCTTGCTGTAAATTTAACCACCGAGTTTCCAAGTCATCACATGATTGGTTATATACATTAATGGAATCTTGTGCCGCTGAATAGGCCTTTTGAATTTCGTCAATATGAGACTTCAAGAAAATTGAGAAAATAAAGACAGTAGTGAACAAGACTAATTACAATCAAAGCGGATGACCAAAGATAGGGAACTTCTCACAGAAATGAAAAAGCAACTTAAATGACCGGACAAACTAACATAGTTCGAAGCATGACCATGCCTTACTTTATTTAAAATATATTGAAATGATGATGACTCTTTATTACATATTTTATAAACAGTAAGTGATATGAGGGATCTTTAAATATTTAATTTGATATCACGAATCGGTCTGAATTAGACAACCAACGATAACCTGGAAGCACTGAACAAACATTGGGAGCCGATTTAGCAATCTAATGGTAGAGCGTTCGCCGCGGAGCCAGATAGTCCTGGGTTCGATCTCTGGTAGGGATGCAGACGTTGTCCAGTTCTACCAGGTGATCAATGGTTATCTAATTCAGACCAATTCGTGATATTAAATTGACATTCAACGATCTCCACAACACCTTATTTAAATATTTGGTTAGGTAATGATGGAAGGATAATGCCTAGATATTTACACATGAATTATTTGCGTTCATTAAAATGATTGTTAATTGACAGACTGAAATGCATGTTGACTGTTGGAAATTACATGTTTATGTAGGCATAATTAGTGAAGAAAACGTTTTTGTCTAGTAAGAGAGTAGAGGTTAAGTATTCGAATTCCAATTACTGTATGGTGATTTAGAAAACCTTTGTACACACGTTATATATAGGTAGCCGGATAATATCCATACAGAAAGTGTGACTTACATAGAAACATTTACATTCAACTTGAGAATCACTGGTCATCATGTATGATTGAAAAGAGAATTGGTTATATTTTTTAAAATACTCAGTGAATATTAATGACCAGACATTAAGAACAAGCGTACAACAAGGTAATTGTCCAGTACTCTTTGTTTAAGAATAGTTCGCTAATTCAAATCGGTTTACTATGAAATTTATAAATAATCAACTAAAATTAAGGATGTTAGATAGCACAATTCTTACATATTTTTTTAAACTGTCAAATTTGAAATAGCGAACATTTACCAGTCTACGCCTTTTTAGTTACAATGTATGATACTATCCATTTGAAATAGTAGAACTTGTCTCATTCAAAGCTGTGGCACTTAGAGTTACTTTAACAAAAGACTCGGTTGTAGAGCATGTATAAGTATTATTTTTTTAAAAAAAGGTACTAAACATTGAATAATGCTTACAAGTTTTGAGTTGATACCATTTTCCAGTTTACTAAGTTCATTCTGTAAATTGCTTACATTGATTTGTAATTTGTTTCGTTGTTCATCAGAAGTTTTCATGGTATTCAAATTTTCTTTTAGTAAGTTTAATTCACTTTGTTTAGTATAAATAGCTGGAAGGAGATTTTGTAATATTTGTTGTTGATTTGTTAGTGGAATTGGTTTTTCTTCTAAATACTGGCCATTTATTGCTAATGGTTGATTGAGTAGTTGAATTATCTCAGTAGCTATCCAAGCCTAAAAATGTTTGATAGATTTTATGTTGGTACATGTTAAAGTTGAATAGGTATTTAGAAGTTTAATGTAAATGTTGGTTAGTTTAAATTGACTCATGGTAATACCTGTGATTCAATTGACAAACGGTATAGACCCGAATGTCAGGGAGTGTATAAATCTCATCAGGGTTAAAGAAAGATCTCACTGGTAGGATCAGAAGACCACTAAATCCATAATAAAAGGTTTGTAATTAGACTGAATACGACTAATCAAACTGAATTCCAATACACCATGTATTAAATGAACACCTTACTTCCTTTTAGAAAATAAGTAGAACTAATTCCTTACATACACTATCATTTAGCTTTAACAGTTTGGTCATACGAAATGTAATGAACAAGCCTCATAAGAGAGATCAGATGACTAAGGGTTGGATCCTGACAACACTTAGGGCTACTAAGTACAACATTGGTTATAAAACAATGTCTAATTAATGTACATTATTAACTGTACGGCAAGTGGTGAAGTAAAGAAACTATGCGAATATTAACGATATTAAAGTTATTGTGTCTCTATTGAAAATTTTCAATAATGTATCTTTTGTGAAACAACTATAATTGACTACTTGGAAAAATACCAACATAGTTACTTACCTTCAATTGTTCCAACTGTTCGGAGTAAAGAAATTCTTCACTTATTTTCGATTTTAATTGCTTCTGTTGTTCTATCACAGCTTTCTGTAATAAATTCATTTGATTCATGTATAAATCTACAGTCTTAGCATTCACTGGCATAGTCGATGAATTTAACAAATCCTTATCTTTTGAATCTTGTAATTCTCTTTGTTTAACTTTTAATTCTTCTGATATAGACTGAAAATATAAAATGTATGTTAACAACAGTTAAGATAAATTAGAATAACATTAAGATGAAGTATTTATTTAAAGATATGAATAATAATACTCTACAGAGTTGTTTGTAAAGATAAATTTGTAGTTTAGACTCAATTTTCACTATAATCTGACTTCAGGTTTATAACTCTTAAAGACTAAAAAGTTGTCCTAATGGGAAATTACTCAGAGATATTAGATTTTCATCCTGAATAGAATCCATAATGAAACATTTGGATGTCTAACAGTAAGTCCAACTTTAATGTGTGTTGCTGTGTCAAATTATGCATTTCAACCAAGTACATGAATGCCTTCCCATATAACTTGAAAGTATTGTGGGAATAACCATCAGATGGACTTTAATTTTGTAAACGTTAATTTTTTTTATTTCGACTCGTAAATGAAAAAAAATAACAGAAAAATGACAGTGTCATGAACAGTTATTAAATAATCATTAATGAAAAAGTGTCATAGAAATAATTGGAATATTGAACCCATTCAGTGTAAAATCTAAATATTCATATTTTATATCCTCCTACGAATAATCACTAAACTATATCTCATTTATAATATTACACTTAGAAGTCTAGTTTGATATTTTTCCTTACAGATTCATTTTAGTAGTTTAGCTAGTAAACCATGAAATCTTTTACATGTAGATTGAGTAGCCACCAGATTTAGTAGTATTTTATACTGAATGATTTACATTTTTATTCACTTACTAAGAATGTTTGAATTTACAACATACCCAATTACAATCGTAATAACTTACTTCTAAGTTTTGTAATTGAGTTTCAATTTGTTTAGTCACCGGTATACGTGAATGTGATACACTGGTATCTAACATATCATGAGATATATTCTGTAATTGCGTATTTTTCGAAGATAACCAATCATTTAATTCCTCTAGTTTGTTTGTCGAATTAATTTCAGATTTACTGGATACTGATGATGGATGCACAACTATTTCATTATCGTACTTTTGGCATTCATTAACTAATTGATCATAAGTATTCTGAAGATCTAAAAGCTAGAATCATATTGAACAAAATTGAATACAAGACATTAGTACTTAATATTTTACATGAGAGGAATTCTAGTTACACTTAAAATACTCCATAGGTTACAAAGCATGCGTTTTTATGCAGCCTAATATGTTTCTGGGCTTACACATATATGCGTGCGAGGAAGTGGATTAAATCCTAACTCATTCTTTCCCACAGTTACGTATGTAATTACAAAATAAATCCACTAACATACAAAACGATCGTGTCAAAACAATAATAGTCAATCTTATAGTATAAGTAGAAATAATCACATCAAACCTTTTCTAATATGTTACTGATGTAAACTAGCTGAAAACACCTAGTCTTATCAGAAGTAAAACTGATATATCTTCAAAATTTCTTACCATTTTTAATTAGAACTAGTTCAACGAATTACACTGTCAACAAGATACTACGCAAATAACTTTGTGAATATTTGCTTACTAAATCATAAACGCCTTAGAAACGAATATATTTGTTCAACTAAAGTGGCTAAGGTACATTTACTTAAAATGTCTGAATTATTGCTGATATCGCAAAAAAATACCGAGTCAGGTTAAACTAAACTTAAATAATAAATATATTTCCTATGTTATGAACACAATTTCAACTGAAACCTAATAACGTACCGATAAACCAGATGAAATTATACCCACAATAATTTGTGAATCGACAAAACTCTCATGTAAGCTATTTTCCGTTTCTATGTATGATGACAATAGTTGTTATATATACATTATGTACAACCTGAAAAATCTACTAGATGAAATGCTAGTTTATAAACTAACTCCATTTGAATTAATAATAACTTAAATATATTACACATACTTTTGTTTTCATATTGTATTTATCAATTGGATTTGCACAATTTTCACATAATTCTGTACACATCTGTTCAGCTTTTTCTAGGATTGGTTTTACTTCTTCAATTTCCTTACGTGTTTCATTGGAAAAGATTGTTTTCTTGAGAGATTCTATCTCTGGACTGTGAAAAATTAAGGAAAAGGCAATATATATCACTGTATATATAGTTTTCATCAATTTACTTTTAGTAAAAGGAACTTAACTTAAAGGAAAGACTAAACTTGTCACATTTAAAATACATTATTGACAAGGTAGGTATTGTTGATCGTTAGTATAGTTATTTTATTATTACAGTCACAGATCTATAAACTACAGCTGAAGTATTTAACTATGAAAAGATAAATGGATAAAATCCTGAACATAGTACAAAAAGTGCTCTACGTATACCACAGCAGGCTACTTGGATTTCCTATTTATAATCAAAAACAGGACACTATGGTTTTGATATACGTACTGTCGAAAGTTCAAAATAAAAACAGGCTTCAATTTCACTCAGGTTGAACAAGGAAATTCTCAGTGTCTATTAGAATATGACAAGAAGACTTCTTCCAGTCTGGAATCAACCATACACACAGTCAGTATTCACTATGGAATGAGAATAGACGATACACATTAGTTACGTATTGTAAAATAATTAGTATAAATAATTGTTCTTTGGATTGTATGAACTTCATCAGATCGTATTGTAGTAGATACAGTAAATCTGAGACTGTCTACTAACTTATCCACACATAAAATTAGCATAGATTACTTGACTTTCATTTAATTATTTACAAAGTAATTAGTTGAAGCCTTCCAAAAAATATATCAACCAGTTTGTTTGCGGACAGTGTGCATAGCTATATATGGCATATTTGAAACCTTATTTCAACAACTATTAGTTACAACTATCAGATTGGTTTGACTTCGGGATGTTATCGACCGCTTTTATCATTAAAAGTAAGGAATTCTATGTGTGTAATGATTTATCAGCCTAATCTTCCACTTGTTTTTTTTTTTCATTTTTTCAAATTTCTTTACAAACTCTTTTCAACACGCAACATCTTTTCAGACTAAATGGAAATAATTACGTAATTCGTATTTCATAGAGCTATTTATTTCTGAAAACAATGCCAACTATTCAGTGTAATTGTACATTATATATGGTTTCAATTTATTCAGTCGATACAACTATGTACAAAATGAACAATTTAGTTATTTTATATAATGAGAGACAGAATACTACGTATAGGAATCCAAGATTACAGATGAATTACTTTAAAATAGCTATATAAAATGTGTGAAAAACGCTTTTCTTAAAATACTCTTGCACTTTAAACTTAACACAATTGAAAATTTAATTTAATTTCAATGATATAAAAAGTATAAATTACTTGATATTCTAAATAGATCTATAATTTTATATTTATAAACAGATAAGAAAGAAAGAACAATGTTGTATTAACATACCATTCAATTTTTGTTTTAATTGTTTTCAATTGTAAATCTAATTGTTGAATTAATTGTAGAAAATTATTTTTAGGCTCAATTAAATACTTTATATCATTTTCCCATTTTGATAATTCATTAACTAATTGATTAAATTCACTTCGAATATGTTCATTTGTAGAATTGAAATTTAATTGATTGATTAAAGATTCAGGTAGAGAATTTTCTAAATTTTGTACTAAATGATTAAATTTATTTAAATCTGGAACAACAGTGTCTAATTCTTGACGAAGTGTAGAAATCTAAATAAAGTGACAGAAAACATTGATATACAATTAAATGTAATAATACCAATAATTATTATACTATCAAAGTACTAGTTAAATTTATCTATCTATTCACATTTACGTAATTCCAGAATGAGACCGAATGAACAGAAGGAATTGAAAAGTAGTTGCGATAATTTAGTGGCAGTGGTAATTAGAATGAATAGTCACACAGAATAAAGTTCAAGAAAAAAGGAATCAAATGGAATGTATGAAGGAAAAATACGACTCCAGATTTAGTGAAGAATAAACTGTGAATTTGTCTGAACTACTTAGATTGTAACTGGGTTATGTCATCTAACGTTGCCAATCACTGATCTTAGTTGTTATACGGACATGCATTTATCAACGTAGGTCAGATAAATAGTTAATGACTTCATTTACTAATACTACGTCTTTGATTTAGACGCCCCTAGATTTCTTCCAAGTTAATCCCACCCACAGCCAACATCATATAACTGTTTGAAATAAATTCATAGCGAAAAGAATTGTCAGATTATTTCCTGAATTCTAACACAGTTAGTAAGTTTATTAATTGACACTGTATACCTGAAATCTCCAGTTTTTATTCTGACAAGTGTAAATTAAATTTACGGTAGTGAAACCTGCAATAACTATTCAGTACTTCTTAAGTTATCAATAATCGTCTGACTAATAGAAATACCATAAGTAATTTAGCACATAATAAACATAACTGACTTGATTCAAATGACTTGTGCTTCCCATTGTGGAGTCTGCAAGGCATTTGTCACGTACACTATGTATTCGATGTGATTTTTGTTGTAGTCTTTCTGTTAGATCAGAATCAATTTTATGACATTCATTTAAATCATGCTGTAATTTGCTTAATTCTTGTTGCAATTTATCATTCAACATAATTGCTTCATTCCATTGTTGTTCAAGAGAATGCATTGAATTTCTCAATTCCACAGCACCTGGCATATGATCACGATTGTGTAGAATTTGTGCAAAACTTTGGCGTACACTTTCAAGTTTAGGTATATGTTCATTGAAATGAGCACGATGTCTAGATTATCAAACAATTCAATTATATATGAATAATTGTTAAAAGCAATCAATGTAAGTAGTTAATGTGTAATTCTTTAAGTTGATATTAGCTGACAATTAATACAAATAGAATACCTGAGATAGTTTAGTTTCCGTTTGAGTTGAATATACAAGTAAGTTTAGTTTAACGAATAAAATGTCAACAATATTTTGTTTTGCAACAAACGTATTAATAGAAAATAAGTAATCAGGATATAAATATGGTAAAAAGAAACAAAGTTCAGTTTATCTAATGAAACAATCTTGTATCCACATACATGCATTGTACCAGCAACAGTTAGTTGTCATTAAATTTCTAGTAGAATAACAGCTCTAAATATTGAATAAGTGTAGCTTATATTCTTTTAGCATAGTGGAGAGAAATTTTGAATTTGTAATGAGTAATGAGGCAAATAGTATGAAATGCAATATTAACCCACAGGAAGAGATATGGAAGATATAGATTGGCCTTATTCGTCGATTAAATTAAAGTGAAGGTGCATCGGTTAGCCATTAAACTTATTTAAAGTTGTACTGATGCTCTGTGTAGCTGACTTTAAACAGGAGAATGGTTGGATAACAGAAGATTACTACAAAAGTGTACTTAACATACAAATATGATATAAGACAGAAACAAACACATAGCATACTTCAGCAGCATAAAATGAAATAGTTAATGAAGAATACACACTACAATATGTAGCACTTGCCCACTAAATGAACGAGGAAAATGATCGAAACTTTTAGGGATGCTTAACTGACAATAAAAATATCACAAACAATCTCAAATAATAGTGTGTTGCATTGTACTTATATAATCATGTGAGTTATGGGTCAGTCTACTATTTATGATTACCCATATAGTTTGCTGGTATTTTTAATTAGAGGTTATAAAGAGTTTGATAAATACAGTGTATGTATGTATGTATGTATGTATGTATGTATGTATGTATAATAAACACAGAACCTGGCACATGTGTGCATCAAGTTGCCATACCCCTATGGCACCGTAAGATTAACACCACTACCATTAGTAGAAGTTACTTCAATAAAATAAAATAATAGTAGTAACAAGGAGTGTGAAAATATACAATATAGTTCAGGGAGAGGAGAAAGTTATGGAATAATTTAAAGCTCACGATTTAAGAGAGGACAATGAGTGAATGCATCTGCGCGATTGTGACCGATTCTTGGCTATGTCACACAGTGTTTCTAGCCACTGGTTACGGTATTCGCGAGGACCCTATCCAAGTAGTCTGCAGCTGCCGACACAACTCAAACCAACAGTCAGTGACTTCATGGACTGATATCATGTCTTAGTTTGGCCGCCTCTAATTCATTTCCATCCTGCTCCTATATCAGCCAACATCGCGCGTCGAGGCACATGGTAGTTGGGCATGGGCAACAAAGTTCTAACAACCCCAGGAAATGAAAACTCACAACCTCATCGACCGATTTACCACATTTGCCTAACACCCGTCGTCTAACCTCGTTATTACTTACTCGGTGATCCCAGCTAACGCGAGTGATGTTTCGCAGATATCGATGGTCAAAAACTAATAACCTTCAAGTGTCATCTACCCTTAATGGCCACGTCTCACACCCATACAGTAAGACAGAGCGAACTGTTGCGCAGTATACTCTCCCTTTCGTTGAGAGACGTAAGTTGGCAAAAGCCAAACGAGCTTTTGAATTCGTATTGAGATTTCGTCAGAGACTAACTCATTAGGTCTAATCGAATTTCCAAAATAAGTGAAGTGGTCGACGTGCTCAACTACTTCACTTCCTATCTTTAGTTCAGGTGTTAACGAAAACTAGTCCTGGAGCATGACAAATACAATAACAAGTTAGATAGACTACTAGGTTGTGTCTTACACAAAGTAAACAACAATAACTAATATCAAATACAATACAATCAAATTAAATAAGATTACGAAATATATTGGCATTTATTATTTATAGTAGTAATAATAATAATAATAATAATAATAATAATAATAACATACTTTTTCAAATCATTTATTACTTCATTGACAGATTGTATATTCAATATATTTTTATTGATATTATTCATTGTTTTAACATAATCATTAAGCCAATTTATTAATTCTGTACGTTTTTCTTCAAAATTATGTAAATTTGTTATAATAGATTTGAATTCATTACGTCGTTCATTTAAACAATTGCCTAATTGATTATAACGTTCATGTAATTCGTCTAATTCACGATTGACTTGATTAATTTCTATATTATTAAAATTATTTTTTTTTAGATAAAAAACGGTAAACAAATGAAAATTATTCAATAACGAGAAAATAATTTAACGATGAATAGATTAATTTCACAATGTTACAAAGTTCACCTATTGATGGAAATAATCAATGATGCTATGGAAATGTCACTGGCACTACATTGATTTTTGGGAATTTACAAGACGGTGATCAAAAAATATTCAAATGTATGTGTTTATTTCGTGTTAACTTATGTACTAAATCTCGTATATAGAAAAACAGATAGAATTGTAGTCACAAAAAGCTAAATAACCAAAAGAACTTGCAAACACTGTGTATATAGCCAAACAGATTCAACTGTTTAGAGCTATCTACAACTTACATAGAAACCTAGTACGTACAGTTAGCTTTCCAATTCCTTAACACTAGTGAAATTTTCGGTATCCATTTAGAGAAGCTAAAAGCTATGTATACTTATAATTATTTAACCTCTTTTTTTCTTTTACTAAAGTCAGCCTATAGTTTTATCCTATCCTAATTAATGAGTTTATCATCCCTAGTCAATCCCGTACTTGTTTACATTTACATTACTTGTTTACACTTAAAATTCAATATTATATTCTACCATTCTACGAAACACTTATTTCACTGCATTTAATCTTTCAATCCTATTTTTGATTAATATTTGATATCATAGCAAGTAAATTTTCAGTATCTTAATACAAATAAAATCTTTTGTGATAATATTTACTTTACTTCTCTGTTACTATGTATATTCAATAAATACATAGGATTGATGCATGTGATGATATATGAAAATTACTGAATACTCGATGAATTCCGAATAGATATTTAACGAATATCTTCGAAATATATAACTTGAAATTGATTCTACAGAAAATGTTACTCGAAATAAACATATCTGTAACTATGAATTTCATACTTTATTATGTTTATTTATTGAAGAAATTTTCAATTTTGATATCACGAATTGATTTGAATCAGACAACTATTGATCACCTGGCAGCACTGGACATCTGGTTCGCCCTAGTACGGGACTCCTCAGCAGTGCACACTCAAAACTGATTCAAATCAATTCCTGACATCGATATTGACAGTTAACTACCTCCACAAACGCCCTAATTGTAATTAATATCAGCTCACTAGTGACTAGCTCCTTGAGATAATTCCTGGAGTTCTAGTGTGAAGACGTGACCGGTGGAGTTCAGCCTTGTCAGAAGTAACCCACCGATAGTATGGAGGAGGTCGCGCAACGTATCGCAAACTTACTGAACTGGAAATATCAACCGTTAGAAGCTGATTCAGTGGTCCAATAATAAAGCGTTCGCCGCGGAGTTAGAGGGTCCTGGGTTCGATCCCTGATGGGGTCATGGACGCGCACTGCTGAAAAGTCCCATACTAGAACAAAACAGCTGTCCAGTGCTTCCGAGTGATCAACGCTTGTCTGATTCAGATCAATTTGTGATATCAAATTTGACAATTAACTATTTCTACAAACCCCCCTGATTGGAAGAAATTTTCATTTAAATTTAACGAAAGTGAAAGGGCTCATTCATATGCAAGCATTGTTTAACACCTAGAAGCATTTAATTATTTGCTAGTATGGTAAATAGTTATCTAGTGTGCAGTGTAATTATATTCTTTTCAGTATTGTGCCCTATATATCTTCATAGCAAGTGTACTGTCAACTTAATGCGAAAGGATAAGCCACTTTGATACATGTTTGCAACAAATTAAAGAAACGAACGTTGAACTACATTCACTCTCTATATCTGTCTCTAAAGAAATAATGAGATTGACGTGCTTTAATCACCAGTAATTTATAGATAATTGTTTGTGTTTTGGTATCTTGTAAACCCTAACTTAAACTGATCATCATAAGCGACAGTACTGTTTATCATCGCGAGGTTCTTAACGTATAATGCTATAATCAGTATAAAACCTAAATACCTGAGCACTGAATATAAAAATGTAGGTACTCAAAGATTGATGTCAATTCTAACTTCGCATTTAGTACGTTTTAATACTAGATTATTTAGACACTACATCTAATTTAGAACTGTTCAAATAAGTATATTCTAGCACACTTACTGTTCGGTCGATCATTATTGATTTAAATAACAGTTAACTTTGAAGAGTAGGCTGACAATCTAAATACTTTAAAATAAATTTTAGTTGATGTATCCCTTATCTTACCTCAGAATAATGATATAGCCAGAAAATGCTTGGTGCCTATCATATTAGTTAATAAGTCTCAGCCAATCAGGGTAAAGTACGCGCCTACTCCGACGACAGTTGCTGCGTATTTTCTTAAAACCGGTGAATTTGTAAGTGACCGGTAGACAAAATAGTACAACTACTGATGATACCGACAATAACGTTAACAACAAAAACCAGATGAGAAGTTATAAATACACATCATAAGGTCGTAACATAAATGAACTAAAACATTCATGGTATTAAGACAAATTTCATAAAATCTATACTAAGAAGATAAAAAAAAAGTGTACTCGTATGGATGAAAGGAAATAATTAGCCGTAATTATATTTGTCACTAGAATCAAAGTTGTAATAAACATGCATCTAGACACATCAAAGAAACGATATTTGGCATTTTTCACAGAAGACGACACTTAAATGATGAAAAATTATGCGTAAACAAAAATAATACACATACGAAAAACTAATGGCATTAAAAAAAATAAGATAAAAATATGACACCATAATTTACATTTGCAAATTTTAAAAATGCAAGAGCTATAATCATTCGTTAAAAATTAGAGCTAGGAGCGGAAATGCCTTTCAATTAAGAAATCGCCTGTTGTCTATATAATGATGGACATAATATGGATACTCTAAATTCTTTCCAAATTATAAATAAACAAACAACTTCTGTCTTATCACTCTTTACCGAAGCCATTATTATTAAATGGCTTACACCTGATTTATGTATTCCGTAAAATACCATCGTTAATCTCAGCTCGTCTTGGTGACTTCAACTTTTTTCATCGCTTACTTCTGTGCTGACATTTATTCAATTTCATTTTATCTCATATAAGCTCTGCTCACTTTAATTTTTGATTAATTCAATTCTGTTATCGTATTGTATAATCTTTCAACCTAAATTTTCAAGCATATCACCATATTCACATTACTTAATATATAAGTATTCGACTATATAAACATCTCTTATAGTCCTATTGTAATTAATACTTCTTTTATCATTCTTCATTGATGAGAACTTTTTCACCATAACGATATGCAGTATGTACGTACATAACTATTGATCTTAGATTGTGGAACAGCTGATGAAAAATACATGAATTACTATTATTATTCAATGGTTTTCGTTCTTGAATTTTTCAAGGAGCGTGAAATATAAGGCGATATCCTGTTTGTAACAAATCAGAAATTTTGAACCTTTCCTGACTTGAATTCATTAGTTATTCTATTCTGTTAAATAATAGCATAAAATAGCACTAACGTACATAGCTCATTCAAGGACAGCAAAAAAAACATCACACTATATACTTAGTGACCTACAATAGAACATGATCATGCAATATCGTAATTGTATGTTAAAATTCCATACAACATCAAACCCAATCCAACAGGAGGTGTTTCCACACACCTAGTTGTATTGTAGAAGCTTTGATGATACGTAAAATAAGGCCAGAATTAAGTACACAAAAACACTTTGTAAAATCATTTTCATTGCCTTAGCTTCTTACACAGTAATTCACTTAATTTACATGTTATGTCATCTGAGTATATCCCACTAGTACCCATTCGTTCAATTCAGTATATTATTATTATTAGATGGATCATCTTGAATTTTCATTTATAATCACCTCCATTTACGTACTAGTAAAACCATGACAAAACATCTCATCGTGTAGTTGTCTTTGATCTTTAGATACTCATATCAATTTAAGTCAGTTTGATGACTAAATTATTTAGTATTAAGTAATATTACTGTCATACATTCTATGATTTGCACCTATTGTTCACTATTATCACATTTCTCGCCTAATATATAGTACGACTGTACAGAATAAAATCGTCGAT
This sequence comes from Schistosoma mekongi, assembly GCA_034768735.1. NCBI lineage: Eukaryota > Metazoa > Platyhelminthes > Trematoda > Strigeidida > Schistosomatidae > Schistosoma > Schistosoma mekongi. The sequence goes on along the minus strand of CM068305.1, from coordinate 76,295,509 downwards.
AATTTCTTCCGATCACTTATATGATTTCCTGAAAGAATAGTCAAGATTTGGAAGATGGAACTGTTAGCAATAATTGTAAAGCCTTCAACAAATAGTTTTGTTTCATTATAACAATTTATCCTTAGTAATCATATTCTCCCTCTCAATGTGCATATGCACATTGGTTACTATTCAGTGGCACCAAGTGGATTATAAAATATAATTTAGAAAGCATTATTTTCACACAGGAAAGATAATCAACATTTCACGTTAGTGTTTAATACAGTTGTAGATTTAATAACAGAACTACTTGTAAATAAATTTAATTAATCCGATAGCAGAAATCTAATGTGATAAATTTTAAAAGAATATTACAATGTAAATAGTAGTATTTCTAGATAGTGACGTGTTGACTAGACATCTATGTGTGATTTGAATATGGTTCTCATTAATGTGTTGATATCAGCTGGTGAATCACTGAAACCTACAGTGAACAGAATAAAAGCATCGGCTTAGATTTAGATTTCATAATAGTGCTTACTCGCGACTCAAGATAGAAAATAGAGAGCATTTGATTCTATATTAATAGTCCGAAATATGTCGCGTACACCACAGAATTTTAGAGTCCTATGATCTATCTGGTGCATAGTCGTCTGTCCACATTGCTGACAAATCTAAAACTAGTCTAAAAAATTTATTTAATCTCAAGTAGCCCTCAGTGGCTTGTTAGATGATGTTAGTTTTTGACGAAAACTATATGGCTGCTTCTAAGTGCTTAAAAACACCAATATTTCTGAGTTTGAGTAAGAAAATTAATAATCCAAATCAATCTAAGCAACAGTTAAGGGAAAATAAAGATAAGGCCAAAAGTTAAAAAAAGATGGTAACAGTAAAATAAAGCAAAAAACATATTCGTTCACTGCATGCAAACAATATACTCATCTGTTTATAGTTGCATACACGTACATATACATTATGCTTCGGAAGCTTAGCTTACCATATAGATTACACATGGGATCGGCACTGGAGATGCCACTTGATCCACTGCTAGCCATCGGACTTAATATATTCATCAGTTTACTGTCTTTTGATTGTCTATAAGCTGTAGATGCACGTGGTACTGCTATTGAATTATAGCATATACAAGCATATATGGCCATAAAGTGAATATTAAAAAAAATGTGTAGTTTTAAAGAATATATATGGGTCACATAAAGTTTATGCATTAGCTAGACAGCTATTAATTATAATAAAATATAAAATAATATAGTGGATATGAAAATGCCCAGAATCGTTCGTTCATATCAAAATCAATTATTCACTTCAGTTGTAAGACTGGAACACATTATAAGTCACAAACATGTGTCAAAACAAGGCCCTAAGTATTTGATATGTGGTTTAGTTATTCATACGCAACTACATTTACATCGACAAGAAATCTAAACTTAGTCATTTTGACAAATTGTCATCTAATCAGATACTTAAAGACTTTAAGAAGTAGCTGATTACATAAATAATCATTCACGAACTCTAAGAACACTAGTATCGGTTATAGGATGGAATCTCAGCAAGTAAATAGGATATCAAAACGACATTACAAGAAGCACCTGTTAATTTGAAGCTTTCTTATGATCATAATGAAGTAATTTACTATAATCTGATAATTGGAATTCTGTACTTTCTGTTCTTCTGAACTTTTCCAAACAGCAATAGAAGCAAATAACCTTTTTTCGTATGTTAATGGCGATAATAATACATTATACAATAATGTAATGTCGATGAGCTAATTGTGCAGTGAACGATGTAACATAATATAATAGTAAAGGACAATGAATTTATCGACTAAATAAGTATTGTTAGGCAGCTGTTCTGAATTTCTAATTCCACGAGCTTTTATTACGATATTACTCATTATAAAACAGTAGTTGTATGTTTATGCGCTTTTGTACCTTAAAGATCTCAGTTCACATAGAGTTTCTGCATATCAGATGGTCAGTGAATATTTACTTGGAGATATCTTAAGATGTTTAGTTAAGTGGTATATTACCAAACTATTCGAATGTATCAAGACGAAGGAGTCTGAATTCTTGTTTGGACGAGTTTCAATTATAATTCATTTACTTAACAGATTATGATCGGCATTTTTTAAATAAAGACCTATAAAGTCAAACTTGAGTGAGGTTTATACCACATCGTATGAAGGCCTATTTTAAGAAGCAACCTCACATAGCATTGTGGTTGAAAAGACGTTGAGTTTGTAGTTCACCTGGGGATTAATAATAAAGTAAAAGCAAATTATTATTTCGATTGATTAACATTTTCTAATTACCTGAAGAAGTATCAGCATCATTTGAAGCTGTTCCGCGTTTAAAATTCTTATCAGATCCACTTGATGTATTCAACAAAGTATCATAAGCAGAACCTAATTGATCAACTTCATTTAAATGCTGTTGTATAGACTCTTTAAATGATTGCAACTCATTTAATTTTTCCATTTGTTGTTTTACTGAATTCACATTTAATGTAATAGATGATGATAATGTAGTCAAACGTCCATCTGCAGTTAATAACATATCTTGTACTTGATTACGTGCTTGTACATAAAAATCATTAAATGATTCTCTTGCTTTTAAATCATTTTCACGTTTGCTAATGAGACTGAGTAACTGTGACCAATGATCATTCAATTTATGCATATTTTCTTTCAATAATTTACCAGCATCATTATTATCTGGTAGTTTAGTTAATAAACCGTCAGTAGATTCTTGTAAATTGTTTAAGTGCAGTTGACGATTTGCTATTTGCACCTAATCGTATTTGATATTTGAAATGCATGAAAATTTGATTTTTACATATAAGTTAGTATTCGTCATTGGTTATTATATACATTAGCTTCATTACAAGACTAAGTTTATCAGAATTATGTGATGTATATACGCAAGACACTCCGAACAATGTGACCACATATAAACTTGTTAAGATACATATATGTGAAAAATAAGGGTCATACAAGACACATTAAAAGATAAGAAAGCGAAGATATTATGAAAAATATTATGAATTACACTCTACTCTATAAATAATATCAATATTACCAGGGTAGATTTAATGCAAGTACAAATTGTTTTTAAAGACGAAAGTGGGGAGGGGGTGGAGGGCGTTGAGGCTTCAACAAACCTTGATATATGCCCCAAACTACTCATCTTCATATGAGAAACTAATATGGTTTCGAAATGTTCAGTTTATCACAAATGATTACGATATCATCAACATATCTCACATATTGAATCACCAGCTAGATTTTCTACATATACACATCATTTAGTAATGGACCTAAAGGATTAATCATAGCAACTACGTCAATCTGTTGGAACTATCAAATCAACCTACGTGGCATTGTATAAGAGGAATTTGGAGCATATACTTAGGTTTGTTGAGGCCTTAACGCCCTCCACCCCCTCCCCACTTTCGTCTTTAAAAACAATTTGTACTTGCATTAGATCTACCCTGGTAATATTGATATTATTTATAGAGTAGAGTGTAATTCATAATATTTTTCATAATATCTTCGCTTTCTTATCTTTTAATGTGTCTTGTATGACCCTTATTTTTCACATATATGTATCTTAACAAGTTTATATGTGGTCACATTGTTCGGAGTGTCTTGCATACATATATCATATAACTGAAAAATTTCGTCTTCTAATTGCAATATCAAATTTTACCAAAGGGAAGAATTGTTTTCACTAGATTTAATCAAATACTATTAGGGAACATATTTTAAATCTAGGAACTGATTTCCTATTCAGAGATAATTCTAAACACTTGAAGTGTACAAACGAAGTGATAGTACCACGTAAACGTGGTGACAAAAGGCAGTATTCTGAATGTCCTTTTGAGACAATAGTTCTCAATCAGTAATCGAATAATATAATGTGAAATAGTTAATGAAGTTGACTACATAACTACGGATTATACTGGTTATGACGAAATGTCCTTACGAAATCTCAGTTTGGACAAGAAGGACCTGATAGAATCTTGTCGAACTGTGATATTTACAATAAAAATAAAATATGTGGATCGCTACTAAGCCTTAAGTGATATGCCACAATTTGCATCTCACTAAGTTAGTTGCAATAAGTATAGAGACGCATAAACCAAAGATTGAGGAATAAGTAACTAAAAGTAAGGCTACAAAGATAAAATACAGCCCTGTTAACTTGGTAGTTCATAAGGAATTAATCATTTTTAAAATATTCTTAATCGTGAACTCACATCAGGTAAACAATGGGGAGCTATCTGAAATAGGTCAGCTATGTTATCAATCAACAAAATATTTATACATTCAATATCCTTCTAGGTGTCTTTATGACCATCTAACTATTCAGTTATGGGATGGAAATTTAGGGTTTCACGTTAACAACATTCTTAAATCAGTGATATAACGTAATCATATGTGAGTATTGTTATCCATCTGTTTAATTAAAAATCAAGAAATTAATCTCTAAATAAGTGGATGAGAAACAAATTGCCACTCAGTTAGATGGCATAGTACACATTAATGAAGTCTAGGTGGATTCACGTTGAAAGTCCTAGACGTTGCATTTTGTGAAAATAATAGTAATATATATAATAAAAATTACTGTAAAATGACATGCAAACTAAAAAAAGGAATAGAATATAGAGAATCCTTTAAGTAATTTACTTTAATAGTCTGAAGTTGGTGTTTTAAGTAGTTTTCTGGTAGATTAGCAGTAGCTTGACGATTCAATTGATTCTCAACTTGGTAAAGCCATATATCGAATTCATTTATTTCATATTGACACTGAGCTATTTGGTTCTTAATTTTGTCCAATCGTGAAATTCGTGAAACAACATCATCCTTCAAAGATTCAAGTCTACGGAAATTATGTAACAATAATAAACTAAGCGTTAAACCATAGATCGGAATCATAGTTCAGTGGAGCTTACACAAATTATTATCATATTTGGAAATTTATCATGAATTTTTAAAAACAAGAAATAATTAATTATTAAACGATAGAGAATCTACTAATTCAGTGTAAGTTTTAACACTTTCAGTATTCTGTTCATTTTTCTGTTATGCTCTTAAAACAATTAAAACAAATTAACTAAGAATAATAATTAGAGAGTATTTGAAGTAGTTGTATCCAATTGATAAAACCAGTTACATATTTCCACAATGTTAACCTTTTATTCAGTTCTCCCAAACAACCACCTTTCGGTTTAAAGATAGTTTTCATTACAGACTAATATCACCAAGATAACCACTGAAAACCAAGGAGCACTATAAATTAGTTTCGCTCAAGTTTGAAAATCAACATTATGAACCTACAGCACCATAATCGATAGGAATTGATCCTTCGAGGTCTCTTTAGACAATTGCATAAAACTTATCTGAATGGTAAAGTACTTTTCATATTATCATAGAACAATATAAAACGTTGAAATATGTAGAATACTGAAGGAACAATCATACCGATTGTCTAATATATCAGTATGTTTCAACTCCGATTGTGCCATCCTCAGTTTACTAGGATCATTCACTTTAGCTTGCTCTGCTGTTTGATTTAAACGATTTCTTATTGTCTGTGAGGCCGATTGCATTGTATTGATTTGTGCTAGTGTTTCATGTAATTTAATCATATCAGAAGACAATTCAGCAGGTAATGTTTTTGCATCATCAGTATGATCACTAGATAATTGATCACCGATTCGATTTGTTTGATTTAAAAATTCATTTAAACATTCTTGTGTAGTTTGATTTGTCAGTATGTATTTCATAAATTGTTTTTCCAGTTTTTCACACTGTTCAATTAATTGTTTTTGATAAGTCAATCCTTTTTCTAATGGTTGATTAATTGCATGAATTAGATTAGTCGAAATAAGATTAGCTTCGGTGAATTTCTCTTCGATTAAATGTAAATTCACAATTTTTAAATTCTAAAACAATGACAAGAGAAAACGGAATAAGCAAATTAACAGGGATAGTAAGTTGTTGTAAAGACGACATGTTTTTTTTGGGAGAAAAAATCTGTGACACCTAAATATATGCCTGAGATGGAAAGCGTACATAGACTGCTCAATTGGAAGCTAATTCTCATCACAAACTGATGGTATTTGAAAAAACTTGTCAAGAAACAGTATGATGCTGCGCATTCACGAATTCACCTCAAAGCTAGTAAATGATGACTGAAATAGAATAGGCTTAAGTAAATAAGTAGTCTTCTTCACTGGTTGGACAAATGAAGCTTAGCTAAAACAAAGTACAATAATCTAAAACTCTGATACCAGTTGCATAATAAACTATAGTCTCATTTAAGAATCTAAAGATTTCACTAACTGTTAATCAGTCAAAACGCTGCAATCTAGTGTATAATTGTGCATATGCTAAGCAAATTTTATTTGCTTTTCTAAACATCATAAAAATACTCTTATTACATACATAGAAATAATGTATTTACTAAAACTATTTTATTGAGTTGTTTTTCATAGTTGACAAGTCATGTTCTTCACGAGGTGACGTCAACCGAATGGAAAACATTCTAGATAATTATGACTTAAAAAAGTTGGAATTATGATGTAATGATGGCACATATCAGTATTAAAATATCATACACGGAGAACGGCCTAATATCTATTAGTAAGTGTATGGGATACTGAGTTGATAGAGGTAGGATAAACCGAGGAACTCTAAAAGTTTCCACAATTACGATGTGGTAGTAAGATAGCTAGTTTCACTTACTGTATATTTGTTTGCACCTGGCCATTGTTATCTAAATAGTACTGTACTACTGTGAACTTATCTTTGTATATAAACAACATCATGTAGACTTAGTTCAGTCACAATGATTGTTTTCTTTATGGAGATAATACATAATATCGTTGTAATTGCACACAAACAATAGAACAGAAAATCTACTGGGCGGAAAGAGCAAGTATTTTCTTATGTCTCTATTGACGTTAATAAAGATCAAAATAATTGTACAATTCTGTTAATAGATCATTGCATACTAATAAACTATAGTCATTTTGGTGGCCAGGATTCTGGAGTTTATAAGAATAATGTCAAAAAAATATACAGCAGATTAAATAACCATTCACTATCATATAAAAAGCCCAGGGAAATGTCATTGAGTCATATACACGAGTATCTGATTAGGAATTAGTTGAATTTTGAACGACAAGAATCAATAAAAATACTATCGAGTACAAGCCATCACAAGCCTAGTATGCAGTTAAGCAACCACATATTACTGCCAAAACGAGATGAGGAGCAAATCGAAGGAAAATTTCACATCGCATATTATATATTTATTATTGAAACGAAAATATTTAAGTTATTAGAATAACAAGAATACAAAGTTAATTCGAGTAAAACGTTTACTAAGTAAATAGATACATTATAAATTCAGGCATATCTTACGTTTAAATCATTTTGCGTTTTGTTTAAATCTCCATGTAATTTATATAATTTACTCAATTGTTCTTGACTAATTTTCTTAATTTTATTCAACGCTAAATTACTCAATTCATCTGATCGAAGAAGGCTTTTTTGTATTACATTCAGCTGGAATTTAACTTGATCTAATTGTTCAGTTGACTCAGATAAATGCTTTTCATACTGTTGATACATTACATTGATTTCTGCAAGATATGCTGATTGAGTTTCTAATCGACTAATCAAGTGTACCAAACGATTATTTGCTTCCTTTACTGTATGCTCTATTCTGTCTTCTAATTCTATATTATCACGTTGAATACTATCTTCATATTGTTTACGATCTAAGCCAGTGAAATGATTTAGTTTGATATTGTACATTTTCTAATGTTGAGAAATAACAGTCAAACAGCAATGATAAGCAAATTGAAAAGCTAGGAAAAGATTAAGTTTATGATGGTTAACTATAATTAATTAGATGCTTAATAAGCACAATACAAGGATATTAGGATATAGTTATATAGGTTGAAATTTTCCTTATCTAAATATCATGTTCAGTTATTTCACACTTTTAGTTTATTCTAAAACCTACTACTTACGGCATATTTTTACGTCAGAAACTGACTTTAGCTAAGCATTTATTAAGAATAAAAAGGCAATGGAAAGTTGCTTTGTACTAGCATGGAACTCCTAAGTAGTGTCCACCGACGAAACGAAGAGATTGGTCTTTCAATAGTCAGCCCTTCAAGCGTGCTTGTACTCATAAAAGCACTGAGCTGACATCCAATGGATAAGATTTCTAATTTAAGTCAGCTCTTATTTTTGTTTTCCTTAGCATTATATTTTATTCGTTTTTATAGTGTGAAAATATAACAACGTAGACCAACCAATCTATGAACTATCACTTTATATATTGCTGTGTATTTAATTTTTCATTTACAGGAATAGATTCGTTAATCGAAGAATCAAATTATAACATATTTAATTACATCGCTGAGAGACATGACTCGTGAAAAAATAAAGGACAGATCAGTCGTCACTAGGATTACATTTTCATACATGAATAGTTAGTTACGTCAACTTTTCTAAAAATTCACATTTCCAAACAGGCAAATGATGAATTTTGTTTGGATTCATAGTAGCTTTATGAATAATAATACAGCGAGCAACTGAAATTACTCTCATATAAATACTACAAAAATGAAAGTAACTGAATTGAAAACTGAGTTACCATGCCTAGATTTATGTACCGTGTTAATAATCACATTGCTTAGTGTACGAAAGTTACTGATATAATTCTGAATAATTTGACCAATGTTTGAACCCGTTAACCAGTTGGTTGCATATCTAGTGACTTAACCCATAACTTCCAAACTAAAGTGTGATTTTTAATCAACATCGTGCATCAACTAACACAGTACTTACCTTACTATCAGCGTAACGATTAACAGATGCAATAAATTTATGCATCACACTTGGTAATGTACTAATAACATTATTATGCGATGAACTAGATTCAGTTAATGCTGCCTTCAATCGTAATATACAAGAATCTATTTCATCTGGATGATTTAGAGTTTTCAATTTATTCGTCAAATAATTCTCTCCAGTGGTAGTAGTAGTAGTAGCAGCAATTGTTGCATTTACAGATGTTGCGTTACTAATCAAAACAGATTCTAAATTTTCTAGCAGACTACGAAGACTTTGTAATTTGTAAGTAAGATGCTCCAGTGAATCTAAGCTATGAAGTAAAATCCTAACTCGGCTCTCAGCTTCCGTTTGCAGCTTGAAATCAAGCAAAGTAAAAGAAACAAGACAAAAATATAAGCCAAAAGTAGATAAATTTCTTTAACATTGACTAATAATTGAATAATAGTTAATATCCTGGTTATCTACTCCTTTGTATTGATAGAATCCTGTAAACCAAAGTGTAATGCAGTTACTTAATATCGAGTACACTACACTTTAAGGTAGATGTAAATAATCGGTAAAATGACTAGAATCTGAGTTTTGTATTAACTGGCATTGATCAATCAAATATATTTATAATACTGGCAACCAAACTCGAATTCACCAGTTAATACATACAGAATATTATATATTATATAACTATATATATCTTATAAATTACATAACTAAAATGGTTCTTTTTATCACCTGATATAATACTCAAAATATAACTGAAATTTACTAAATTAATAACAATAACTTACATTTTCCAAACGAGTTCTCAATTCTTGACATTTTGACTCCAATGGTTTCCAAATAGGTTCTGGTTGATTAGTATGATGTAAAGTTTCAATAGCTTGTTCAGCCTGAAATAATATAGCTCTGCTTGAAGTTTGATGAGTACGAATTTTGTCCAAAATTTCCTATGTTAATAAACAGAAATATTCATGCATAATTAGTATATAACAGATGGTTAATGTCGTTGTTATTACGATGATCGGGTCTACAAAATGGACAGTTAGTTGACAATGAATGATATGAAGGTGATGAAAATATATTGTCTCCTGTTGTTATTTACTCAAAGATCGTCTTCAAAGGGTAGTCAATAAGTCGATAAAATTAGAAAAAATAATGATTTGAGGTAACATAAAATTATAGATCGAAATACAAATATAAAAGTCGTTCTGTAGTTGAGGAATAATTACATCTTGCAAACGAGGTTATATAAGATGTGAGCCATTTAGTCAACTTATTTGAGCCTATCTTATCATTCGATGAGGGACGTAAAGTATTAACATTCTTAGGTATTGGCTAGAAACGGTAATATGCAACCAGTAATTCTGAAAAGTACTAACAGCACTAATAGCTGAATAGATTCTATTTCTCAGGAAAATCACCTTCACGCTATGCTATTCTTATTCAGCTAGAAATTGATGCAATCTCTTATATTACTGTAGCATAAAAATAGTTCTTTTGTAAAATTGGAAATAAGACAAAATATGAGTAGTGTTGTAATATATAATGTAAAACAAGCAACTGAAGCAAACAAACTGAGAAATATAATCATTCCACTGAATGTTTGTGTTTGACATGTTATTGGAGTAAATTGGAGTAAACCACAAACTAATAATGTGATAAAGATTTACAAAATATCTATACTTATTCATAAATTCTAATTACATTGGCGAAAACACGAATCAGTGTTCTGGGCAGTTACTTTGTTCATAGATTAAGATGACGTTTAGTGTAGTTTTAGAAGAAATCTCAGTTGTCTACAGGTATGTGTTAGTTACTAGTCCCTGAGTTGGAGCTTTAATGAACGTTTATAAGAAAAGTGGCATAAAATTCCGAACTAAAATGAAATACTTATCTAGTGTTACTTAGTTGCCAGTGGTTCAACAGTTGACATAAGTCAAGAACCACCTTTACAGTAATCTATGCTTCACAAGACGTCTAATCAAATAACTTTATTTGTTATTATGTAAGCATAACAAAAATTGACAAGCGAAAATCAATGCAAACGTACTTGATGATCATCTAAAAGATGACGGTTTAAATTATCATCCAAACTTAAATTTCCCATTTGCAAAAGTTGTAATTCTAAATCCGTTAGCCATAAAGCTTCCTTATCCAAAGCAATGGCAAGCTGTGTTACAAGCTTCTTCGTAGTCTCTGATACTGTAGGCTATAGAGTTTTGTTCATTAAAACAATCAAGAAAAAATATTTTAATTATGAAAAATATAAAACACAAAGATTTATGAAGATAACAGAATCTCGCTATTACATATGATAACACTAACAAATAAAATTACCTCAAGTTTTAATAAAAAGTAATGCTTTGGGATGACTTTTCACTACAGAATCAATCAAATAACAGTTAATTTAACTATTAAATATGCATCATACTGAACAGATGAAGAAATTATTTTATTCATGATACTCCTGAATATGAAAAATAAACAACATCATTCGTTAAGTGATAACATGTAAAAGGCAGGTGGACTTAACGGATACCTAAAACCTCCAGACCAAAATAGAATGTGAATTAACAATATAAAGAATGTGAATACCGGAAGAAATTAAGACGCTCGTTTTAACAGATGAAAAGTATGAAGGCCATTGCTAATTTCTCACAATGTACTACTAAATTTACATAAATTAATATTCTTGCTAAGAATATTTGCTAGTGAATCAAAAATCAAATATAAAATAAACGCATAAAACTTAGAAAACGGAGTTAAGGAATTGTTATATAACACAGATCCTTATAATTATATATCCAACAGAATTCAATAGTAAAGCTAAGTCAATAGGTCAATCAAGATTACATGATTTACTAAGTAGTCAAAAACAATAATTGATGAGGCTAATAAAGTAACAAAAAGGAAGTATTCTCGAAATTTAGTATTATTCTACTTAGTAGACATCATAGCCTACGAACTTACGTAAAATCTTGAAGAAATAGAATGTCATAATTTAAACACAAAACAGGTGATGCTAATAGAAATATGGGCATAGTAAAATATACAAGATAAAATAATACTAGTTAGTAACTAAACAGCTAAAGAGCAAAATACATGCTAAAAAAAGGTTCAAAGGAGCACAAGCAAGTTACCACTACATAATTCAAGCAGAAAACAAGACATAAAAAACAACAATGAAAAAAGAGTAACACAATTATAAACAAACACAAAAAGTTAAAAAGAACATCAAAACATTAAAAAAGAACAAAATACACAAAATTAATACAAAAGAGTTAACGAATAAAGAAAAAAAGTAGACTTACGAAAATTGAGGTATAAACGCCGGGAGCGGAGGAAGAGATATTTGACAAAGAAAAAACAGACACATCAGAAGAACAATCAGTAACAAACAAAGAAGGAGACAAGGGACAAAAAGAAACATCACCAGAAACAAAAAAAGAACGAATATCATTATCAGAAAAACGACCAACAGTTAAGTCCGACAAAGTCAAGGAAACAATCGTTGAATCCACACTCATCACAATACCATCCAATATCGGCGACAAAACACCTTCACTCGTCAACATCACTCCCCTCTTCACATCACCGTCGACCACTTCACCACCAGATACACCGAAATCAGGAACCATCTCTGAAGGCACAACACCCTCTGATTCAACATCACCTCCATGCACTAATGTCATCTCGGGACGAAGACTCATCTCACCTCGTTCACCCACTCTCATATCTCCCATCATCAGGTCAGATGGACGAATCGATGATTCTCGTTGACCACTCTTCAACTCTACCACACCTCTATCAACGCCATCCACACACAATGAATCACCTGCATCACCCACAGATCCCATCTCAGACAACCTACTCACACCCACGTCCACAACAGGCTCCAATGCATCTGTCGACGGACACACTACACCTACTGGTCTCGATGACATCGAATCCACCGCCAGAGCAATCAAACCTGCAGGCGCCAGCAAACCCGTCAACATCAGCTTACCAAGACTCTCAAGACGTCCGGATTTGGGATCACGAACCAACGACCGCTCACCCGATATCACTCCACTGTTCACAGCCTGCGTCAATGTCAACATCACACCACTAGACGGATCACGAACTAGTCCAGACTCTGTGTCAACAAGTCCCGCTTCAATCGCCTCACATAACTGAAGTCCACGCTGATCAGGCAATACTGACACTTCCCCAGATCTCACACCGTCTGACGACAGCATGTCAGAGTCCCAACCACTGTCTACACCTCGTCTCTCAGTCGTGTCGGACAACTGCTCGGAAACAATCGTCGAATCCACACTCATCACAACACCATCCACTATCGGCGACAAAACACCTTCACTCGTCAACATCACTCCCCTCTTCACATCACCGTCGACCACTTCACCACCAGATACACCGAAATCAGGAACCATCTCTGAAGGCACAACACCCTCTGATTCAACATCACCTCCATGCACTAATGTCATCTCGGGACGAAGACTCATCTCACCTCGTTCACCCACTCTCATATCTCCCATCATCAGGTCAGATGGACGAATCGATGATTCTCGTTGACCACTCTTCAACTCTACCACACCTCTATCAACGCCATCCACACACAATGAATCACCTGCATCACCCACAGATCCCATCTCAGACAACCTACTCACACCCACGTCCACAACAGGCTCCAATGCATCTGTCGACGGACACACTACACCTACTGGTCTCGATGACATCGAATCCACCGCCAGAGCAATCAAACCTGCAGGCGCCAGCAAACCCGTCAACATCAGCTTACCAAGACTCTCAAGACGTCCGGATTTGGGATCACGAACCAACGACCGCTCACCCGATATCACTCCACTGTTCACAGCCTGCGTCAATGTCAACATCACACCACTAGACGGATCACGAACTAGTCCAGACTCTGTGTCAACAAGTCCCGCTTCAATCGCCTCACATAACTGAAGTCCACGCTGATCAGGCAATACTGACACTTCCCCAGATCTCACACCGTCTGACGACAGCATGTCAGAGTCCCAACCACTGTCTACACCTCGTCTCTCAGTCGTGTCGGACAACTGCTCGGAAACAATCGTCGAATCCACACTCATCACAACACCATCCACTATCGGCGACAAAACACCTTCACTCGTCAACATCACTCCCCTCTTCACATCACCGTCGACCACTTCACCACCAGATACACCGAAATCAGGAACCATCTCTGAAGGCACAACACCCTCTGATTCAACATCACCTCCATGCACTAATGTCATCTCGGGACGAAGACTCATCTCACCTCGTTCACCCACTCTCATATCTCCCATCATCAGGTCAGATGGACGAATCGATGATTCTCGTTGACCACTCTTCAACTCTACCACACCTCTATCAACGCCATCCACACACAATGAATCACCTGCATCACCCACAGATCCCATCTCAGACAACCTACTCACACCCACGTCCACAACAGGCTCCAATGCATCTGTCGACGGACACACTACACCTACTGGTCTCGATGACATCGAATCCACCGCCAGAGCAATCAAACCTGCAGGCGCCAGCAAACCCGTCAACATCAGCTTACCAAGACTCTCAAGACGTCCGGATTTGGGATCACGAACCAACGACCGCTCACCCGATATCACTCCACTGTTCACAGCCTGCGTCAATGTCAACATCACACCACTAGACGGATCACGAACTAGTCCAGACTCTGTGTCAACAAGTCCCGCTTCAATCGCCTCACATAACTGAAGTCCACGCTGATCAGGCAATACTGACACTTCCCCAGATCTCACACCGTCTGACGACAGCATGTCAGAGTCCCAACCACTGTCTACACCTCGTCTCTCAGTCGTGTCGGACAACTGCTCGGAAACAATCGTCGAATCCACACTCATCACAACACCATCCACTATCGGCGACAAAACACCTTCACTCGTCAACATCACTCCCCTCTTCACATCACCGTCGACCACTTCACCACCAGATACACCGAAATCAGGAACCATCTCTGAAGGCACAACACCCTCTGATTCAACATCACCTCCATGCACTAATGTCATCTCGGGACGAAGACTCATCTCACCTCGTTCACCCACTCTCATATCTCCCATCATCAGGTCAGATGGACGAATCGATGATTCTCGTTGACCACTCTTCAACTCTACCACACCTCTATCAACGCCATCCACACACAATGAATCACCTGCATCACCCACAGATCCCATCTCAGACAACCTACTCACACCCACGTCCACAACAGGCTCCAATGCATCTGTCGACGGACACACTACACCTACTGGTCTCGATGACATCGAATCCACCGCCAGAGCAATCAAACCTGCAGGCGCCAGCAAACCCGTCAACATCAGCTTACCAAGACTCTCAAGACGTCCGGATTTGGGATCACGAACCAACGACCGCTCACCCGATATCACTCCACTGTTCACAGCCTGCGTCAATGTCAACATCACACCACTAGACGGATCACGAACTAGTCCAGACTCTGTGTCAACAAGTCCCGCTTCAATCGCCTCACATAACTGAAGTCCACGCTGATCAGGCAATACTGACACTTCCCCAGATCTCACACCGTCTGACGACAGCATGTCAGAGTCCCAACCACTGTCTACACCTCGTCTCTCAGTCGTGTCGGACAACTGCTCGGAAACAATCGTCGAATCCACACTCATCACAACACCATCCACTATCGGCGACAAAACACCTTCACTCGTCAACATCACTCCCCTCTTCACATCACCGTCGACCACTTCACCACCAGATACACCGAAATCAGGAACCATCTCTGAAGGCACAACACCCTCTGATTCAACATCACCTCCATGCACTAATGTCATCTCGGGACGAAGACTCATCTCACCTCGTTCACCCACTCTCATATCTCCCATCATCAGGTCAGATGGACGAATCGATGATTCTCGTTGACCACTCTTCAACTCTACCACACCTCTATCAACGCCATCCACACACAATGAATCACCTGCATCACCCACAGATCCCATCTCAGACAACCTACTCACACCCACGTCCACAACAGGCTCCAATGCATCTGTCGACGGACACACTACACCTACTGGTCTCGATGACATCGAATCCACCGCCAGAGCAATCAAACCTGCAGGCGCCAGCAAACCCGTCAACATCAGCTTACCAAGACTCTCAAGACGTCCGGATTTGGGATCACGAACCAACGACCGCTCACCCGATATCACTCCACTGTTCACAGCCTGCGTCAATGTCAACATCACACCACTAGACGGATCACGAACTAGTCCAGACTCTGTGTCAACAAGTCCCGCTTCAATCGCCTCACATAACTGAAGTCCACGCTGATCAGGCAATACTGACACTTCCCCAGATCTCACACCGTCTGACGACAGCATGTCAGAGTCCCAACCACTGTCTACACCTCGTCTCTCAGTCGTGTCGGACAACTGCTCGGAAACAATCGTCGAATCCACACTCATCACAACACCATCCACTATCGGCGACAAAACACCTTCACTCGTCAACATCACTCCCCTCTTCACATCACCGTCGACCACTTCACCACCAGATACACCGAAATCAGGAACCATCTCTGAAGGCACAACACCCTCTGATTCAACATCACCTCCATGCACTAATGTCATCTCGGGACGAAGACTCATCTCACCTCGTTCACCCACTCTCATATCTCCCATCATCAGGTCAGATGGACGAATCGATGATTCTCGTTGACCACTCTTCAACTCTACCACACCTCTATCAACGCCATCCACACACAATGAATCACCTGCATCACCCACAGATCCCATCTCAGACAACCTACTCACACCCACGTCCACAACAGGCTCCAATGCATCTGTCGACGGACACACTACACCTACTGGTCTCGATGACATCGAATCCACCGCCAGAGCAATCAAACCTGCAGGCGCCAGCAAACCCGTCAACATCAGCTTACCAAGACTCTCAAGACGTCCGGATTTGGGATCACGAACCAACGACCGCTCACCCGATATCACTCCACTGTTCACAGCCTGCGTCAATGTCAACATCACACCACTAGACGGATCACGAACTAGTCCAGACTCTGTGTCAACAAGTCCCGCTTCAATCGCCTCACATAACTGAAGTCCACGCTGATCAGGCAATACTGACACTTCCCCAGATCTCACACCGTCTGACGACAGCATGTCAGAGTCCCAACCACTGTCTACACCTCGTCTCTCAGTCGTGTCGGACAACTGCTCGGAAACAATCGTCGAATCCACACTCATCACAACACCATCCACTATCGGCGACAAAACACCTTCACTCGTCAACATCACTCCCCTCTTCACATCACCGTCGACCACTTCACCACCAGATACACCGAAATCAGGAACCATCTCTGAAGGCACAACACCCTCTGATTCAACATCACCTCCATGCACTAATGTCATCTCGGGACGAAGACTCATCTCACCTCGTTCACCCACTCTCATATCTCCCATCATCAGGTCAGATGGACGAATCGATGATTCTCGTTGACCACTCTTCAACTCTACCACACCTCTATCAACGCCATCCACACACAATGAATCACCTGCATCACCCACAGATCCCATCTCAGACAACCTACTCACACCCACGTCCACAACAGGCTCCAATGCATCTGTCGACGGACACACTACACCTACTGGTCTCGATGACATCGAATCCACCGCCAGAGCAATCAAACCTGCAGGCGCCAGCAAACCCGTCAACATCAGCTTACCAAGACTCTCAAGACGTCCGGATTTGGGATCACGAACCAACGACCGCTCACCCGATATCACTCCACTGTTCACAGCCTGCGTCAATGTCAACATCACACCACTAGACGGATCACGAACTAGTCCAGACTCTGTGTCAACAAGTCCCGCTTCAATCGCCTCACATAACTGAAGTCCACGCTGATCAGGCAATACTGACACTTCCCCAGATCTCACACCGTCTGACGACAGCATGTCAGAGTCCCAACCACTGTCTACACCTCGTCTCTCAGTCGTGTCGGACAACTGCTCGGAAACAATCGTCGAATCCACACTCATCACAACACCATCCACTATCGGCGACAAAACACCTTCACTCGTCAACATCACTCCCCTCTTCACATCACCGTCGACCACTTCACCACCAGATACACCGAAATCAGGAACCATCTCTGAAGGCACAACACCCTCTGATTCAACATCACCTCCATGCACTAATGTCATCTCGGGACGAAGACTCATCTCACCTCGTTCACCCACTCTCATATCTCCCATCATCAGGTCAGATGGACGAATCGATGATTCTCGTTGACCACTCTTCAACTCTACCACACCTCTATCAACGCCATCCACACACAATGAATCACCTGCATCACCCACAGATCCCATCTCAGACAACCTACTCACACCCACGTCCACAACAGGCTCCAATGCATCTGTCGACGGACACACTACACCTACTGGTCTCGATGACATCGAATCCACCGCCAGAGCAATCAAACCTGCAGGCGCCAGCAAACCCGTCAACATCAGCTTACCAAGACTCTCAAGACGTCCGGATTTGGGATCACGAACCAACGACCGCTCACCCGATATCACTCCACTGTTCACAGCCTGCGTCAATGTCAACATCACACCACTAGACGGATCACGAACTAGTCCAGACTCTGTGTCAACAAGTCCCGCTTCAATCGCCTCACATAACTGAAGTCCACGCTGATCAGGCAATACTGACACTTCCCCAGATCTCACACCGTCTGACGACAGCATGTCAGAGTCCCAACCACTGTCTACACCTCGTCTCTCAGTCGTGTCGGACAACTGCTCGGAAACAATCGTCGAATCCACACTCATCACAACACCATCCACTATCGGCGACAAAACACCTTCACTCGTCAACATCACTCCCCTCTTCACATCACCGTCGACCACTTCACCACCAGATACACCGAAATCAGGAACCATCTCTGAAGGCACAACACCCTCTGATTCAACATCACCTCCATGCACTAATGTCATCTCGGGACGAAGACTCATCTCACCTCGTTCACCCACTCTCATATCTCCCATCATCAGGTCAGATGGACGAATCGATGATTCTCGTTGACCACTCTTCAACTCTACCACACCTCTATCAACGCCATCCACACACAATGAATCACCTGCATCACCCACAGATCCCATCTCAGACAACCTACTCACACCCACGTCCACAACAGGCTCCAATGCATCTGTCGACGGACACACTACACCTACTGGTCTCGATGACATCGAATCCACCGCCAGAGCAATCAAACCTGCAGGCGCCAGCAAACCCGTCAACATCAGCTTACCAAGACTCTCAAGACGTCCGGATTTGGGATCACGAACCAACGACCGCTCACCCGATATCACTCCACTGTTCACAGCCTGCGTCAATGTCAACATCACACCACTAGACGGATCACGAACTAGTCCAGACTCTGTGTCAACAAGTCCCGCTTCAATCGCCTCACATAACTGAAGTCCACGCTGATCAGGCAATACTGACACTTCCCCAGATCTCACACCGTCTGACGACAGCATGTCAGAGTCCCAACCACTGTCTACACCTCGTCTCTCAGTCGTGTCGGACAACTGCTCGGAAACAATCGTCGAATCCACACTCATCACAACACCATCCACTATCGGCGACAAAACACCTTCACTCGTCAACATCACTCCCCTCTTCACATCACCGTCGACCACTTCACCACCAGATACACCGAAATCAGGAACCATCTCTGAAGGCACAACACCCTCTGATTCAACATCACCTCCATGCACTAATGTCATCTCGGGACGAAGACTCATCTCACCTCGTTCACCCACTCTCATATCTCCCATCATCAGGTCAGATGGACGAATCGATGATTCTCGTTGACCACTCTTCAACTCTACCACACCTCTATCAACGCCATCCACACACAATGAATCACCTGCATCACCCACAGATCCCATCTCAGACAACCTACTCACACCCACGTCCACAACAGGCTCCAATGCATCTGTCGACGGACACACTACACCTACTGGTCTCGATGACATCGAATCCACCGCCAGAGCAATCAAACCTGCAGGCGCCAGCAAACCCGTCAACATCAGCTTACCAAGACTCTCAAGACGTCCGGATTTGGGATCACGAACCAACGACCGCTCACCCGATATCACTCCACTGTTCACAGCCTGCGTCAATGTCAACATCACACCACTAGACGGATCACGAACTAGTCCAGACTCTGTGTCAACAAGTCCCGCTTCAATCGCCTCACATAACTGAAGTCCACGCTGATCAGGCAATACTGACACTTCCCCAGATCTCACACCGTCTGACGACAGCATGTCAGAGTCCCAACCACTGTCTACACCTCGTCTCTCAGTCGTGTCGGACAACTGCTCGGAAACAATCGTCGAATCCACACTCATCACAACACCATCCACTATCGGCGACAAAACACCTTCACTCGTCAACATCACTCCCCTCTTCACATCACCGTCGACCACTTCACCACCAGATACACCGAAATCAGGAACCATCTCTGAAGGCACAACACCCTCTGATTCAACATCACCTCCATGCACTAATGTCATCTCGGGACGAAGACTCATCTCACCTCGTTCACCCACTCTCATATCTCCCATCATCAGGTCAGATGGACGAATCGATGATTCTCGTTGACCACTCTTCAACTCTACCACACCTCTATCAACGCCATCCACACACAATGAATCACCTGCATCACCCACAGATCCCATCTCAGACAACCTACTCACACCCACGTCCACAACAGGCTCCAATGCATCTGTCGACGGACACACTACACCTACTGGTCTCGATGACATCGAATCCACCGCCAGAGCAATCAAACCTGCAGGCGCCAGCAAACCCGTCAACATCAGCTTACCAAGACTCTCAAGACGTCCGGATTTGGGATCACGAACCAACGACCGCTCACCCGATATCACTCCACTGTTCACAGCCTGCGTCAATGTCAACATCACCACAACCACTAT